>JAUNZO010004316.1:0-626705 GCA_031894775.1 Chloris gayana
TTCGAACAACACGTTCTAAACCCCGTAATCGCAATAACACGCTCCTCTAGTTATCGACCGGTGTTGCATGATTGATCTTAGCAAGAAGGATAATCCTTGCCTGTGAACCAAAGAACACAAGCAATAACACGATAAAATGCAACAAACATTAATATGTATGATTAAACTCACAAAGTTTGGATCCTCACAAATCCATGAACGGCGAAACTACTATCAACAAATCGAATCAAAACCAAACCCTAATGAAGCAGCGATGATTGTATATCAAGACCCTAGGATTGTCCACGACCACTAACTCTTCCAAGAAGATTGACAACAGTGCAAGTTAACAACTGGATCAAGAGGAGATTGGGAGTTCCATTCTTTATGGAAACCATTATTTTAATGACCTGGTGTATATGATAAGAGAGAAATAATTGGATTTTCAATAGCATAGACCCTTTGGTGGACAATTGTGGAAGAATGTTCAGATCTGAATTGGCCATGCTTATGCATAGAGCAAAAGAAAAACATAAACCAAGACTACAAGAACGGATAGATGGGCTAAACTAGGACTGGCTCTCTGGAGCTGTTTTTTGTTTTCTCTTTGCTTTACTTTGTCTCTGTACATGCACTTGTTTTTTTTTTTGCTTAATAAATAAAGTACTATAGGGGCTTGCCCCTCCAGGTTCCTTCAAAAAAAAAAAAAAAACTAACGCAGCCCTAAGTGGGCTCAACAAGAGCAAGACCCAATGGCCAAAAGATGGTGGTCCAACATGGTGACAGATTCTGGATGCTAGTTTGTTTAGACAATTACCAATTACCCCAAAGGAATTTAGACTTCGTATGGGTGCCATTAGAAAGGTTATCTTCTTAGCTTTTCATGAATATGTAGAACGTTCAATACTGAGCCTGTATGCGACCTAGGCTTTCTATTTAATAAATACTTTTGCTAGATTCCACATGAGATACAAAATCGACTTTGTTTAGGCTCCAGTTTGATTTGGACGCCCAAGCTGACCGTCTATGCCTCCAACATTCTCTTGAACCATTGCATCATTTCCCTGATTCCTAACAATAATTAACTCATCAGGTAGCAATATATTCTCAAACGTACATAAGAAACATAAGAGAAACGAGCTCACTAGTAAGTTTGATTGTCGTGCTATAGTTTTCATCCGTGGAGCATGCATGTGTAGTGGAAGAGTGTTGGTTGCATTCGAGGGTGTGATGTCCTCATGAGAGGTGTCCTATCAACATCTGCTTATTCTTTCCACGTGGAGTCCTCGAGTATGTGATTTTTCTTTTTGAAATTTTTTCCTCCGTAACTTTCTAGTTTGCTAAAATTTTGCTCCTAAGTTTTCAGCAAACTTACAATACAAACTTTGTGATGAACTTTTCCAGCAAATTTGTAGCAAACTTTTGGGTGAAACTTTCAGGTCAAACTTTGATCCAAAATCTTGCTAGGAAACTTTTTGATAAACTTTACGGAAGAGTCATTACCTATACAAGATGATATGAAGTCAAAATTTTGCGAAAACTTATCCACTTTTTATTGTACCTTCCATGTGTCACACAATTACATCATAACAAATCTCATGACATTCAGACTTTATATGATATTTGTAGAATTTAAAAATCATTCTAACACATGTAAGTGGTCATAATTTCTTAAACAAGTATTTTGAATTTCTTTTTCTTTCATGGCCAAGATCCTAAATTAGCCTAATGAACATGAATATAATTTTTATATTCATTTTATTTTAATTATAAAAACACTCGGCAAAGAATACACTCGACAAACAATCTTTGCCGAGTGTTTTTATTTTTGGCACTCGGCAAATAATCTTTGTCGAGTGTTTTTATTTTGCCGAGTGTTCTATCGTTGACACCCGGCAAATACGGTGCTCGGCAAACTCCAGAACACTCAGCACACTTGAGTTTTCCCATAGTGTGGCCCATGCTATCATACATGGGACCCACCCTGTGGGTCCAGGTTGACACCTAGTTAGAGCCCACCATGTGGGGCCAACTGAGATCATGGCAAGGCCGGCCTTGTAGGTGCGCTGTGGAGGCTATGCGCCCACGCGCGTTTATATCATTGATGATGAAAAAAGCGAGTCCCAGCCGGCCTTGATTCCGATCCATTCCCTCCATCGCTCCAAAACCGAACCAGAATCCAAGTCCGAGTCAAACTGGGCACGGGTGCATCTATCTATCTATCTACGCTATATAAATCCATGCGCAGCGCACCTTGCGAACGACACCTCTGAATCCGCGGAAACTAGTTGCGCTTCAACTCCACGCGCCGGCAACAACTCGCTGCCCGTGCCCTAGCGGAGAGAGATCGCGTTGTCCCCCATATGATGGCTTCTTCTTCTTCAGTCTCGGCGGCGCGGCCGGTCCTCAACCACGGCCCTAAGGCAACGAACGCGGGCCGGGCGGCCGCTCCAACCAACTGGCCTCCGGCCGTGGCGGCCCGGTTCCAGGAGCCGAGATTTTTGGGGAAGGGCATATTCGGCCGTGTGTACGCGGCGTGGGACACCGCGACGGAGCAGCTGGTGGCCGTGAAGCAGCTGAGCGGGCGGACCCACGGCGAGTTCGTCGCGACGGGCCCGGTGGAGTTCGCGCAGGAGGTCTCGGCCCTGGAGGCCTGCCGCGGCCACCCCAACGTCGTCAAGCTCGTCGACACGGTGGACGCCGACGCTGCGTGCGAGGACCGGTTCATCGTCACGGAGTACGCCGGCAGACTCAACCTGAGGCGGTACATGCATCAGCGGCGCCTGGAGGGCCGGCCGTTCGCCGAGGCCGAGGCGCGCGACGCCATGCGGCAGATCGCCTCCGGCGTGGCGTGCGCGCACCGTGCCAACGTCGTGCACCGGGAGATCGTGCCGGAGAACGTTGTCGTCTACGACGAGGACATGGAGATCAACACGAAGACGATGCACAAGAAGGGAGAGAAGAAGAAGAAGAGGAACGAGGCGTGCGTCAAGTACACGATCTGCGGCTTCAACGCGTCGGAGCGGGCCGGCGGGCCGGAGGCCAAGGACGGGTCGTCGCAGTGGGTGTCGTCGATCCCCTACCACGCGCCGGAGCTCTTCCTCAGCGCGACGGACTACGACGAGCGCATCGACACGTGGGGGCTCGGCTGCGTCATGGCCGAGCTCGTCTCGGGCGCAGGCGAGCCGTTCTTCGGCACCGGGTCGGCCGAGGACAAGCGCAGCGGGCCGTTGCGGGAGAAGTTCCCCAAGGAGGTGCTGTCGCCGGCCGGGTTCGAAGTGCTCAGTGGCTTGCTGGAAAGCGACCCGACGCTTCGGCTCACCGCGGCGGCCGCCCTCAAGATGCCGTGGTTCCGTCCTCGCGGCATTGGGCCTGTGGTGCGCTCCTTGTTCGGCCACTGCGCGTGTCAAAACCAGTTGGTGGAGTAGATGGAGCTCTTTTGCTCTCTCCAACCTGAAGATTTAATTTACGTATTTGTTACGTGACCTCCATCGTCAGATTTTCATTCATTAGTCAGTCTATGTTGTTTCACAAAGTACATGAAAGTTTCATCTGCTTTCAGTCATATCGAAGTCAATTTGTTTGTTCTGCGCATATAAATGTCATCTGGTTATAGTAATAGCTTCTGTCTCCGTGCCGCGCCGTAGGTGGATGAAGACGGACACACCCTGCAGCTCTCTCCGGCCGTGAAGAACACACGTTTGAGGCATTCGTTTCAGACACAAAATATTCCGCCACCTAATCGCAAAAATAGATAAAACACCCTAAACTAAACAAAACAAATCCGCCACCTGATTATAATCTTGCATTCAGTCATCCCTGCGAGTCATAAAAACCTCAGTGTTACTATTTGTCTATAACTGATGTAGAGTTGCCTAGATAAATTATTATAATTGAGACTTTCACACTAGTGGCTACTCATCTAAATGCCAGACATGCACAAGATAATGATGATTCTGCACATGATTTCAAGGAGTTTTTCTTGCCAACATAGGAGAGGTGTATGTTCTTTTGCTCTTTTTATTAGAAAAAAAAGGAACTATGTGATGTCAACGGGGTCACACAAATCTATCCGGCTTCTGAAAAATATGTTCCGAACCCTGCAATCGCAGCACCACATCATCTCTCGTTATCGATTAATGTTGCATAATTGACCTCGCCAAGAAGGCTAATCCTTGCTTGCGAATCGAAGAACACATGTAAGAACAAGATAGAAGCAACCAAATGGTAGATGTATGATTGAACTCACAATGTTGGTGTCTCACAAACCGATGAACGGTGAAACTGTTATCAACAGAATAATCTAAGCAAAACTCAAACCCTAATGAGGCGGTGATGGTTGTATATGAAGACCCTAGGGGTGTGCATGACCCTCTGGACGCACCCCTAGGTGGGCTCATCAAGATACATGGCCCAAAGGCCAAAAAGCGGCGGCGCAACACCGAAGGATTCTTGGTTGTATACGAGAGTGTCATGTCCTTATCACTATGGTAGGCCGTGGCCGATCTAAACGACTTTGTTAAATCATAAAAGTTTTTTACACATCAAAGATTTGTGAAATAAGGAAAAGAGTGAACACCAGAATGCTAAACTCTAAATTATATTAAAAACATGGTTCCCTCGATCATTAAGATTAACTTAGCTCATGGTGTGTAACCCTGTGGACCCACATTACATCAAAAGCAATCTCTCAAGCTATAGCTATGCGAGAGGGTTTGGCTAATTCGCTCTAGTGCATGAGGCTGCGAGCAACCTAGCTCGCTCACGTGCTCGAACACCTGAACATTTATTTTTTTGGAATGTTTTTGAACTCGAGTACTTTCTATTTTAGGAACGTTTTCAGCAAACTTTGGAAACAAACTTTGTAACCCAAACTTTTGAAACGGACTTTACAAAAAAGTTATATCAAACTTTGGAAATAAACCTTGTAACAAAACTTTGGAGATAACAAATAACTTTGCAAAAAAAGCTTAACAACAAACTTTGTAGTAAAACGTCAGAGCGAACTTTGCAAAACAAAAATCTTTATAACAACTTTGGAAAAAAAACTTTATAACAAAATTTGAAAAAATCAAGTAGAAATTTATGCGGGGCCCACCATATGGGACCAACATCAGGTGGTGCCGGTGCCATGCCGCGACGGGGAAGTGCCCACGAGGGCACGCAGATGGTAAGGAATTCCAGTTGTGGGAGGGGATGTTTCACCCCTAAAAATCTTTGTTGTTCCAACTCTTCCGTCTGTTTTAGAGAACGACAGTCAGGGCAATTGTGTGGGTCTGGCTGGGACATTAAACAAGAACCTAAATATGCATCTCTACTGTACATATGCCAAAAGAAAAAGGTTTCTCTTTGTTTGAGAAACACCACATGTTGTTGAGGTGTTATATATAGATTTGTGTCCAATAAATAAAATAAATGAATAAAGGAATGTAGGAAATTGATCTATACCATGCTGCTATGCCTGATGAAGAGGTAAAGTACCCAAAGCTTCTACATTGCTGCAACCTGGAAACCAAAAGAATATTGTACTTATTAATGCTTGGGCTATATGGATCTACAAACTACAGTCCATGCACATCTAATTTTACATAATTGCTAAACAGTAGTCAGCTAGAAACGTGATCTCATTCAGTCATTTTTTCTTCCAAGAAAGGTTTTTTTCTAGTCTCTTATTGTCTTTTGGACCCAAAACTCTGGAGGCAAGCTTGGCAGATGTTCTCGTTTTCGGCACGATTTGGTTCAGCCACTGCACATGTCAAAACCAGTTGGTAGAGTAGATAGAGTTCTCGCTCGTCAGTCTGAAGATTGGCGTAGCTTATACTGATTTCAGTCCTTAATATCGAAATCTCACCATGTTTTCACTGATGTGCCAATTCTTTGTTGTTTGTAATTAGGCCCATCACTTCATAAAAAAATATTACTAGTGTTAGTTTTGCTTTTTTTTGTTAACGGCCATTAGTTCTTTGCCAGAGATAGTTTGTGACAACAGTTCGTCTGAGATTTGTGGAACACTGGTTTTCATATATTGGTTGTTGTCACCCACTCATAGCGGATGTTAACGACATGGGTTTGCTGTCCCAGGAGCAAACATTGAGGCACACCGCCTATATATGAACAGATGTTTGTTCTTGGTCCCCCTGCCTCGTCCTTCCAATCGGTTGTCTTATATATGTTTGATAGCCCTTCTACGTGTGGGAATCACCGTGTCGACGAACGTTCATAGTCCAAAGATAAGTTTGAATTTAAATCGAATTGAGCATAAAGAGAATATAATTTGAGGTATTGAAAATTCATAATTACGTAATTCTTGCATTTACATATATAATTTTTTTGTTAATTACATCACCAAAAGAGAATATTGTTAATTGAGATTTCTAATTACATGATTGTAATGCATCGGTGTTTCGATTACCGACAATAGAAGTATGTTGCGCTTCTTTGTGGGGGTGGGGGGGGGGTTCATTGGCATGCAAGATACAAGAATTTATGCTGATTCGGGGAATTCCTACGTCTATTTGAGTCGTGACGAGTACATGTTCCTCGAGAAATTGCCCAAAAGCTTACACAGGGAAGGTGGATGTGCAAGCTAATGCTATCATGGGCGTTGCAAGGTGGTGAGAGTGCATGATGGTGATGACAATGTCCGAGCGCTAGGCAATCCAGAGATCCCAACAAATCCAGGATCTTGGGAATGTAGCTAGGGATAGAGAGAAATTGAGAAAGAGTAAATGTGCTCTCTGACCATGTGTCCTTAGTGAGAGAGGATCTCATTCCTTTATATAACCCAGGGATGGGGTTACATGCGAGGAAGAAGAAGGAGAAGAAACTTCTGGTGTCCATTTCTGCAGCTTGGTCGGACTGGTTGGTCCATGTTGTCTGGGTCAGAGATCTAATTACAGCTCAAGGGAGCATGAGTCCATACAACAAGTGGGATGACGACTTGAATGGAATGGTGAGGACTCACGAAGGTTGTCAATGAAGGGCAATTCCAACCATTTGAGCAGCATAGAGAGTTCAAGCAACACAATAGTATTTCTATAAATGTTGAATCCGAAAACCTACTTGTTTAGAGTCTTGGATGCAGTTTTCTATATTATTGTTGACGGTAACAAAATGTATTGTCCAAACTCAAGGAAATCATAAATTTTTAATTATTCCAATTCTGTTAGGATATTTGTTGTTTCTAAGGAGATCGCTACATATGAAATTCTTATATAGCAGGCACTACATAGCAATCGAGCATCCTGAACTTGTGTCATATACTAATTTATCATGGATGATGGGTTCATTTGTACATTCAATATAAAGTTTTCTCATAAACTATTTATCAGAACTTACATCCATATGGATCATGTTTTTCCTAAGAAATGATGTTATAAAATGATATGCTAATATCTATATTTTACTGTCTTCAAACTTCAATAATATAAATATAATGATACAATATTCACTATTTATTATTTCAAAAACTTACATAAATTGTTTCAACATTTGGCAAATCAAATATAACTTGCAAAATTTTAATAGTATCTCATGTCTTAGCACTAGTTAATTAAGGCAAAGAGATAAATGCTTGAACTATAGGTTTGTGTGACAATACATTTCTTTGTGTGAAATTCTTTTAACAATATGCAATAGGTAAACAAAAACAACATGGTTGATGCATTATTGTACATTTTAAGAACTAAACCCGAATGCCAAGCCTACGCCATGCTATTTTAGTGCGACTCAGTTGTTTGTGAAAGATAGATCAGCTCTTCCTTCGTTACACGCTTTCGCATAATGAAAAATCATCTATTCGCATTTGATAAATTTTAGCAAACTGCACATTTAAGTTTTGACTTTATAGCATTAGAAAAGCAACTGACCAAACTAAGAATAATAGAGCACAAAGATATTTGTGTGGAAGTTCATTTGAACAAAACTAAATTTGCCAGTTGTTAAATATATGACAACTTGCACAGTATGGAGCTGAAACAGTGGCATGCACAATATTAGCCATTTCCATTGATAAAAATTATTCACCTGAAATTACCTTTTTTCTTGTTTAGGGAAATCGATCGTGCACAGTAAATGAACTGTGGGTTTCTAAATTCTCCCTGTTCTTCGGCTACCCTTTTTTTAATCCAAGTTTGCTACTGCCGTGTACTATTATGAATCTTTTCTTTATAACTTTTATTTTTTTATTGTTTCTGTTCTTGGTTGTATTCTAAAGAATGAGGGCATTATGACGTTGCTAACATACAAATTGTCTGTATATATCTAATGCCAGGATTTGACATGTCAAACCCAACATTTTCCATGTATAAAACATTTTCTGCCAACTTTATTGAGATAAACATACAGACTGATTTGCATTATTGTAATATACTATGTGAACCCTCTTTTAATACTAATTACCTATGACAAACAGGTGAAATATGCATGTTGATGGGAAACTGTGAAACAGGATCTCTCTTACGAAATCATAACCTAATGACAAACAAAAAAGGATTGATTAACGCGTGAATGAAACTCCATCTGACGAGGTTCATTACATGTTGAGATTACAAAAACTTATGTCAACAGGAGCTGACAATCTTCAGATTTACTGGCAACAAGAGAGATTCACGAGCAGATAGATGCTAAACTGACATCGATCGGCAATGGCCTAACCAGAAGCGTGTGCGACAATCGCAGATAGAAAGGCCGCCATCGTGACGTGCCCACGGAACCATGGCATCTTGAGCGCTGCCTCCGCGGAGAGCCGTCGGTCCGGGTTGCTGTGCAGCAGGCCACGCAGGACGTCGAGCCCGTCCTGCGACAGAACCTTCTTGGGGATCACCGCCCCCAAGATGCCGGCGTCCCGGCCGTACTTCTTCCGCAGCTTGGCCGCCTCTTCCGGCGCCACGAGACGCTCCAGCCCTGACCACTCCACGATGCCCTTGGCGCCAACAATGTTGAGGACGGCCGGAAGCACCTGCTTCTCCGACGCCCTGCCGAAGAACGGCTTGCCCGTGCCGTCGATGAGCTCCACCATGATGCAGCCGAGCCCCCAGATGTCGATCCCCTCGTTGTACTCGTTCGGGCTCAGGAAGACCTCCGGCGCGCGGTAGGGCATCGGCGACGCCGCCAACGACGAGCCGTCCTTGGCGTCCGGCCCGCCTCCGGCACGCTCCGAGACGTTGAACCCGCAGATCCTGTACTTGATGACGCACGCCTTCCTCACCTTCTTCTTCTTGCTGTTCTCCGTCGTCGCGGCAGGATCCTCGAGGGCGTCGTCGTAGACGACCACGTTCTCCGGCGCGACCTCCCGGTGCACGACGTTGGCGCGGTGCGCGCACGCCACGCCGGAGGTGATCTGCCGCATGGCGTCGCGCACCTCGGCCTCGGCGAACGGCCGGCCCTCCTGGCGCCGCCGATGCATGTACCGCCTCAGGTTGAGTCTGCCGGCGTACTCCGTGACGATGAACCGGTCCTCGCACGCAGCGTCGGCGTCCACCGTGTCGACCAGCTTGACGACGTTGGGGTGGCCCCGGCAGGCCTCCAGGGCCGACACCTCCTGCGCGAACTCTGCCGGGCCCGTCGCCACGAACTCGCCGTGGGTTCTCCCGCTTAGCTGCTTCACGGCCACCAGCTGCTCCGTCGCGGTGTCCCACGCCGCGTACACACGGCCGAATATTCCCTTCCCCAAAAATCTTGGCTGCTGGAACCGGGCCGCCACGGCCGGAGGCCAGTTGGTTGGTACGGCCTCCCGGCCCACGTTCGCTGCCTTAGGGCCGTGGTTGAGGACCGGCGGCGCCGACGAGACTAAAGAAGAAGAAGAAGCCATCGTGGTGGACCACGCGAGCTCTCTCCGCTAGGGCACGGGCGACGCTGTCCTCGAGACGAGCGAGCGCCGGCGCGGCAAGTTGAAGCGCAACTGGTTTCTGCGGATTGAGGCGTGCGTGGTTTCCATCTGCCCTTGCGCATGGAACATTTATAGCGGACGTGGAGCCGAGGCTGCTCCGAGTCGAACTCAATTCCACTCTGATTCGGTTGCGGAGCGGGACGTGCAGCCCGGTTCGACTCGGACAACGGGGAGTATGCGTGGGACTCGGACGAGAGAGCACGGGCACAGCAAGGGGGGACAACAACGGCTCGGATTCAGATGCCACGAAGGTTTTATCTGGTTTCAACAAATTGCTTCAAGGCGTTGTGTGCAGCAAAGAGAGTACAAGAAAAAACATAAAAACATACAAGGAGGCCAATATCTATGTCTAAAGTGTGAAATGAGAACACACTTGTTCAGAGCAAGACAAAAATGGCACATTTCTGTTTTCTCGTCGAGACCAAGAAAAGGAATGAAGTGTCCACACACAAGATATTCATTTACACTACAAGAAATATGACCTTCTACGACCATTTTAGAGTGACATTTAGTTAGAACGTCGTAGATCAATTCACTTTACGACGATCCGTTCATTTTAGTGACGAAGATTTCTATTGTGTCGTAAACTCCAAACGAAAATCGTCGCAATCTAAACCAATGTTGAATTGTGACAAACAATGTTTGTCGCGAATGGCAAACATGAAACGTCACAATTTTACGACAAATGTAAATCGTCAGTAAATTAGAATTTTCAGTCACTAAGATTCTTTGGGTCATGTAATTCAAAAAATATTAACTTAAATTTTCTTTAAAGTAATTACAGTCTCATTAATTTTTTTGTGCTACAAGAATATTTTTTTCATTAATGGCATATGGTTGTATTAAATATTTTATTATGTCAAAAATAGTAAAATGTGGGAGAAAATCACTTTTGTTTAGGAAGCAAATAGGAAATATAAAACGAAAAAGAAAACTGAAAACCATACAGTAGGCTGCAACCTCAAGGAGACACAATACAGTGGCCGACCCAGCATACACGGTTTTTTTTTAGGGACTACAACATACAGTGTTGGCACTTGCTTTGCTTGGCACACTGTATGACTAGAAAAAAGAAGAAGGAATAATGAAATTGGGCCATTGATCGGTGTCAACCTTGAGCTAGTCGAATTTTTTTATTAATAACGGATTTTAAAAATGATTTAATATTACTAACAGCCGGGCAAAAAATTTTGCAAAACTAGCAGAGGCCATGTGGCACGCGTACCTAATCGCCCGTCCGGCGGGCGACTTTTTAAAAATCCCCGACCGGCGGGCGACAAGGGCGCGGCCTCCCATCCCGCGCCTCGTGGGCCCGTCGCCCGTTGAGCGGGCGACAAGGGAAAAAATCAGCCGCCCAACGGGCGACTTTTCCTCGTGTCCCGCGCCAGCGCGGCGCTCCTGCCTGGCCTGCTCCCTATTTAAGCTTCAACCGGGTGAAATGACAAAATAAATCGAAAAAAAAACAGAAGGGAGGGAGGGAGAGGGAGAAGAGGAGAAGGAAAGGGAGAAGGAGGGGAGAGGAGAAGAGAAGAGGAAAGGGAGGAGAAGAGAAGGGAGAAAAAATCTTAGGTACACTTTCTATGTTGTTTTACAAATTTTTATATGTAAAAAATATTATATAATTTCTGTTATAGTTTAGAGTAAATAGAATATTAGTTATAGTATTTAGTTAAAATCGTATAGTAGTGTAGTACTAGATCTAGTTTATGTTAGTTATAGTATTTAATTAAAATCATATAGTAGTGTAGTATTAGATGTAGTTTATTGAAATAGATTTAGTTTGTTACGGTAGATCTCGTTTATTAAAATAGATTTAGTTTGTTACAGTAGATTTAGTTTGTTACGATAGATCTAGTTTTCTATGATACATCTAGTTTATTACGGTAGATCTAGTCTATTAAAATAAATTAAGTTTGTTACGGTAGTTTAGTATAGCGTAGTTTTTTTATGGTTGATTTTTATAATTCAAATATTAACAATTTACTTAGTATGTTTATTAAAAAAATATTTGAATATATGTAATTATTTTATAGTAGTAAAATAATTATGATGATGATAGGTATGTCGGAGAAATTAGTGTTTCAGATTTTTTATGGTGAAGGAGATATTGTTGAAGGTCCACAGGGGGTAGATCTTTCTGGGTTTCCATCTATATTTAGGAGAATATCAAGACCAAATGAGAGGACAATTAGGGGAGTTAAGGAGTGGTTGATGCGATTGTTTCAAATTGATTCGGGCAATGCATGTTACATTTGAAGGGTCTTATTAGTCGTGCAAGACAAGGTTTTTTGAGTGTTAATCGATCTGAATGGTACAACAATTTGGAGGAAGTATGTAGAGAAGGCACTACGAGTGTGGTTGGCCTCCGATTCTTCTTGCTCAAGCAGAATATAAAGAAGTGATTGTTACTTGATGAAGGTGGTCATGAAGAGGAAGAGGAAGGTGGTCATGAATTGGAGGAGACAGAGGAATATGTTGAAGATGTAGTGGAGAATTTGCCAACAGGAGAAGCGAGACGAAGGAGAGCGCTTTGAGCATGTAGTTCAGGAGATGGCAAGAGAGGATATGGAGCATGAAAATGTTCCTGAAATAGACTCCTACGATGATGAGGGTGAAATCCCTGTACCGGCGAGTGGAATAATGTTAACTTTGCTAATCGTCGATGATCGGAGGGATACTCGGTTCCATGGGAGTACCACGAGAATGAGGTAACCGAGGGAGCCAGGTACAAAGATAAAGATGCTGTTCGAGATGCCGTGAAGTATTGGTCCCTTTCGGTGAAGTATTTGTCATACTTTACTTTGTCATGTGTACAGCTATGGACGGGGAGTGTCCGGAGTTGCTTGATCCACGCCTGGATCAGCGACACCGGTCATATCTTAGCGCGGTTAAAGGACGGGACTTGCCTGTTATGCGACCTCGCGTGCCACTTGAGTTGTTGCCGCTAGACGAGCGTTGGATCCCCAGGTAACCATTTCGTTATATTAATATGACTATATTTTTTATTTTGTTAATGTTGCTATATTTTTCAAGTCACACGTACTAATTATTTTCAAATTACTGCAGGTTAACCGCAGCTGGCCTTCTCCCGTTGTGCAGGCTTGTTCAGGCCACGACAGCGGATGACGACAGAGATCCTTCGAAGAGGTTCAGTTTCGACCGCTCACCGCTTGCTGCGTTGGTCGATCGATGGAGGCCTCGAGACCCACACGTTTCACTTCCCTTGTGGGGAGATGGCACCGACACTTGAGGACGTGTCGTTCTTGTTTGCTCTTCCTACTACCGGTACCGTGATATGCGCTCCCGACGTACCGGACAGCTGGCGGGAGGACCTCTTAGCCCGTTTCGAGGGTATAGTTCGTCGACCGGGCGTACCTCCTTATCGGACTCTTCCTACAGGGCAGCAGCACGGGCCTACAAAGAAGTGGCTTTTACAGTTTCAGGTAACCAGTTGCGAAGTTATTTACATTTTGTAATTGTTATTCACCTTAGGGACTAACTAAATTTTGTATCACTACTCGGGCGGACTACATTCACCCCGACGCGGACGACGCTACCGTGGCCGGACACTTAGAGGCCTAATTGTTGTGGCTGTTTGGATGGATCATGTTCACGAGTTCCCATGGGAACTCTGTGGGCAAGGAGTTCATCCACTTTGCTCGGGAGATAGCGGATGCTCCCATTCGAGGCTGTTCCGCGATACGGTTGGGCCTCTGCAGTGTTGGCAGCGACGTACCGTGGTCTTTGTGTTTCGTGCATGAAGGTGGACCCGCACGCAGTGTTCACTGGATGCCCTTTGCTGCTTCAGTTGTGGTCATACGAGCGTTTCGAGTATCGGCAGACCGGTGATAGACTTACACGCTTACGGATCTGGTTTCTACGGTGACGGTGACGAGGACGGCCCTACGATGGGTACGATGTGGTGCGGACGTCGGGTAAGCATTATTTGTTACATCAAGTACATTTCTAACTTGTTATACTCCCTTTGATTTATTCTCTTTTGTTGCTAATGAAATTTATCTTTCATGTAGCCCACTTGGGCTAACGTACGAGGCGTACCCCGAGTACGTCATGGAATTCGACAGGATCGACCCCGAGGAGGACGTGCGTTGGACGCCGTATAGTACCGCGGATGTGGACTCTAGGGCTCCGGCTGGACTGTCGACCTTATGCACGAGAGACCGCGAGTACTGGCTCACACGTAAAGCTCTCGTGGTCGACATCATCGTGGAGGACTACTCACCTCGGCGAGTCATGCGTCGATTTGGTCGTCACCAAGTCTTTCCGTTGAACGTCCCTCGCGTCGTTTCGGCTTCGGTGCACTCGTAAGTTTTTTACAATATTTTTAATGAATGCACTATTTACTTGGTAGTTACAATGTTAATATATTTTACTTCAATCCGGATACACGCGTAGAGGGCAGGCTGCGGGGACTCTTTGGTGGCCACGGATGGAGTCCTGGGTAGTACGAGTGGGATGTAGCACTACAGGACGTGATTCAGGAGTCCGGACCCTTCACGGTTCAGGCGTACGAGGAGTACCTTCGTTGGTTCGTGCGTCGCACACGTACGAGGGTTACTCACACCCCACGCGAGCGAGAGAGGCACATCCCATCCTTAAGAGACTCCTACCCCACTCACGAGAGATCGGAGCACGTCGTTGGCGGTAAGATGAAAAACAGATAATTTTAAAATGTCTGAGTTATACTATGCTAGTTATACTATTTTTTTAATATATGTGACATTTACAGGTTGACATCATCAACGACATAGCCGTGGAGTCCGGATCGATGCTCACCCGCATCGGGCAGGGGATTCAGCTCACCACACACGAGCTGGCGACGTCGTTGAAGAGGATCTACGCCAAATCAGTGAAAGCAATCAAGATCAGCTCCTGTACGTCAGCGTGTAGAGCGGACACCGACGTAGTTCTGCCGCATATGCACTCTACTGCACGCACAACAACTACAGAGAGTACAAGACCACCTCCATGATTAGGTGTTCGTCTACGTAAGTATATAATGATTACTTTTTAAAATAGATGATATCTAAACAATAGTTCACGTGTTAATTTTGAAATTTATTACAGCTCCACAGAACACTACTTGGCCACCTGTAAAAGGGACAGCAGGATCTTCACGCAGGCCACAAATGACGCCGGGTAATATATGCTTTTATTTTGTAATTACATATATCTGCTTCATTATTTTCAATAAGTATTATCGAAATAATAGTTCACATGTTAACTTCAAAATTTAATATAGTTCCACAAAGCACTACTTGGCCACCTCCGGAAGGCACAACAGGCTCTTCACGTAGACCACAAATGACACCGGGTAATATATGCATTTATGTTTGTAATGACATGTATCATACAAATGTATTTATGTTTATTTTTGCCTAAATACAATTATATTTTTAGGATCTCCCATCGGTGACTTCGACGACGATGGGATCTTTACACGGTCGGATGGTAACGGTCGGCGATCGCCTTCACCGGCGTTCGACTTTGAGTTCGACTACGACGATAGTCTTCCTGCATCGCAGTTCGGTGATGCACCACTACCGACACAGCCCTCACAGCCCTCACAAGACGTGCACGTCACACCTATTGCTCCAGCTCCTCGACCTGGTCGTCGGATAGTACCTCCGTCTCCTCTCACGTAATCTGCGGTTCACGTGAGAGCGCGACGTAAGGTACCTCGACCTGGCACGGTTAGAGGGGTTGCGCCTAAGCGTGTTAGGCATTAGGCACTTTACGTATCACTATTATGTTGACTATATGTATTAAGATATGTATTTCTATCTTATTATGTATTAAAATTGTATGTGTATTTTATATTAATTCTTTTTATATGTATCTTTATATATATTAAATTACTTAGCATAAATATTTTAAATAAAATTTTTATAACAAAATACTTTATAAAATTGTCGTCGAGCTCTAATCGCCCGTTGGATGGGCGATTTATAAAATCGCCCTTAGGGCGATTTATATAAACCGCCCATCCAACGGGCGATTTTTAATGTCGCCCAGTAGAGGCGATTTTAAGTAAAATCGCCTTTTCAAAGGGCTATTAGCCCTAATCGCCCGTTCAAAGGGCGATTGTCCTGTTAGATTTGCAATTTTTTTCCCGACTGTTAGTAATATTAAATCATCTTTAAAATCCGTTATTAATAAAAATAATTCGAGCTAGTCACAGGCCGAACTAGTGCACGAAAAACCCAACACTCGAACTCGGTCGGACTGGCTGCAAACGGAAAAAAAAAAAAGAGGAAAAAATGCGACCCAAACCACACGTATTGATGGTCACTCTACAACTCCATTTCTGAATGGGCCAACACTGATGAACAACCCAGCCCACTACCCGTAATCTCGCACACCGGGCCTAGCGAAAGCGCAGTCCTGGGAGACGCTTTCAGTTAGTACGTCGTCTTCCATATGAAGAAATCGCTTTTGCACATTCCTGAATACGTTTTCTTTTACAGAACACGTAGTTAACTAGTTTAAATCAATTCTTTTTTATTAATACATGGATCAAAAGGATTTAAAAAAATCAACAAATATTACACAATTTATCAAGTCTATATTACCTTTGCACACCAAATGTGAGTTCCAAAATCATAAAACTTCAAGTGTAACAAAAAAATAATTGAAAAGTGAATTTTGTCTTTTTGTATCTCCAAAAGTATATTGAATTTTGAACCTAATTTTGATGTGGGGATGTTCCAAGGCAAAACCAATATGTACAATTTTTGGTGAATTGATATGAGCTATTATGCATCAATGTCTGTTCAAATTGTACTTAGTGGCTAGAAACGTATCACATTTCAAGAGAGATGAAAAGATAAATTGAACTTACAAAAATTTAGGTGCTTCAAATACGTATAGCAAAACCCATACATGCAAGGATATATAGTTTGTACATCAAGACAAAAAATCAGTTGAAAGTCAATATCTTTGTAGATTAAAAGAAGTCAAGAAAATATTAAATAGTGATGATCAATAAATTGTTTGATCACCACAAAATGAAACTTAATTAAAAAAATGCATACCGATGACAGAGACCATTTTTTGAGATTATAGGAAAAAGAATGAACACATTTGGACTACCGATTCAAAATATATACAGGTTTAAAATCTTAAATATGAATCAAAATAAAAACCAGAACCTCAGAGCAAGAACTAAGCTAAAACTCATGCCGACACTGACGAGTGGGTCCCGTCTATCAGTTAAGATGTACTAGTAACTATCTGTTGCTGACTTGTGGGGCCTCCCAGGACGCTTTATATTGCTGGCTCCAGCATCTATCCTTCGCTCTGAGCCGCCGCCGCCTCTCTGCTTGTTTGGGTGCATGGGATGGAAAACCATGGGGGTTTCAGACCCAATAGGGGATTTCTTCCACCTCATGCCACCCCCACCCCGCTCGGGACAGAAATCCCCACTTTGGTTGAATCCCGGGCATCATTTGGCAGGCATGGGAAAAAAATCCCGACTAAACAATAAAAATTCATAAAATCAGAATAAATCAAAGAATTAAAAATTGTTGTTGGATTCTTCAAAAATCGCAACTACACTGATGTTGTGCTAATACAATACATGCATCCAATCAAATTAACAAAGTTCTAATAATTCTGATCATTGAAATAAATACAATAGTATGAGTTATAATACACCAAACCGTACACATAATACATCAAGACATAGCTGAGATATAGCTCCAAAACATAAAGATTGCTGAAAACTACTAGTTTTTGTGACCACAACCAGCCAGCTTTCAGATAGAACATAACTGAATAGAACATGGTCCATGCTTTCACATAGAACCAACGATGGGCAACTCAGTTCATGTGACCACAAGTCCTTTCCATATGATCAATGCTGAAGCAACGGTCATCCCTGCAAAAGGGAATATTTGAGAGATTAATATATCAAACAATCCTACTTATTAGCATCAGTAATAGTAAAAGAAAAAACATTTTCCAATTCAAAATGTAGTGAAGGATCAAACTTCTACTGCCACCACTAACAAGACTGTCATACACAAATGCACATGATAGAAAGTATCTTTGAACTACATATATTTTAGCTTTGCAAAGAATCATTGGTGCCGATAAGATAAGGACATGAATAGTACAGGGATATCTCATATTCAGTATATGGATAGACCTGCCACCATAAAAAACTGGATGGCAAAATATGAAGATCAGGTTAGTTTTCATCATCAGAGCAATAGTGATCAGGTTCACCATCAAATACTGGTTGGCAAAATAAATATGAAGTTGGCTGAAAATAAACTACCATTTGTTCAGTTAATGCTACTTAAGGAAATAAACAAAGTTCAGATCAAGGTAAAAGATAAATGTTCCATGCAATCAGGGAGATATTCATGATCAAGGTAAAGCTAGATGCACTACTATACTTCAACAGAGAGTATGAGTCAATTGATGGCTACAAGTGCAGTGGGTAGAGTTAGGCAAACAGAAACAACAAACTACTTATGCTTGAAAAGCTACACACCTACATTGGAGTGTCTGAAGGCAAGCAAGTTTCTTTTAGATTTCTACGTCAGTCATATGAAGAAAGAAAATCAACTGCAAACTGGGTGAATAGAATAAAAAACTACTGTCTAAACTCTGAAGAACACATTCAATACAAAAGCTCAAATCCATGATTTTCCTTTCCACTAATTAGAGCTAGTTAAGAGCAACAATTATTTGGCTCGGTCAATGCAAAAGGCCAAATACCAAAATGCAAATTTGTGATGAACATATAAATTAGTTTTAACAAAGCAATTAACCAGGTTAAGTTTGACACAACAGAATAAATGTCTTTCTAAAATATAACTGGCATGAGGAATCTTTGTCATTGATACAATACTAATTCTGTTTGAGGATGTTGAAACTCATGGATTAAGGCCATATGTTTAATACGTAACAAAGTATCAGTTTTCATGATATTAAAAGAGGTAGAATAACACATCTTTTCTTTCAACCAACAAAACGTGGCCAAGAATTAATCTATACAACACTAGCAAGTCCAAGCTCATCTGATAAAAAAATTCGGAAGCACAGTCATCCTTGCTGTTTGGCCTCAGCTCGAACCATGCATGGATGCAGTCACATGAACAGCATGAGGCGTCGTTAAGCTTCAAAGTTTCAATACACAATACATGCCTCTTTTCTACGGGACACAACTAATTAGCATACAGTCAAATGAACAGCATGAGACGTCAGTTAGGATTAAAAAAAGTACAAGTCTGCTAGCTCCAGTTCATGGCCGCAACAGGCAATGAAAACAGATCGAAGCATGCATCCCTGCCTCTCTCTCCTCTGGACCAGCAAGAAACGGAAGAGGAGAGATCAAAGAACAGGGCGCGATCCAGTAGTGGTGGAGGCAAATCGGTCGCATCCGGCACCAGAAGGTCCACCGGTGAATGCCGGGGATCGTTCCGCTTTGCTAGCTTGTTGCTCCTATGTGTTGTGTTCTGCTACGTGTGCTTGTGGCCTGCGTGACGACTAGACTAGATCCGCCGTTCAGCCAAAAGGTACAAGGAGGAAGAAGGCAACAAAGAGCTAAGAAGGATGGGGAGAAAGCAGTGGCGGCAATGACGGAGAATGACCTTCGATGCGGCCGGGACGACGACGAGGGGCGGCGACGGGTTGACGGGGATCAACGATGGGTTGACGTGGGGCGGCGACCAGAGCGGCGGCGATTGCGGGGCGAGACCGAGCGAGGAAGGGAGCGATGGGGAAAATCGTCTGATGTCGTGAGGTGATATTTGTTTCCCCCAAGGATTCGGTGCGGATGGGCCTGTTATGGCCTACGGAATTTTCGCCCATGGTGCACCCAAAGGGCCGCTCGAGTTTTGTCGGGAAGAAAAATCACGGGCCGCATCTCCCCTGGGAAAAGGCCGGATTCCCTAGGGAAATCTGGTTCCCAAACAAGCCCTTATTCGCTCTACGCCGCCGCCGCTCTCTCCCGTACTCTCGCACGACCGTCTCTCCCGTCTCCGATTCTCCCACCATTCGTCCCACACCCTCCCGTCCTCGCTTTCCTTCTCAGATTCGTTAGCGGCATCCTCCTCGATAGATCCGCGGTCGGCAACCATGTTCCTTGACGGATCTCGGCTGCATGCCCTCCTCCTCGAGATGCCCTGTCCACGCTCCTCGCCTCTCCCTGGACTGCATCTCTCCCTAACGAGCCGTAAGGTTGGGTCCCAAATGATTTGAGTCAAATCTCCTCCGTGCAGGGTGCGGCGGCGCTTGGGAAACCTAGCTCTGCTCGTACGGTATCCTCGCGTTGTAGGATTTCCAGCACGTGAGAAGCAATGCAAGGATTCACCGAGCAGGAGAGAACTAGCTTCGCACTGCTCAACCCCAGCATGGACCACGTCTCGATTTCCTCCTGCAGGTTCGTTACAGTTGCCGGCTAACTGCTTGCTTTATTGCCGCAACTAAAGAATCTTCTCTAATTGATGTTAGCTTGTCTTCGTAAAAAGCTGTACTAGCTTTATTCTATCATGCGGCATTAAGTGAGCTGTGTGAGCTAATTTCTTTGTTCTAGAAGGTACTCCTGTGACGCGACTGGTTAGTTGCAGTTGATGGCAAACGTGCAGCAGTGTAGCTTGCTAGCCTTGTAGCAGTACTTAATCCCTGCTAGTCACATTGATCGATTTGCTACTGTGATCTGTTTTGACTGTTGAACAGCATGTTTCCAATGTTTACCTCTTGCTCCCATATTTATTTTCGCTGAAATTGTCTTTGCATTGTCTGTTTAAGTTTGACGGATTAATCCTTGTAGGTGAATCTCAGCGTTTCTAACTTCGGGGTCCTAAATATTGCTGCATTCATTAATTAAAGATTAAAAAAAACTAGACCTGAGGGTAAGACCGTCCCAACGGCATTGTATTAAGAAGAAGGACCTTCTCACACAGTGTCTAGAAAATTCCCGAACCCCCTCCCCACGACATGGTGACCCCTTTTTTAGCCTATGTGAGAGCTTTCATAGTGCACCGGCCTTTAAATCGGGAGCAACGCCCGCACCGACCGGCTTTAGGCAGGATCTTACACATGCTTTGGCTTAGGGAGAGACGAGAGAATTTTTTAACCTAGTCCGGAAATTCGCTCCCACTGGAAATCGAACCCGGGACCTAGGAGGTGCTACTTGGAGCACCTTACCACTACGGTAAAGGCTCTGTTCGCTTAATTAAAGATTAAAGAAGAGGTCTTCTTGTGCTAATTTGCTCTACAAACTAGGGCAACTAGCAGAAGTAATAGGATTACTTGGACTTTCTCTAGGGGCTAATTTGTCTTGTGTTACTTCATATATTTTGTTTTTTTAACATAACTGATAAACACAAATGTACTCTGTATAATTGGTGTATGGCTTCAAATATTGTACTCCCTCCGTCCTAGAATATTTGGCATTCTAGGCTCATCTATTTTTTCAGAATGTTTGGCATTCTCACTTCCCGAGACACCTTTCTCTCTTTCCAATACACCTCTATCTCTATCTCTTTCCTCATCGTTTCCTGCGCACCTACTTTATTCCTTCTCTTCTTAATTTCCGCGCCCGAGCTATAATGCCAAACATATTGGGACGGAGGGAGTAGCTTAATATTTATTATATCAATTGCAGTTTCATAACATTTTTAATTGGTGCTAAAATTATCTTTATATTAGTCTTGTATTTTCCTAGATTGTGTCACTTCAAATTCTTAGTTGCTTTAGTGCTTACACAATTGCTACAATTTGGTTGATCTCAAAAAAAAAATATTGCTACAATTTGGTAATTTATTTGATTGAAATTATGCAAGATTTTTTTTTGGATAATCAGAATAATTCACCTGAATCAGTTGTGTGTGTTCTTGCAGGTCAGACCATTCATTTTCAAGAACGATCTTGAAGTGTTGGATTGTTAATAGTACAAGAAAATCCATGTTTCATGGTAGATAGGTTTTGGATTCAACGTGTGGCATGGTAGATAGTTTCATGTGTATTTGTTGTTTATTTTAATGTGCCTATTTGTGTTTAGGGACAACTGATACTTTGTAAAAAATTCTAGTTTGTATTTTTACTTGTTTTAATGGTTTAGTCCACACTTCAAGGCCTGGTTGGTGATACGAATGGGCCAGATGCATGGATTGTCAACCTGGAACAAAATAAAACACATCAAACCTGATTGGTGATACGAATGGGCCTCATATGTGAGACGAATGGGCCTGATCTGTGAGATTAATGGGACTGATCCATGATGTGAATGAGCCAGATGCATGATACAGGATGGGTGAGATCAATGGTACAAAGTGGGCCATATTAGATTCTGGCCTATAAAGTGCAACCCATAACATTAAATGGGTCACATTGTCATGTAATACTTTGTGACGTTTAATAAGAATTATAGTAAAAGAATTACGACGAATATAAATTAAAGTGTCACTGAATGTCTTTTATAACGGACTATAAACGATAAATTCATTTTTGTCACGCTAGCGTCACAGATACTATACTACGACGTATTTGTATACTTTTACAACGAAAAGGAAACATTGCAGAATGTCAAATCTCTTGTAGTGTTAATATTTTATACAAAATTATTTTAACAAGACCTGACCTTTTTTGTTTCCTTGATGTTCCTGCATCCTACGCATAGAGCAATCGGTTTACATTGCTCGAATGATTGATTTAAACCGGATAGAATAATTCAGAAACTAAAGAAATCAAATTCAAATATTTTAAACTTTTAAATATACATGCTTGTGGAAGCTTATTTTGCAGCATTATTGTATATAACACAATGACCCAACTGGATGCAAACACTAAGTTACTGTTTAAGAGACAGATTGATTCGAAATTACAAAACATACTCTAATTTCCCAGTTCATTCTGGATGTGCCCCCGTGTCCCTACACTGCCTCCTTCCCCCAACTTATCCACAAACACGAGGCTCATCCAATGCTGCATTGCATGAAATCCCAATGTGCGCTGCATGCGGGAAAGCATGCCCCTATTCTTCGGCGTCCACGTACTCTTGGCAAGTTTGGAGTGTGTTTTGTTTGTCAGCAGCCCAGAAACGAAGCTGTTAACCACTGCAAGGGAGAAACCCCATAAAAAATGAGATGATATTAGACACGTTTTTATCGTATGTACCTTCGTTCAGAGACATTTTTGACATATTTAAAATCCTAGAGATGCTAAAGCACTAAGAGAACATGAATACAAAAGAATATATGGACAAAGAAAATCAACTTTGTTCCTATGTGAGATGGTTAGATTAACTTGCAAAAAACAAAGAGGCCGCAGGTTAAGTCCTACTAATTGCATGATGAACAAGTCAATCATTTAGAATAAGTTTTACAATAATATTTTTAAAGCATTATATACAATGTGCCTATATTG
The DNA here is from genome assembly GCA_031894775.1 of Chloris gayana. NCBI lineage: Eukaryota > Viridiplantae > Streptophyta > Magnoliopsida > Poales > Poaceae > Chloris > Chloris gayana. Next base: position 23,270 of record JAUNZO010004316.1, read on the forward strand.
GTAGAAACACGACCCAATCGTATCAATAAAATCGTATCTAAGATTATTAACATGTCACAAAACGTGTCTACTCCAATACATACAACACATTCTTGAAAGCATATCTATAAACATATCTATGCTTTATAGCATCTCCATTGAACATCTTGTACTTCAATAGACATGTTTTCAACAATAATATTTAGCAAGCTTTGACACGGTACATTCGGAGACGCTTTGGACACGATTTATGAAAATGTCTCTATATTTCGGTTGTGTGAAATAAACGTATCTAGACCTTAAATAAAGCGTATCTATAGGGGGTGTTTTCTAGTAGTGAAATATATAATTAATATCCTATATCCACATGATCTATGGGTTCCCAAACATTTAAAATACTTCCTTTTGATGATTGACACGGATTCAAGTGTTTTCAAACTCGGAGTTTGAATATTTGGAAGAATTGAATTTAATTCGAACTCATCCCGAGACAGCCTGACACACCTTTAGAAAGATGGCCATATCTCCCTCACACGGAGTCCAATGAGGACCGACAAGTACTACACGAAAAGCTATTTTGATGCCCGGTGCAATGGCACAGATTTGAGCCTCTATTTCCTTTTGGTCGCGGCGCAAAGCAGAAGGAGATATCAGTATAGAAAAACAATAGCAGATTTATTTGGATTTCTTCAAGGTCGACTTGATGGATCATTGTTGACGGTCGTTACGGACCAATTTCGACCGTCAATTAGTCAAATAAATGAGAAGGACTAGGCATGTCTTGCATGCATTTTACTTAGAAATAACCTAGTTCCACGTGTACCTCTAGATTTTTAGTGTGCAGGTGGAAAATGATGAATTCCAGGCCCCGAGGCGACAAATCAACACTTTTACAAAACTTCCACTTCGCCGCGGGAATCAACTCCAAGATAAAAGGCCAACGACCACGAAATCCAACACAAATAAGGCCTCACGCACCTGGATCAAAGACCAACATCCGGTGGGGGAGCCAACCGCCAAAGCCCGGCCCAGGGAGGGCCGGTGGCGGTTCGGCCGAACCAACAAGGCGGTTCGGCCGAACCGTCATGGTGGCCCCCCGGCCCACTTTCTCCGGCGGTTTGCCCACCGCCTCCGGAGGTCGGTTCCACGCGCATTAAATGCCACCGACCTACGAAACCGCCTCCGGGAGCCGACCTTTCAAGCCTATATAAGGAGGGGTACCCCCCTCCTTAACACACACAACAACACAAGGATCATTCTCTCCTCACACTAGAAGTTTAGAGGCTTTCTAGGTAGTGCTAGGCTTAGTAGTGGGCTGCCTCATTGCTCCCAAAGTCTTGTGGAAAATTGGGTATAGCTCTTGTATCCTCTCTTTATGAGACTTGATCTTTTATATATGGAATACTTTCGTTCATATCCTTGTCATGAGCTTTATAGAGTAGTCATGATCTTGTTTGATCGTTCATCGTTCGTTCATATGAGTTCGTCGTTCGTTCTTCGTTCTTCATTAATAGAAGATGAACTCATATCGAATGTTCTTCGTTCGTTCATACTTGATCACCGATTACTCCTGATCTTACTTGATTAATTGCCGTTCGTCGCTCATTCTTGAGCGACGAACGCCTTTGCATGACTTAGTGCTAGCTTTGATCCTTTCGTCTAGCGTATGCTAGTTAGGCTAGTGTTCTTATGAATAGGCTTCGGGTTCATCGTCCCGCAAGGGTGCTCTAGATTTACCACCATGTCGGTGCCTCGAGGGATCTAGAGTTGTGGTTAGTGACGCCGGCATGGTGCTTGGGGTTATCTACCCACCGTTGAATGTGCTTCGTGTCCCACGGTTTGTAGAGGTAGGTGACAAGAAGTGACAGCCTTGTCATCCAAAGTAATCCTCCACGTTCGGGCATGGCATAGGAGTCTAAAAAGCCGGAGTCGCGAGGCGGACCTCGCGTAAGACGGATCTCCCGATGATGCCTAGGCATTAGACGCTTGCTTGCGCTTGCATGATCTTGGATGTTAGGTAGAAGCTGCGCACTCATATGAATGTTGTATCATTAGGAGTAGTGGTCTGCTAGTCTAGTTTAGCTTTATCTAGGATCGCCTCTATCCCTTTTATAAGAGAATGCATCGCCTTGGTGTGTGTCACACTATCCTCAACTTATTGCTCCTAACCCCTGCATTGGAATGTGAATACTTCATCATTCTTTTGTAACACCATGAACATAAGTACTCTTATCAACCATGTCTTCCTTTGGGAAAATATAAATACGATACCCTTGAATACTCTCGGGTGAAATGCTACAACGGGTTATCCGTCCGCTTGCGGATATTCATGACCCACCTTATAATACATATCTAGTACTTGTACTTGGATGTGGATTATTTGGTTAAATAGTGCAAGTGACTTAAACCCTTGGCTCTCCCGCGGTCACGTGTTTCTTTCCGCGTGACCTTAAGAGATGCCAACAAGCATTTCCGGCGCCGTTGCTGGGGAAGACATTGGTTAATAAGAATACAATGAATGTTCATGATTACACTTGATGATGATTTAATCATTGCCCTTGCAGAGCTAACCTTGATCTGTTTTCTCTCAAAGGGTGAAAACAGGATAGTGCATGCGTGGATTCGACTTGCCGGAAAACTTCGTTGATAATCCCGAGGCTCTTGCGAGAAAGACTCGACCTCGCGTCGTTGTCTCTCCTCAAGAACCCACGACAAGCGAGCCCGCATCTTCCGCACCATCAACCTCAACACTCATGGCTGAAAGGACCCTTCGTGACTACTCTGCGCCCTCCGTCGCCAATGTGCCCATTGGGCCCAACGTCGGCAGCTGGTGCTGCGAGGACTTGACGTCAAGTCCAGCCTCATCACTATGGTGCAAGCCATTCCCTTTTGTGGAAAGGCCTCCGAGGACGCCAACTCTCATCTCCAACGAGTTCCTGGAAATATGCAACACATCAGCCACGGCCGGAGCCAACCAAGATGCTATCAAACTCCGCTGTTTCCCCTATCCCTCCTTGGGAAGGCGAAACAGTGGTTTTATGCCAATCGTGCAAGCATTGACACTTGGAACAAATGTTCCACGGCGTTCCTCGCCAAGTTTTTCCCGATGGGCAAAACCAATGCCCTTCGTGGAAGAATTGCAAGTTTCCGAGCAAGCGACAAACGAATCCATGCCCGAGGCATGGGAAAGGCTTCAAGAATACATTCGGCCTGCCCTCACCATGGGATGGAGGAATGGCTCATTCTTCAACACTTCTACAACGGGTTGACACCAACAACCCGTGGACATATGGATGCCGCTCGTTGGAGGAGCCTTCTTCTCCAAAACTATTGCCCAAGCAAAAGAACTCATAGAGAAGATGGTCTCCAATCAAGGGTGGAGCGATGATCGACTCCAAACACGCGCAAGAGGCGTACACCCTGTCAAGGAGGTGGACATGCTTTGTCCGCCAAGGTTGACCTCCTCATAAAACGCTTGGACGAACACAACGCAAATGGTGGTGTTCATGCATTGGACTCACACATGACGTGTGAGGAGTGCGGGAACACCGGCCATATGGGGAAGGATTGCCCCCATACCCATGAAGAGGTGTTCTACATGAACAACAACAACGGGTATCGTCCAAACGGAGGACAAGGGTACAACCAAAACCGACCATCATATCAAGGAGGTAACAATTTTTACGGCTTTAACAATAATCAACCTTCCTTGAAAGATTTGGTTTATGGCCAAGCTAAAATTAACGAATCTATCAACAAAAAGCTTGCTGCCAATGATAAAGTCTTAGAAAACATAAGCGCACAAATAGAAGGTTTCTCCTCTGCTTTCAAAAATCAGGTGAGCTTTAATAAAATGATTGAAACCCAAGTTGCTCAGCTAGCTGCTCTTATTCCTGGTTCTAATTCGGGAAGATCCGGGGCAACCCGAGTCTTCTTTGGAAAATGTTAATGCGGTTACCACGAGGGAGGAAAATCCACTCGGGATCCGCCATATCCTAACCATGCAGCAAAGAAGAACGAGGAACGACCTGGAGGAGGAAAGCCCTTCTATTACCAAAGAAAAAGAAGAAGAACCGAAGCCAAGTGAAGGGAAGAATGGAATTGAATTTCAAGACACAAGCTTTTTGCCATTCCCTCACGAAACGAGGAAGCCAAAGGAGGATGAACAATTTGCTCGATTCGTCGAGACCATCCGAAGGATTCATGTCAACGTGCCATTGTTGGACATGGTGCAGGTGCCCACATATGCACGCTACCTTAAAGACATCCTCAACAACAAGAGGCCACTACCCAACGAGGAAATGGTCAAGCTCACGAGAGGAGTGTAGCGCAGCTATACTCAATCGGCTTCGAGAAAAGAAGAAGGACCCTGGCTGCCCCACAATATCATGTTCCATTGGGGCACACCACTTCGACCAGGCCTTATGTGATCTTGGGGCAAGCGTCGCGTGATGCCCAAAGAAGTCTTTGATCGTTTGAGCTACACAACCTTGACTCCTACACCAATGAGGTTGCAATTGGCGGACTCTTCGGTCCGCTACCCCGCGGGAATAGCCGAAGACGTGCCGGTAAAAATTCGAGGCAACTTCATACCGGTGGACTTTGTGGTGCTTGAGATGGATATCGACAAGAACACGCCCCTCATTTTGGGACGTCCCTTCCTCGAGCACCGCAAACGCCCAAATTGATGTTGGGAATGGAGAAATCCGATTCCACATCAATGGGAAGGAGGAAAAGTTTGAGTTCCAACCAAGAAAAGAACAATGCTCAATGATCAAGATCAAGTATGGGCCAAATCCCTCAAACATCCGTGAAGTTGAAGTGACGCCAAGAAAGACGGATAGTCTCGTCGCCTTTTGGAAGCAACTTGACAAAATTGAGAATCCGTCATGGTACCAACCCAAGAAGCACTGCAACAGCAAGGCCGGGATTATGGGCCAAGAAGCCGGTCCTTCAAGACACAAAGCCACCTACATCAACAAAGACCAAACAAGTGTGGCAAGTGAAGAAGGTGCAGCCATCTTCATCCTCTTCTCCGGGGAAAGGGCACTGCACCACAAGGATGAAAAGAAATGGAGAAGTCCTCGCTCGCCGGACTTAAAATGGCAAAGCCCTGGTCGACGAGGATAAATCGGTATTATCTTTCGATTTCTTTTGATTTTTGTTTTCCACCACATGCATCTCCCTGCATATTCTATTTTATCACAAGATAATTTTCATTTCATTTATTTGGATTTTCCGCTGACATATTTGATTTTTTTTTCTCACTCGCCATGCATAGAAAATTTGAAAACCAAAATCCTTTTACGTCCAAATTTTCCTACTTTGTTTGAAACTTTTGGACAACCCTTGTATCCTTATACAAAATCCAAAAACAATTTTTGCATGTTGGAATTTTCTCCAACACTTTTTCTCGAGATTTGATTTTTCGAATAAAGCTGAATTTGAGGCAACTTTCTTTGGATTTCTTGAGCAAAAATTTCGAGGAATATCCGGACGTAGCAACCATGGTCAATGATCATTTGGCCGTTGGGAGCTATGGGCCAAAAGGGGAGCAAAAGGGACCCACAGCAGGTCGGCCGAACCCACCTCCTTGGTTCGGCCGAACTGCCATGACCGTTGCTCGGTCTGTCCTTTTTCCCAACGGTCATATGCCCCTCCTAACGCTCAAAAACGGCTACTTCGTGAGCTATAAGTAGAGGTGGCCTGGCCGGAGCTCTCTCCCCCTCTCACACTATCATTTCCACTCCTCACTCACTTCATTCTCATTACTCTCAAGTTTTCCATTGTCCTCACTTGCTCATTGCCTAAAAGTTCTGCATAAATCTTTTGCTCTTGGTGTCTTGTCTAGTTTTTGGTTTGATTTGTTTTTGTTTGGTTTTCTCGAGTTGCGATTTCTTGCTCACATGAACAACCGACGGTGTCGCTAATTTGATTTTTTCCCTCACATGACCCGTTCGGAATTTTTGTTCTTGCATTCTTGCTCTCTTTGTGTGCAGCCATGACCGGTGCCAAGAAGCTGTTCGGGTCAATCAAGAGGTCCTTGAGCTCACGCTCAAGTTCAAGCTCTTTACGTCGAAGCACCCGCGCACGCCCCGTAGTCGAGTCACCGCCAAGTTCACCACCACAAGTCGAGGAAGAAGGGCAAGAGGGCAACATCGAGCATCGTCTCCTCACCGACACCGACCTCGACTTAGTGGGCGAGCACGAGACGCGCACCTACACGCTTCTCCAACACCGTCTCTTTGCTCCTACGCGAGCATTTGACACGGAGCTGCTGCACAAAATAGGTATGGATGCTGAATTTGCTCAAGTATTTAAAGCCTTAGGGTGGACAGATTTTGCTAGTGTAAATGAGCCGGGTTCCCGCTTGCTTACACTTCAGTTTTTATGCACCCTACAAACGGTAGATGAAGGAATTTCTTTTCGGTTTTTCCGTGAATCCTACCGTTTGACTTGGAAAGAACTTAGCACTCTTCTTGGCTTTAATACTCGCTGCAATACCGACTTGGATGGTGCCCTTCCTCAGTTTTCAAAGCATGCTTTTTGGGAAAGGATTACGGGTCTTCCTAGTTGCGTGCGACCTAGAACTAATCACATCCATCATCCTACCTTGCGTTTTATGCACATGTGGATTGCTATCACTCTTTTTCCAAGGAGTGATATTCGAATTGTGCGCGAGGATGAGCTAAAAATTCTTTTTGCTGCGGTCGATAAGATTAAGATTGCTCCCGTGAAAGCCATGATTTGCCAATGGATAGAAAATCTTGGGACGATAGGACCAATTGAATGTACCTCTCTAGTGACACGAATTGCCATGCGGGTGGGAGCTTTACATGATGCTAATGTTGAATACCTTGCTACACCTCGCTCTCTTATAAATAAAGATTATCTTATTCAAGGTCACTCTCTTAAGAATGGTCCGAACGATTCCCTCATATATTATTTTGTGGGATATGCAAACGAGTTTCGGTTACCTAACCCGGACCTTCGTTTGTATACTCTCAAAAATCTAACCATTGAGCTCCAAGAAGCGCAGCGGTCTCGCAGGAGTGTATCTTCTCGCAGGGGGCGCACAGATCAGAACAACCATCTACCTCCGAGATGCCCACACCGCACCCCACGACTCATGGCGAGCCGGGGTACAGCCACCCCGGGTTTTCTCCCGGTGGGTACCCAGCCCCGCCACCTCACATGGCCGGGGATCGGCGTGGCAAACTCCGGGATATGGCCCGGGGCTGTTTTCTCCACAACAACAATGGGAGGAACACTCCACCGACTCCGGATCAGCCCAAGGCTACAACTTTGTGCAGGAGATGAACAACCTCTCCTCACAAATGGGAAGACTCCAAACCACGGCGGAAGACACCGAGTATGCGCTCAACCAACACATCTTGCAAACTCATCAATGGCAAGAGCGCACCGACACCCAGCTCACCGCCCTCACCAACATGACGGAGCAACAACGAGCCGATCTTTTGGCTTACTTCCGTCACATGGGGTTCATTCCACCAAACCCATGAGCAAGAACAAGCTTGGGGGGCAGCACCCCCGCTAAGGTATCATGTATCGCAACTTGTATCCTTTATTGTCTCTTGTTTTTGCTTGTTCTTGCCTCTCATATGAAAAACAAAATAAAAATGATAAAACTAAAAAGAACAAAAAGAAGTAGCTTAGTTCCCTTTTATACGCTGCAAGTATGTTGCTAGTCTTTCTATGTTGAGATGATGAATAGTTGCTCTGTTTTATTTCTCTCATGTGCCTAGTCTATAATTTAGAACTCTCCTAGTTTTGAGTTTGGTGGCTAGCAAAACTTGCTTAGAACCTGAAACTTGTGGGCTGCACATGCTTGAGCTGCACCTAAGTTGTTGTGAGATGATGATATGGTAAAAAGAGCTGCTATGATCTTGTCCTAAGTTGAGCTTAAAATCTCCGGAATTCTGTTCCCAAAAATTGCAAAATCTATAAGTTCCCAAGTGATGATAAATTCCTACCAAAGCCATATGCAAATTTCCCTTGAAAACCTTACTCATTTGCTACTTGTTACTTCATTGAGCTTTATCAAAATTGTGTGACCCTAGTGAGATGCTTTTCATACTCTCATGATCAAGATCACGTACACACTCCACCTCATATGCTACACTTCTACACCGGAAGTTAGCAACATGTCATGCCATCCACCCAAAATAAAGACACTCCTCACATTTTATCACCTCTCTTAAAATATCAAAAGAAGGCATGGCTATGCAAAAGAAAAAGAAAATAAGGCTCACAAAAGATGAGCAAGAAAAAGATGCTGCTCTCATTTCGAGCATAGAAAAAGAAAGAAGAAAAGATAACCATGCCCAAAATCCAAAATAAAAAGAGGTGAAACAAAAAGAGGAGTAGTCAAATACACCACCACCATCATCTTCACACTTGCACATCTTGATCTACGATTGTATGACTTGCTATCTCCATGGATCCACTCTTTTGGTTTCGCAAAAATATGAATGCAAGTATGCCTCATTTCATACCCTACCTTGAGCTCCACAAAAGCCTATTAGATGTAGGATGAGGCAATACACATGCCTTGGTGAGGAATATAAACACCATTAGAGCGATTCGAGAGCATCACTTGTGGAACGTGGTTTTACTTGAAAAAAAAAAAAAAAAAATATTTTTTGAAAACGTCCGGAGAATAAAAAGCAAGACAAGGGAAGAGAAAATAAATGCTCTATACACCGTTCTCTCTCTCAACCGCCCAAGGTAAAGTGAAAAGCACAAAGCCCCATGAGGACTAAGGGGAAGGGTGAGTCACCATTGCCAACTTATTCAACTCAAGGATGAGTATCTTTGTTATACACTTGGTACCTTTGAGAAGTAGGCATTGTAGCAACTCCCGATCAACAACCTAAAGTTCTACTACTTGCTCGGGACGAGCAAGGGGTAAGCTTGGGGGCTTGTTGACGGTCGTTACGGACCAATTTCGACCGTCAATTAGTCAAATAAATGAGAAGGACTAGGCATGTCTTGCATGCATTTTACTTAGAAATAACCTAGTTCCACGTGTACCTCTAGATTTTTAGTGTGCAGGTGGAAAATGATGAATTCCAGGCCCCGAGGCGACAAATCAACACTTTTACAAAACTTCCACTTCGCCGCGGGAATCAACTCCAAGATAAAAGGCCAACGACCACGAAATCCAACACAAATAAGGCCTCACGCACCTGGATCAAAGACCAACATCCAGTGGGGGAGCCAACCGCCAAAGCCCAGCCCAGGAGGGGCCGGTGGCAGTTCGGCCGAACCAACAAGGCGGTTCGGCCGAACCGTCATGGTGGCCCCCCGGCCCACTTTTCTCTCGGCGGTTTGCCCACCGCCTCCGGAGGTCGGTTCCACGCGCATTAAATGCCACCGACCTACGAAACCGCCTCCAGGAGCCGACCTTTCAAGCCTATATAAGGAGGGGTACCCCCCTCCTTAACACACACAACAACACAAGGATCATTCTCTCCTCACACTAGAAGTTTAGAGGCTTTCTAGGTAGTGCTAGGCTTAGTAGTGGGCTGCCTCATTGCTCCCAAAGTCTTGTGGAAAATTGGGTATAGCTCTTGTATCCTCTCTTTATGAGACTTGATCTTTTATATATGGAATACTTTCGTTCATATCCTTGTCATGAGCTTTATAGAGTAGTCATGATCTTGTTTGATCGTTCATCGTTCGTTCATATGAGTTCGTCGTTCGTTCTTCGTTCTTCATTAATAGAAGATGAACTCATATCGAATGTTCTTCGTTCGTTCATACTTGATCACCGATTACTCCCGATCTTACTTGATTAATTGCCGTTCGTCGCTCATTCTTGAGCGACGAACGCCTTTGCATGACTTAGTGCTAGCTTTGATCCTTTCGTCTAGCGTATGCTAGTTAGGCTAGTGTTCTTATGAATAGGCTTCGGGTTCATCGTCCCGCAAGGGTGCTCTAGATTTACCACCATGTCGGTGCCTCGAGGGATCTAGAGTTGTGGTTAGTGACGCCGGCATGGTGTCGGGGTTATCTACCCACCGTTGAATGTGCTTCGTGTCCCACGGTTTGTAGAGGTAGGTGACAAGAAGTGACAGCCTTGTCATCCAAAGTAATCCTCCACGTTCGGGCATGGCATAGGAGTCTAAAAAGCCGGAGTCGCGAGGCGGACCTCGCGTAAGACGGATCTCCCGATGATGCCTAGGCATTAGACGCTTGCTTGCGCTTGCATGATCTTGGATGTTAGGTAGAAGCTGCGCACTCATATGAATGTTGTATCATTAGGAGTAGTGGTCTGCTAGTCTAGTTTAGCTTTATCTAGGATCGCCTCTATCCCTTTTATAAGAGAATGCATCGCCTTGGTGTGTGTCACACTATCCTCAACTTATTGCTCCTAACCCCTGCATTGGAATGTGAATACTTCATCATTCTTTTGTAACACCATGAACATAAGTACTCTTATCAACCATGTCTTCCTTTGGGAAAATATAAATACGATACCCTTGAATACTCTCGGGTGAAATGCTACAACGGGTTATCCGTCCGCTTGCGGATATTCATGACCCACCTTATAATACATATCTAGTACTTGTACTTGGATGTGGATTATTTGGTTAAATAGTGCAAGTGACTTAAACCCTTGGCTCTCCCGCGGTCACGTGTTTCTTTCCGCGTGACCTTAAGAGATGCCAACAATCATTGGGCAAGAATTGAGAAGTTGCATCTACTCTTCATTATCATAACTTGCTGGTGCAACATATATTGAGATTCATGAGTCATAGGACGAGCCAACATATGCTCCAACACTTTAAAGATGTAGTCACCGATATTCTCCGGAAGATGAAGCGAGAAGCTGAAATCATCAACAATTATGCATCTTTAATGAGCTGATAATTGGATAAAAATCTTATATCTGGACATAGCTGCAAGTTTTCTTTCCAATGAAACAGTGCTAGAATTGAAACTTTCTACAAAGATTTATGAGCAAATCATTGGACACTGCGTAATCTGTCAAAACAGGACGCAGGCTTGGAGCAAAAACCTCATAAGTCTCACATACGGTGTCCGTTTGAAGTGCATGAGCAGTCGTTGGAAAGATAATTTTACAAACTACAAGATGGTTTAGGTCCTTGGAGCTGTTTTGTTCTGTTGGTAAGGCAAAGTTCAGAGAGAAGAGGAACTCTTGGATTATCGATGACAAGAAGAGAGATGAAGACGACAACAAGGATAGCTCGAGCAAATCTTCAATGAGCAAATAATCAGAGGTTGAACAAGATTGAAGAATCAAAGGTATTAGATTATCTACAAACATCGAGCAATATGCAACAAAATAAAGACGGGTTATGAGCGAACCACTATGAAGTTGCATAGTACAAGTTGCATGGATATCTACGGAATCTTATACCAAGAACCATGGCTTCGTGACAACAAGGTATGTAAGAATTCTAGCTACATGATTATAACTGAAGCACTTTTTGGGAGGCAACCCGTGTTTTTATGTCTTTTTGTTTGGATTGTTTTGTGCTACTCGGAGGGCAACCTAGAAATTTTTGTGTGAGAATTACCCAACTCGACATGCTTATCTTGTGGCTAATTTATTCTAGTCTAACATTCTTATTTTTAGACCACCACCATCATTTATTTTTTCTCTAAAAACTATCCATTGCATGCATTCTTTGTGAGCACTTTCTCTATTTTTATTTTTGCATGATTGCATCCACGTGCTCATATTCACTGTTCCACTCATAATAGCTTGGCTTGTTTACTATCTAATGAGCACTAAATGACTTTGATAATAGTATCTCTAGCAAATTTATGTGTAAACGTGCTGTTTCTTCTTATTTGTTGAACAACATTCGATAGTTCATTTGCCTTGCTATATCTTGTAACATTTGCATTGGTTTGTTGCTTCCCTTTTTCATTTGTGATACCCTTCTCATTTTAACTCATGCAAAAGGTTATTTGTAATTTGTCACTTAGAACATAGAATGGACAATGACATATCCCTAACAGACTACCTTATCGTGACCGAGATGTCATTAATTTATCTAGGAGAGCTTGTATATATCATCACCATCATCTTCTAATGCTTTCACAAAAAAAAAAGAGAATAATTATGATGACGATCTTTGCTAGAGATATGATGAAAGTTGCTACTGTTGTTGGAACTTGATTCATTGCATAAAATTGTTCTCCACTAAATTTTGAATTGGAACTGAAATTAAGCACCAATTCTATTATTCTATTTGCTTAAGTGGACGGAGATAGATGAGATGATAAAAACCCATGTGATAGAATTGTTCTTCATGACAATATGCATTGCTCTTGAAAAAAGAAAACTCCACCACAACTAGCATACTTCATGATTTTTAGAAAATTATAATGTCTTAATGTCTCTAATCCTCGCAATTTGCTCCCTTGCATTGATCATACCTATCAAAGCGAAATATGCTACACTAATATGATGGACTTGTAGATTGCAACATGTAATTTGGTGCGTTGGTTCAAGTTTGTATTCTTTTGTTATGAGACCTAGAAGCTGGTCATTTCGTTCACATAACTACCACTTGTTTGCTAACCTTTTTATATTCAACATTGCCTATTCTACTCTGGAATGTGTGCATACTTCACTCGGATATTCCCTCCTGTGAACCCATATTTCTTTTGGGCGTTGTCTTCTCCTTGTCCACAGAACCTATGATATGAGTTTCTCATCGAGTTGTTGCACTATTTCTATGGTTTTTTGCACAAATTATCAAGATTTGTTGCTGAAGACGAAGATTTCATCAAGAAACACCTCTCGAAGACTCTTTGAAGTGCAAAAGATCAATAATAGGAGAAGATACCACAAAGTCAAAAGCGTGCCGATCGTCACGGGCTCTCAAATGTTCAAAATGTGCAGAAATACAATATATGTGTTTCAAATGGTTGAAGAGGAAAAATAAAGGATTTAACTAGTGCTCTTCTTTTTCCACTTCCTATGCTTGAGGACGAGCATTGTTAAAGCATGGGGGATGGACGTCATTCATCATTCCAAAGCACTAGCTAATGGACTTCAAGGATTCTTGATGGAAGATAAAAATTTTTCAAGTTATATAGAGTTGAAAGAGTGGAATTAATACAAGATTTGTGCATAAACCACCATATTCAAGTAAGTGCATTCACATCAGGTGTAAATATTAACGATGCCACATGGCATGGATTAAGGCTCGCTAGGCATGGAATTAGGACGCAAGGCACACTAATAAGTTAGGACCGATAAAGGCCAAACAAGGCCCTTGACAGCCCGAAACGGAACACGGTCCATATCGCTTGGCCTAGAAGAAAGGACATGCCCTGCTCGACCCCGAGAAGGGGAAGGAACGGTTTACGCCTCGCTCAAATCCACGAAGGGGTCGAGGATGTTACAATCAGTTCAACCCTAGCGCAAGGATTGAACGTTCCACCCTCGGTCCAAAACCCTAAAGTAGTCAAAGGATGACACACGGACCAAGGCAACGAGTGTCGCACCTCGCCTCCTTACTCCAGCTGCTCGCACATGAATAGTGGTGCTGCCCAACGGTGCCCATTCCATCCTATCCCAATGTTAGAAGACGCGGAGATGGGACGTGGCACAATGGCAATTCGACCGGTGGAGTTAAGAAAAGGATATATTGAATCCATCTCATTTATGAGAATAGATCCCATCCAAAAGCACCCCGCCAACCACCGCACGACAAAGGCCAGCTGGATCGATAGGAGTCGACCCCTTTCCGCCTCGCCTCGACCCCGACACCTTGGGTCGTGTGGGGCGTAAAACCCACTAACACCCTCCATGCTTCCATAAAAGATTTGGGAACATGCATGGGTATGGTGACGAGAAGTTAAATCCCCAAGCCGCCCTACGAAAACACCATCATGTTCCACTTGAATGGAACGTAGCTAGGCGCCGTGTGCTTAGGGTGCCATGCTGGGCGGTGCAATAGTAGGGAGCAGCCAGGTTGACGGCAACACTATACAAACGAAGGGACGCCGGGGCCCATTGAGACCCCCACGACGAAAACATGGAGCGCACGCCATGTTCTCTCTCTCTCTCTCTCTCTTGCATGTTAGAGGGCCAACCCTTGAGATATAAAGGGAGGCCTTGTTCTTCTTTAGACAAGGTTCACACACACACACACACACACACACCATTGAAACTTGGAGCATTCTCCTCACACACCAGTATACATCGCCGTGTCCCCCTCTTTGTGTCAGCCTCTCATGAACCTTCCAACCCTAAGTGATAGAGGAAAACCCGGGGCTGGCCCGATCTTCACGACAGTAGGTAGATTGAAAGATAACTAGCTGAAATTCAGCCGGGATAACTAGCTTTATACCGACAAAGGTTGGAGATGTGTCAAGCAACGTGAGAGAGGCACCGAATCCTTGAACTCGACTCGATCTCACGAACTTAGAACACAATCCGGGTAGCTTTAGACCTGGCCAAGGTTGGATGCGACCAAGCGACGGGGAGAGAGGCACCGAAACCTTGAAGACTTCGACTCGATCTCCGAACGACCGCAGAACCACAACCGGGACTAATCCACACAAAACGGTGCAGCCGAACTGGAAACCGTAGAGCACGAATTAGGGGGTCCCAGAGGAACCTTCACATATACCGGTGAATCGGTCTCTCACAAGTCGATGTAGAACTCGCAAGAAATTTGGGGTAAGGAACTCAGCAACTTCGTCGCAACACCATCAGGTGGATTTCTTGATTCATAATAGTCTAAGTTTGGCTTAGATACAACTGATATTTATACTAGAAACACCCCTCCTAGCTAGGTGTGGACGAGGTGAAACTTACTCATGAAGTAAATAAGTTGATAGGTGTGAAAACTGCTATTCCCGAGAGGTCTCGGATGTCCTTCGGCCTTCCTGACATGTCTTCAATAAAATGATAATAACTTCTTAATAGAAAGTGCAAATGACAAGCCGTTTTTGGAGGTGAAAGTAGACTTCATTATGTTTCCAGCAGTGTGTATTATGGAAGGTGAAACCGAAAGATCTTTTGCGTGTTGCATCAATTGATTGAGCCTTTTGTCAGCATAATGGGTGTTACTGCAGCTTCCATGTAACCCATCTTCTTCATGGTGTAACTCATGTCCACTTGTCCAGCAACATCTTCTTCATGTGTGCACCTTATCAAGACATATGTACAACATTTAGGTAGTATAAAATTCTTATTTATATGAGGCAAAAATTCAGTAAGGAGAGAGTTCATCTCTTGTTGTAGTTTCTTTGCATGGCTTCGAGTAATTGGTCCTTGTAGTGGCATAGTTGTTTCTTCTCTTGATGCAGCAGATCCATAGCTAGGACCAAAATCTAAATGAATACTTTCATTGTTTTCATTAGCGGTTATATGACCAGGCTCTTGGTTTATGTTATGTTGATCATCGTTTACAAGTGTGGACGGGATGTCCTCATCACTAAGTGCGCGAACACCGTACAAACAAATATACTAGCCAGTGTTAGATCCAAACACCGACAATTAAATTGGATAAAACTCTATCCTTCCATTCATGTGCAATCCGGTCTTGAGAACTTCATCTGCGTCTTGAGATCATCTTTTGCCATTTGCACATGTCCACCTTTCTAAAGCGCTTGTTTTCCTCTCCTCCATAATGTTTTCCAATGGCCTGTTTAACAAGTCTCTATAAAACCAATTAGAATGATCTCTTAATTAGACAATACTCTGAGTTGCACTTGTTTGCTAGTTGTTTTTTCCTACCAAACTACACATAAAACCTTCCACCAAATATTTGTAGATAGAATCATATCTAATTATTTGGCTTGTGAGATTTGTAAGATGAGTGTTTCCTTGATTATTTGCAAGAGTATTTTGTTTGGCTAATAAGACTGAATTTTTGGAACAACTTTATCACTTAAGGCGTAGTTTGAGCAGTAATCTGATCTGAGAGTTGAAGCTACTTTATTTGATCATTGTGGCCAGTTCTAAGTCATAATATGTCCCTCACTAGTATCTTTAAGTACTAGAATTGGTGCAACATAAAATTTTTGTGCTAAATTCTTAAAGCGGGTTGGATATGCTTGTGCCTTGATGAATGCGAGTAAAGATACCATGATTGCAACGCTAATGTCTCCTTCAGGGGTAAGATTTATTTAATCGAGGACGAGCAAAGGTTGGTGGTTTCTAAGTACCCCTTTTATATGCCCAAAACTACCAATATTATACCATATTCTTGTCATAATCACATGTTTTACCTTTAACATTAACGATTTTCACAGGTAGTGTTTTTTAGTACCATATTGCATAATCATGTAAAAATACGACAAAAAGCTCTCATATCGGGAGCATCGACATGAAGCCCGACTTACCATGCAAGGATGGCTTCCCACTAGCCCATCGAGCCTACAAGACACTCCAAGACGTCCCTGAATCCCAACATATAAGAACAAGGTCGTGGCGTAATGCCTAAGGATTTCTAGAAGGTTTATTCGGAAGGAAAGTTTAATTCTCGAAGTCCGGAAACAACACTCCATTGTCACACGATTTCGGAGCCCAAGACGTAGTCATTTGATAAACCTTAGAGTAACAAAGTTGTAGATCTCATTGAGCGATTTCCGGAACCTATATTATTCACATTAATTGAACTCCATATCTATGAGATATGGGCTCCGCAAGGCGACATGTGTAGAGGAGTCCGAATCAGCACATATTTTATGGCAACACAATTTGGGAATCTAATGGCCCAATCTGAAGATCCAAATCATACGGAAGTTGTAGATCTTTTGAAAGACTACGAGATAGAGTCCAAGTATGCCTCATTTGGACTTCGGAAGTAGGAGTTATGATTTAAATAAGTCGGCGCTATTTATAGAAGGTGTAAGTCGGTGCTATTTATAGAATGTACGAAACCAACTTGGATTCAATCTCTAAGAGCTAAACTTTTGGCCAAAGAAGGAAGGATGTGTCCCGAGGCTATAACTCCAATTTGACGCCCCAAACCGGAGACGGGACGTGGATTAGTCTAGGAGCCATAGCACATCTCCGGGAGGCCACCGGAGTTGAAGAGCCACCAAATTGACAGATGTAATACAGTCGGATAGTCGTCCTGCTGGCTGAACTACACCAATGATTAGGAGAATGGAGGAATGTACCATAAGAGTCGCCCATGGTGCGCATCAAGGCGAGTGCCGATCGGCACTTTCCCGACGTTGATGAATGTACAATCATATCAACTATCTTGATTCTATCCTTGGCTGCAGTTTGTGTTTGTCCGGGTTGAGTGGTTCTTACATATGCTTATTCCATTGCTTAGTTCTAGTCTAAGAACTTAGATGCTATCTAAATCAAGGTGATTAGATTATTCATCGGGATCTTGTATGAACCATAGTTGCTTGGTGATTCCCATATGCTTAGTCGTGACGGAGGCTAGTACGCGTGCCGGATAGTCGGTAGATAGGAGAGGTATTGATCTCGGCAAAGATAAATCAGGGTCCATCATTGAAAGAAATGCACTTTTTTATGATCTTCGATGTTCACTAATTTCTTAAAGTGCCAACTAAGCCAGCATTAAGATGATAATAAAAATTGTTGATGTGCCGATCGACACTGCTTTCATCGACCACTAGATGTATGCAAGCTAACTCTAGGTGGTTATCGTTGTTAGATGTGTATGCTCCTCAACAGGCCTTTTTTAAGTCATGAGTGATTTAAGCCTCGACACCATCGTGCGCCGATCGGTAGAAACCCCAACTCTCACCCTTTCATTCTCTCTCGTACGGAAAATTTGTACTTTATGATAGGATTGATTTCTGAGACAAAATTAAACCCTAAACATGGTTCTCTTGCAGATCCTTGCGGATTTGATATTACCATGGAATAATCTAGAGGAAAAAGCTACAATGTACATTGTCCTCTTGCAGTATAGGTGTAGAATGCTCGATCTTTCGGCGAGTGGAGATAAATTGGATTGGTGGATGTCGACCCTCACGATCCGACTACGACGAGCAAACCCGTAGCGCCAATGCAATGGCTGAACCAACATTTGATGGATATTGACCTTGTGGGAAACAAGATCAACCTATTCATGAGGATCAATTCCTACACGCAATCGAAGAACGAGCAAGAATTAGAGGCGGGCAATCTGATATATTCCATGAGGTGGAGTTCTGAATACACGTCAAAAGATGGATTGTAGCTAGGCTAACAATTAAACAAAACTCGAAGACTAAAGGAGGCATAGCTCCTGAATAAATAGAAAAAGAGGTGTTGTCCTAGGGCCAGCCAGGACGGTGGAGGAGGTGGCGCACATCGGGAGGAGGCCAGGAGGGCGTGCGCCCTAAGGAGGGTGTGACACCCCGGTGTCACGAACGTACGAACTAAAATTTCTACAATTACCTACTGACCTTCTAGAGCCTCAATACAAAATTTTTGGTCACATGCATAGTGATTTGAATTGCAAATTCAAACAAATGAATATTGGGTTGAAATACAAGTCAAAATTTTCCTATAACAATTGCCCCTAGAAAACATATATGTTGTAGAGTAAGTCAAAATAAAAATCTGGGAACAAGTCCCATGTCATTTGGATCAGTAGAACTTCGAGAAGTTTAACTTTTACCCCTTCTAGTTGAATTTTAGAAATTCAACCAGAAGGAGTTTGGACCCAAACTTTTCGTGCGTGTCTAATCGATGTGAAATACTACACAATGGTATTTTTGCTTGGATTTATAGGGCAACAGAAGTATTTTATTTAAGCCTCTACATTTGCTAGATAACCACAAATTGGAAAATGCAAAGATGCCATGGAATGTTCCGAGGGCCCCAGCTGTCATCCCCTCACCCTCTTTCTTTCTCTCCCTCACGCCCGACCATGGCAGGAAGCGAATGCCACCTCGCCCAAACGTGACACGCTCTCTCTGCCTTGCCTCCACCTCAACCCCGCGCCTCACCCCTGCCTGCCCCCTCTGCCTCCCCCACTCTAGCTCTCCCTCTCTGCCTTCTCCCTCTCTCACAAGCAGCAACAGATCGAGCCCCGAGCCCGCCATTTCCACCTCTCGAAGCTCGCAGCGGCGACTGCCTCCCGGCGGAGCCCGGGCCACCAACTGCTCCACCTTACTCCCCTACCGCCGCTCATGGAGTCACGGTCCCGTCTCCCCCTATGAGCCGCGTCAATCGGGTCGGCTTACCCGAGACAACCATCACCGGACCTCGTCACCGCCGCTCAAAATTCGCCCACCCAAGGAAATAAATAGCGGTTGTAGCTGCCGCAATAGCGGCCGCTATAGCGGTAGCGGTCCCATGACGCTACCGCAACGTTGTAGCGGTCTTGAAATAGCGGTCCGGAACTTTGCGGCCGCAATTGCGTGTATCGTCCGCAATATCGGACCGCAATTGCGATGTAGCGACCGCAATAGCGGTTTATCTCAAGATATGTTAAGTGTTTATGGGCCAACATGTAAAGTGCATACCCCTAACCGCGTTAAGATTATCCTTTACGACTCCCTACGACGCCTAAGTTTGATCGAGACGCCACCACAATGTTTCGTGGCGGCTATTCATCACTTTTTATACAGAAAATATTTAGATATATGTAAAAGTTATCAATACTTTTAAATTCCGCTATTGGAACTTAGCGCCCGCAATAGCGTCCGCTATCCGCATTCCGCTACGTAAACACTAATCCGCAACAAACCCGCTATCCGCTATTTTTTACCTTGCGCCCACCTCGGTGAGCCTCTACTCCTCCCTTTTGTTCCTAGACGTGCGCAACTCCACGGCGCATCTCATTGACCTCCTTCCCCTCGATTTGTCCAAGGAAATCGTCGGATTCCACCTCCTCCCCAACCGTCGTGGGCCAACGGCCTCGGCCTCAATGTCGATAGCACCGCTCGGCCACTCTCCTCGCGAATGGAGTGCAGAACGACCTTCCTCGAGTTCCCGTGAAGCTCTCGATACAAGAAGCCGGTCATTTTTCCCCTTCGTTCGAGCTCCGGGAGTCGTCGAACCGAGCTCCTCCGCCATTGCCGCCGCCGAGCCACCTTCGGTGAACCTCCACCCTCCGGACTACCTCCAACCGTCTCTCCTCGTCGTGCTCGACCTCCGGTGAGCACCCCCGCCCAACCCGACCAGGTCCGGCAGCCCCCACCGCCGCGCACCGCCCGTTCCGGCCACCGACGCCATGGCCACACAGCGAGACCACACGAGCCCGGATCCAAAATGACCAAAGCCACACCAGATCCGCAATCTTGTAGCCCCCTATGTGTCTGCCAGCGCGGCGGATTTAATTCAAATTGGAAATGGCATTTTTGTAATTTCTTCAAAAATTCGAATTTAATTAGAAAAATCATAACTTAAGATTTAGAGCTCCAACTCAAGTGAGACCAATTTTGTTGGACTCCACCTAACAAATCTAATTAATGGTGCTGATAAAACGCATTTTTCTGCATAGGTTTTCCAGAATAATTATAAGTTTGCAAAACCTAATTAATTCATATCTTTTTATCTAGAAATGCAAATGATGCGAACTCAAATGTTTTGGACTCGTCTTAACATGCTCTTTCATGTGGTGCATCATAATTAATGCTCCTGCATGTATATCATTGTATGTTTAATTCTTTTTTAGCATGTTTATTTTCTAATAATTAATTCATGCATTAAATAAATGTGCTACCGAGCACAAATGTCACCTATGTCATGTAGTATCACTCTATTTTCCCTCATGTTCATATCTGCACCCTATAATTTCCTAAGGAATTTTGTTAGTAAACATCATTGCTTTTATTTTCAAATTAAATGCTTTCTACATAAAATAATAAAACTTGCTTATAGTTTTGTTATTGCATGTATATGACTCTGTATAATGCATATGTACAGAACCCTTGCAAAAGTTCTCATGTAAATTAAGTGCCTTTAATTACTAGGTTAACTAGTTCATTTATACATGTGCTAATGAAGGAGATACTTTAAAATAAATTTACCTTTAAGCATATGTCTTCAAGAACCATCTTACATAACGTATTGTTTCTGTTATTTGAATGTTTCACCCATGCCTTGACATCATCCATATTGTTTGCATGACTATGCATTCATTGCTATTGACATCTCGTTAATTTAGAAAACGTTGAAGTGCCGGTTGAGGATCTTCGAAGGATATCTCTCTTAATTTAGGAAACGTTGAAGTTTCATTTGCATGCAATATGTTTTGGGCTGTGAATAAATTCAAATACAATTTGAATTGAACTACAACTCAATTTTTTACAACATAAGTGGGGCCTACCAAAAATATATGTTGTAGCGCATGTCAAAAGAAAATTATAGGACAAAACCCCACTGGATTCCATCAAGGTTTGATACTTCAATTAAATCGGAGAATTTTAACTTTTAAGCATATTCCCTGAATTATCCAGAATTATCTAGAAGGAGTTTTTGAGCAAACTCAGCGTGCATGTCGGTTTCTCGAATTTATCTACCCAAGGAAATTTTCTCCATAAATTTTCGAGCTTAGGAAGGCCTTCAATTTGAATTTATAAATGCGAGATCGATCACACTTGGAAAATGGGGATCAATAGAAAGATACTCGGCATATTCCTACGGACCCCACCTGTCGGCCACTAGAGGCGACGCATGGCGCGCTCCCCCGGCGGAGCCCCACCTGGCCGGAAGCTAGGGGGAGAACCCTAGGCCCGGTCGGAACCGCTTCCCCATTTCTTCCTTCGCTTCTTCTTCCCCTTGCTCTCTACCCGCCTCCAATGCTGCCCAAACTTGAAGCTCGACGCCCCACCGCCTCCGGCCACCACACCTCGAAGCGAGCACAGCCAAAGCTCGCCCCTCACCCCTCTCGCTCCACGGGATGCGGGACCTCAAGCCAAGTAGTGTGGGTGGTGAATCGAGGCTTTTTCCATTTCCGGCCGCCACGGGTTCCCGGCCGAATTTCCCTTCTCCGGTGAGCTCCTCCGCCTCTTTGTTGGTTGCGTGTGTGCGGGACTCTTTCTCGGACCCTCCGACGAGTTTTCCCTTCGTTTCTCTCCGCGAGGTGAAGCCGGCACCCCTTTTATCCCCTCACCATCGAGCACCACCTTCCGGGACTCCTCATCTTCCTTAGAGGCCCCGCCGTCGAAGCCCATGTCGTCGTGAAGCTCACGGACCAAGTAGGCCCCTGTTCCCGAGCAATCCCGAGCACGAGCCACCTCACCGAAGTTCCCTCACTCGCCACCGCTCGCCGCGCCGCCCTTCCGGTGAGTGTCTCTCCCTCGCAACCTCGCGGGTGAGTTCCCCGCATCACGCCGCCCCTTCCGGGCTTCTTCAGGACACGCGCCGCCCACCGACACCCCTCCGGCCGTCGCGGGCTGCCCGCCTCCGGCGTGGCGCCGCTGGAGCCACAAGGCAGGCCACACGGGCGGGATCCCGTGTGGCCACAGCCGCACGTAGATCTGGAACCCCGTGGCCCGCCTATGGCACAGGGCGCACCGGATTTAATTTGAATCCCCGATGGCATTTTTGTAATTAGGGCAGATTTCCCATTAAATTGCAAACTAAATTTTGTTGGACTCCTTGAGACATGTACTATTTTATGGTGCATTTAGTTTGACATGATCGGAGGCAAATTAATTGGATTAACTTCATGTTAGGAGGTTTAAGCTTAATGCTTAGTTATTTATTCAATGGTCCCTTTTCATGAAGCTTAGTTCAATTATTATCCATATCATGTGCTTAACGACCGGAGGCATTTTAATTGCTATTTTACCTAGCTTTTGCTAGGATTAATGGTTATTTTCTTGCACATGTGATAATGATTTAAATGCTTCATGGGAGCTAATGAAGTAACTTAAATTTGTTAATTGCAATCAGGTCATTTCACCTCGTTGGACACTAAGTTATTTTATTCTTACTAATCACGCGTATTTGATTAAATTCACACATATGGATTCAAATCATGTTTTCATCAAATTCACACATCACCTTTGCATCATGAGCTACGGTGGTGAACGCGGTGACCGGCGAGGAGGATCCGAAGTTGTTGTTGTAGGTGACCCAGCTGCTCAGGGTCAAGCTCAAGGCAAGCTCTGCTGCACAACCTTTTAATTAAGTATTTTATTTTCATCACAGGTGCTTGTAGGTCTCGTATGGTGCATTAGGTTAATAGGAGTTGTGATGAAAACCCTAGCGTGCAGTAGGACACTTGTTTATCCTTGTTCGATGGCCCTACGTTAGATGCTTGCTTAAATAGGACGATGATCCGTCGAGTGGTACAGAGACCACTCGTAGATAGGAAAATCACCTTTTGGCAGACACGATGTTAAGGAATTGAGAATGAGATGGAAATTGGAGGCCGGATGGGCAATTAGGTGGAAAGTGAAGGACTTCAAGAGTCTTCAAGGTGGTAGCCCCGTCCGTGCACACAAGGACCGCGTCGTGTCCGGCCCATTTGGATAAGTTTGAATGTACTGTTTGCATGCTCGGTGTTAATGGGCCCGATGAGACCGACGTACCGATGGTTGCTCGTATGTTAGAGAGATACCCTACTCCCTTGGTTACTAGGTAGGAATTTGGGAGGAGAGGAGGGAACACTCTACTCACGCGAAGCCGTCACTCACGGATGACGTCCGGCACCGCTCGCGTGAGGGACCCTTCTCGGGGAGCTAGGCCCGACTAACACTACGAGTGCCGGCTGGGAAAGGTTGTCCGATGCAGCTTCGAAAAGTGCGTATGTGACGTGCAATCAGGTTTCTCCTACAGGATGTAAATCGATTCAAATCGCTGTGCCTCACCGTAACGAGTACCACTTGTCCCGTCGACCGGAACGTAGTAAGAAGAAAAACATTGATGATGATGATTATGATCAATTTGGCGTATTACTTAATTACTTGTTTGGAAACATCTAATGCAATAACATAGTGCAAATTAAATTTACTCTTTTATGCAACTTAATTAAGTTGTAGGCCAGCTTATCGCCTAAATTATCCTACCCCTTGGCCTTTGTATATGTCTAGGAGTCGGCTGTAGATGGCCACCTTGACGGGTCGGTCTTGCTGAGCTCTAGTTGCTCGTAGCTTTGCTCTATGAGGTAGTCGTTGGCGATGACGTCCGGCAGGACCAGTCCTCGGACGGAGGCCACTACACCCGGGAGGCGTTGATGTGCCGACAAGGTGTTTTAGGCGTAAACACCTGTCTCTTCCAGGTGCCCCATGATGTATCGCCGAGAGAGCGATTTTATCTATTTGCTTCCGTTGTACTCGTTATTTTTCAAACTTATTTGCTTCTAATGCTCATGAGACTCCGATGTACTATCGTCATCGGGATGAATGTAAGAGATTTGTACTTATATTCTTTGTATCATGCTTATGTTTGTATGTTGTAATATCGGGCATCACAGCGCGTGATGCCACCCATGATGATCCCGGAGACGAAAGACCTCTTCGCGAGGTGGGTCTATCACAGCGTGGTATCGTAGCCGTTATAGAAATATTACAACACCTTAAGCAGCCTATTTTCGAAAACTATGACGTTACGGTATGAGGACGTGCCCGTAAGGACTATATTAGTTGTAAAGGTGGCAAA
This sequence comes from Chloris gayana, assembly GCA_031894775.1. Taxonomy (NCBI): domain Eukaryota; kingdom Viridiplantae; phylum Streptophyta; class Magnoliopsida; order Poales; family Poaceae; genus Chloris; species Chloris gayana. The sequence goes on from JAUNZO010004316.1 coordinate 47,799, forward strand.
ACCGACTTTATGACTGCAACCTAGGCCTAGATTACTTTTCTGCAAAACTTATTATTCTCAGTAACGACGCACCTACGCTCGGGTAGGAAGGTAAGTGAACACTCGCATACTCCGGGTAGCGGATATGCGACGGCCCTAACCCAAGTGGGCTGAATAGGGTGTCCTCTTTCTTGGGAACATATGAGGGCTGTCACACCCATATCCCGAAAGATAGATTAGTGTGGTACGGATCGCCTTGGGAGATGATTGACGAAGCAACCGTACATAGCATCACATTAACAAATATACACGATTTGCAAGTTTACATAATTAAGTCCGATTACAACATAGAGTTCCAAATAAAAGATACATTAGGTTCGAATTTAAGTTTACATAACCATGATCTTTGTTCGAAATAAAGTGTGGAAGCGAATACATAACACGACAATACATAGATAGCTTATGTGAACCATGCCGGCCTAGCCCACGGCTCACTCATCATGGGTCGGAGAGCTAGGAACCCAATCAATGGTCCACTCTTTGGGCTCCTCTCCATCCCACACAACTTTACCATAACAATCCCAAAACCCGACTTGCGGGAATCCCGAAAATACACATATAGTGGCAAAGCCTCGAGTATCTAGCATACTCCGCAAGTCTTACCCGTCAAATTGGCCATCTAAGACCGACACCTAGATGCATGGGGGCTTGACCGGTTTAACTTGGCATTTTGCATAAAATGACACCTATGCTCATTAAGTTGGCACTTTTATGACTTAGCCAAATTAATAGGGTTGTTACATAAAGAAACTTTAGTGAGCATACTAGCAATACAAGAATTTACAGTACAAATTGATATCAATATAAAAAAGCGAGCAACTCTTTTCTTTCCTCTTACTAAACATTGTAAACTGCTCGAATCAAGTGGTACTCATTAACCGAGAGGAAGCGGCGATAATTATCGAATTATTAATCCTACGTAAAGGACCCAAATGCACGACATACGGATCATTTAAGAACACGTATGGCCACCGTTCGCGAGTTCATCATAAAGCAAAACACGGGGCCACGGACCCCGAGTACACGTCCCCCTTGCGACCCGTTCAACAACGTGCCCAAGGCTTAACCCGTGTACTCTCCAACGGTCCTCAACCCGTGCAACCACCGTGCCATACAATTCACATGCTACATAGGTTTACCAATCCCCATAAGAAAGGTATGCAAGTGGTACACAACTCAAACTTATTCGCGGAGCTACTCGTGACATCCCCTTCGGGACCACCCGAGAATCGGAACAGAGGGACACTCGACGAAGCGAGTTACAACAGAAACATCATCTCATACAAGCCGTAATATATACATCATGGTATAATACAACCAAGTTTTCGAAATACAAACATTCATGCAGCGGAAAGATAACATTATTGAGGTTTAACATCCTACGAGTATTCAACGGAAGCTTGTCTATTATACAACTCTCAAGACTTCAAACTACCCAACGTGATGCACCGAGCCTTCGTACATCACGGTCCTCTCTCTTCAAGGGGTGGGGATTCGCTCCCACCGAAGGGAACCTCCCTCAGGACACTCGCTCTTCCTCGGGAAAACTGCCGTATAAGTCGTGATAGCACGACTCATTCCCCGTAAGGTAACGAACAAACCTTGAGTATTCTAATACTCAGCAAGACCGACCCGTCAACCTGGCACGCTAAGGCCGACGCCTAGTATGCAAAGGCTTTCTGGTCGTGGGGTTTACTCCTTTGCGAAAAACAACATTAAAGGATGGGTCCTTACTTTCAGTATTTTAGGTCAGGTTATGTTCATTAGCCAAGGTGTTTGCAACCTAACTCTATTCAATCAAGTTTCCAACAAGATAAATAGATCTTTATCCTTCCATCTCTCATCTTTCTCATCATTCATAAAAGTTACTACGATGTGACGAGCTAAACAAGCGGTACTCATTACTGCGAGGGACAGACGATTCGAATCGATTTTATACTAGTCGGCAAATCCCGACTACACGACGTATACGCATCACCCCGATCGTATACGACAACCTTTCCCGCTAGCACCCGACAGCAGACTAGCCATTTCCAACTCCCCGGAAGTATGGAGACGCCACGACTTCCCTCGTGGTCGACCCATCTCCCTCCCGTGAGACTATCCTCTCACTAACAGCCGCAAAAGAGAGTTGGCTACGCTACATCTCCGGGGCGATAGGGTACATCAGCTTGCTGGGCCCATGATACCAGTATGTAGTACGGTACGTTCAAACTTGTTCAACTAAGCGGACAACGGTACGGTCCTTGACCGACACGGACGGGGTTACCACCTTGCAAGACCTCATCTCCATCTTGCCCTTTCTCCTACGGGGCCCGTCCGGTCTCAGCTTATTAACATCTTCAACAACTTTAGTGTCACACAAAACTCTTAAAGCCTCCATGCTTTAAGTATCCTAACCATCTACCGTTGCTACTATGCATTAAGCTTAGCCTCTATTGAGCTACCTGTACCAAGTATAGAATAAACAAACGGAAACCTACCATAATGCATCTAGGGTTTCAACCAAACCCTAACACCTAATGCACAAGCATAACCGTACTATGTGATAAAGTAAAATATTTAAAAAACATAGGTGGGATGCACCGGGGCTTGCCTTGAGTTTGTTCGAAGTTAGTCTCCTCGGCGGCTGGGTCGACTTCGAGATCCCCGGCTCCGACTCGCCTCGGTGGAACCTCGATTACTTCGTAACCTAGTCGACCAGCAGTGCATCGCGAATCACAAACATGTATGCATGAATGCCCATGATGAAAGTATGCAAGAGTTCATTAATGAAGTTCCATAGATAATAAGTAATGATTAATGCTTAATCCCTTTAGTTAATGGATAGATTAGAGATAAGTATGTTCATTAAGCATTAATTAACATTTAATTATGCTGATTAAAAAGTGTTTAATTAAGATCAATAATAATTAATTTTGTTCTCCTTAATTACTTAATTAAGGTCACTAATCACTAAAGTTTAATTACTCGATTTAATAGGTAATAAATAAATAATTTCGTTAAGTGATTAAAGGCTAATATATTGTGATCATATAAAAATAATACAATTTAAGTTTAATTTTGGAAAAATAAATTTTATTATTAATTTCTGTCTGCATAGATATCTCCTTTTATTTACATAAAATAATAGCTTTTCTTTAATCAAAGAAAGTGATTAATTACAAATTATAAATAAATTTATTCAAAATAATTATTTTATTTCACAAATGGATAGATCTCACTTTTCTCGAGTCTAACAAAGTTGGTTTGGTATTTTTTTGAATTTTCTACGAATTTTGAAAATTTAAAAACACTTGCCACACACTAGGCCACAGGGTGGCCACACCTAATCCGCGCGTGGCCACACGCGATCCCACCCGCGTGTGGCCCGCGGTGTGGCACCACCACGGCGGCGGCCCCGCGCGGCGCGGCCACCGGAGTTGGTCGCCGTGGGCCAAAGCTCGCCGCGAACACACCTAGAGCATCTACGCAACCTCGCGAACACAACCGTGCCACCCACACGACATGAGCTCCTTTCAAAGCACGCCGGCGGCGAGACTCAGGCACGGCGGCGCTTCGGCGTATGGCGGAGCTCGCCCGGAAGCTCGCAATGAGGGAAAAAGCTCGGGGAGCTTCTACCGATCACGCGCAAGCTCGGCTAGTAGTAAAAATGACATGAACAAGCCCGGAAAAGGATGCTCACCGTGGAGGTGGCGGATGACGACGGCCGGAGTTGTGGAAGATCGTCGATTGCTCGTCCCTCTATGGAGGAGATGCGATAGTAAGTGACTGGAATCGTGGAGCAAAGGGTTGTGCATCATCCGGAACCAAAAGGATAGACGACGGCTCACCGGAGTTGACAAATTTGGAGTCGCGGAGATGGACGACGGCGGCCACGGACGAAGATGAAGCTTCCAATTCCGCTAGACGGAGGGAGCTCAACCAACTTGGAGGCTCGGGTGAGCTCCGGGGACTCGTTGCGGAGTTTGTGGCGAGGTTCACTTGGAGGAAGAGTGGCCGGAGTGGCCCGGCGCCGGTGGAGTAGGGGTGCGGCAACGGCAGAGAAGAAAGGAGAAGAGGAGAGCTCGGCCGTGGGGGTCTTATCCCGTGGAGAGGCGGTTCGGGGAGGCGTCTAGGCCAGCAGCTGCGTGGCTCCAAGCTGCTGCGTGGCGGGGTGGCGTGGTGCCGGCCGGGAAGGCCGCACGGCCGATGGGCGGCACCGAGACGCGGGAGAGGGAGAAGAGGCCGACGGTGGGGGTTGTGGTCGGTTTACATAAAACCCCCGGGTTTTTGTTTAATTAAAAAGCAACCTTCCGCAGCTCCAAAAATTCCGCAAAAATTCAGGGTGTTAATTGAGAAGATTTTAGGCATATTTCCTATTAAGTCCCAGTAGAAAATCCAAACCATATTCGGATAAAAAATTCCTAGCTAAAATTCAATAAAGAGACTTTGTTTATTTTCTGCAATTATTTTTACATGACAAAATGCTTTCAGTAAATTTTCATAAATCTTTATTTGGGATATTTGAACCATAGAAAATGTTAAACTTGAATTTTCTTCTCATTTCATTTCTTTCTAACCTTTCCTTTGTTTTTTAGTTAATTTGATATTTTATGTGCTTATGATTAATATCACATGCTTAATGATTTCACAAATAAAATGTGATGACATGCTCATGAATGCCATGAAATGCATTTTATTGCTGTGAGTTGTTACAACCCTCCCCTTACAGGAATCTCGTTCCGAGATTCACGATCGAACGACTAAGCGATAGTGCTAAAGAACTCGGGGTAGTTTGATCGAAGAAACTCTTCTTGTTCCCAAGTAGCTTCAGCTTCCGAGTGATTGCTCCATTGAATCTTATAGAACTTAATGGTCCGTTGTCGAGTCACTCGATCCTTGGTGTCAAGTACTTTGACCGGACGTTCGTCATATGTCAAATCCGGTTGTAATCTGTTCCACCTCAACTGTCGGTATATCCATGGGTGGTTTTAAACACTTCTTCAGCTTGAGATACATGAAATATATTATGGATGCCCGCCAAGTGGGGCGGCAACTCTAGTCGGTACGCCACGACTCCACATCTTTCCAAGATTGGATATGGTCCGATGTATCGTGGTGCTAACTTGCCCTTGATTCCAAACCTTTGAACACCTTTGGTAGGAGATACTCGAAGATAGACTTGATCTCCAACCTGAAATACTAACTCTCGTCGCCTCTTGTCGGTATAACCGATCTATCGAGATTTAGCCCTCTTGAGGTTCTGTTGGATGAGACGTACTTGTTCTTCCGCATCTCTTACTAGATCCGGTCCGAAGATTATTCTTTCTCCACTTTCGGACCAATTCAAGGGTGTACGGCAACTCCGTCCATATAGAGCTTGGAACGGCGACATTCCTGCACTCTCTTGATAGTTATTATTATAGGAGAACTCTGCTAAAGGTAAGCACTTTTCCCAATCCTTACCATAGGTCAAGACACATGCTCGAAGCATATCCTCAAGATATTGATTGATCCTTTCCGATCGGCCATCAGTTTGAGGATGATATGCCGAGCTTCGTATCAACTTGGTTCCCAAGGATTCTTGTAGTTGCTCCCAGAATCTAGAGACAAATTGTGTTCCTCCGTCCGATATAATGGTCTTCGGCACTCCATGCAAATAGAGAATTCGAGCAATGTAGAGTTCTGCATACTTCTCGGCAGTGTACCGTGTATGTACCGGTATAAAGTGAGCAGACTTTGTCAATCGATCCACAATAACCCGGATGGAGTCATGTTTCGTGGACTCGGTGGTAATCCCACGATGAAATCCATGCTGATGTCTTCCCACTTCCATTCGGGAATACTCGGAGGTTGTAAGGGTCCTACTTGCTTCAAGTGTTCAGCTTTGACCCGCCGACGGACATTACATTCATTGACATACTTGGCTATTTCCCGCTTCATGCGTGTCCACCAAAACCTTCGCTTCGGATCTTGATACATCTTGTTGGTTCCAGGATGAATAGAATATTTGGACATATGCGCTTCATCCATTATCTTCTTGCGAAGCTCCCGGTTCTTAGGCACTACGAGCCTATTCTTAAACCAGATAACACCCTCGTCGTCTTTTCGGAAACACTTGATTTCACCCTTCCGGAGTCGTCTTTTGATGTGTTCCATACCAAGCATCCTTCTGCTGAGCTGCCACCACTTCCTCACGAATGGTAAGAATAAGGGCCAGATTTGTCAATGCTCCATACGGAATAATCCGAAGATTCGGCTCTTCACTCCCTTCCGGAGATGCTTGAATCATGAGTTGAGCCATGAGATTATTGCAATGAACCTTGCGACTTAAGGCATCGGCTACCACATTTGCCTTGCTCGGGTGATAGTGAATCTCAATTTCATAATCTTTAATTAACTCTAGCCATCTTCGTTGATGCATATTCAGATCCGCTTGAGTGAAGATGTACTTGAGACTCTTGTGGTCCGTGTATAAATGTACCAAGTTACCCGAGAGATAGTGTCTCCAACCTTTCAATGCCGGTACCACCGCCGCTAGTTCCGAGATCATGGGTAGGATAATGTTCCTCATGACGCCTTAGTTGTCGAGAAGCATAAGCGATCACTCGACCTTCCTACATTAGAACACATCCGAGTCCTGTTCCTAATGCATCACAATACACATCAAAAGGCTTCGTCGGATCCGACTGAGCAAGTACGGAGTCTGTGGTCAACAATTCCTTCAAAGTTTGGAAAGCTTCTTCACATTCTTTGCTCCATACTCGTGACATCCCATGTCACATAATAGCATGTAAGCAATGTCAAAACCTTAATTACAGGAATTGAGCACTAATTAAAGGAGTGAACACATCAAATAATGAATTAGAGTATTTAAAAATTTTAAAATTCGGATGCAGTTTAAAGGCTACTATTTAAAACTCAATAATCCTCAACCAAAGTATGTCGATATTGTTGCAGATCCTTGTAGAGGAGATAAAAATAGGAATTTAGGACATTTTTCACAAATCTTTAGGGTGGCACATTTTCCTAGAAAATTCAAACTGAGTTTGAAAACAGCATCTGTTCATGAATTTTTGTAAATTTTTACAAGCAGAATTTGAACTTTTGCCTATAACAAAAGTTGCTCATCATCATACACTGAACCCCCACAAATTTTGGTTTGCAAAAATACCAAGCGCATTAATTTCTATGGACAAAAACAGAATCAGTACTCGATGGCAAAATCGTGAATAAGTGGGAACTTATTTGAATAGCAATGGCACAGTGGCCGGGGCCACCATCCAGCGGCGCTCGCCGCCGGCGCCCATGCCGGATTAGGCACCGCCCGTCCTCACGCGCCTGTGCAGGCCCACGCGTCGTCCATTGCCGTTTCCCTTCGCCTGGAAGCCGGCGCCCACGGCCGTCGATGGCAGTGGCCATTTTCCACCATGGTCGCCGCCCTAGGTCATCCCCGTGCGCCGCACCTCTCCTCACCCACAGCTCCTCCATTGCGTGCGCAAGTGCTCCCCATCTACCTACGCAGCCCCAGCTCTCTCCTCTAGCACCGCCTCCTCCCCTAAGCACCTCAATTTCGCAAAAATCAAAACCGAGCTTCCGGTTCCGCCATCAACGCCGTCGAGCTCAATTGCTTGCGCTCAGGTGAGCTCATGCTCCGCCTCTGCCTCTCGGAAGATGCTCAAGGGCCTAGCTGACCATCCCTTTCCTTCCCAGGTCAAGCCGAGCCCGGACGGCGAAGGAATTCCCCTTCTTCTTCACCGCCGGTCACCACGCACCGCCACCCCGTCGACGCCGACCATCTCCAGCACTCCTCCGCCTGCACGGACCCTTCGCCGCGCTTCTCCGTGTGAAGGTGAAGCCCCCCGCCTTGACCGCCCCTTCTTTCGCTCGGTGGCGAGCACAAGCTCCCACGCCGAGCTTGCCTTTTCCGCCATTGCCGTCGCGAGCTATGCTCCGCTCGCTCTCCCGCCTCGCCACCTCCACCAGTAGATGCACCGTCTCGAGTAACGCACAGGCGGCCAAGCACAGCCCCTGCGGCGAGCCCTAGCTCAACGCCGGCGAGCACCGCCGCCGTCTCCGATGACACCCCCTGCGCGCCCAACACTTAGAAAAATTTGAAAAACGCGCTGGCATGTGTAAAATCCGTGAACTTCAAGCATTTTAAAAATTGCACAACTTCATTTCTAGAGCTCGGATTTGAACGATTCAAGATGTTCTGGAAAGTTTGAAACTTGTACTTTGAAATTAATCAAATGAACATATATGTTTATATGACAAAAATGAAAGTTTTAGCAACTTTAAGTTGCTATCACGGCCACGAAGCCTAACAGAGTTGCATATTAGAAATTGCATAACTTTCATCTCGCAGAACCAAAGTACTCGACCAAGCACTTGTTGGAAAGTGGAGAATGTGTACCTTGCCATGGTAGCATAATCCGAGTACTTTCTATGAGGAAAATAAAAGATCCGAGTACTTTAAAGTGCTAATCCGTTAAGGCCCCGTGACAACTTTGCATTTTACAAATTCAATAACTTTTGATAGACGAATCCAAATGAGGCAAATGAACATTCGTTGGAATCCTTGCAAAACTTAATTTACATGACCCTGCTTGGTTCACCCAAGTTCTATAGCAAAAATTCAAATTTTAAGCTCCTTGAGAAGGCCTCACGTTAAGGCTGAAAACAGACGAATCAAGGCGAATTTTTAAAACAAACTGAATCAAAAATTGAACATACTCTTTCATTTAGCATGTTTCATCATATCACACATGGTTCTGGTGCATTTGATCATGTCATGATAAATTTTAACATTTTTCTTAAGTACACTATTTTTGCATTGTCCTTGCATCATAGGAAAGGCTTATGAAAATTCATATTTGCTTCCGGTGCTCAATCATAATAAAAGTTATGTTTCATCATGAGTATTGTATTTAGAAGTGTTTTATTGCTTAATTTCTGTCTAGAAGTTTCTATGTTAAAATGTGCATAGAATGGCATATAGCCATATTGTAATATTTAACTCATATGCAAGTGCTCTCAATATTGCCTATAGGTTATTATGCACACACTTCAAAAATCTTAACATAACCATACCAATATTTTTGCATAATAATGAAGGGTATTCAAAAATAGGAATTTTAGTGATGTTACCATAATTTTTGGTAAAGGTTAAATAGCCCAACAAGTTCAGTAAAAGCAGAAAACAGATTCTAGTGTAGGATTTTTTATTAATTTTTGTAGGCCGAATCTCAAGAAAAGTTCTATATAAAAGTTGTCCCAAATTTCATTCTACACAACCCCAAAAATTGGCAACCCCAACAAAAATCTCGTTGATTTTCTCTTGACTGCAACAGTACCAGTGGCAGAATTTTCAACTTTATGGGACCCACCGTTTCTCTCATATCTCTTTGTTTCCTTCTCCCCTAAGCCTCCCACCGGTTGTACAGGCCAGGGTCTTCACCTGGACGTCATAGGATCCTCCCACTCTTCTCTAAGGTCAAGAGCACAAGTCAAGGTCATTCTCCTCCTTTCTCTTCCACAAAACCAAGCCACCATTGCCAAGCACAAGAAATCAGCCTCACCTTTGCCTAACCTTTTTCCCCAGCAGCACAAACTCCACTTAAGGTCTTTAGCAGCTGTACAGGGGAGCCCTAAACCTTCCCCAAGCATCCTCTTCATCCCTCCCACGATGAGCTGCCAGGAATCGAAGTTCTTCTCCAACACCGGTCAAGCAACCCACGACCGGTTCTTCATGAGATTCTTCCTCCACGGTCAGTTCTAACCCGAATTCTCATAGAGGCCATTTAAGTCATGGACCATACCATTGAATCACCGAGATTCCCAAAAACCTAGGTGTTCTGGCCGCCATCCTGCTCTCTGTTCTTGGTTACTGTTCACATCAGATTTTCAGAAAACAGAAAAAAATTGTTACAAGCTTGCAAAAATCATATCTCCTGAAATAAAAATGGGAAAAATGCAAACTAAAATGTTTTGGAATCCTTGAAACATGAACTTTGCAATGGTCAAATGTTTTACCTATGTTTCTGCACATGAAAATAAAGTTTTATGTAAAAGGAAATGGCAGCTTGTTATGCTTTTAAAACCCATATTAAAATCCTGAAGAATGTCAAATTTATGAGAGTTGACATGAGCACTTTACATAACATATTGGACCCTCTGGTACATGGCTTTTATGCATTCATACATGTTTTCATCATATTTATTATTATGTGCTTAGCTAGCACATATGTGCATATAAAGGTTTAGTTAGCAAAAACGCAAACAAAAATGTCATATTATTTGTTTCTGGTGCTTATTATGAGCAAATGATGTTCTACCATAGAATTCATGTTTAGAAATGTTAAGTCATAATCATTGCCTCATGTATTACCATATACCATTATGTGCATAATTCATGTTAAGCTTTGCACTTCATGCATAATCATCATCTACCATACCCTGTTTCATGTACATGGCAGCAAGGTAGTTCATTTAGGTTTGTCTTCAATACATCATATGCCATGCTCCTGTTGCCATATAGTACACTAGCTAAGTCTTATACAAATTACTTGCCATAATCATGGTTCATTTTCAACCTACAGCATGTGCCTTTATGATACACAGTCAATGTTTCTTTTAATTAGAAGCTTATCCCCTTGACAAGTAATTATGGTTCATCATCCATATGCAAGCATCATATTTCATACATAAGCATGTTCATTTCATGAACACATTGTCCTTTTAATTCATTATTGAGAAAGTTCCATGAACTATAGAAATATGAACTCATCCATTACTCATACATTACATGTGCATCCATATAGGAACCCCGACCGGAGCTGAAGATCAAGGAAGGCACCAGCTTGAAGTGAGCGAGTTCGAGTGTGCTAACTACGAACCGAACCAAGGCAAGCCCCGTGCATAATCCCACTTGTTTAGTTTTTGGTTTAAATTCACCTATGTCTATGTTTATGTATTGTGCACTTACGTTTAGGAGTTGATCGCAACCCTAGTTGCATTATGATCCCTATTGCCTATGGTCTTTGGATAGGTATAATTTTTTTCGATAGAATGGCTATGCTTAAATGAGTCATCGGTAGCAACACCGAGTGGTTTGGAGACCACCCGGTCTAGGGATTAAATTTTGGTTACCCTCACATGAATAAATTGGAGACCGTACGGGGAAGTGCATGTGTTGGAAAGCGGTGGCAAGGTTGGCCCTTGTTCGCCATAGCCCCGTGCGTGTCGGTTAAGGACCGTTCGTTGTGACTCCGCGAGCAAGTATTGAGTTGTGTACCAAATGCATACCTTCGTATGGGAGTTGGTAAACTGATGTAACTTGAGAGTCGTAGTGTTGGACGGTCACTCCACCCTTTGTGCAAAGTGTTGGTCACGGTGGATGCACGGGTTTGTGAGTAGATGGAGGGTGTGTTATTACCCTTGGACCCGACGCTACTGTGGTTGCATGTGGAATGCACACTCGGAGGGCGGACCCGGCTCATATCTATGATAATCTTGTGAAAGGTGGCCATACGTGTTCTTAAATGATGCGTATGTCGTGCATTTGGGTTTCCCTGCAGGGTGTAAATCGATATATATCGCCGTCCCTCGCGGTGATGAGTACCACTTGTCTCGAGCAGATTACATCGTAGTAACAAAGAGAATATGATGAAGAAGCTTGCTGATTTTGAAGAATTACTTCATGTATTGCAACCATGTTTTGTTAGAAATGCTCACTAAATTTGTATTCACGTCCCAACCCTTTGAATATGGCTAAAACCCGAAATTTCAGAAAAACATAGGTGCTGTTTTTGGCTATTTCCAGCAAACCCGGTCAGCCCCCTGCATACTAGGAGTCGGTTTTAGAAACCATTTTTGTCGGGTAAGACTTGCGGAGTATATTAGATACTCAGGGCTTTGTTGTTAACATTTTTGTGCAGGTGAGATTGTCGAGAAGAATGGGCACATCTACGGGCTGATGTGTCACATTTTAGGCAACCATCGTCGAGATTATCTTTACGCTTCCGCTCATTGTATATGTATTGAAATCTGAATTTTGAACTCTATGTATAATAATAACTTTAACTTCAGATGTAGAATATGTCACTCATGTAACACAAATGTGTATCAGGAAATGGTGGATGTATCGTTAACGTATGTGCAATGAACGTTCGCTTCGTCGAATGTCTCCCGATACGATCCTCGTTCGACTATCCCTCTCGCTCCGCGAGGTGGGGATGTCACACATACGTACTTCTTATCCTTCTCCAATAGCTTAGTCATTGGCTTGGCGATCTTTGAGAAGTTTGGGATAAACCTTCTATAATAACCAGCCAATTCCAAGAAACTTCGGATCCGTGAGACGGACTTCGGTGATTTCCAATCCAACACCTCTTGAACTTTGCTTGGATCAACGGCCACTCCTTCGGCTGATATCACATGACCTAGGAACGGTACTTCTTTCAGCCAAAATTCACACTTGCTGAACTTAGCGTATAGCTGATGATCCCTTAGGCGTTGTAACACAACCCTTAAATGATTGGCATGTTCTTCTTCCGACTTAGAGTAGATCAAGATATCGTCAATGAATACCACGACAAACTTGTCCAACTCGGCATAAATACCGAATTCATGAGATACATGAAATGTGCTGGTGCATTGGTCAATCCAAATGACATCACCGGATACTCATAAAGTCCATACCTGGTGGAAAATACAGTCTTCGGTATATCTTCAGCCTCTTATCTTAATATGATGATACCCCGAGCGAAGATCTATCTCGGGAGAAGACTTTAGCTCCCATCGGTTGATCAAACAAGATATCAATCCTCGACAGAGGATACTTGTTCTTGATGGTAACCGAATTCGGAGGTCTATAATCCACACATAGCCTCAAAGTCTTGTCTTTCTTCTTTACAAACAAGGTCGGGCATCCCCATGGTGATGAGCTTGGCCGTATATATCCTTTGTCCAATAATTCCTTTAGTTGCACTTTCAATTCTGCTAGCTCATTCGGTGGCATCCGATACGGTCGTCTTGATATGGGTGCCGTTCCAGGCTGCAATTCTATCTTAAACTCTACCGCTCGGTCCGGCGGTAGTCCCGGCAAGTCGTCTAGAAAGACATCCGGATACTCACGGACTATGGGTATATCTTCCGGACTCTTACCTACAACCTTATTGACCATTGGCAGCATAGCTTGAGGAAAAGTTAAGAGCAAGCAATCTCGACCATGAACAGGAGAGTTCGGATATACGACTCGAGATGCTATATCCAATACCGCCTTACGGAAGTTCATCCATTGCATGCCAATGATTGCATCTAACCCTTGCCCATCCAATATGATCAACGAAGTAGGATAAACCTTGCTACCCAATCTTAATGGCATATTGGCAGCTTCTTCGTTAGTAAGGATTTTGCCCCTGTGTGTTGAAATGATATGAGCACATAGTAGCTTGGATGGCATGATGCAATGCTTAACAATATATGACTTGTCGATGAAATTATGCGTAGCTCCCGAACCAAATAAAACCATAGCAGGATGTTCAGCGATAGAAAACATACCCGCTAAGATTTGTCCTCCTTCGGGTAGCTCCTCGGCCGTCGTAAAGTTGGCACGACCCGTCTTTGCTGGTGTATTCTTGGCCGGTGCCCTCTCGCGGGTTCTCGCGGCTGCCCTTGAGGTCCGGGTGCATATGGTGCCTTCGAGGATATGGGCAACTGCGTGTAATAGTGTCCCGAACGGCCACAATTAAAGCATGGCGGTCCATTCTCGTCGTGGTGCTTGACCCACCGGTCGGGATTCTGGAAGTTCTCGTTGCCGATAGGGCGGACGATACCGATTCGGCCGCCGTTGCCGAGGTTGTCGGGGTGATTGATTTTGCCGGTAGAAATTGGGATGAGAGGGTGTATGCCGATAACGCCGACCTGATGGTGCAGTGTAAACCAGCCTCGTACTTTGATGGTCCCCCACTTCCTTGTCCCGTAGCAGGCCTCTTCTTGTTCTTCTCCGTCCGATGAAGACGGATAGAGTCTTCCAAAGGCAATAGCGTCACTCACAAAGTCGGTGAAGCCGTCGGTCTTGTTCAACACCAAGCGAGACCGTAGCTTGGTACTCATTCCCTCCTCGAACAGGTTCTTCTTCTTGGTATCCGTGTCCACATGTTCGGGAGCATACCGAGCAAGGCGGTTGAATACCTTGGAGTAGGTGTGAACATTCATATCCCCTTGCTTCGAGGAAAGGAGCTCCTTTCTCTTCGATTCATTAAGCCTTCCGGAATATGATGCTCTCTCGAAGGCCTTAGTGAACTCTGCCCATGAAATTTGATGTCCTGGAGGAAACATTGCTTTGTAGTTGGCCCACCAAGCTCCAGCAAATCCTTGCAACCGCTAGGAAGCAAAGAGGGTCTTCCGATGATCCGTGCACGGAAACAGCTCCAGCCTTCGACTCAATGGTACGCAGCCGCTTGTCGCCTTCCAAGGGCTCATCCGCATCCGAGAAGACCGGGGGCGAACCGATAAGAAGTCCGAGAAGGTCACCCTTTCCTCCGGTGCATTGCGGCACCGGTGACGTTCTTGGGGAGCAAGTGTTGCGGACCAGCTTGCTCCAATAATTCCCGCTGTTCCGCGCGAGAATCCAAGCATCGCAGCGATGGCCTCGTGCCAATGTCGAGGGTGGTGGTGGTGTTCCCGCCCCGCGTTGAGAAGTCTCGGGCTCATCGCGTCTCCTTGTTCCAACCATTCTGTCCAAGGAAAGTTTACGTTAGACATCTTCATTCCAACATAATAAGGGAAGAACAAGAATACGTAGATGAGGACTTCCAAGGGAATCTTTATGCAACAAGCCATCTTTATTAAAGCAACCACCAAATCCAAGTAACACAATATTTCTACACACATGTTACAACGGTTCCTATGATACACTCAGGCGTGGTAACATCACGCCCTTATTTAACTAGCGCCTGGTTTACATACTAGTTTTCTCACTCACTACTAGCTAGCACTCCACTATTCTTCGCGACGCCTGGATGTCACCTCCTGGCTTATGGAACTGCTCTGTCTCGGATTCTCGCATCCTCTAGTCGTGGAATCTCCGTGAAGTCTATGACTGAATCCACGTCCATTATCTCTTCAGGATCCTCCTCTTCTTCTTCGATTCAGCCTCCATAGGATTCTCCTACACTATCGGTTCATCTCCCGGAGGTTGTTGTCCTATTGCTTCATTCATTATGGCGTTGTGTGCTTGCAGTAGATCTTGCTCTAACCGAGTGATCAATGCATGAGCATTTGCTAGTTGCTGATCCTTAAATTGAATCTCGCTGCTCCCTCGTTTAGCAGCTGCGCCTCTCTAATTGCTAACAACTCCTCCTTTTCCCGCAGCCGTCTCTCCGACTCGACTACACGAACATCCTCCCTTGACCCTCTTACTTCATTCACCCCCGTACTTGTGCGGTCCATCTCTGTGAAGAAGTAAGAGCATCGGATACAAGTAGAAACCAATTCCTAATATTTCGGCACATTTATTTATTCTAGCAACCGCATATAGATGTATATTACTACCACTTCCTTTTTATTAGTATTGTTGGTACAAACTCAAACCCACTTCGCGTACACTCCCAACTGCCCAACATCCGCTAGTACCCTATATACATCCGACCTATGACAGCAAAATGTGGCTACCCTCCTACATTAGTGAAAACATAACACAACTAAGCCGACGGCGCGTGATCGCCGCCGTCCGACTCGACGTCCCAAGCCGGCGAAGCGGGTGGTGGCTCGTAGTCCATCCCGGAGACCTCCTCGTCCGGTGGACCCTACTCGCTGCTGCTGCTCGAACTCCTCAATCAGGTCGTCGTGGTCGTGGAGCAGTGCGTGGTGTGCCTCGGCTAGTCCGTTGTACCGCATCCGTAGCTGACCCGGATCGACCTCTCTTGTGACTAGGACCTCCACCAAGTGGTCCCGCTGCGCCGTCACCATGTCCGCCCGTAGCTCCTGCGTGTCCTCTCGCGACGCGGGCGGTGTCTCGCTCCCGAGTGACCATAGTCAGCTGCTCGTCAAAGGCGATGATCGCCTCGCGGTACTCATCGCGCGCGCGGTCACCTCTACTATCCGCTCCTCCAGCCTCGGCGATCCTAGCGTGTGACCTCTGGACCTCCCGACAGTCCACTCGACAGCGGTGCTTCCAAGCACCCAACCGTCGGTCCCGACTCGTGTCCTCATCTCCAAGTTGTGAAGCTGCTGCTCCAGCTCGGCGACACGTGCAGCTCGTGCCTCCTCCTCCTCCCGGGCGCGCTTCCTACCACGAGTGACCGGCATCTGCAGGGAACATGTTTAAACAAGTTAAACACTTCTTCCCACGTAAGAAAAACGAACGGAACAACCTATAAAGTACTACGAACTAGCTAAGTACATACCCAAATATTTATTTAGTGCAGAATATAACATGATGCATGCTCGGAAACTAACTATACGTACTATAGTAAAGAACCACGACGAATAGTTAGCACTTCCCAAAAACCCCAACGTCGAACAGCTTAGTAAAAAAATCTAACTATTCTATATCCTTATAGGCTCCGTACTCCCTCGTTGTCTATCGTATAAACGTGTTAAGTTTTGAAAATAGACTTGTAATGGTGTGTCTGTTGCCTCCGAACCGCTCCGATACCAGTCGTGACATCCCCTTCGGGACCACCCAGGAATCGGAACAGAGGGACACTCGACAAAGCGAGTTACAACAGAAACATCATCTCATACAAGCCAAAATATATACATCATGGTATAATACAACCAAGTTTTCGAAATACAAACATTCATGCAGCGGAAAGATAACATTATTGAAGTTTAACATCCTACGAGTATTCAGCGGAAGCTTGTCTATTATACAACTCTCAAGACTTCAAACTACCCAACGTGATGCATCGAGCCTTCGTACATCATGGTCCTCTCTCTTCAAGGGGTGGGGATTCGCTCCCACCTGAAGGGAACCTCCCTCAGGACACTCGCTCTTCCTCGGGAAAACTGCCGTATAAGTCGTGATAGCACGACTCATTCCTTGTAAGGTAACGAACAAACCTTAAGTATTCTAATACTCAGCAAGACCGACCCGTCAACCTGGCACGCTAAGGCCGACGCCTAGTATGCAAAGGCTTTCGGCTGTGGGGTTTACTCCTTTGCGAAAAACAGCATTAAAGGGTGGGTCCTTACTTTCAGTATTTTAGGTCGGGTTATGTTCATTAGCCAAGGTGTTTGCAACCTAACTCTATTCAATCAAGTTTCCAACAAGATAAATAGATCTTTATCCTTCCATCTCTCATCTTTCTCATCATTCGTAAAAGTTACTACGATGTGACGAGCTAAACAAGCGGTACTCATTATCGCGAGGGACAGCGATTCGAATCGATTTTATACTAGTCGGCAAATCCCGACTACACGACGTATACGCATCACCCCGATCGTATACGACAACCTTTCCCGCTAGCACCTGACAGCAGACTAGCCATTTCCAACTCCCCGGAAGTATGGCGACGCCACGACTTCCCTCGTGGTCGACCCATCTCCCTCCCGTGAGACTATCCTCTCACTAACGACCGATAAAAGAGAGTTGGCTACGCTACATCTCCGGGGCGATAGGGTACATCAGCTTGTCTGGGCCCATGATACCAGTATGTAGTACGGTACGTTCAAACTTGTTCAACTAAGCGGACAACGGTACGGTCCTTGACCGACACGGACGGGGTTACCACCTTGCAAGACCTCATCTCCATCTTGCCCTTTCTCCTACGGGGCCCGTCCGGTCTCGACTTATTAACATCTTTAACAACTTTAATGTCACACAAAACTCTTAAAGCCTCCATGCTTTAAGTGTCCTAACCATCTACCGTTGCCACTATGCATTAAGCTTAGCCTCTATTGAGCTACCTGTACCAAGTATAGAATAAACAATCGGAAACCTACCATAATGCATCTAGGGTTTCAACCAAACCCTAACACCTAATGCACAAGCATAACTCGTACTATGTGATAAAGTAAAATATTTAAAAAAACATAGGTGGGATGCACCGGGCTTGCCTTGAGTTTGTTCGAAGTTAGTCTCCTCGGCGGCTGGGTCGACTTCGAGATCCCCGGCTCCGACTCGCCCTCGGGTGGAACCTCGATTACTTCGAACCTAGTCGACCAGCGAGTGCATCGCGAATCACAAACATGTATGCATGAATGCCCATGATGAAAGTATGCAAGAGTTCATTAATGAAGTTCCATAGATAATAAGTAATGATTAATGCTTAATCCCTTTAGTTAATGGATAGATTAGAGATAAGTATGTTCATTAAGCATTAATTAACATTTAATTATGCTGATTAAAAAGTGTTTAATTAAGATCATTAATAATTAATTTTGTTCTCCTTAATTACTTAATTAAGGTCACTAATCACTTAAGTTTGATTACTTCGATTTAATAGGTAATAAATAAATAATTTCGTTAAGTGATTAAAGGCTAATATATTGTGATCATATAAAAATAATACAATTTAAGTTTAATTTTGGATAAATAAATTTTATTATTAATTTCGTCTGCAGATATCTCCTTTATTAAATAGAATTATTTTTCATAATTAAACATTTTATTTACATAAAATAATAGCTTTTCTTCAATCAAAGAAAGTGATTAATTACAGATTATAAATAAATTTATTCAAAATAATTATTTTATTTCACAAATGGATAGATCTCACTTTTCTGAGTCTATCAAAGTTGGTTTGGTATTTTTCTGAATTTTATTGAATTTTCTACGAATTTTGAAAATTTAAAAACACTTATGTGCCACACAGTAGGCCACGGGGTGGCCACACCTAATCCGCGCGTGGCCACACGCAATCCCACCCGCGCGTGTGGCCCACCGGGAGTTGGTCGCCGGTGAGCCAAAGCTCGCCGCGAACACACCTAGAGCATCTACGCAACCTCGCGAACACAACCGTGCCACCCACACGACATGAGCTCCTTTCGAAGCACGCCGGTGGCGAGACCTGGGCACGGCGGCGCTTCGGCGTATGGCGGAGCTCGCCCGGAAGCTCGCAATCGAGGGAAAAAGCTCGGGGAGCTTCTACCGATCACGCGCAAGCTCGGCTAGTAGTAAAAATGACATGAACAAGCCCGGAAAAGGATGCTCACCGTGGAGGTGGCGGATGACGACGGCCGGAGTTGTGGAAGATCGTCGATTGCTCGTCCCTCCGTGGAGGAGATGCGATAGTAAGTGACTGGAATCGTGGAGCAAAGGGTTGTGCATCATCCGAACCAAAAGGATAGATGACGGCTCACCGGAGTTGACAAATTTGGAGTCGCGGAGATGGACGACGGCGGCCACGGACGGAGATGAAGCTTCCAATTCCGCTAGACGGAGGGAGCTCAACCAACTTGGAGGCTCGGGTGAGCTCCGGGGACTCGTTGGGGAGTTTGTGGCGAGGTTCACTTGGAGGAAGAGTGGCCGGAGTGGCCCGGCGCCGGTGGAGTAGGGGTGCGGCAACGGCGAGAGAAGAAAGGAGAAGAGGAGAGCTCGGCCGGGGGGTCTTATCCCGTGGAGAGGCGGTTCGGGGAGGCGGCTAGGACAGCGAGCTGCGTGGCTCCAAGCTGCTGCGTGGCGGGGTGGCGTGGCGCCGGCCGGAAGGCGGCACGGCCGGCGAGGCGCGCCGAGACGCGGGAGAGGGAGAAGAGGCCGACGGTGGGGCTGTGGTCGGTTTACATAAAACCCCCTGGGTTTTTGTTTAATTAAAAAGCAACCTTCCACAGCTCCAAAAATTCCGCAAAAATTCAGGGTGTTAATTGAGAAGATTTTAGGCATATTTCCTATTAAGTCCCAGTAGAAAATCCAAACCATATTCGGATAAAAAATTCCTAGCTAAAATTCAATAAAGAGACTTTGTTTATTTTCTGCAATTATTTTTACATGACAAAATGCTTTCGATAAATTTTCATAAAACTTTATTTGGGATATTTGAACCATAGAAAATGTTAAACTTGAATTTTCTTCTCATTTCATTTCTTTCTAACCTTTCCTTTATTCTTTAGTTAATTGATATTTTATGTGCTTATGATTAATATCACATGCTTAATGATTTCACAAATAAAATGTGATGACATGCTCATGAATGCCATGAAATGCATTTTATTACGAGTGAGTTGTTACAGCTACAATGGGGTGTTCTCAATTTTAATCAATTCATCATTTTCAACTTTAATCATAAGCCATATGTGAGTGTCCCATACTATCGTTGACTCCATAGACATGGCATAGCATTTCTAACGAAGGTATGACACATATTCTACATAGGACATAAACAAATTTATGCACGTGGATTTCCAAATCAATTCCTAGAACGTAAATGCACAATCATCATCCTCAATATAGTGATAAAAGAAAACATTTTCAAAATAATAGGAATGCACCGGGGCTTGCCTTGAGAGTGGTCGAAGTTAGTACTAGCTTCATAAGCATTGAGAGTGGCAATAGCTTCTTCCGGCGAGATCAATTCGACGTCGTCACCTAGAGAATGAAATGCAATGCATAAGTAACATGAATACAAGGTCATTGATGACGGCAATGCATGGATGCTTTTTTGTATGAGTGTATATGCATAAGTTGAGTAAAACTTAGTTTCGGAGAATTTCTAGTATGCATAGATACATAAACTTGCTCTCCTTTACTGGGGTTAAATTAAATTACCAAGTGTAGAAATATATGGGAAAAACAATGGTTTAAGCAATAAGACATGGGTGCTGTGGTCAACATGGTGAGTCATGTTTGAATTGATGATCAAAAGCTTAAAGTGAGTTAAATGCATTTGGGGCTAGGAGTGAAATTTCATCATCACATGTGATGACGGTGTAAACCTAAGTCAAGAACATGGTTACAAAATTAATATATGCATGGATTTAACGGAAACTTTCTACCCAATCTACCATGCTGGACCAAGTGACATTATGGAGAGTGAGATTTACATAAACATGCAAAAGTATAATTTCTAGAAACATAAAACGATTTTATATGTGCTGAAATTTGCCTTTTCTCGATTTAAATAAGGGGACAGAAAAATAAATATTTAGCATGCTCCAAATTAAACATGGTATTTTATGCAAGTGTACAGGACTCTGATGAGTGGATTTACCAAGTTTCATGCCAAAATAGTTTATATAGATTTAATTAAAAAGTAAATACAGACAATGCCATAAATGAAATAACTTGCAAAATATGCAATGAAATGTAGCTTTTCCAGTGCCCTAAATTCAAGGGTGCTCATATAAAGGCTCTGTCGAAGTGGCATCTAATTTGGATTTATATTTTTAAAGTTATGCCTTAAGTGAGTTTTCATCAATTGACTATTAACATTTTTTTCAAATATGAAAATGACCAAATTTTATGAGCTCATGTTACTTTTCTGAAAGTACAAGTTCTTTAGTTTCCAAAATATTTTAGTTTGAAATTTTTGGACTTTTAGATCGAAAGATATGGATTTTCTAAAATGCAATAAAGTTCGAACAATTTATAAAACTGCCATGGGGCGTTTGACTTCGCAGAAAATTACGAAATTGCCACCGTGACCTGAGGTGTGGCTGCTGTGACATCCCATGTCACGATTAAGGCTAATCCCATAGTTAGTACCTTAATCACTTCACTAATGAAGCCCTAACCCTAATTACCCAAAGGAAAAGAAGAAAAATAAAAAGGAAAAAGGAAAAACCACCCCTAAACCCTAGCCCTAACCAAAATGCAAAAATTATAAAAACACTACCCACATATTTTTGCACCACTGGATTGCTCATGTAAAAAGATGAATTTACAATATTTTTACCAAATTTTTGAACCAAGTTTTGAAAGCCCAAAAATTCAAATTCAAATCTGAAACACTGCTACTTGTGAATTTTGTATGAATTTTTGGAAGCGAGTTTGTAACTTCAAAATAAAAGATGAAAATTAAAGTGAATCATCCTGAACCTCCCCATATTTTTGGTTTTATTTTTGGAGCACTGGAAGTACGGATTTTGGTCAAACTACCGAACCACAGATTTGAATTTCAATTTGGAGCTCGAGCTACGGTTGCCCCCTGGGCAATGGCGACCGGACCGGCGGTCCGGCCAGCCTGGCCGCCGCCGCGCGCGTGCCCGCCCTGTCCCGTCGCCACGCCACCCCCTGCCAGCCCCCAACCGCTTTGGTACCCGCCGGCCAACAGTAGGGCGCCGGGATTAACTCCTCCCCGCTGCGGCCGCCGCTCCGTCCGGCGCGCTCGCCTCAAAAGTGCCGCGAGAGGCCGAGCCCGCTCCTCCCATCGCATCAAATCATTGCCCCAGCTCCTTTGGCTCCTCACCGCACCACCAGCTCGCCCTCTCCCTCACCGCAGCTCGCGCGGGAAAAGAAATCGCCGCCGCCGGCCGCCACGACCGCCATGGCCGCCTCCGCGCCGCACGCGAGCTAGGTAAGCCGCGCACCCCTCCCTTCTTCGCCAAAACGTGCGCAAGGGACGCCTCCACCTTCCCCCGACCCCCCGGCCTTGACACGCGAGTGCATCGCCGGGATTCGAAGAAGTTGCCGCCGCCGTCGCCCTGCCGCCGCCACCTCTCCGTCGAGCCCCCACCTCGAGCCCTCCTCGTCACCATCCAAGCCCGCGCCGCCGCTTCTCCAAGGTAAGGCGGAGCTTTTGCGCCCAAACTCCACCCCTCTAGCCCTCCGTGCACGGCGCGCGACGCCGCCGAACCTCCCGCAAGCGCCGCCGCTCGTCGCCGGCCGCCTCCGGCCACCGCGGGCCCCGTGGACCCCACCGTAGTGCTCCCCGTCGCATGCGCTTCATTCCCGCCAAGTCTCGGAGCATGAGCTCCACCCTAGCGCCACCGCGGCGAGCCTCGCCGGCGCCGGCCACCGCGGCCGGAGCCCGCGCCGCCCGCCTCTGTTTAAATCGGCCGATGGCATTTCCGTAAATATGTCCGAACTTCATTCAAGTTTGAAAAATTCATATCTAGCGTTTGAATCGTCCAAAAATTACAAACTAAAATGTTTTGGAAACTAGAAGACCTGTACTTTCATAAAAGTAACATGAACTCCTCAGATCTGGTCATCTTCACATTTTTATAAAAATGACAAAAGTCAACCCCTAAAAACTTAACTAGGCCATAACTTTAAAAATATAAATCCAAATTAAAAGCCACTTGGGCAAAGTCTTCACCCTGTCACACATGAATGTTTCGCACTGGAAGATCTGCATTTCATTTCATATTTTTCAAGTTATTGCATTTCTTGTATTCTCTGTATTTAATTTTTAATTAAATCTGTATAAATTATTTCTGCACGAAACTTGGCCATTAATTTCATTTTGGTACTGTACACATGTAGAAAATCCCATGTTAATTTTTGAGCATGTTAAGTAATGATTTTTGCAAACCCTAGATCTAAATTTCTAAAAGGTCATTTTCAGCACCTACATAAATGGTTTTATGTCATTATAAATCCTGTTCATGCATGTTTATGTAAGGTCTACTGTTCATTATGTCCTTTAGCACCCCATGGCAGGTTTAGTCAAAAGGTTTTATGTATTTCGCCTATGTATGAATTTTGAAATCAAATTTCTATTCTAAAAGGGAATCGTCATCGCATGTGATGTCAAAATGCATAAACTTAGATTTCTTCGTATTGCACTATAAAAACTTGCTAAAACGCTAGTACTAAACCTACACTAACCACAGCACTCATGTCTATGCACCAAGTCATTACTCATTACATTAGTACGACCATGCTTGTCATGTCTTTAGACCCCACTTAAATAAAACAAGAGACATGTCATGCTTGTTAGGGTTTGATGCAAACAAACTTGTGATTAATATGTTCATGGGCATCTTTACAAACAGCACACATGAATTACCCTATTCATCACCCTTGTACGCATATTACTTATGCAATGCATTTCATCCTCTAGGTGACGACGTCGAATTGATTCCGCCGGAAGAAGCCGTCGCTACTCTCAACGCTTGTGAAGCTAGTACTAACTTCGATCACTCTCAAGGCAAGCCCCGGTGCATTCCTAGTATTTTGAAATGTCTTCCTTTATCACACTATTAAGGATGATGAATGTGCATTTAAGTTCTTAGGCGTTGATTGGAGATCCACATGCATAAATTCCTATATGTCCTATGTCGCTTACGTGTCATATCCTCGTTAGAATTGCTATGCTGTGTTTATGGAGTCAACGATAGATTGGGGATCTCACTCATGGCTTATGATTAAATGTGAACATGAGGAATTTGGTTAAAATTGAGAACACCCCATTGTGGCTCCACGAACAAGTTTGAGTTGTGTACCACTTGCATACCTTTCTTATGGGGATTGGTAAACCTACGTAGCTTGTAAGTTGTAAAGTGAGCCGGATATCTCACCGACCCGGAGGTGATGTGTATGGCACGGTGGTTGCACGGGTTGAGGACCGTTGGAGAGTACATGGGTTAAGCCTTGGGCGCGTTGTTGAACGGTCGCAAGGGGACGTGTACTCGGGGTCGGTGGCCCCGTGTTTTACTTTACGATGAACTCGCGAACGGTGGCCATACGTGTTCTTAAATGATGCGTATGTCGTGCATTTGGGTTCTTTCCTGCAGGATTAATAATTCGATAATTATCGCCGTTTCCTCTCGGTTAATGAGTACCACTTGATTCGAGCAGTTCGCAATGTGTAGTAATGGAAGGAGATTGAATAGCTTGCTGTTTTATGTTGATAGTAAATTTGTATTGCAAACTCTTGTATTGTTAGTACGCTCACTAAAGTTTCTTTTATGCAACAACCCTATTAATTTGGCTAAGTAATAAAATTGTCAACCTAATTAGCATAGGTGCTATTTATGCAAAATGCCAAGTTAAACCGGTCAAGCCCCATGCATCTAGGAGTCGGTCTTAGATGGCCAATTTGACGGGTAAGACTTGCGGAGTATGTTAGATACTCGGGCTTTGCCACTACATGTTGATTTACAGGTTTCCCGCAAGCCGGGTTTTGTGATTGTTGTGGTAAGGTGGTTTGGGATGGAGATGAGCCCAAAGAATGGACCATTGAATGGGTTCCTAGCTCTCCGACCCATGATGAGTGAGCCATGGCCTAGGCCGGCATGGTTCATTTAAGTTATCTATGTATCGTCGAGTTATGTATTTCGCTTCCGCACTTTAAATAAGAACAAAGATCATGGTTATGTAAGACTTAATCTCGAACCTAATGTATCTTTTATTCGAACTCTATGTTGTAATCAAGACTTAATTATGTAATCTTGCAAATCGTGTATGTTTGTTAATGTGATGCTATGCATGGTTGCTTCGTCAATCATCTCCCAAGGCGATCCGTACCACACTTAACTATCTTTCGGGATAGGGGTGTGACACGTGGTATCGAGCCGACTTGGGATTTGCGTCACGTTAACACTCATTCTAAAAATCTTAAAACCCGTTTTTGAGTCACGGTGAGGTGCGAGTCTAGATAGAAAGGCCAATATAAGGACTATATAGAATGGTGGCAAAACTAACCCCGTGTTATGATTGTTAAATATTTTGCAACTACGGCTTTGGCAAAGGTATGTGATTGGGTGTTGTCAAATTTTCGCATGATATTATTGGTGTGACTCGAATACACTCTTATTCGAGAGCTCTCCATGTGAGGCGAGGTGACATGGATTTGTTTTTGGCTTGTTTCTTTTGAATTTGATGTAATGTTTCTGGAATCCATCTCTTGCAGGTACATAACAACGCTTTAGTTCGTATAGTATCGTGTGAGAGGTGTGTGTGCCACCGATGCGCTTGTCCGATATTCGTATCGGCGGGCGCGGTCTTTGAATTTTT
The DNA here is from genome assembly GCA_031894775.1 of Chloris gayana. Classification (NCBI taxonomy): domain Eukaryota; kingdom Viridiplantae; phylum Streptophyta; class Magnoliopsida; order Poales; family Poaceae; genus Chloris; species Chloris gayana. Next base: position 73,666 of record JAUNZO010004316.1, read on the forward strand.
TGGTGAGGACGTACGGAACGACATATTGAGCATCCATCATCCTTGCATATCATCTCATCATGTCAAACGTGTGCATGTGAACTTATCTAAATGAAACAATCCAAAAATTTGATCACCTAGCTTCATTCTCACAAAAGTTTGAAAACCGGAAACGAAAACGTGGCAGATTTCTTAACTCCCGTGAAAATGAGCATAACTTTCAAGTTACTTATCCAAATAAGGCAAATAAGGACTTTCTGGAAAGCTTGTATTATGCACTACAACAATCTCCTAGTCTCAGGTCTTGTAAAAATCTGGGACATAGCTAGAATTGCCCATTACAGAGAGCTGTTCTGGAATTCCAGAATGTGCTCCGGTTCTGTCCCTGTCGTAGATCGTGCATAACTTTCAAACGACAAGTCGGATTGAGCTGTTCTAGGATGCGTTGGAAAGCTTAAGAAGTTGTCTAAAACTTTTGTAACAAAATAAAAGTTTGATTCTGCCCAGAAACAGGAGTAATTATCGAGTTTCCGTAACGTGTCAAATCTGTCCAGAAAAATGGAACCGTGTTAGGATTGGGCGAAAAGTTTGTTGCTTTCTTTTGCTAAGTTGGTGCCATTCCAGCATTCATGCGTTACTTATTTAGCATGTTTTGTTGTTGGATCTTGAGTTTTGACTTATGTTTCAAAATTCTCCGACAGATGGCCCCCGGCAAGCTCATGTTGGACCGTGAGAACCTCGCGAGGCGGGTGCTCGAGTTGGAGCAGGAGCGTGCTGCCCTGCAGGCCACCCTCGCCACCCGCGACGCCGAGCTTACCACCCGCGACGCCGAGCTCGCCGCTCGCGACGCCGAGCTTGCTGCCCGCACCGCCGAGCTAGCCGAGCGCACTACCGAGGTGGACACCCTCCGTACGCAGCTCGAGTATAGCGAGACGGAGCGTTGGAACTTCTTCGAGCAGCTCCACGACGCCCACCTCGCCCTTGAGGGCAATGGAGCCGCCGCTCTGCAGGCCACGCTGGAGGAGCGTGATGCCCAGCTCGCCGCCGCGAATGAGGAGAACTACGTTCTCTCCGGCCAGGTGGATGCCCTTCTCGAGGAGAAGGATGAGTTGGATGTGATCCTCTTGGAGACTCGGGGCGCTAGGGATGCTTTGGAGGGAGACCTCCAGAACGCCCGAGGCAACCATCGCGCATAACAACGCTACCATTGAGCATCTCCAAGCCGCCAACAACGCCCTGCACGCCATCCTTAATGGCGGACCTCCCGAGCCACTTGAGATCATCCCACCCGAGGAGGATGTGGAGATGAGCGATGGCGAGGATGTTTCCGACGTTGAGGACGGAGCACCACCCTCTCCCATGAGGGATGACGCCGACTACTACGGCGATGACGACGAGTAGTTGTCACGACCGGTGGTCGTAGCTCTATGTGTGTAGGATTTGTAATCTCGTGAGGCATGTAACCGTGTTGGAAACAATTCGCGTGTTGTTACTTAAGCTCTCCGAGATTTGTGTTTGTTTGTGGGTCACATGTGATGTAACCTAAGACCGTGTTGTATCGGATTCGTGGTTTTCCGTGTATCAAAAATTTCTATCATGTTGCTACTATGTTAGAATCTATGGAATATGTGTGTTGCCAATGCATTATGCTTATTTCATCAATATTTTCTTCGTACATGCAATCTGAAATTTTAGGTCCCTTATGCCCAATGTCATGTTTTCTTGCTATTTTAGCTCTTGGTCTAATGAGCTAACGTGAGAAAATTTTTCATGCATGACGAGATGGTGAATACCCGCCGTGGTGAAGCTTCCGGAAGTGGGCATGGTGCGAGGGAAGAGCAACTCCCTAACCCTCCACCTCTCACGCCGTTGGAACAACTCGTGTCCAACCAAAACGAGATGTTCCGCTTGTTCTTTGCAAGTCAAACCAACCAAGGACAAGGCCAAGGACCGCCACCCCAAGGGCCGAGGAATTCCACCTATGCCGACTTTTGGGCCACTCAGCCGCCCAAGTTTGGTGAAGCTACTACCGATCCGTTGGAGGCGGATAATTTCCTCCGCATCATTGAGTCGAAGTTTGCTCTCCTAAATTGCACATCGGAGCAAAAGGTTCTCTTTGCGGCTCAACAACTTCGTGGTCCCGCTAGTGCATGGTGGGCAAGTTTCACCGCCGCACTTCCCGCCGGTACTCAAGTGAACCGGCCGGACTTTTGCATCGCATTTCGCGCGCATCACATTCCCGCCGGTCTCATGAAGCGCAAGTTGCAAGAGTTCCTTAGTTTGAAGCAAGGTGCCGGAACCGTGCAAGAGTATGCACGGAAGTTCAACTACTTGGCTCAATATGCATCCTATCATGCCGACACGGATGACAAGAAGAAGGATTGCTTTCGTTCGGGGCTAAGCCCGAAGTTACAAGATCGCTTGGCTCAAGTCACTACCGGCACGTTCAATGACTTAATGAGTGCCGCAATCTTGCAAGAAGATGCCATCCGTGCTCACCAAGAGGACAAGAAGAGGAAGCGTGCCGTAGGAAATCCATCCGGCTCCGCTCCGCCCAAGTACAAGCTAGCTATCACATCCCCGACCGGACGAAGTTTCGGGCCGCATTGCCGCCGACGGGGGCTCACGTCAATTTGTGCCGCAGCAACACCACCACCCCCACGGTGGAAATCAGCAGCATACCACCTCGTTCCGCCCTCCACAGCAGCAATACCAAGGTGCTAGGCCCGGTCCGCAAGGTCCGTGCTTTAATTGTGGACGTCCGGGTCATTTCGCAAAGGATTGCCGTGTTCCGACACGCAACCCGGGCAACAACAACAACAACAATGGTTCCGGAAGCGGCAACAACAATCAAAACCGCAATGGGAATAATGGAAATGGGAACCGCAATCAATCCTCCACTCCAAATGCTAAGAATGGCCGAGTCAACTATACCACGGCCGAAGAGATTCAAGCGGGAGAACCGGTACTTTCGGGTATGTTTTCGGTCAACAACCACTCCACTTTGGTTCTTTTTGATTCGGGTGCAACTCATGATTTCATTAGTCAAGCATGTGCAAAAACCCTACAACTCACTCCTACCGTTTTGGATATTCCCTATATGATCACATCACCCGGTGGAAAGATAAAAACAAACCTAGAGTTGAGGCAAGTTCCACTACACCTAGAAAGAAAAATATACCCCTCTTCTCTCATAGTTTTGTGTGGGCAAGGAATAGATATAATTCTAGGTATGAGGTGGATGAAGCTACATAGAGCCGTTTTACACATCGATTCTCGTGAAGTTCACCTAAACTCCCCACTCCATGGTTCATCTATTCTCCGATTACCCCACCCAAAATCCTCCACTTCAAAAATCTACCATCTTGAGGGAAAACGAATTGAGGATATTCCCGTAGTATGTGAGTTTCCCGATGTTTTTCCGGATGACTTACCGGGCATGCCACCCGATCGGGATGTCGAGTTTAAAATTGAGCTCCAACCCGGTACGGCACCAATTTCCCGTAGACCATACAAGATGGCTCCCAACGAGCTAGCAATCTTAAAAGAGCAATTGAGTGAGCTTATGGATAAAGGATATATTCGCCCTAGTTCATCTCCGTGGGGATGTCCCGCTCTCTTTGTGAAGAAGAAAGATAAGACGCTACGTCTATGTGTGGATTACCGCCCTCTCAATGCGGTGACTATCAAAAATAAATACCCGCTCCCTCGGATTGATATTCTCTTTGATCAATTAGTTGGTGCTAAGGTTTTCTCTAAGATTGATCTCCGATCCGGTTACCATCAAATCAAGATCCGAGCCGAAGATATTCCAAAAACCGCATTCTCTACGCGGTATGGTCTCTTTGAGTATCTCGTCATGTCTTTTGGGCTTACGAACGCCCCGGCTCATTTTATGTACTTGATGAATTCGGTATTTATGCCCGAGTTGGATAAGTTTGTCGTGGTCTTCATTGACGACATTCTTATTTATTCGAAGTCCGAAGAAGAGCATGCCGAACACCTTCGCATTGTTCTCCAACGGCTTCGTGATCATCAATTGTATGCCAAGTTTAGCAAATGTGAATTTTGGTTGAAGCAAGTGCCTTTCTTGGGTCACATTATTTCCGCGGAAGGTGTCGCCGTTGACCCAAGTAAAGTGGGAGACGTGCTCGCTTGGAAATCCCCAAGGTCGGTGAGACAAATTCGGAGTTTTCTAGGTCTTGCCGGCTACTATCGGAAATTCATTCCCAATTTTTCAAGCATAGCCAAGCCTATGACAAAATTGTTGGAGAAAGATGCTAAGTTTAAATGGAGCCGTGAATGTGAAGAAGCCTTCCAAACTCTCAAGAGGCATTTGACATCCGCTCCGGTGTTAGCACAAGCCGACATCACCAAGCCGTTTGACGTATATTGTGATGCGTCCGGCACCGGTCTAGGATGTGTGTTAATGCAAGAAGGTCGTGTCATTGCTTATGCTTCTCGTCAACTTCGCAAGCATGAACAACATTACCCCACTCATGATTTGGAGCTAGCCTCGGTTGTCCTTGCTTTGAAAACTTGGAGGCATTATCTACTTGGAAATCTTGTCAATCTCTACACCGATCATAAGAGTCTCAAATATATCTTCACCCAACAAGAGTTGAATATGAGGCAACGAAGATGGTTGGAATTAATAAAGGATTATGAGTTGGAAATCCATTATCATCCGGGTAAAGCTAATGTGGTTGCCGACGCTTTGAGTCGCAAGGATCAATGCAATCATATTACCGGTTGTTCTATGGAAAACTCGGAAATTTCAGATTCTAGTGAACCAAGTCTTAGAGTCATTCCCTATGGTTCGCTATATAATCTAGCTCTCATTCCTACCCTTCGTGAGGAGATTATTGAGGCACAAAAGAAGGACGAAGGTATGGAATTTATTCGGCAAAAGATTGAAAATGACGAAGCTACATGTTTCCGACAAGATGACAATGGTGTGCTATGGTTCAACCAACGTCTCGTTGTTCCGAAGGATATGGAATTACGGAAAAAAATAATGGATGAGGCACATTTGTCTAAATATTCCATACACCCCGGTAGCAACAAAATGTATCGCGGCCTAAGAGAAAAGTTTTGGTGGACACGCATGAAGCGTGAGATTGCACGGTATGTGGCCGAGTGTGATACTTGTCAACGAGTGAAAGCCGACCACTTGAGAAAAGCCGGATTATTGAACCCGTTAAAAATTCCCGTTTGGAAGTGGGAGGACATTGCTATGGATTTTATAGTTGGATTGCCTCTCACATCAAAGAAGCACGATTCAATTTGGGTTATTGTGGATAGGTTAACTAAGTCCGCACATTTCATCCCCGTCCATACTACCTACAATACCAAGAAGTATGCCGAGTTATACATCTCAAGAGTGTTATGTTTGCATGGAGTACCAAAAACCATTGTTTCCGATCGAGGTCCGCAATTTGTATCTCGCTTTTGGGAGCAATTGCATTCTTGTCTTGGAACCACCCTCATTAGAAGCTCCGCATATCACCCTCGGACGGATGGACAAACCGAAAGGTTGAATCAATACTTGGAGGATATCTTGAGAGCATGTGCTATGGAAAATAGAGGAAATTGGGATGATTGTCTTCCATTCGCCGAATTCTCGTACAACAATAGCTATCAAGAGAGTTCGGGAATGTCACCATTTGAAGCATTGTATGGTCACTCTTGTCGTACACCCTTAAATTGGTCGGAAGCGGGAGAGAGAACTACTTTTGGTCCCGATCTTGTCACCCAAGCCGAAGAAAAGGTCCGACAAATTCAAGCCAACATGAAAGCCGCACAATCTCGTCAAGTGAGTTACGCTAACAAGAGGAGACGCCCCTTGGAATTTGAGAAGGAGATCACGTTTATCTTCGTGTCTCTCCGAATAAGGGCGTATCTCGGTTTGGAATTAAAGGAAAGTTAGCACCCCGCTATATCGGACCCTATCCGATTGTGGAAAAGCATAGCGCGGTTGCTTACCGATTGCAACTACCGGAAAGTCTTGCTCGAGTGCACAATGTGTTCCACGTATCTCAACTCAAGAAATGTTTGAAGCCTCCGATAGATGTGGTCATTTCCGACACCGATCAACTAGAAGAAGATCTCTCCTACCCCGAATACCCCGTCCGGATTATTGATCAAAACGACCAGGGTAACTCGCAATCGCACCATCACCTTCTATAAAGTGCAATGGAGTAACCACACCGAAGAAGAAGCAACTTGGGAACAAGAGGATTTTCTAGAGAAGAATTTTCCCGAGTTCCTCGCGTCACACAAATCGGTAACTTTTCCGCACTCCCTCTCCTTAATTCGTAGCGATTCTCGGGACGAGAATTTCTTTAAGGGGGAGGGCTGTGACATCCCATGTCACGATTAAGGCTAATCCCATAGTTAGTACCTTAATCACTTCACTAATGAAGCCCTAACCCTAATTACCCAAAGGAAAAGAAGAAAAATAAAAAGGAAAAAGGAAAAACCACCCCTAAACCCTAGCCCTAACCAAAATGCAAAAATTATAAAAACACTACCCACATATTTTTGCACCACTGGATTGCTCATGTAAAAAGATGAATTTACAATATTTTTACCAAATTTTTGAACCAAGTTTTGAAAGCCCAAAAATTCAAATTCAAATCTGAAACACTGCTACTTGTGAATTTTGTATGAATTTTTGGAAGCGAGTTTGTAACTTCAAACTAAAAGATGAAAATTAAAGTGAATCATCCTGAACCTCCCCATATTTTTGGTTTTATTTTTGGAGCACTGGAAGTACGGATTTTGGTCAAACTACCGAACCACAGATTTGAATTTCAATTTGGAGCTCGAGCTACGGTTGCCCCCTGGGCAATGGCGACCGGACCGGCGGTCCGGCCAGCCTGGCCGCCGCCGCGCGCGTGCCCGCCCTGTCCCGTCGCCACGCCACCCCCTGCCAGCCCCCAACCGCTTTGGTACCCGCCGGCCAACAGTAGGGCGCCGGGATTAACTCCTCCCCGCTCGGCCGCCGCTCCGTCCGGCCGCGCTCGCCTCAAAAGTGCCGCGGAGGCCGAGCCCGCTCCTCCCATCGCATCAAATCATTGCCCCAGCTCCTTTGGCTCCTCACCGCACCACCAGCTCGCCCTCTCCCTCACCGCAGCTCGCGCGGGAAAAGAAATCGCCGCCGCCGGCCGCCACGACCGCCATGGCCGCCTCCGCGCCGCACGCGAGCTAGGTAAGCCGCGCACCCCTCCCTTCTTCGCCAAAACGTGCGCAAGGGACGCCTCCACCTTCCCCTGACCCCCGGCCTTGACACGCGAGTGCATCGCCGGGATTCGAAGAAGTTGCCGCCGCCGTCGCCCGCCGCCGCCACCTCTCCGTCGAGCCCCCACCTCGAGCCCTCCTCGTCACCATCCAAGCCCGCGCCGCCTGCCTCCAAGTTAAGGCGGAGCTTTTGCGCCCAAACTCCACCCCTCTAGCCCTCTGTGCACGGCGCGCGGCGCCGCCGGACCTCCCGCAAGCGCCGCCGCTCGTCGCCGGCCGCCTCCGGCCACCGCGGGCCCCGTGGACCCCACCGTAGTGCTCCCCGTCGCATGCGCTTCATTCCCGCCAAGTCTCGGAGCATGAGCTCCACCCTAGCGCCACCGCGGCGAGCCTCGCCGGCGCCGGCCACCGCGGCCGGAGCCCGCGCCGCCCGCCTCTGTTTAAATCGGCCGATGGCATTTCCGTAAATATGTCCGAACTTCATTCAAGTTTGAAAAATTCATATCTAGCGTTTGAATCGTCCAAAAATTACAAACTAAAATGTTTTGGAAACTAGAAGACCTGTACTTTCATAAAAGTAACATGAACTCCTCAGATCTGGTCATCTTCACATTTTTATAAAAATGACAAAAGTCAATCCCTAAAAACTTAACTAGGCCATAACTTTAAAAATATAAATCCAAATTAAAAGCCACTTGGGCAAAGTCTTCACCCTGTCACACATGAATTTTTCGCACTGGAAGATCTGCATTTCATTTCATATTTTTCAAGTTATTGCATTTCTTGTATTCTCTGTATTTAATTTTTAATTAAATCTGTATAAATTATTTCTGCACGAAACTTGGCCATTAATTTCATTTTGGTACTGTACACATGTAGAAAATCCCATGTTAATTTTTGAGCATGTTAAGTAATGATTTTTGCAAACCCTAGATCTAAATTTCTAAAAGGTCATTTTCAGCACCTACATAAATGGTTTTATGTCATTATAAATCCTGTTCATGCATGTTTATGTAAGGTCTACTGTTCATTATGTCCTTTAGCACCCCATGGCAGGTTTAGTCAAAAGGTTTTATGTATTTCGCCTATGTATGAATTTTGAAATCAAATTTCTATTCTAAAAGGGAATCGTCATCGCATGTGATGTCAAAATGCATAAACTTAGATTTCTTCGTATTGCACTATAAAAACTTGCTAAAACGCTAGTACTAAACCTACACTAACCACAGCACTCATGTCTATGCACCAAGTCATTACTCATTACATTAGTACGACCATGCTTGTCATGTCTTTAGACCCCACTTAAATAAAACAAGAGACATGTCATGCTTGTTAGGGTTTGATGCAAACAAACTTGTGATTAATATGTTCATGGGCATCTTTACAAACAGCACACATGAATTACCCTATTCATCACCCTTGTACGCATATTACTTATGCAATGCATTTCATCCTCTAGGTGACGACGTCGAATTGATTCCGTCGGAAGAAGCCGTCGCTACTCTCAACGCTTGTGAAGCTAGTACTAACTTCGATCACTCTCAAGGCAAGCCCCGGTGCATTCCTAGTATTTTGAAATGTCTTCCTTTATCACTACTATTAAGGATGATGAATGTGCATTTAAGTTCTTAGGCGTTGATTGGAGATCCACATGCATAAATTCCTATATGTCCTATGTCGCTTATGTGTCATATCCTCGTTAGAATTGCTATGCTATGTTTATGGAGTCAACGATAGATTGGGGATCTCACTCATGGCTTATGATTAAATGTGAACATGATGAATTTGGTTAAAATTGAGAACACCCCATTGTGGCTCCACGAACAAGTTTGAGTTGTGTACCACTTGCATACCTTTCTTATGGGGATTGGTAAACCTACGTAGCTTGTAAGTTGTAAAGTGAGCCGGATATCTCACCGACCCGGAGGTGATGTGTATGGCACGGTGGTTGCACGGGTTGAGGACCGTTGGAGAGTACATGGGTTAAGCCTTGGGCGCGTTGTTGAACGGTCGCAAGGGGACGTGTACTCGGGGTCGGTGGCCCCGTGTTTTACTTTACGATGAACTCGCGAACGGTGGCCATACGTGTTCTTAAATGATGCGTATGTCGTGCATTTGGGTTCTTTCCTGCAGGATTAATAATTCGATAATTATCGCCGTTTCCTCTCGGTTAATGAGTACCACTTGATTCGAGCAGTTCGCAATGTGTAGTAATGGAAGGAGATTGAATAGCTTGCTGTTTTATGTTGATAGTAAATTTGTATTGCAAACTCTTGTATTGTTAGTATGCTCACTAAAGTTTCTTTATGTAACAACCCTATTAATTTGGCTAAGTAATAAAATTGTCAACCTAATTAGCATAGGTGCTATTTATGCAAAATGCCAAGTTAAACCGGTCAAGCCCCATGCATCTAGGAGTCGGTCTTAGATGGCCAATTTGACGGGTAAGACTTGCGGAGTATGTTAGATACTCGGGCTTTGCCACTACATGTTGATTTACGGGTTTCCCGCAAGCCGGGTTTTGTGATTGTTGTGGTAAGGTGGTTTGGGATGGAGATGAGCCCAAAGAATGGACCATTGAATGGGTTCCTAGCTCTCCGACCCATGATGAGTGAGCCATGGCCTAGGCCGGCATGGTTCATTTAAGTTATCTATGTATCGTCGAGTTATGTATTTCGCTTCCGCACTTTAAATTCGAACAAAGATCATGGTTATGTAAGACTTAATCTCGAACCTAATGTATCTTTTATTCGAACTCTATGTTGTAATCAAGACTTAATTATGTAATCTTGCAAATCGTGTATGTTTGTTAATGTGATGCTATGCATGGTTGCTTCGTCAATCATCTCCCAAGGCGATCCGTACCACACTTAACTATCTTTCGGGATAGGGGTGTGACAGCTGCTGCTTACCGGAGCTTGCCGGCGCTCGGAAAAACTCGAACTGCTCGCACTTTGATCCAAGAAATTATGAAACTAATGGATCACACACGTGCTATGGTGAGTTGCACACGTAGGGAAACAAGAATTACATGACGGGGATTACCGTGGCAAGAGTATTTCACCGTGAACCGAACGGTGGTCGGCAACGAGGTTGTGAGACGAAAACTCAAATTACTCCTAGCACACCCAACGGAATGAGTTGAGGTTTCTTTGAGATGGAAGAGGAGTTCAAGGCGCTCAAAGCCGAGGAGGGTTGAGGGTGGTGTTGGCTTGAGGTAGCACGGGGCTCGAGCTTGAGCTCGGGGCGGCCATGGTGGCGGCGGCTCCAAAATCCGCTCCGGTGCGTGCTGCGAGGAGGGAGGGGCGGAGTGGTGAAGCTAAGGGCTAGAGGGTGGGTTGCTGGTGCGGACGGGGGCAACGCCCGGGCGTGGAGTCCTTTTGTGCGCCTGTGGCATCGAGGCGAGAGGAGGGAATGGCGGGGGTGAACGGGCTGGGGCGGGGAGGAGTAACTCCGGCCGGTTCCCTGTTGGCGCCGGCGGGTACACTAGGTGGTTGGGGAGCTGCCATGGGGCGTGGGGGTGACGGGACGGGGCAGGCGCGTGCTGGGGCAGGCGCGGTGGCGCCGGACCGACGGGCACGGCCGCCATTGTCCCCTGGACAAAGAGCTCGAGCTGCTGGTTTAGCATTTTGAAAATCCCGTTTCTGAAATTTAGTTCAAAAACATACTTTGGCGACTCCAAAAATTAAACCAAAAATATGGGGAGCTTCAGAGCGAAAAGATCCAACTTTCTTGTTTGAGGTCAAAGTTCCAGTTTTGTTTCCAAAAATTCATACAAAATTCACGAAGAATGCAGTTTCAGATTTGAATTTGAATTTTTGAGCGTTCAAAACTTTGTTCAAAATTTTTGTAAAAATGCTGTAAAATCATTATTTTGCATGAGCAACAAGATGGTACAAAAATATGTGGGTAGTTCTTTTTATAATTTTTGCACTTTTCTTAATGCTAGGGTATAGCCCTAAGTTTTCCCTTTTCTTTTGACTTTTCCCCTTTTTCCCTTTCTTGCTTCCTTTTGTATGATTAGCATTAGGGTTTGCATTAATGAGGTGATTAGGGTGTGATTAGGTCATTAACGCTAATTCGTGACATGCGATGTCACTAGGGACATCAACCACACACGTCTCGTGGGATTCCCGCTAGCGAAGGGGAGCTAGACGTTGTTTCTCATGCGACGGCCTACCCGAGATGCGACCCATATGGAATGATACGTGATGTATTTAAATACTGCAAAATATGTTATCTATTTCTCTATCTGCTTGAGATGTGAAAGTGGATGTGGATGTCTTTTTGCAGGTATGCTAATCATGTTATCGATAGAACGTGTAGAAAACGTGACTTGAGTGTTCGTGACCAATCTTTTTATTTTGCGAGGACGAATAGGACGGGTATGATGCATTCATGCTAAAATTTGCAATTTAAAAATTTCATCAGCTTGCTAATCGAAGAAAATTCATAACTTTTCGCTCAAATCTTGGATTTGAGTGATCTTACATGTTTTGGAAACCTAGAGAAGTCAACTAAATTTTCAAATAGGTTGTATGTCATTTGAAACCAGATTGAGGGAGTTGCCCTCTGTTTTGTTCAGAGGAGCTGTTCCTGTGTTTTAGGATGACGGCTTGGTTGATTTTCCCCATAACTCTTAGTTCGATTGTCGGAATGAGGCAAATGAGCACTTTCTGGAAATCTTGAATCGCAAGCTCAAACTTTGGTATTATGAGGTAGCATCGCTCATGCCCTCGTGGGAGTCTTGGCCAAAAGCGACAAGCTGTTGGGTCGGCCGATCACCGAAGTGCCCGCAATCATGCCTCTCGAGAAGATTCGGGGCAGCCTCGGTGCTAAAGAGCAAAACAAATTTACAGCTTTTCTCGATAACACTCAGCACGGCGGGGAGCAGAGTCTCCAACCGAGCGAAGAACCTAGCCTCCGAATTGCCGTCGTCCGTGACCTGGAAGGGGGAACGTAAGCGCCAACTTCTCCCGGCGAAGTGCTGAGAAAAGAACTAACTTTCACCCCCTTTTAGGCGAAGTGTCGGTCGCATCGGGCGAGGGTGGATGACAACGTGCCGCTCTCCATCTCCATAGTTTTCAGCTTCTCCTCCACGGCTTCGATTCTCTTTTGTGTCTTGGCTAGGGCCTTCTTGTCGCCAGCCGCTGCCTCCTTCTGCCGCACTACCTCCATCCCTAGCTGGTCATTCTTGTCGTATACTTTACCTTACGGGTATACGGATGATAAAGGAATGGATAAGTAGAGATACGGTGACAAATCAATGAAGATTAGATCGGCGGAGAGGGCCCACGGAGTGGTTCTTGACCACTATGGAATAATAGAAGATTCCATATACCGCTATGGAAATGAGGCGGGCGTCAAGACCGATGTATGATGACTTGAGCAACAAGTAAAAGAATAGTTTGTAATCTGTTACGACTCTGAATTAACAAGGAAAGTTTAGAGATAGAGCTTCTAAATATGTAATCCATGTAATTGACTAGGACTTTGCATGTAACCCTAGCTCCCCGGAGGCGGAGCGGGGACCCCGAAAACTCGACATCTCGCAATTAGCAATCTGCTAAAGGCAATACATAACATACAGGACGTAGGGTATTACTCTCAATCGAGAGGCCCGAACCTGTCTAAAATCGTGTGTTCTTGTGTGTTTCGTGTGTTGCACCATCGAATTCCACGCTCGTGAGGGACCGGGTAGTATTAGTGCAGAGTTTAAGACTCGACAATTCGCCTCCTTGGTGGCGGCAAGCTCCTTAGCCATCTCGGACTGCCGCAACATGCGGGTGGACACCACGGTGACAATATCCTGCTCTTGCGAAGAGCGCTCCGCAACTCCGCCACTAAGGATTTGTCCAGCAGGCCGGATAGCGTCGTACCAAATGAAGGGGCAATAGAAACAACTTGCTTTGCGACGACATCGAGAGTAGCGGATTAAGGAATGGCAGCTGAAAAGAGAGAAAGTTTGAGAAAGTACATGAAAAATAAAAAAACAAAAGAGAAAATAGAAAACGGCATATAGCCTCACTCTTGACCAGCGGTTTCGGAGTCGGCCGGCCGGGAGTGGGAGCAAGTGGGAGCGAGTAAGAGACAGGTTGACCAAGAATTTGAAACATACAACGGCGAAGTAACGGAACATACCTCGCCAGGAAGGAGCAACAGGCCCCGAAGCCCGGAGCCGGACCGCCTCGACCCTCGACGTGAGGTTTCTTCGTAGCCTTCTTCTTGGAAGAGGCCGGCGGCTCGGACGGCGGGTCGTGCATCAGCACCGATCGGGGCCTTGGAGTAGGGGAGGGGGGGCGCCGCATGGCCGAGAACTACAACGGAACCTCCGAGGGTGGGTAAGGGATCCCCGCGACTCGAAGGATCCGATTAAAACGACCATTCGACCATGTGGGACGGAACCGACTCGTGCTCGTCGAGGGAGCAGCGGCTGCAATAGAGCGCTGCTCGCTGGTCGACATCCCGATGATGGACCTCTCCTTTTTCTTCCGATGGTCGAGGATGACCCTCGGGCAGCGAACGGTCTCGTCGATCCCCTCAACCCCGAAGTTGACGGGCATCATCTCGTCGTTCCGGATGCCGAAACCGTCCGGGAGGGGGCGAATGCCAATGTCGAGTCTTAAACTCGGCACTCGTATTACCCGGTCCCTCATGAGCGTGAAATTCGATGGTGCAACACACAAAACACACAAGAATTCGAAGGAGAGTAATACCCTACGTCCTGTAAGTTATGTATTGCCTTTAGCAGATTGCTTATTGCAAGATGTCGGAGAGTTTTCGGGGGTCCCTGCTCCGCCTTATATATCCGGAGGAGCTAGGGTTACATGCGAGTCCTAGTCGATTACATGGATTACATATGCGGAGACTCTATCTCTAAGCTTTCCTTATTGATTCGAGTCCTAACAGATTACAAACTGCTCTTTTACTTGTTGCTCAAATCATCATACGTCGGTCTTAACGCCCGCCTTATTTCCATACCGGTATATGTAATCTTCGATATTCCATACTGGTTAGGAACCACTCGTGGTCCCTCTCCGCCGATCCAATCTTCATTGATTCATTCCCGTATCTCTAATTATCAATTCCTTTATCATCTCGTATACGCGTAAGGTAAGTATACGACAGCAGACCCCGAGTAATTTTTGATTTGACCTTGAACAGGATCGACCGGTCTTCTACATGTTGGTCCGATTCTATGGTAAAACTTAAAAGAACTCCAATCTTCTGCAATACTTTTTCTTTCTTCAAGGCGCTTCAAAAAGCTAAAAAATTGGGATTTTATCCTCCATACCACCTAATTAGGTGTGCAAAAAGTATTTTCCTTTTGACTGGTGCGCCGATTAGGTGCAACCAATTGGGTATAGCCCCGACTCTTGGATCATTTGAACTCCTTGAATATGCAATTTCTACGAGACCGCTCCTCTCAATTTCCATTGTTTTCCACTTCTCGAGATCTCTGCAGACCGCTCTTGAACACGGTGCACCGGTCGGGTGCACCTAATTAGGTATAGCCCCGACTCTTATATCATTTGAGGATCGCAAATAATGCAAGAGTCTTTCTTGAGAGACTATGCTTTATTATTTTCCATCAAATCACATTCCTCTCAGCAATTTCTGCCAAAAACATTTTTTTCGAGACCGGTCGAATCAGTCATGCCACATGTAACAGCACCGCTCAAGTCGAGCTTAGCTTTAATTTTCTTAATTAATCTTAACTAAGAAGCAAAATTCTGGTTGATCAAACCAGTTTATTCCCTATATTCTCACATCGACTCGAGTCTCCAAGGCCTATAATCAGCCGGATGATTAACACCCATAGCCTAAGGCATTCATTAAAGCCGAGTTAGGCAAGATCCAAATCATCTTCGATCTAACTCTTTCATACCACCAAATAATTAAATTCGGCACTATATTAATTTAGCATCTGAAAATATCATATTTTAGACCGCTTTTTTATTTACAAAATTTTCTCATGATCGGAATAATCATGCCTCTTTATTCTTATGACCGTTAGGTCATAATTGCACGATCACGACATAAGTCATTTAATGCCAAATTCATCGGGCCATAAAAAACGGCCCAATAACTTTCCAGCCCCGAGCCCAACTCGGGTACTTATAAAAGAAACCGAAAGGTCGACCTAGGTCAAACCCATTCCCGAAACTCCATACGCGCCCACCATATATCCTTGTTCTTTGGACATCGCGATCAAATCTCTTCCTTTCTGCATAAACCAATATCTGATTTTCCTTTTCCATCCCTTAAGATGGGCAAGAAGAAATCTCCTCCAATCCTTCTTCATCATCTTCCGTTCCCCGAACCATCCTGGCGATCATTGTTGTTTTGCTCCGTAGGTTGTGTAGGAGGAGGTGGAGGAGGAGGCGGTGGCGCCTCCCGACGGTCATTATCGTTTCGTTGGGGCTCCTCGTCTCTATCTCTATTATGTTGTCCCCGTCGACCTCTGCTATCATGCCGATCATCTCTTCTTGACCGGTCATCACGGTGGGCATGTCGACTGCCATGCCCTCGGTGATCATTGCGCGGAGGATTTCTGCACTGGGGCGGCGGCGAGCGGCCGGCCCATGCCTAGGCGAACTAGTTATGCGTGGGTGGCGTGGGACGGGATCCTGCGGACGATCGTCAACATGACCGGTCCGTCATCGCTCATCTTCTTCTCGTCTCCTGCGTTCCTCCGCCCTCTCTCGCATGACGGTCGATAAGCACATTACGAGCATCATGGTTGCCATTGAGCTGTATGCGTAAATCTTGGTCCGGAGCCCGTTCGTGCTCATCCGCAATTAGAGTATGTCGAGGCCCAAGTCTTCCTTCGGAAGAAGCTCCTTCGAGCCAGGGCTCTTGCGGGATGTTCCGAGTGAGAACGCGAACGATCGGAAGATTCGGCTCTGTCATGGACGAGCTGATTTGTTTGTAAAGCGGCCGCGTCCACCAAACTCAAAGCGCGTTGTAGCCCCGACGTTGAGTTGAAGAATTCCTCCGGTATTGTCTCAAGAATTTGTTTTATTCCCATAATGTTGTGGATCGGCGACGTGAAAACTCGGGCGCCATTTAATTCAACCTCCATGGAGCTCGGATCCAATGCCCTGCCTGAAGAACGATGGCGTCTCCCACTGCGGCATCCACATCGGCTGTTATACCACGGCGATATTTCCGTCGGGTCTCCGGACCGCTCCGGGAGTGGCCCGATAGCGGGCGCGGCTGTAGCAGGAATACTTCCTCCCTCTTGACTAGTGCCAACGACGTTTGCGCAAGGGTTTGCAGCTGAAGGTCGCGGGGGTGGATCTTCCACGTCCGCTCCGTTTGCTTCGCGCCGGCGGCGATTTTCTTCATCTCTCGCCATCCTAGCCTCTTCGGCGGCGGCTTCCTCGTGAGTGAGTTCTTGAAGAATTAGACCCATCATGAATACTTGGAAGAAGGTCGGAGATCCTTCCTCGAAGTCATTATCGAGCTCGAAAGAGCTGCTCGACATCACGGACACGGTACCGGTCTAAGGCATAAGCGGTCCGATGATTCGCGCTAAAGTTGCGTCGGTCCCTCCGGGTTTCATGTATGACATTTCAACCGCGTCGAGGATTGCGCTTCAAAAGCTACGGCCCGATCACGAATCGGGTTTATGAAGCATAACTTTCCGGCGGAATCGGCTTCAAAGTCGAGGGACCCGAAGCGGATCTTGAAGCCGGGTGTAACAACCCTGAGAAATAAATGTGCATTTCATGTCATCGAGCATCATCTCGTCATTCTGCATTTTCAAAGTCATTTGGTTGTGTGCAAATTGTGCATGTTAAAAAAATTTAAGTCTTTAATTTAATTTAAGTTGATTCATTTAAAAAGAGTGCAAATTTAATTAAGTAATGTGTTTAAAAACTTTTTCTGGTCAAGCATGTGATAACATGAATTTTGAACATTTTTTCCCAAAATTCTTATCACTTTGGGAAATAGCCAAACCAATTGATTTAAATGCAAAAAACAGTTTTAAGTTTGAATTTTTATCTCGAAAAATATTTGGAATTTGAACTTCGTCCTAAAAGGAAAAAGATCCAGAATATTCTCAAATATATCCATGAATTTTCGCATAATTTTTTGAGCCTGGGAACTATGATTTTCTATTTTATAAAACCACAGGGGCCTTGCTGCAAAAGGACAAGCTTATCCAAATCTCTACTGGCTCCTTCTCTCTGCTCGCTCTCTCTACGCCGCCTACCGACGGCACTCTGCTGCCGTGCCCTCACCACTCGCACACCACGCATCCTCGCCCGGCCACGCAGGTGCTAGAGACGCCACCCCACCTCCGGACCGGGATAAAGCCCGGGCAAGTGCCTTCCGTTTCTCTCCTTAGCTCGGACGCAAGAGCTCCCACACCGCCACCCTCTCGCATCACGGCGTCCGGCCACCACACCGCACCCCCGAGCAAACCACTACCACCAAACGATGCGCGTCCACCTGCTGAATCTCTAGGAGCAAACCGTTCCCCAAATAGCCTCATGAGCTGTGCGTATTTTGAAGATTTCCCGAACAACATCGCCGGTGACCAACCGCGATTCCTCGTTGAAATTCTCCACACATGGTGCGTCTCATCGCTCGATTCTTGCTCTTTGAACTGCGCAATTCCTTTATGCATCGGTCCGAGCCTGGATTATTTCCTTTCGTCGATTTATTTGAGCTCGGGACAGCTTTTCCTCGCCTCTATTCCGGGCCGACCCGGGCTCCATGTTGACGGTCGTTACGGACCAATTTCGACCGTCAATTAGTCAAATAAATGAGAAGGACTAGGCATGTCTTGCATGCATTTTACTTAGAAATAACCTAGTTCCACGTGTACCTCTAGATTTTTAGTGTGCAGGTGGAAAATGATGAATTCCGGGCCCCGAGGCGACAAATCAACACTTTTACAAAACTTCCACTTCGCCGCGGGAATCAACTCCAAGATAAAAGGCCAACGACCACGAAATCCAACACAAATAAGGCCTCACGCACCTGGATCAAAGACCAACATCCGGTGGGGGAGCCAACCGCCAAAGCCCAGCCCGGGAGGGGCCGGTGGCGGTTCGGCCGAACCAACAAGGCGGTTCGGCCGAACCGTCATGGTGGCCCCCCGGCCCACTTTTCTCCGGCGGTTTGCCCACCGCCTCCGGAGGTCGGTTCCACGCGCATTAAATGCCACCGACCTACGAAACCGCCTCCGGGAGCCGACCTTTCAAGCCTATATAAGGAGGGGTACCCCCCTCCTTAACACACACAACAACACAAGGATCATTCTCTCCTCACACTAGAAGTTTAGAGGCTTTCTAGGTAGTGCTAGGCTTAGTAGTGGGCTGCCTCATTGCTCCCAAAGTCTTGTGGAAAATTGGGTATAGCTCTTGTATCCTCTCTTTATGAGACTTGATCTTTTATCTATGGAATACTTTCGTTCATATCCTTGTCATGAGCTTTATAGAGTAATCATGATCTTGTTTGATCGTTCATCGTTCGTTCATATAAGTTCGTCGTTCGTTCTTCGTTCTTCATTAATAGAAGATGAACTCATATCGAATGTTCTTCGTTCGTTCATACTTGATCACCGATTACTCCTGATCTTACTTGATTAATTGCCGTTCGTCGCTCATTCTTGAGCGACGAACGCCTTTGCATGACTTAGTGCTAGCTTTGATCCTTTCGTCTAGCGTATGCTAGTTAGGCTAGTGTTCTTATGAATAGGCTTCGGGTTCATCGTCCCGCAAGGGTGCTCTAGATTTACCACCATGTCGGTGCCTCGAGGGATCTAGAGTTGTGGTTAGTGACGCCGGCATGGTGCTGGGGTTATCTACCCACCGTTGAATGTGCTTCGTGTCCCACGGTTTGTAGAGGTAGGTGACAAGAAGTGACAGCCTTGTCATCCAAAGTAATCCTCCACGTTCGGGCATGGCATAGGAGTCTAAAAAGCCGGAGTCGCGAGGCGGACCTCGCGTAAGACGGATCTCCCGATGATGCCTAGGCATTAGACGCTTGCTTGCGCTTGCATGATCTTGGATGTTAGGTAGAAGCTGCGTACTCATATGAATGTTGTATCATTAGGAGTAGTGGTCTGCTAGTCTAGTTTAGCTTTATCTAGGATCGCCTCTATCCCTTTTATAAGAGAATACATCGCCTTGGTGTGTGTCACACTATCCTCAACTTATTGCTCCTAACCCCTGCATTGGAATGTGAATACTTCATCATTCTTTTGTAACACCATGAACATAAGTACTCTTATCAACCATGTCTTCCTTGGGGAAAATATAAATACGATACCCTTGAATACTCTCGGGTGAAATGCTACAACGGGTTATCCGTCCGCTTGCGGATATTCATGACCCACCTTATAATACATATCTAGTACTTGTACTTGGATGTGGATTATTTGGTTAAATAGTGCAAGTGACTTAAACCCTTGGCTCTCCCGCGGTCACGTGTTTCTTTCCGCGTGACCTTAAGAGATGCCAACAAGCATTTACGGCGCCGTTGCCGGGGAAGACATTGGTTAATAAGAATACAATGAATGTTCATGATTACACTTGATGATGATTTAATCATTGCCCTTGCAGGCTAACCTTGATCTGTTTTCTCTCAAAGGTGAAAACGAGGATAGTGCATGCGTGGATTCGACTTGCCGGAAAACTTCGTTGATAATCCCGAGGCTCTTGCGAGAAAGACTCGACCTCGCGTCGTTGTCTCTCCTCAAGAACCCACGACAAGCGAGCCCGCATCTTCCGCACCATCAACCTCAACACTCATGGCTGAAAGGACCCTTCGTGACTACTCTGCGCCCTCCGTCGCCAATGTGCCCATGGGGCCCAACGTCGGCAGTCGGTGCTGCAGGACTTGACATCAAGTCCAGCCTCATCACTATGGTGCAAGCCATTCCCTTTTGTGGAAAGGCCTCAGAGGACGCCAACTCTCATCTCCAACGGTTCCTGGAAATATGCAACACATCGGCCACGGCCGGAGCCAACCAAGATGCTATCAAACTCCGCTGTTTCCCCTATCCCTCCTTGGGAAGGCGAAACGGTGGTTTTATGCCAATCGTGCAAGCATTGACACTTGGAACAAATGTTCCACGGCGTTCCTCGCCAAGTTTTTCCCGATGGGCAAAACCAATGCCCTTCGTGGAAGAATTGCAAGTTTCCGAGCAAGCGACAAACGAATCCATGCCCGAGGCATGGGAAAGGCTTCAAGAATACATTCGGCCTGCCCTCACCATGGGATGGAGGAATGGCTCATTCTTCAACACTTCTACAACGGGTTGACACCAACAACCCGTGGACATATGGATGCCGCTGCTTGGAGGAGCCTTCTTCTCCAAAACTATTGCCCAAGCAAAAGAACTCATAGAGAAGATGGTCTCCAATCAAGGGTGGAGCGATGATCGACTCCAAACACGCGCAAGAGGCGTACACCTGTCAAGGAGGTGGACATGCTTGTCCGCCAAGGTTGACCTCCTCATAAAACGCTTGGACGAACACAACGCAAATGGTGGTGTTCATGCATTGGACTCACACATGACGTGTGAGGAGTGCGGGAACAACTGGCCATATGGGGAAGGATTGCCCCCATACCCATGAAGAGGTGTTCTACATGAACAACAACAACGGGTATCGTCCAAACGGAGGACAAGGGTACAACCAAAACCGACCATCATATCAAGGAGGTAACAATTTTTCTGGCTTTAACAATAATCAACCTTCCTTGAAAGATTTGGTTTATGGCCAAGCTAAAATTAACGAATCTATCAACAAAAAGCTTGCTGCCAATGATAAAGTCTTAGAAAACATAAGCTGCACAAATAGAAGGTTTCTCCTCTGCTTTCAAAAATCAGGTGAGCTTTAATAAAATGATTGAAACCCAAGTTGCTCAGCTAGCTGCTCTTATTCCTGGTTCTAATGCGGGAAGATCCGGGGCAACCCGAGTCTTCTTTGGAAAATGTTAATGCGGTTACCACGAGGGGAGGAAAATCCACTCGGGATCCGCCATATCCTAACCATGCAGCAAAGAAGAACGAGGAACGACCTGGAGGAGGAAAGCCCTTCTATTACCAAAGAAAAAGAAGAAGAACCGAAGCCAAGTGAAGGGAAGAATGGAATTGAATTTCAAGACACAAGCTTTTTGCCATTCCCTCACGAAACGAGGAAGCCAAAGGAGGATGAACAATTTGCTCGATTCGTCGAGACCATCCGAAGGATTCATGTCAACGTGCCATTGTTGGACATGGTGCAGGTGCCCACATATGCACGCTACCTTAAAGACATCCTCAACAACAAGAGGCCACTACCCAACGAGGAAATGGTCAAGCTCACGAGAGGAGTGTAGCGCAGCTATACTCAATCGGCTTCGAGAAAAGAAGAAGGACCCTGGCTGCCCCACAATATCATGTTCCATTGGGGCACACCACTTCGACCGAGGCCTTATGTGATCTTGGGGCAAGCGTCGGCGTGATGCCCAAAGAAGTCTTTGATCGTTTGAGCTACACAACCTTGACTCCTACACCAATGAGGTTGCAATTGGCGGACTCTTCGGTCCGCTACCCCGCGGGAATAGCCGAAGACGTGCCGGTAAAAATTCGAGGCAACTTCATACCGGTGGACTTTGTGGTGCTTGAGATGGATATCGACAAGAACACGCCCCTCATTTTGGGACGTCCCTTCCTCGGCACCGCAAACGCCCAAATTGATGTTGGGAATGGAGAAATCCGATTCCACATCAATGGGAAGGAGGAAAAGTTTGAGTTCCAACCAAGAAAAGAACAATGCTCAATGATCAAGATCAAGTATGGGCCAAATCCCTCAAACATCCGTGAAGTTGAAGTGACGCCAAGAAAGACGGATAGTCTCGTCGCCTTTTGGAAGCAACTTGACAAAATTGAGAATCCGTCATGGTACCAACCCAAGAAGCACTGCAACGGCAAGGCCGGGATTATGGGCCAAGAAGCCGGTCCTTCAAGACACAAAGCCACCTACATCAACAAAGACCAAACAAGTGTGGCAAGTGAAGAAGGTGCAGCCATCTTCATCCTCTTCTCCGGGGAAAGGGCACTGCACCACAAGGATGAAAAGAAATGGAGAAGTCCTCGCTCGCTGGACTTAAAATGGCAAAGCCACGGTCGACGGGATAAATCGGTATTATCTTTCGATTTCTTTTGATTTTTGTTTTCCACCACATGCATCTCCCTGCATATTCTATTTTATCACAAGATAATTTTCATTTCATTTATTTGGATTTTCCGCCAGCATATTTGATTTTTTTTTTTTTCTCACTCGCCATGCATAGAAAATTTGAAAACCAAAATCCTTTTACGTCCAAATTTTCCTACTTTGTTTGAAACTTTTGGACAACCCTTGTATCCTTATACAAAATCCAAAAACAATTTTTGCATGTTGGAATTTTCTCCAACACTTTTTCTCGAGATTTGATTTTTCGAATAAAGCTGAATTTGAGGCAACTTTCTTTGGATTTCTTGAGCAAAAATTTCGAGGAATATCCGGACGTAGCAACCATGGTCAATGATCATTTGGCCGTTGGGAGCTATGGGCCAAAAGGGGAGCAAAAGGGACCCACGGCAGGTCGGCCGAACCCACCTCCTTGGTTCGGCCGAACTGCCATGACCGTTGCTCGGTCTGTCCTTTTCCCAACGGTCATATGCCCCTCCTAACGCTCAAAAACGGCTACTTCGTGAGCTATAAGTAGAGGTGGCCTGGCCGGAGCTCTCTCCCCCTCTCACACTATCATTTCCACTCCTCACTCACTTCATTCTCATTACTCTCAAGTTTTCCATTGTCCTCACTTGCTCATTGCCTAAAAGTTCTGCATAAATCTTTTGCTCTTGGTGTCTTGTCTAGTTTTTGGTTTGATTTGTTTTTGTTTGGTTTTCTCGAGTTGCGATTTCTTGCTCACATGAACAACCGACGGTGTCGCTAATTTGATTTTTTCCCTCACATGACCCGTTCGGAATTTTTGTTCTTGCATTCTTGCTCTCTTTGTGTGCAGCCATGACCGGTGCCAAGAAGGCTGTTCGGGTCAATCAAGAGGTCCTTGAGCTCACGCTCAAGTTCAAGCTCTTTACGTCGAAGCACCCGCGCACGCCCCGTAGTCGAGTCACCGCCAAGTTCACCACCACAAGTCGAGGAAGAAGGGCAAGAGGGCAACATCGAGCATCGTCTCCTCACCGACACCGACCTCGACTTAGTGGGCGAGCACGAGACGCGCACCTACACGCTTCTCCAACACCGTCTCTTTGCTCCTACGCGAGCATTTGACACGGAGCTGCTGCACAAAATAGGTATGGATGCTGAATTTGCTCAAGTATTTAAAGCCTTAGGGTGGACAGATTTTGCTAGTGTAAATGAGCCGGGTTCCCGCTTGCTTACACTTCAGTTTTTATGCACCCTACAAACGGTAGATGAAGGAATTTCTTTTCGGTTTTTCCGTGAATCCTACCGTTTGACTTGGAAAGAACTTAGCACTCTTCTTGGCTTTAATACTCGCTGCAATACCGACTTGGATGGTGCCCTTCCTCGGTTTTCAAAGCATGCTTTTTGGGAAAGGATTACGGGTCTTCCTAGTTGCGTGCGACCTAGAACTAATCACATCCATCATCCTACCTTGCGTTTTATGCACATGTGGATTGCTATCACTCTTTTTCCAAGGAGTGATATTCGGAGTGTGCGCGAGGATGAGCTAAAAATTCTTTTTGCTGCGGTCGATAAGATTAAGATTGCTCCCGTGAAAGCCATGATTTGCCAATGGATAGAAAATCTTGGGACGATAGGACCAATTGAATGTACCTCTCTAGTGACACGAATTGCCATGCGGGTGGGAGCTTTACATGATGCTAATGTTGAATACCTTGCTACACCTCGCTCTCTTATAAATAAAGATTATCTTATTCAAGGTCACTCTCTTAAGAATGGTCCGAACGATTCCCTCATATATTATTTTGTGGGATATGCAAACGAGTTTCGGTTACCTAACCCGGACCTTCGTTTGTATACTCTCAAAAATCTAACCATTGAGCTCCAAGAAGCGCAGCGGTCTCGCAGGAGTGTATCTTCTCGCAGGGGGCGCACGGATCGGAACAACCATCTACCTCCGAGATGCCCACACCGCACCCCACGACTCATGGCGAGCCGGGGTACAGCCACCCCGGGTTTTCTCCCGGTGGGTACCCAGCCCCGCCACCTCACATGGCCGGGGGATCGGCGTGGCAAACTCCGGGATATGGCCCGGGGCTGTTTTCTCCACAACAACAATGGGAGGAACACTCCACCGACTCCGGATCAGCCCAAGGCTACAACTTTGTGCAGGAGATGAACAACCTCTCCTCACAAATGGGAAGACTCCAAACCACGGCGGAAGACACCGAGTATGCGCTCAACCAACACATCTTGCAAACTCATCAATGGCAAGAGCGCACCGACACCCAGCTCACCGCCCTCACCAACATGACGGAGCAACAACGAGCCGATCTTTTGGCTTACTTCCGTCACATGGGGTTCATTCCACCAAACCCATGAGCAAGAACAAGCTTGGGGGGCAGCACCCCCGCTAAGGTATCATGTATCGCAACTTGTATCCTTTATTGTCTCTTGTTTTTGCTTGTTCTTGCCTCTCATATGAAAAACAAAATAAAAATGATAAAACTAAAAAGAACAAAAAGAAGTAGCTTAGTTCCCTTTTATACGCTGCAAGTATGTTGCTAGTCTTTCTATGTTGAGATGATGAATAGTTGCTCTGTTTTATTTCTCTCATGTGCCTAGTCTATAATTTAGAACTCTCCTAGTTTTGAGTTTGGTGGCTAGCAAAACTTGCTTAGAACCTGAAACTTGTGGGCTGCACATGCTTGAGCTGCACCTAAGTTGTTGTGAGATGATGATATGGTAAAAAGAGCTGCTATGATCTTGTCCTAAGTTGAGCTTAAAATCTCCGGAATTCTGTTCCCAAAAATTGCAAAATCTATAAGTTCCCAAGTGATGATAAATTCCTACCAAAGCCATATGCAAATTTCCCTTGAAAACCTTACTCATTTGCTACTTGTTACTTCATTGAGCTTTATCAAAATTGTGTGACCCTAGTGAGATGCTTTTCATACTCTCATGATCAAGATCACGTACACACTCCACCTCATATGCTACACTTCTACACCGGAAGTTAGCAACATGTCATGCCATCCACCCAAAATAAAGACACTCCTCACATTTTATCACCTCTCTTAAAATATCAAAAGAAGGCATGGCTATGCAAAAGAAAAAGAAAATAAGGCTCACAAAAGATGAGCAAGAAAAAGATGCTGCTCTCATTTCGAGCATGGAAAAAGAAAGAAGAAAAGATAGCCATGCCCAAAATCCAAAATAAAAAGAGGTGAAACAAAAAGAGGAGTAGTCGAATACACCACCACCATCATCTTCACACTTGCACATCTTGATCTACGATTGTATGACTTGCTATCTCCATGGATCCACTCTTTTGGTTTCGCAAAAATATGAATGCAAGTATGCCTCATTTCATACCCTACCTTGAGCTCCACAAAAGCCTATTAGATGTAGGATGAGGCAATACACATGCCTTGGTGAGGAATATAAACACCATTAGAGCGATTCGAGAGCATCACTTGTGGAACGTGGTTTTACTTGAAAAAAAAAAAATATTTTTTGAAAACGTCCGGAGAATAAAAAGCAAGACAAGGGAAGAGAAAATAAATGCTCTATACACCGTTCTCTCTCTCAACCGCCCAAGGTAAAGTGAAAAGCACAAAGCCCCATGAGGACTAAGGGGAAGGGTGAGTTACCATTGCCAACTTATTCAACTCAAGGATGAGTATCTTTGTTATACACTTGGTACCTTTGAGAAGTAGGCATTGTAGCAACTCCTGATCAACAACCTAAAGTTCTACTACTTGCTCGGGACGAGCAAGGGGTAAGCTTGGGGGCTTGTTGACGGTCGTTACGGACCAATTTCGACCAGTCAATTAGTCAAATAAATGAGAAGGACTAGGCATGTCTTGCATGCATTTTACTTAGAAATAACCTAGTTCCACGTGTACCTCTAGATTTTTAGTGTGCAGGTGGAAAATGATGAATTCCGGGCCCCGAGGCGACAAATCAACACTTTTACAAAACTTCCACTTCGCCGCGGGAATCAACTCCAAGATAAAAGGCCAACGACCACGAAATCCAACACAAATAAGGCCTCACGCACCTGGATCAAAGACCAACATCCGGTGGGGGAGCCAACCGCCAAAGCCCGACCCAGGAGGGGCCGGTGGCGGTTCGGCCGAACCAACAAGGCGGTTCGGCCGAACCGTCATGGTGGCCCCCCGGCCCACTTTTCTCCGGCGGTTTGCCCACCGCCTCCGGAGGTCGGTTCCACGCGCATTAAATGCCACCGACCTACGAAACCGCCTCCAGGAGCCGACCTTTCAAGCCTATATAAGGAGGGGTACCCCCCTCCTTAACACACACAACAACACAAGGATCATTCTCTCCTCACACTAGAAGTTTAGAGGCTTTCTAGGTAGTGCTAGGCTTAGTAGTGGGCTGCCTCATTGCTCCCAAAGTCTTGTGGAAAATTGGGTATAGCTCTTGTATCCTCTCTTTATGAGACTTGATCTTTTATCTATGGAATACTTTCGTTCATATCCTTGTCATGAGCTTTATAGAGTAATCATGATCTTGTTTGATCGTTCATCGTTCGTTCATATAAGTTCGTCGTTCGTTCTTCGTTCTTCATTAATAGAAGATGAACTCATATCGAATGTTCTTCGTTCGTTCATACTTGATCACCGATTACTCCTGATCTTACTTGATTAATTGCCGTTCGTCGCTCATTCTTGAGCGACGAACGCATCTGCATGACTTAGTGCTAGCTTTGATCCTTTCGTCTAGCGTATGCTAGTTAGGCTAGTGTTCTTATGAATAGGCTTCGGGTTCATCGTCCCGCAAGGGTGCTCTAGATTTACCACCATGTCGGTGCCTCGAGGGATCTAGAGTTGTGGTTAGTGACGCCGGCATGGTGCTTGGGGTTATCTACCCACCGTTGAATGTGCTTCGTGTCCCACGGTTTGTAGAGGTAGGTGACAAGAAGTGACAGCCTTGTCATCCAAAGTAATCCTCCACGTTCGGGCATGGCATAGGAGTCTAAAAAGCCGGAGTCGCGAGGCGGACCTCGCGTAAGACGGATCTCCCGATGATGCCTAGGCATTAGACGCTTGCTTGCGCTTGCATGATCTTGGATGTTAGTGTTGGTATTTCTTACGTCACGAATAAATCCGCAAGCGCACGGAATACCGTTGTAGCACTTCACCCGGGAGTATTCCAAGGTATCGTATTTATATCCGCGAGGAACGGAGTATTTCGCAACAAGGTTAGTTTACCCAAGGACAACCAAGACAACGTAGCAAAATAGGGTCGAGAGGGTGACTCTTATCTATTTATCCTTTAAAGGTAGACGAACGCAAGCTAGACTTGTTTACTTCGGGCACCGTCTTAGGCTTGGTCCGCCAAGCCACTCCGGTCTACGAAAGCTCTACTATGTACCCGAACGTGGAGGGTTCCTTTGGATGACAGGGCTGTCACTTCCTGCCACCTACCTCTACAAACCGTGGGGCACACAGCAAACAAAGGCGATCTCCGGCCTAGACACCACGTCTATGCTATTGACCGCTACTCTAGCCTCGGCCTAGAGCCGAGTTCGAAAGCTAGAGCACTTCTTGCGAAGCGATGATCCCGTAAACAAGTATAACAAGAATTACGTCTAACAAAGATATGTCACGATAGATAAGTAGATCACCACGTATAAATCACCTAAAAGAGTGTTTACACGCCAAGGTAAAAGGAAAGGAAATACTACTCCACTTTATAAAAGGGAGGAACACTCCTTCCTTTTCCTTGCCCTCTCTCCTATTCTACTAAGATACAAGAGGCCCTTGGCCTCGGGATGAGAATTTTGTCTTCTATCTTGATGTTGGTGGTGTGTTGAGAGAGGGGGTGTAGCCCTTTATTTATAGCCTTGGAAGGTCGGCAATTTGGAGGCGGTTCCGGACGTCGGTGGCATTAATTGCAGGTGGAACCGACCTCCGGACGTCGGTGACAAACCGCCGAGAGAAAGATGGGCCGGGGGGTCCACATGGCGGTTCGGCCGAACCCACTAGGGTGGTTCGGCCGAACGGCCCGGACTCCCCGGGCCCGGTTCTTCTCTCGGTGCCTTCCTCTGGCTGTGTAATGGCCCAATCCACTTGCTTGGTTTGATGTTGAGGCTCTGTTTTGTGGTTTTGGGCTTTTGGACTATATTCTTTAGTCCAGGGAAAATCCGTCGATTGCAAAGTCCATGTTTCGTGCATGTTTTCCCTGTTTTCATATGAATTGCACCTGCATTCATAATTTCACCAAGACTAGTGGAAATTGTTAGAAATAAACCCTATGTCTACTCTTGGTGATGGTGTTTGGTTCGGAAAGGTGCAATATGTTGACGGTAAAAATAGACCATAAGGACCGTCAACAAGACCCCCACACTTAGCTCTTTGCTCGTCCTCGAGTAAAGCTTGTGAGCATAAGGCGGGAGCATACTTCTCATGGTATGATGCTAGCATACAAGTTATTCCA
Organism: Chloris gayana; assembly: GCA_031894775.1. Lineage (NCBI taxonomy): Eukaryota > Viridiplantae > Streptophyta > Magnoliopsida > Poales > Poaceae > Chloris > Chloris gayana. Next base: position 102,513 of record JAUNZO010004316.1, read on the forward strand.
AGCCATACACGCACTTGTGAACTTTGATGTGTCTACCATGTAATCTTGGGCGGTTTGAGGAATGGAACGGTCGTGATTCGAGTCATCGTAGCCACCTCTGCTTGAGTCACTTGGGTTTTTTTTTTTTTTTTTTTTTTTGAATAATTTTCAAAAGTGAAAACATAGCTCATACTCCTCGAATGATAGCTCTCAAATTGCTCGATGTGTATGATTCCTCACCAAGGCATTGGAATTGCCTCTTTTTATCCTACTTCTACAAAAGGCTTTATGTGGAGCTTGGTAGGGAATGAAAGAGAGGCATACTTGCATCACATATTTTTGCCGAACCAAAAGAGTGGATCCATGGAGAATGCAAGTCATACAATCCTGATCAAGATGTGCATGTGTGTATAATGGTAGCGAGGTGGAAAGCATACTCCTTTTTGTATTCCTTCTCTCTCTCTCTTTTCAGATTTTTGAGGAGGACATGGCTAGTATTTTTTTCTTTCTTTCTCTCTTTTTTTTTTTTTTTTTTTAACATTATCCCTCTTTTCATTTTCAACATGCTCTACTTTTGTATGAGCAGGGATTATTCTTTCTCTTGCATAGCCATGTCTCCGATGATAACTTGAGAGAGGAAGGTAATAATGTGGAGTATTTATTTTGGTGGATGGATGGGCGTATTGCTTGACTTCCAGTGTAGAAGCTTAGTGTGAGGTGGAGTGTACGTGATCTTGATCATGAGAGTATAACAAGCTTCTCACTAGGGTCACACAATTTTGATAAAGCTCAATGCAATGACAAGCAGCATATGTGTGTAGGCTTTGCAATGTGATCAACATATGGCTTTGGTGGGAATATAAGATCATTGAGGAGCATGAAGCTATAAATTTTAAATTTTTCAAGATAAATACCCAATTACTCTATGCAGGAGGAGCAAGATTCATCTTATCCAACCATATCACATTCGCCAACAACTTAGATAAACATGGGTTCCTATGAGATTGGTGTTCACAAGCAACGACATATGATGCGAGGAATAAAGAGTATGCGAGGCCAACCGTCTAGAAGCATGTAGTTTGAGGGAACAATAACGTTCATTTTATTCTTGAGTTAAATTTTAGTGATTGGCTCAAAAGGTTGGTTTAACTCATGAATTGGAGAGATAGAGTAGTGGGGTAGAATGCGCAAACCATCGCCTTGGGTGAAGTGGAGGCCAAGTGGACCATAGGATATTTGATCGAACCAAAGGTTCGGCCAAACCTTGCTTTCTTGTCCCGATGGCTCCACCTTCTTTTGTGTCGATTAGTGCGATGTTGTGCATCATGTTGGTGGGGAGATCTCAAATATGTGCGTGATGAAGAACTCAAGAGATCTCCCCCACACTTGTTCTTGTATCTGCTTTATTTATTCGAAACAAACAAAAACAAAGCGAAGACAAAGAGGACTCTACCGGGGTTAAAGACCAGGGAGCCTAGATTTAGTGAATTAAACTTTAGGTGCCTTATGTGTTTGAAACAAAAGAGAGATGAAGCACCTTACTTATTATTTCTTTTTCAAGTGTTATTTGATTTTTCATTTTATAATTTTTATTTTATTTTGACATTTTCAAGGTGGAAGAAAAAGGATGCAAGTTGCGATACAAGTTACCTTTGTGGGGGAGGGAACCTCCCCCACACTTGTTCTTTTGCTCATGGCGTTTGATTTGGGGTTGAACCCAATGTGATTGTGGAAGGCCTTTGTGCGGTGTGGCTGTGATGTTGGTGCAATGTTTTGGTGGGGAGATCTCGAACATGTGCGTGATGAAAACTCGAGAGATCTCCCCCACACTTGTTCTCTGCACCTGAGAATCCTGCCAAAAACACTACTCCTGCAAGCAATTTCCTCCAACTCGGAGAGGCAAGGTTAGCTCTCGGAGCACATACAAACAAGGTCCCGGGTTAGATGACCGGACCTCATTTGTACTGACCGAGGAAGAAAGGCACAAGCATGTCATGTGGACCATGTTTGAGTGCGATCATGGGCAAGATATTCCTCGTTGATAAAAAACAACTTGAGGCTTAGTGATATGAAAACTTGAAACAGTGTAAGCCCCAACTCTAGGAGTGATATGATAAAACAACGAGGTGCACTCAAGAAGTCCTAATTGCTTGGAAAGTTCTTAACCATTCATGCATTGCATAGGAGGGATTTTGATATCGTTAACCATGGCGAGAGGATTCTAAGCTCATTCCTCATACGAGATATGTCTATGATTGCTTTGAGGAACACAAGTCATAGCAAGCCAACCATGCATCAAGCACAAGAAGGAATATGATTCATTGCCAATGAGCATGCTTGTGAAGATCGGGAGTTTGTAGGCTCAAAGTTTGATAAGCAATGCTTATGAAAGCCTAGTAGATAGCAAGGATGTATGCATGAAGGGTGATACTCCCTATGGGAGAACCAAAGGGTAGTACCATTGTCTAACTACTACAAGGATGCATGGGAAATCATGTGGTAAGTAGGTGGGAGCCATACTCATCCACACGAATAAAAACCATATCACCCTTGGGCTCCCAATTATTAGCAAAGAATGTGGTCATACCTTTGTTGTGCGAGAGATATCGAATTGAAGTTGTAGGCTTGTTCCTTCATTTCGCACACCACGACAAGGTTGGTGTCGAAAAGGAGTCTTGACATGTTGTTTTCATCAAGGTCCTCCTCCATGGGATCTTCGTGAGGCTCTTCATGCCAACCTTCTCACATTAGGCATGAGCTCAATGGAGGGGACGAGTATGTGTCACGTCGGGGGTGACTTGTGCTTGAACTTGTCGCCTTTTTCAACGTGTTGATGAGCTGATTATTGGCCTTTCTCCTGGCTGCACATAAGAGCAAGAACACAAAAGCGAACTCGAGCACGGGTTATGTTAGTGAAAACCAAATGGATTTCCCGTCGGTTGCCTTTGCAAGGATTTTTTTTTTCGCAACTTAATTTATTAAACAAATAGAAAAGAAGAGAAAGGGAAACCGTTTTCTTAACTTCCAGACGAAAAGCCAAAATGGTTTGTCTCAAAATTGTTTTTCTTTGAGAATAAATAAAAAAAAAAAAAGAAGAGTTGGAGACGATCGAAGATGGAAGAAGTTTATTTTTGAAGGACTCCAACTATGCAAATAAGAAAACCAAAGAGAAAATCTTTTTCTTAAACTTGAGACCAAATATCGTGGAAAATTGGGGAAATGCGAGAGCAAGAATTTAGCTTTTAAGGGTGCTTGAATGCGGAAGGGATGAAATTGAAGAATTCAAACACCCTTGCATCCAAAAAGAAATAAAGTTTAACTTGGTCAACAGCCCCATAATGGCTATAGGCTTTAAAGTCAAGGGGTTGTGCCAAAATTCCATCAAAACTTTTGCTCAAAGCATTTTCCAAAAGGTTGGGTCGAGTTAAATTTTACCAAACTTATTCTCTCAGATTTTATTTTTTTTTTCAAGGAGAAAAAAAGAACAAAATAGGAGTTGGAGAATGATTCCAACAAGGAGGGAGTTTATTTTGGAGAAACTCCAATTATTCAAATGGAAAAACCAAAAGGAGAAAGAGAAGGAAAAATCTTTTTCTTGAACTTGGGGCAAACAATAAAAATTCTCGGAAAATGCAAGAGTAAGAATTTTGGAAGAGAGTGCTTGAGTGGAGTGTAAGTGAAGGCACGAAGCACTCTTGAAAACCAATATAATGAAATGAAGTCCATTTTTGGTTGACAACCCCATGATGGCTATGTGTTAGAAAGCCAGGAGGGAGTTGTGCCAAAATTCCTCCAAAATTTTGCTCAAAGCATTTTTCATAAAAAGATTGCCTCAAACTCATTTTCCAATACAAAAAGGTTTGAAGAATCCCAAAATGGTTTGGAACAATTCAAACATGCGAGAAAGCAAATATGCAAGGAATGCGGTGTCCGGTGGGAAAACAAACATGCATGTGAAGAACAAATGATTTGCATTTTTTTTTTTATTATTTTTTTCATATGTAAATCAGAAAAATCCGAATATGCATGTTGAGGAGAAATCAAATATGGAGGAAACAAATATGAGATAACTACCGATTATCCTATCGGCAAGGGCATCATCATTTTAAGTCCGATGAGCAAGACTTTTCTCCATCATCATGATTTGTCAATAAAGTCCCGGAGAAGGACCTGCAAGGTTAGTGCCAACAATATACAAGCACGATATTTGCAATATTTATGATAAACAAAAGTATCTACAACCATCCTAAAGAACATATAGCAAAACAAGGCACCAAGGTGGTTGTGGGCAGCAGAAGTGGTGTTGGCACTAACGAGGCATTGACCCTAGAGATTCATGATGTGAGCATGTGTCATGTGGTTGTTCAAAGAAGAAGCTCCCATGCTCATTCAAAGATTCCTCTTTAGATTCTAGAGTCGATGCCTCATGAAATTCCATGGCCCAAGGTTTGTTTTCAAAAAGTTCTTGATCATCATCAAGAACGGTGCGTGAAGGGCCGGAGGGAAAAGGCTCAAATGGTGAAGAGGACCGTTTGGGTTCATAGGTATGAAAGGTTTCGTCAAACTCATCCTCTTCATGGGTGGAAAACTTTGCATCCTCATATAATGAAGGCTCGAGCGATCGGGTTCGGGATATGAACTTCACTTGCTCAAGTGGTTCATGATTGTGATGAGGATTCTCCAAAGGATTTTGAGTGGTGGTGGTGGTGAAAACGGTTTTCCCATGATTCTCCGTCATATCCTCCTTATGAAAAGGGTTTTTAGGAGGATCGGGAGGAGAAGGAGGTGGCGTCTTTACCCATGTGTAATTCGAGGTGTTTCCAAAATTTTCAAAAATTTCTTCCTCAAACTCAAAAGGGAACTCAAGAGGTTCATCTTCCTCTATCATTGCTCTTGTGTTAGATGAGGACTCGAGTGTTGGGTCTACCTTTGTAGGCACCAATTGTTGTGTTTCTTGCACAACGAGTTCTTCATCTTTTGACTTCGGCTCAACGAGTAAGTCAGCGGAAAAAGGTGTGTTTTCCACAATTCGATCCAAAAGTTCGTGTGCTTCCGCTATGGTCTTATGAGAAAAAGACCCACCCGCGGCCGAGTCAATATAAAGTGCGGTATCGTTGCTCAATCCCGAATAAAAGTGTTGTAATAAAACGGGTTCGGGGAGCAATAATTCTGGTCCGGAGTCCGTTAGAGAACAGAACCGAATCCATGACGCACTTAAGGTTTCCTTTTCTTCTTGTCGAAAGCCTATTATTTCCGCTCGTAGAGAAGTGATACGAGATACGGGGAAGAATGCTAGACAAAATTTGTCTCGCAATTCTTTCCAATCACCGTTCACTCTCTTAGCGGTGTAAGTGTACCATTGCTTCGCCTTCTCATTGAGAGAGAAGGGAAACAACTTCCACTTCAATGTTTCTTGTGTCATGCCATGGATCAATCGGCATGAACACAAATGTTCAAACTCTCGCAAGTGTTCATAAGGATTTTCATGTTTCAAACCCGAAAAGGATAAACCTCTAATCATCGAAATGTAATCGGGGAAGAACTCATAGCCAGGTGAAGAAATAGGTTGTGATGATGATGGTGGCTCTAAGAGTTCACCCCGTGGAGTGGAGAAAGATTGGATGGTTGGGTGTGACTCCATGATATGTTTTTATGAAATTTTGAATGTAAGGAAAAAAATAAAAACAGAACGGTAAGTAAGATAGATTACGAGGGCAAACCTGATTCGTTACAAAGATAACAACCGTTCCCGGCAACGGCGCCAGAAATGCTTGTTGGTATTTCTTACGTCACGAATAAATCCGCAAGCGCACGGAATACCGTTGTAGCACTTCACCGGGAGTATTCCAAGGTATCGTATTTATATCCGCGAGGGAACGGAGTATTTCTGCAACAAGGTTAGTTTACCCAAGGACAACCAAGACAACGTAGCAAAATAGGGTCGAGAGGGTGACTCTTATCTATTTATCCTTTAAAGGTAGACGAACGCAAGCTAGACTTGTTTACTTCGGGCACCGTCTTAGGCTTGGTCCGCCAAGCCACTCCGGTCTACTGAAAGCTCTACTATGTACCCGAACGTGGAGGGTTCCTTTGGATGACAGGGCTGTCACTTCCTGCCACCTACCTCTACAAACCGTGGGGCACACAGCAAACAAAGGCGATCTCCAGCCTAGACACCACGTCTATGCTATTGACCGCTACTCTAGCCTCGGCCTAGAACCGAGTTCGGAAAGCTAGAGCACTTCTTGCGAAGCGATGATCCCGTAAACAAGTATAACAAGAATTACGTCTAACAAAGATATGTCACGATAGTGTTGACGGTCCTTATGGTCTATTTTTACCGTCAACATATTGCACCTTTCCGAACCAAACACCATCACCAAGAGTAGACATAGGGTTTATTTCTAACAATTTCCACTAGTCTTGGTGAAATTATGAATGCAGGTGCAATTCATATGAAAACAGGGAAAACATGCACGAAACATGGACTTTGCAATCGACGGATTTTCCCCGGACTAAAGAATATAGTCCAAAAGCCCAAAACCACAAAACAGAGCCTCAACATCAAACCAAGCAAGTGGATTGGGCCATTACACAGCCGAGAGGAAGGCACCGAGAGAAGAACCAGGCCCGGGGAGTCCGGGCCGGTTCGGCGAACCACCCTAGTGGGTTCGGCCGAACCGCCAGTGGACCCCCTGGCCCATCTTTCTCCGGCGGTTTGTCACCGACGTCCGGAGGTCGGTTCCACCTGCAATTAATGCCACCGACGTCCGGAACCGCCTCCAAATTGCCGACCTTCCAAGGCTATAAATAAAGGGCTACACCCCCTCTCTCAACACACCACCAACATCAAGATAGAAGACAAAACTCTCATCCTTAGGCCAAGGGCCTCTTGTATCTTAGTAGAATAGGAGAGAGGGCAAGGAAGAGGAAGGAGTGTTCCTCCCTTTTATAAAGTGGAGTAGTATTTCCTTTCCTTTTACCTTGGCGTGTAAACACTCTTTTAGGTGATTTATACGTGGTGATCTACTTATCTATCGTGACATATCTGTTTGTTAGACGTAATTCTTGTTATACTTGTTTACGGGATCATCGCTTCGCAAGAAGTGCTCTAGCTTTCCGAACTCGGTTCTAGGCCGAGGCTAGAGTAGCGGTCAATAGCATAGACGTGGTGTCTAGGCTGGAGATCGCCTTTGTTTGCTTGTGTGCCCCACGGTTTGTAGAGGTAGGTGGCAGGAAGTGACAGCCCTGTCATCCAAAGGAACCCTCCACGTTCGGGTACATAGTAGAGCTTTCGTAGACCGGAGTGGCTTGGCGGACCAAGCCTAAGACGGTGCCCGAAGTAAACAAGTCTAGCTTGCGTTCGTCTACCTTTAAAGGATAAATAGATAAGAGTCACCCTCTCGACCCTATTTTGCTACGTTGTCTTGGTTGTCCTTGGGTAAACTAACCTTGTTGCAGAAATACTCCGTTCCCTGCGGATATAAATACGATACCTTGGAATACTCCCGGGTGAAGTGCTACAACGGTATTCCGTGCGCTTGCGGATTTATTCGTGACGTAAGAAATACCAACAAGCATTTCTGGCGCCGTTGCCGGGGAACGGTTGTTATCTTTGTAACGAATCAGGTTTGCCCTCGTAATCTATCTTACTTACCGTTCTGTTTTTATTTTTCCTTACATTCAAAATTTCACAAAAACATATCATGGAGTCACACCCAACCATCCAATCCTTCTCCACTCCACGGGGTGAATTCTTAGAGCCACCATCATCATCACAACCTATTTCTTCACCTGGCTATGAGTTCTCCCCGATTACATTTCGATGATTAGAGGTTTATCCTTTTCGGGTTTTAAACATGAAAATCCTTATGAACACTTGCGAGAGTTTGAACATTTGTGTTCATGCCGATTGATCCATGGCATGACACAAGAAACATTGAAGTGGAAGTTGTTTCCCTTCTCTCTCAATGAGAAGGCGAAGCAATGGTACACTTACACCGCTAAGAGAGTGAACGGTGATTGGAAAGAATTGCGAGACAAATTTTGTCTAGCATTCTTCCCCGTATCTCGTATCACTTCTCTACGAGCGGAAATAATAGGCTTTCGACAAGAAGAAAAGGAAACCTTAAGTGCGTCATGGATTCGGTTCTGTTCTCTAACGGACTCCGGACCAGAATTATTGCTCCCCGAACCCGTTTTATTACAACACTTTTATTCGGGATTGAGCAACGATACCGCACTTTATCTTGACACGGCCGCGGGTGGGTCTTTTTCTCATAAGACCATAGCGGAAGCACACGAACTTTTGGATCGAATTGTGGAAAACACACCTTTTTCCGCTGACTTACTCGTTGAGCCGAAGTCAAAAGATGAAGAACTCGTTATGCAAGAAACACAACAATTGGTGCCTACAAAGGTAGACCCAACACTCGAGTCCTCATCTAACACAAGAGCAATGATAGAGGAAGATGAACCTCTTGAGTTCCCTTTTGAGTTTGAGGAAGAAATTTTTGAAAATTTTGGAAACACCTCGAATTACACATGGGTAAAGACGCCACCTCCTTCTCCTCCCGATCCTCCTAAAAACCCTTTTCATAAGGAGGATATGACGGAGAATCATGGGAAAACCGTTTTCACCACCACCACCACTCAAAATCCTTTGGAGAATCCTCATCACAATCATGAACCACTTGAGCAAGTGAAGTTCATATCCCGAACCCGATCGCTCGAGCCTTCATTATATGAGGATGCAAAGTTTTCCACCCATGAAGAGGATGAGTTTGACGAAACCTTTTATGCCTATGAACCCAAACGGTCCTCTTCACCATTTGAGCCTTTTCCTCTCGGCCCTTCACGCACCGTTCTTGATGATGATCAAGAACTTTTTGAAAACAAACCGTGGGCCATGGAATTTCATGAGGCATCGACTCTAGAATCTAAAGAGGAATCTTTGAATGAGCATGGGAGCTTCTTCTTTGAACAACCACATGACACATGCTCACATCATGAATCTCTAGGGTCAATGCCCGTTAGTGCCAACACCACTTCTGCTGCCCACAACCACCTTGGTGCCTTGTTTTACTATATGTTCTTTAGGATGGTTGTAGATACTTTTGTTTATCATAAATATTGCAAATATCGTGCTTGTATATTGTTGGCACTAACCTTGCAGGTCCTTCTCCGGGACTTTATTGACAAATCATGATGATGGAGAAAAGTCTTGCTCATCGGACTTAAAATGATGATGCCCTTGCCGATAGGATAATCGGTAGTTATCTCATATTTGCTTCCTCCATATTTGATTTTCTCCTCAACATGCATATTCGGATTTTTTCTGATTTACTGGTGAAAAAAAAAATATATATATATATATATATATATATAAATGCAAACCATTTGTTCTTCACATGCATGTTTGTTTTCCCACCGGACACCGCATTCCTTGCATATTTGCTTTCTCGCATGTTTGAATTGTTCCAAACCATTTTGGGATTCTTCAACCCTTTTTGTATTGGAAAATGAGTTTGAGGCAATCTTTTTATGAAAAATGCTTTGAGCAAAATTTTGGAGGAATTTTGGCACAACTCCCTCCGGCTTTCTAACACATAGCCATCATGGGGTTGTCAACCAAAAATGGACTTCATTTCATTATATTGGTTTTCAAGAGTGCTTCGTGCCTTCACTTACACTCCACTCAAGCACTCTCTTCCAAAATTCTTACTCTTGCATTTTCCGAGAATTTTTATTGTTTGCCCCAAGTTCAAGAAAAAGATTTTTCCTTCTCTTTCTCCTTTTGGTTTTTCCATTTGAATAATTGGAGTTTCTCCAAAATAAACTCCCTCCTTGTTGGAATCATTCTCCAACTCCTATTTTGTTCTTTTTTTTCTCCTTGAAAAAAAAAATAAAATCTGAGAGAATAAGTTTGGTAAAATTTAACTCGACCCAACCTTTTGGAAAATGCTTTGAGCAAAAGTTTTGATGGAATTTTGGCACAACCCCCTTGACTTTAAAGCATATAGCCATTGTGGGGTTGTTGACCAAGTTGAACTTCATTTCTTTTTGGATGCAAGGGTGTTTGAATTCTTCAATTTCATCCCTTCCGCATTCAAGAACCCTTAAAACAAAATTCTTGCTCTCACATTTTCCCAATTTTTCATGATATTTTGTCTCAAGTTTAAGAAAAAGATTTTCTTTTTTCTTTGGTTTTCTTATTTTCATAGTTGGAGTCTTTCGAAAATAAACTTCTTTGATCTTCGATCGTCTCCAACTCTTCTTTTTTATGTCAAAAATTATTCTCAAAGAAAAACAATTTTGAGACAAACCCTTTTGGCTTTTTGTCTTGAAGTTAAGAAAAAGATTTCTCTTTCTCTTCTTTTTTATTTGTTCAATAAATTGAGTTGCGAAAAAAAAGGACATCCTTGCAAAGGCAACCGACGGGAAATCCATTTGGTTTTCACTAACGTAACCCGTGCTCGAGTTCGCTTTTGTGTTATTGCTCTTATGTGCAGCCAGGAAAAAGGACAATAATCAGCTCATCAACACATTGAAGAAGGCGACAAGTTCAAACACAAGTCACCCCCGACGTGACACATACTCGTCCCCCTCCATTGAGCTCATGCCTAATGTGAGAAGGTTTGCGTGAAGAGCCTCACGAAGATCCCATGGAGGAGGACCTTGATGAAAACAACACGTCAAGACTCCTTTTCGACACCAACCTTGTTGTGGTGTGCGAAATGAAGGAACAAGCCTACAACTTCAATTTGATATCTCTGCACAACAAAGGTATGACCACATTCTTTGCTAATAATTGGAAGCCCAAGGGTGATATGGTTTTTATTCGTGTGGATGAGTATGGCTCCCACCTACTTACCACATGATTTTCCATGCATCCTTGTAGTAGTTAGGCAATGGTACTACCCTTTGGTTCTCCCATAGGGAGTATCACCCTTCATGCATACATCCTTGCTATCTACTAGGCTTTCATAAGCATTGCTTATCAAACTTTGAGCCTACAAACTCCTGATCTTCACAAGCATGCTCATTGGCAATGAATCATATTCCTTCTTGTGCTTGATGCATGGTTGGCTTGTCATGACTTGTGTTCCTTAGAGCAATCATAGACATATCTGTATGAGGAATGAGCTTAGAATCCTCTCGCCATGGTTAACGATATCAAAATCCCTCCTATGCAATGCATGAATGGTTAAGAACTTTCCAAGCAATTAGGACTTCTTGAGTGCACCTCGTTGTTTTATCATATCACTCCTAGAGTTGGGGCTTACACTTGTTTCAAGTTTTCATATCACTAAGCCCCAAGTTGTTTTTATCAACGAGGAATATCTTGCCCATGATCGCACTCAAACATGGTCCACATGACATGCTTGTGCCTTTCTTCCTCGGCTGTACAAATGAGGTCCGGTCATCTAACCCGGGACCTTGTTTGTATGTGCTCCGAGAGCTAACCTTGCCTCTCCAAGTTGGAGGAAATTGCTTGCAGGAGTAGTGTTTTTGGCAGGATTCTCGGGTGCGAGAGAACAAGTGTGGGGGAGATCTCTCGAGTTTTCATCACGCACATGCTCGAGATCTCCCCACCAAAACATTGCACCAACATCACAGCCACACTGCACAAAGGCCTTCCACAATCACATTGGGTTCAACCCCAAATCAAACGCCATGAGCAAAAGAACAAGGGTGGGGGAGGTTCCCTCCCCCACAAAGGTAACTTGTATCGCAACTTGCATCCTTTTTCTTCCACCTTGAAAATGTCAAAATAAAATAAAAATTATAAAATGAAAAATCGAATAACACTTGAAAAAGAAATAATAAGTAAGGTGCTTCATCTCTCTTTTGTTTCAAACACATAAGGCACCTAAAGTTTAATTCAATAAATCTAGGCTCCCGGTCTTTAACCCCGGTAGAGTCCTCTTTGTCTTCGCTTTGTTTTTGTTTGTTTCGAATAAATAAAGCGGATACAAGAACAAGTGTGGGGGAGATCTCTTGAGTTCTTCATCACACACACATTTGAGATCTCCCCCACCAACATGATGCACAACATCGCACTAATCGACACAAAAGAAGGTGGAGCCATCGGGACAAGAAAGCAAGGTTTGGCCGAACCTTTGGTTCGATCAAATATCCTATGGTCCACTTGGCCTCCACTTCACCCAAGGCGATGGTTTGCGCATTCTACCCCACTACTCTATCTCTCCAATTCATGAGTTAAACCAACCTTTTGAGCCAATCACTAAAATTTAACTCAAGAATAAAATGAACGTTATTGTTCCCTCAAACTACATGCTTCTAGACGGTTGGCCTCGCATACTCTTTATTCCTCGCATCATATGCTTGTTGCTTGTGAACACCAATCTCATAGGAACCCATGTTTATCTAAGTTGTTGGCGAATGTGATATGGTTGGATGAGATGAATCTTGCTCCTCCTGCATAGAGTAATTGGGTATTTATCTTGAAAAAAATTTAAAATTTATAGCTTCATGCTCCTCAATGATCTTATATTCCCACCAAAGCCATATGTTGATCACATTGCAAAGCCTACACACATATGCTGCTTGTCATTGCATTGAGCTTTATCAAAATTGTGTGACCCTAGTGAGAAGCTTGTTATACTCTCATGATCAAAGATCACGTACACTCCACCTCACACTAAGCTTCTACACTGGAAGTCAAGCAATACGCCCATCCATCCACCAAAATAAATACTCCACATTATTACCTTCCTCTCTCAAGTTATCATCGGAGACATGGCTATGCAAGAGAAAGAATAATCCCTGCTCATACAAAAGTAGAGCATGTTGAAAATGAAAAGAGGGATAATGTTAAAAAAAAAAAAAAAAAGAGAGAAAAAGAAAGAAAAAAATACTAGCCATGTCCTCCTCAAAAATCTGAAAAAAGAGAGAGAGAGAAGGAATACAAAAAGGAGTATGCTTTCCACCTCGCTACCATTATACACACATGCACATCTTGATCAGGATTGTATGACTTGCATCCTCCATGGATCCACTCTTTTGGTTCGGCAAAAATATGTGATGCAAATATGCCTCTCTTTCATTCCCTACCAAGCTCCACATAAAGCCTTTTGTAGAAGTAGGATAAAAAGAGGCAATTCCAATGCCTTGGTGAGGAATCATACACATTGAGCAATTTGAGAGCTATCATTCGAGGAGTATGAGCTATGCTTTTACTTTTGAAAATCCTTCAAAAACCCAAGTGACTCAGCAGAGGTGGCTATGATGACTCGAATCATGACCGTTCCATTCCTCAACTACCCAAGATTACATGGTAGACACATCAAAAGTTCACGAGTGCAGGTATGGCCTGGAATAACTTGTATGCTAGCATCATACCATGAGAAGTATGCTCCCGCCTTATGCTCACAAGCTTTACTCGAGGACGAGCAAAGAGCTAAGTGTGGGGGTCTTGTTGACGGTCCTTATGGTCTATTTTTACCGTCAACATATTGCACCTTTCCGAACCAAACACCATCACCAAGAGTAGACATAGGGTTTATTTCTAACAATTTCCACTAGTCTTGGTGAAATTATGAATGCAGGTGCAATTCATATGAAAACAGGGAAAACATGCACGAAACATGGACTTTGCAATCGACGGATTTTCCCGGACTAAAGAATATAGTCCAAAAGCCCAAAACCACAAAACAGAGCCTCAACATCAAACCAAGCAAGTGGATTGGGCCATTACACAGCCAGAGGAAGGCACCGAGAGAAGAACCGGGCCCGGGGAGTCGGGCCGGTTCGGCCGAACCACCCTAGTGGGTTCGGCCGAACCGCCAGTGGACCCCCTGGCCCATCTTTCTCCGGCGGTTTGTCACCGACGTCCGGAGGTCGGTTCCACCTGCAATTAATGCCACCGACGTCCGGAACCGCCTCCAAATTGCCGACCTTCCAAGGCTATAAATAAAGGGCTACACCCCCTCTCTCAACACACCACCAACATCAAGATAGAAGACAAAACTCTCATCCTTAGGCCAAGGGCCTCTTGTATCTTAGTAGAATAGGAGAGAGGGCAAGGAAGAGGAAGGAGTGTTCCTCCCTTTTATAAAGTGGAGTAGTATTTCCTTTCCTTTTACCTTGGCGTGTAAACACTCTTTTAGGTGATTTATACGTGGTGATCTACTTATCTATCGTGACATATCTGTTTGTTAGACGTAATTCTTGTTATACTTGTTTACGGGATCATCGCTTCGCAAGAAGTGCTCTAGCTTTCGAACTCGGTTCTAGGCCGAGGCTAGAGTAGCGGTCAATAGCATAGACGTGGTGTCTAGGCTGGAGATCGCCTTTGTTTGCTGTGTGCCCCACGGTTTGTAGAGGTAGGTGGCAGGAAGTGACAGCCCTGTCATCCAAAGGAACCCTCCACGTTCGGGTACATAGTAGAGCTTTCGTAGACCGGAGTGGCTTGGCAGACCAAGCCTAAGACGGTGCCCGAAGTAAACAAGTCTAGCTTGCGTTCGTCTACCTTTAAAGGATAAATAGATAAGAGTCACCCTCTCGACCCTATTTTGCTACGTTGTCTTGGTTGTCCTTGGGTAAACTAACCTTGTTGCAGAAATACTCCGTTCCTCGCGGATATAAATACGATACCTTGGAATACTCCCGGGTGAAGTGCTACAACGGTATTCCGTGCGCTTGCGGATTTATTCGTGACGTAAGAAATACCAACAGATAGATAAGTAGATCACCACGTATAAATCACCTAAAAGAGTGTTTACACGCCAAGGTAAAAGGAAAGGAAATACTACTCCACTTTATAAAAGGGAGGAACACTCCTTCCTTTTCCTTGCCCTCTCTCCTATTCTACTAAGATACAAGAGGCCCTTGGCCTCGGGATGAGAATTTTGTCTTCTATCTTGATGTTGGTGGTGTGTTGAGAGAGGGGGGTGTAGCCCTTTATTTATAGCCTTGGAAGGTCGGCAATTTGGAGGCGGTTCCGGACGTCGGTGGCATTAATTGCAGGTGGAACCGACCTCCGGACGTCGGTGACAAACCGCCGGAGAAAGATGGGCCGGGGGTCCACTGGCGGTTCGGCCGAACCCACTAGGGTGGTTCGGCCGAACCGGCCCGACTCCCCGGGCCTGGTTCTTCTCTCGGTGCCTTCCTCCGGCTGTGTAATGGCCCAATCCACTTGCTTGGTTTGATGTTGAGGCTCTGTTTTGTGGTTTTGGGCTTTTGGACTATATTCTTTAGTCCGGGAAAATCCGTCGATTGCAAAGTCCATGTTTCGTGCATGTTTTCCCTGTTTTCATATGAATTGCACCTGCATTCATAATTTCACCAAGACTAGTGGAAATTGTTAGAAATAAACCCTATGTCTACTCTTGGTGATGGTGTTTGGTTCGGAAAGGTGCAATATGTTGACGGTAAAAATAGACCATAAGGACCGTCAACGGTTAGGTAGAAGCTCGCGCACTCATATGAATGTTGTATCATTAGGAGTAGTGGTCTGCTAGTCTAGTTTAGCTTTATCTAGGATCGCCTCTATCCCTTTTATAAGAGAATACATCGCCTTGGTGTGTGTCACACTATCCTCAACTTATTGCTCCTAACCCCTGCATTGGAATGTGAATACTTCATCATTCTTTTGTAACACCATGAACATAAGTACTCTTATCAACCATGTCTTCCTTGGGGAAAATATAAATACGATACCCTTGAATACTCTCGGGTGAAATGCTACAACGGGTTATCCGTCCGCTTGCGGATATTCATGACCCACCTTATAATACATATCTAGTACTTGTACTTGGATGTGGATTATTTGGTTAAATAGTGCAAGTGACTTAAACCCTTGGCTCTCCCGCGGTCACGTGTTTCTTTCCGCGTGACCTTAAGAGATGCCAACACTCCACGGCGACGACCTGGTGCCGGCCTTCCTCTTCGTTACCAAGCTCTACGACGGTCTTCTCCATGCTCTAGTGAAACCGCTCGAAGTTGTTTCACTAACTTTTATCAAGCGAGGTGAGCTCACGACGCCGCCGAAGGTCGCCTCGTCATCGCCTCTCGCCGCCGGTGTCCTTTCCGGCCGCCCCTGCCACCGTGGACCCCACCCCCGATCCCCCGTGTCGCATTGAACCTCCAGGGCCAAGCCACTAGCCGCCCCACCTCCTCCCGCGCTCCTCCGGCAAGCGCCGCCGTGCTCCGACCACCGCGGCCATGGCCGCTGCGCCCTCGACATTTGGGCCGCGCGCAGCTGGTGGGCCAAGTTGGTCGCTGGACCGCCACGGCACCAGATGGGCCTGGCCACTTTTGGCCCAGTGGCTCACTAAACATTTTCACGAATTTATTCTTTTTTAGGATTTAGTTGAACTTCAAATATTCATAGAATATTCATGCAAATTCAGAAAAATATGAAACCAACTTTGTTGAGTTCATAAAATTATTTTCTATCTGATTATGTATTAAAATATCTATTTTGAGAATTCTAATTTCATAAGTATTAATTAATTCCATTATTTTGATTAAGAGAAGTTATTATTTTATGCTAAATATTATTTAATTTTAAGAAAAGAATTTGTTTAAAAGAAGGAAATACTGCAGACGAAAGTTTTTGTTAAATTTATTTTCCAAAATTAAGCATAAACATCGTCATTTCATGTAACTCGTATTTTATCATTTCATGTGTCATCGCATGTTAACATTTTAGGTCGCTATTGCATGTTAATTTTAGCGTAGACCTTAGTTATTCAGCATTGATCGTCGATAGCGTCATCGCAGGGCATATCTTGCATGATCATGCATGCATGTTAGTGACTCGTGATGTATCGTTAATTGTTGTAGCACGCGAGGTCGTCCGACGGAGGGAAAGGATCCCGAGAGAGATGATCATGGAAGTCAACTACATCGAAGACCACGGATTCGAAGTCGTTCTACATGCCGCCGAGGTGAATCAAGAAGGAGAGATCATCAGCGCTAACGCCGCACCGAGCAAACCTAACTACGCTACGGTTGCATCCCACCTATGATTTTAAAGTCTTTTCTTTTATCACTCGTTAAAGAGTCAAGATTGTGCACTATGTTATAGGAGTTGCTTGACACCCTAGATGCATGAGTAGGACTCCTATGAGAATATTACCCTTATACTTGGTATGAAGACCTCGATAGCGGATATGCTTAAGTCATAGGGAATCGGTAGAAGTCGAGTGGTGTCATACACTACTCGCGAGACATAGGGTAATGACATGATTAATGATGCTAAGAGGAATGATAAGAGAAAGTTGAAAGTGGAAGTGAAGATGATGATAAAGCCGAGACCGGACGGGCCCTGTAGGAGAAAGGGCAAGACAAGGTCGAGGTCTTGCAAGGTGGTAGCCCCGTCCGTGTCGGTCAAGGACCGTACCGTTGTCGGCCTAGTTGAACAAGTTTGAACGTACCGTACTACATGCTGGTGTAATGGGCCCGACAAGCCGATGTACCCTACCACCCCGGGGATGTGTCGTAGCCAACTCTCTTTTGCTGGTTGTTAGTGAGATCGGAGTCTCACGGGAGGGAAATGGGTCGCCCACGGATGAAGTCGTGGGGTCACCATATTCCCGGGGAGATTGGAAACGGCTATTCTTCTGCCAGGTGTTGGCGGAAAAGGTTGTCGTATACGACCGGTGCGGTGCGTATACGTCGTGTAGTCGGGTTTTGCCAGCCGGTATAAAATCGATTCGAATCGCTGTCCCTCGCAGTAGTGAGTACCGCTTGTTTAGCTCGTCGCATCGTAGTTAATCAAATGAAAGATGAACAAGAGAGATGAAAGAACCGTTGATCGGAAATGATCGTTTCTTGCAAACTTGATTGCAGTAGTTGTAGGCTGCAAACATTGGTTCTAATAAACTTAATTTTGGGCTAAAACTTGAAAGTAAGGATCAACCACTAGTGCTGTTTTTCACAAGAGAGTCAACTCCACCGCCATAAAGCCTTTGCATACTAGGCGTCGGCCTTAGCGTGCCTTTTGACGGGTCGGTCTTGCTGAGTATTAGAATACTCGGGGTTTATTCGTTATGATTTCAGGGCAAGAGTCGTACTATCACGACTGCTACGGTAGTTTTCCGGAGGAGGAGCAGTACCCGAGGATGGTTCCCTCCGGTGGGAACGGTTTCCGAACCCATGAAGGATGAGGATCGTGATGTATGACGGGGTCGGTGCATCACGTTAGTTGCCCTAGTAATCTTTTGATGTAAAAAGAATAAGTTCCGCTGCTAGCCTCTTAGTGTTCTAAACTTCGGTATTGTATTAAGCTTCCGCTGTCAAATGTTTGTATTTCGAAAACCTGGTTGTATTATACCATGATGTATATATTCTGGCTTGTATGAGATGATGAACTCGTTGTAACTCGCTTCGTCGAGTGTCCCCCTATACCGATTCTCGGGTGTCCCGGAAGGGATGTCACACCGGGCGCGAAGTTGACGTCGAACGAAACAGCCATCGAACTCGCTGGGAACTCGCCGGGACCCCTTCCTGGCGCGCCAAATGTCGAGTCTTTAACTCAGCACTAGAACTACCCGGTCCCTCACGAGCGTGGAATTCGATGGTGCAACACACAAAACACACAAGAACACTCAATTTTAGACAGGTTCGGGCCTCTCGAAGGAGTGTAATACCCTACGTCCTGTAAGTTATGTATTGCCTTTAGCAGATTGCTAATTGCAAGATGTCGAGAGAGTTTTCGGGGTCCCTGCTCCGCCTTATATATCCAAAGGAGCTAGGGTTACATGCATTGTCCTAGTCAATTACATGGATTACATATGCAGAGACTCTATCTCGAAGCTTTCCTTATTGATTCGGAGTCCTAACAGATTACAAACTGCTCTTTTACTTGTTCCTCTAATCATCATACGTCGGTCTTGACGCCCGCCTTATTTCCATACCGGTATATGGAATCTTCCGATATTCCATACTGGTTAGGAACCACTACGGGGGCCCTCTCCGCCAGTCCAATCTTCATTGATTTGTCCCCGTATCTCTAATTATCCACTCCTTTATCATTTGTATACCCGTAAGGTAAGTATACGACAGCCAACAACATAAAATTCCTTCACCAAATCTCGACTACTGGTGTAGTGGAAAGCGCCGAAGTAGACCTCTTCGCCCCTTGAATGACCCCTGCTCTCGAAATCCGGCATCCTAATGGGGTTATAGGGAATGAGGCGGGAAGCAAAGGGGTACTAAGTTTTGATCTCACCGGCCTCCGACGCGCTCATGCCCGGAACCTTGGTGCAAAACCGGTAACGGTGCCGGCTCCGGCTCCACTTGTTCATGCTCCGGTGCATGGCGCCTTTATTCTCGTCGCGTCACGGCAAGAAGCTGAACGACACATAGTTGCGGTCGTGTTGAATGTCGTCGATCTAAATCCGGTGCTGCCGATTGTGCGGCGCGAAGTGGCGGGCAAGACTTTGATGTCGGGTTCCCCGCAATAGTTGACCATGGCCCGAAGTACTTGCTCGGGTGAGCTATGCACCGGGCATCGGTTCGTGTAGCATGATCCGGTATTGATTTAAGACTGCCGACACGATCTAATGGAAAGGAATGATGAGGCGCGCGATGAAGTAATCGTGGAAGACCACCACCTTCTACTCCTCTAGATTGTGACACCCCGTGTCACAAATTCATGATTTCACTTTGCTAATGGATGAATTGCATGTGCAAAAATATTAATCAAAGAACCACCTCACATGAAATGACACATTAGGGTTTGATTAGGGTTTTTATTGACCAAAACCCTAGCTGATGAGATCTCCATATTTTCCCACAATAGCAATCACATATTTTTAGATAATATGGTAGAGCACATCAAACTAAGATTTTAGGACATTTTTCTTGAATTTTTGGAGTGGCACAAAATCCTAGATAAATTCAAACTAAGTTTAAAACAGCACCAGTTCATCAATTTTTATAAATTTTTACAAGCCAAATCTGAACTTTTGCCTATAACAAAAGTTGCTCCTCATAACACACTGAATTCCCAGAAAATTATGTTTGCAAAAATTCTAAGTGAATAAAATTTATAAGCAAAACACGAGAACAAGTACTCGATGGTAGAACCGTAAATAGAGGAGAATATCATTTGAACAGAGTTGGCACAGTGGCTGGGGCCACCCGCCAGCGGCGCTCGCTGTCGGCGCCCATGCCGGTTAGGTGCCACTCCGTCCTTCGGCGATGTGCCCTCCTCACGCGTCGCGCATCGCCTTCTCCCTTCGCTTGGAAGCCAGCAGCCCCGACCGTTGATGGCCAAAGCCAAATTCCGCCATGGCTGCGCGTCACTAGGTTTTCCCGTGCGCCGCCCCTCTCCTCCCCCACAACTCCCTCATTCATGCGCAAGTGCTTCGCCAAGTCCCTGCGCAGCTCCAGCCCTAGTCCCCAGCCTTCCCCTTCCCTCTATGAGCTCCAATCGACAAAAATCCATAGAGAGCTCCGTGTCCACCATGAACACCGGCAAGCTCGATTGAGCGGTGCTCGGGGAGCTCACGTCACGCCTCGCCTTTGGAAGATGCGCAAGAACCCGACGGACCTCCCTGCTCCTTCCCGAGTCCAGCCGAGCTAGGACGGTGAAGAAAGTTCCTTCTTCTTCGTCGCCGGTCACCGCGCCCCCGCCACCCCGTCGACGCCGGCAGCCTCCGGACCTCCTCCGCCTGCACCGACCCCACGTCACGCTTCTCCGTGTGCAGGTGAAGCTCTCCGCCTTGACCCCCCCCTCTTCCATGCCGTGGTGAGCACGCGCCACCACGCCGGAGTATGCCCCTGCCGCCATTACCGTCGCGAGCTAAGCTCCGTCGCCCCTCCCGCATCGCCACCCCCACCAACACACAGGCGGCCAAGCCCGGCCCCTGCGGCGACCCCTAGCTCAACGCCGGCAAGCCCCGTCGTTGCTCCGACGACCCCCCCCTTCGCGCCCAATACTTGGAAATTTTTCGAAGTCGCGCGAGTCTGCGAAGTTCGTGGATTTTAAGCATTTTAAAAATTGCACAACGTTAAATCTAGACCTCGGATTTGAACGATTCAAGATGTTTTGAAAATCTTGAGACTTGTACTCTAACATGGAACACATGAACATATGTTTATATGGCAAAAATAAATGTTTGAGCAACCTCAAGTTGCTATCACGACCACGCAGCTTAACATAATTGAATTTTAAAAATTGCGTAACTTTCATATCCTGGATCCAAAATACTTGAACAAATGCTCGTTGGAAAGTAGAGTAAAATAAAAGATACGAGTACTTCAAAGTGCTAATCCGTTAAGAGCCGTGACAACTTTGCATTTTGAAAATTTAATAACTTTTGATATACAAATCCAAATGACTCGAATAAACATCCGTTGTGATCCCTGGGAAATGTACTTTACATGACCCTATTTGGTTCCACCATGTTCTATAGCAAACATTTGAATTGAAGGCTCCTTAAGATGGCCTCGCGTTAAGCTGAAACCGGACTTAACCAAAACGAAACTTGTGGAAAATTAGCCAAAATCAATTTGCCATTTTTCTTTTCTGATATGGTTAAGCATTTTTGCACATATTCCTGGTACATTTGAGCATGTCATAATCATGTTTATATTTTGGGCAAGAACATTTATACATTATGTAGTTTTAATCGTAGAAAATCCACATAAAATGTAATTGCTTAGAGTGCTCGATGTATAAAGAAATGATACAACTCATCTTAAAGAAAATATGGTATCAACCTCTTGCATAATGATTAGTCATGAAAAGGCACACTGCTGGTGTATGTTGAAAATTGCTTGTAAAGAGAATCTATCGTCCAAGTCAAGTCATACTAATATTAATGCATGTGCACAAATACTATATATTATAACATGGCAGCACCTAGTCATAGGATTATTTCATTGTGCTCATGTTAAGTATTCATTCTGCCCTACTTTCTTGATCACAAATTAAACATGTACATTTTTGCTAAATGATAATTGTTACTTCTAATTAGAAGGATGTCTCGATGAAATAAGACACATGTCTCATCATCATGACAACATCATCTCACCTTAAGAGCATGTTTAATTTATGCAAACATTTCATTACATTTTATTATTGAGAAAGTTCCATGAACTATGTAATAAAGAATTCGCTCATGCTCATGCACTCGCATTGCAATCATATAGGAACCCCGACCGGAACCGAAGATCAAGGAGGACACCAGCTGGAAGTGAGTGAGTTCGAGTGTGCTAACTCGCGAACCCAACCAGGGCAAGCCCCGGAGCATAATCCTATGTGTTTAAATTTCTATTCTATTTCACATAAGTCTATGTATGTATTGTGCATTTACGTTCAGGAGTTGATCGGAACCTAGTTGCATTAAATCCCTATTCCCGTGGTTTTTGGTTAGGTATAATCCTGATCGCTAGCTGCTATGCTTAATAACATTTTCGGTAGCAACACCGAGTGATTTGGAGATCACCCGGTCTAGGGATGAATTATGGGTACCCTCACATGAATAATTGGAGACCGTACGGGGAAGTGTATGTGTAGGACGCGGTGACAAGATTGGACCTTGTGCGCCATAGCCCCGTATGTGTCGGTCAAGGACCGTTCGTTGTGACTCCGCGAGCAAGTATGGAGTTGTGTACCAAATGCATGCCTTCGTATGGGAGTTGGTAAACTGATGTAACTTGTCTCGAGCAGATTGCTTCATAGTAATAAAGAGAAGATGAAATGAAGCTTGCTGTTTTCATAAGTATAATTTATGTATTGCAAACATGATTGTTAGAAATGCTCATTAAATTTACGTTCATGTCTCCACTCTCTTAATTTGGCTAAAACATGAAAGAGTTAAATTACATAGCTGCTGTTTTCCGCAAATTTCAGCAAGCCAGGTCAAACCCCCTGCATGCTAGTGTCGGTTCTTAGGACCATTTTTGACGGGTAAGCCTTGCGGAGTATATTATATACTCAGGGTTTGCATTTAAATTCATTTTCAGGGATCCCGCAGCCCGATTACTCGTGATTGCTGTGGAAAGTTTGTGTGTCAAGGTGAGGAACCTTAGGAGTGGACCGTGGAGTGGATTCCCGCTTCACTGAATCAAGAGTGAGGCCACACCATATGGGCTGGTGTGGTTCTCCTAAGTTGTATATATGTATCGTCGAGATGTCTACGCTTTCGCAAATGTTCATTAAGTAATGTAAACCTGAAATTCGCACTCTATGGTACTCGTATTAAGATTTAAATCTATGTCTTGTAATAACTACTCTAGTTAATGTAAAAGTTTCTACCCGCACACTTTATATGATCATGTAATTGGTGAATGTATCGTTAATGTATGTGCATTGTACGTTCGCTTCGTCGAATGTCTCCCGATATGATTCACATACGACAATCCCTCTTGCCTTGCAAGGTAGGGGTGTCACATAGATGCAACTTGTAACATTCCGGCCCGGGGCTCAATTGGATTGATAGAATACTCATGTTAACAAGTTGCAACTTCTTTTCAGGAAGTTCATCTCTAAAGAACTCTCGGGTTAAGAGTTCTTGGCCTAGAACAATTTAAGGATGGGTGACCGACCGGGAAGTCTTTCCTAGGTGTGCAGCAGTGAGGACAAAAATGCGTAGAAAAGACTATTGTTGATCTATGAGGGAAGTCTTGAGGACTTATTAAGCTATCGGGTGTAAGTAGGCCCGGCCCGGAGTGGCGGGACGTTACGGATGGTACTAGAGCCGACTCTCTCGGTTTCACATGCACGTGTGTCGTACGTGTGCAGGCATGATGCGCATGGCTGGTGTGGGCCTGGAGTGGTCACACAACATGGCACATGCGCCGGCGGGGACACATGGACGTGGCCAAGAGAGGAAGTTCCTGGCATGGGGTTGACCGACGAGGACGTCGGTCTTCTAAGAGGGTGTGTGTGTAATATCCTGGCCTATGGCTTAAAAGGATTGATAGAATACTCATGTCAACAAGTTGCAACTTCCTTTTCAGAAGTTCATCTCTAAAGAACTCTCGGGTTAAGCATGCTTGGCACTGGAGCAATTTAGGGACGGGTGACCGACCCGAAGTCTTTCCCGTGTGTGCACCAGGTGAGGACAAAAGTGCGTAGAAAAGACTAGTGTTGATCTCGTTAGGGAGGTCTTGAGGACCTATTAAGCTGCAAGATTTGAAAATGCTCAAGATCAAGATGAGAAGCTTTCTATTTATGCCTTGAGTGTAGGAAACACCGTACTATCAAGAGGGATACACAAGTATGAAGTGTGAGAATTCAAGTGCTCATAATTCCATCTCCGAATCAAAAATCAGTTTCCCACCAACTAGGAGTCGGACAATGTCCGAGTCCCTCGGACATTGGAGTCGGACTCTAGAGAGTTACCAAATCAAAAAGTCCAGTAGGAGTCGGACAAAATCCGACTCGGTCGGTTTTTAGGGTCGGACTCCGAGAGCTGCACTCGGGTAGTCGGACAAAGTCCGACTATGCCGAGTCGGACCCACTCGGACTTTCCACTCGGACTCCGGAGAGTCCGCCACTCTTTACGAAACCCTAGGAGTCGGACTTTGTCCGACTTCATTGGATAAAGTCCGACCCTTCCTCTACTCGGACATATCCGACTTATGTCGGATTTATCGATCGGACTCCGGAGCGAAAACATCTTTTTGAGTCGGACTCGGACAAAGTTCGGGTCGGATCGAGCCCAACGGCTCTTTTGAGTGCCCCGGCTATAAAAGGGGACTTCGTCCCCATTTGGCCGGCCGGCACTCTCCCCACGATCAAACACACTCCCAAACTCTCCCAAGCACCTCTCCTCTTCCAATTTGATTCCCCACTCCAATGCTTGGCGGATTTGTGAGAAGATTGAGGAGAATTCATTGAGCTTCATCACCATCTCAAGAGCACTTATTTCATTCTCCCGTCGGTGCTTGTTGTGTTTGTTACTCTTGGGGATTCATCCCCTAGACGGTTAGGCATTACCCGGCGAGCTCCCAAGCCTATGTTTGATACTCGGGTCGTTTGTATTGCCCCTCCCTTCGTGGAGCTTTGTTTTAGTGTGTCGTATACTTGCCTTATAGGTATACGAGATGATGAAGGAATGGATACGCAGAGACATGGTGACAAATTAAGGAAGATAAAGATGATGGCGATAGGCAACAGATCGGTCCTTGACCGGTCCGGGATAACATAAGATCCTGAATACCGGTGTAGAAGCAAGGCGGACATTAAGATCGGTATACAATGACTTGAGGAGCAAGTTATTGAACAATTCGTAGTCTAATTAGGACTCGAATCAATAAAGAAAGTTAGAAATAGAACTCCATATATGTAATTCGTGTAATCGATTAGGACTTCGCATGCAATCCCAGCTCCCCGGACATATAAGGCGGAGCGGGGACCCTTCGAAAACTCTCTCGAGATCTTGCAATTAGCAAATCGCTAAAGGCAATACATAACATACAGGACGTAGGGTATTACTCACGATCCGAGGGGCCTAAACCTGTCTAAAATCGCGTTTTCCTGTGTGTTCCGTGTGTTGCACCATCGAATTCCACGCTCGTGAGGGACCGGGTAGTACTAGTGCCGAGTTTAAGACTCGACATTTGGCGCGCCGGGTAGGGTTCCCGGCGAGTTGGATGGCCTCTTCGTTCGTCGTCGACTTCGAGCCCGGCTTCAAGATCCGTTTCGGATCCCTTGACTTTGAAGCCGATTCGGCCGAAAAACTGCTTTTGATGAATCCGACTCGTTGTCGGGCCGCAGCTTCGAAGCGCGATCACCTGCCATAGTTGGCATCCCGGGCTCAAAACTTGGCGGATCCGACGCAGCTTTAGCGCGAACAATCGGACCGCCCGCATCTCGGATTAAAGCTCAATCGTAGAGATGAGCTGCTCTAGCGAGTTCATTGATGACTTCGAAGAAGAACGTCCGACCTTCTTCCAAGTCTTCATGACAGGACCAGATTATTCGCCAACTTACTTCGAGAGGAAGCTGTTGAAGAAGAAGAAAGGCTAGCGAGAGAAGAATCGATCGCCGTCACCGTGAAGACGACGAAGCAAATAGAGATGAACGACCTCCGCAACCTTCAGCTGCAAATCCGCATGCAAATGCTGTTGATCGGACCGGAGGAAACGCTCCTGCGATCGCTCCCCAGCCACGGGCCCATTACTGGACCGGTCTGGAGACCCGGAAGAAACGTCCCCAGGATATAACAGCCGACGTGGGTGTCGCAGTGGAAGGCGGCATCGTTTTTCGAGCAGGGCTTTGGATTTGAGCTCCATGAAAGTGGAATTAAATGGCGCTCGGGTCTTCACGTCGCCGATTCACAACATTGTTGGAGTGAAACAAATCCTCGAGACAATACCGGAAGAAGTATTCAATGCAACACCCGGGTTGCAACGCGCTCCGAATTTGGTAGATGCGGCCGCTTTGCAAACCAATCAACTCGTCCATGACAATCGGAATCTTCAAGCCGCTCGCGTTCTCGCTCGGAGCGGCCTACGAGAGCTCGGTCCGAAGGAGCTTCCTCCGCGGAAGGCTCGGGCCTCGACACACCCCGATCGCGGATGCACATGAATGAGCTCCGGATCAAGACTTGCGCGTACCGCTTAATGCCAACCGGGACGCTCGTAATGTCCTCATTGATCGCCATGCGAAAGAGCGGAAGAATGTCGGAGACATGAGAAAGATGAGAGGCGTCGCACCGGTCATGTGGATGATCGTCCACGCGACCCTGCCCCGTCTCGTCCGCGCGTGACTAATTCACCTTTGCGTGGACCGGCTGCTTAAGCGCTGCCCCCGGTGGAAATCATCCGCGCAATGATCATCGAGGACATAGTAATAGGCATGCTCATCGGGACGAGCGGCCCGGAAGGGATGATCGTCGTGATACTAGAGACCGAAGAGGGCGAGATAACTGGGACGAGTGTAACAACTCTCGGAAAATAATGCATTTCATGTCATCATAAGCATGTCATCAAATTGTTGCATTTTGAAAATATCAAATTTTGTGTTAATAACCTACACATAAAATATCAAAATAGATAAAGAAGAAAGGAAGTGTTTAAAAAGAAATAAAATGAGCACAAAATTCATGTTTAATATTTTCTATAGCTCAAATGTCATAAATAAAGATTTACAAAAATCTCCTGAAAGTATTTTGCCTTGTGGAAATATTTACAAGAAATAAACAAAGCTTCTTTTCTTAATTTAACTATGAATTTTTAATCCAAAAATGATTTGGAGTTTTACCTGGGACTTAATAGGAAAAATGCCTAAAATGTTTTCATTTAAACCCATGAAAAATTTGGGAATTTTTGGAGCACCGGAAGGTTGCTTTTTAATTTACCAAAAGCCCGGGGTGTTTTTGCAAAATTTCCGAGACCGGCCCCGGCGCCAGCCCTCTCTTCTCTCTCCCTCTCTCTCACCGCGCCTCGGTGCCGCCACGGGAACCGCCTCCCGGCGGTGCAGCCGCGCAGCAGCTAGCAGCTGCTTGCGCAGCTGCACTGCCCGGCGCCCGCACCGCCTCCCCGGACCAGCTAAAGGCCCTACCCGGCCTTATCTTCCCTTCTCTCTCTCTCATTTCCTTCTTCACCCTACCGCCATAGCTTCCTTTTGCTCATCGCCGGCGCCAGCTCGCTCCGGTGCTTCTCCATCCAAACCAATGCCACCCGGACCTCCGCCGGGACCCCGCGAGCTTTTCCGCCCGAGCAATTAGCTTGAGAACCGCCGCTCCGTCGAGGCGAGCCCATCGTCTTCCTCGGACCGCCGCCGTGTTCCTCCGCCGCGACCTCAAAATTCGGACGGCCCGGTGAGCTAATCTGTCATCTCTTTGTGTCCCTTCGTGCGCAACTAGATGCTCTATGTTCCCAGTAGCTCATTCTTGCTTTTGTTCCACGAAAGCCAGTGCAATCGCCGTTCTTCTCCGCGTCCGATCGCCGCCGTCCGCAGATCCCACGGTGAGCACCTCATGTTCCTAGAACACCATGTCAAGCTTGCGCATGCTCCGTAGTACGTGTCGGTAGGTTTTTCCCCAAATTTTGTGCACTATGGTCAGCTCACGCCGTGGTCGAAGCACCGCCATGTACCGGACCTCGCCGCCGGCGTGCTCGGACGCGAGCTCATGCAAGTTGGTCACCACGGTTGGGTTCGCCATGAGCGATAGGGTAGGTTGGTAGCCTCACGGCGAGCTTTAGGCCTGGTCCGGCCGTCTCCGGTGGCCGCGCCGCCGCTGGGCCGCCGCCGCGGTGGTGCCACACCGCGGGCCACACGCGCGTGGGATCGCGTGTGGCCACGTGCGGATCCCGTGCGGTCAACCCCGTGGCCTCACGTGTGGCACCGAGTCAAATTCAAATTTCAAAAATTCGTAGAAAATTCATTAAAAAGCAGAAAAATGTCAAACCAAGTTTGTTAGACTCGAGAAAAATAAGATCTATTTATTTGTGAAATAAAATATTTGTTTTGAGTAAATTTATTTTGTAAATAGGATTTAATCACTTTCTTTGTTTAAAGAAAGGTTATTATTTTATGTTAATTAAATGTTTAATGAAGAAAAATAATTTATTTAGATGAAGGAGATACTGCAGACGAAAGTTATTATGAAAATTATTTTCCAAAATTAAACTTAAACTCTATTATTGTATGTGATTCCAATTTATTAGCATTTTATCACATCTCCTTTAAAGTAATGATTTCTTTATTGCTTAATAAACAAGAATAATTTGTTAATTATTAAACCTAAGTAATTAAGGAACAGAACTTATTAAAACTTAATGACCTTGATTTAATATTCATTAAGCAGCATAATTAATTGTTAATTATTGCTTAATGAACGTGCTTATCCCTAATTTATTAATTAACCGAGGTCATTAAGCTTTGGTCTTTAATTATTAATTACTAAAGTTAATTAATGAACTTTGCATAATTATATCATGCGCATTCATGCATAGATGATTGTGATTCGCAACGCATTGTTGGTCGACTTAGGTTCAAGTGATCGAGGTTCCACCCGAGGCCGAGTCGGAGCGGGAATCTCGAAGTTGACCCAGTCAGTCGAGGAAGCTAACTTCGAACAGAATCAAGGTAAGCCCGGTGCATCCTACCTATGTTTTCAAATATTTTATTTTATCACATAGTACGGTTATGCTTGTGCATTAGGTGTTAGGGAATGATTGACACCCTAGTTGCATTATGGTAGGTTTCCGTTTGTTTATTCTATACTTGGTACAGGTAGCTCAATAGAGGCTAAGCTTAATTCATAGTGGCAACGGTAGATGTTTTAGGAAATCTTAAAGTATGGAGGCTTTAAGGGTTGTGTGATTTTACTAAGATGATGAGAGTGTTAATGAAGTTGAGACCGGACGGGCCCCGTAGGAGAAAGGGCAAGATGAAGATGAGATCTTGCAAGGTGGTAGCACCGTCCGAGTCGGTCAAGGACCGTACCGTTGTCGGCTTAGTTGAACAAGTTTGAATGTATCGTGGTACATGCTGGTATCATGGGCCCAGCAAGCTGATGTACCCTATCGCCCTAGAGATGTAGCGTAGTCGGCTCTCTTTTACCGGTTGTTAGTGAGAGGATAGTCTCACGGGAGGGAGATGGGTCGGCCACGAGGGAAGTCGTGGAGTCGCCATACTCCGGGGAGTTGGAAACGGCTAGTCTTCCGTCGGGTGCTAGCGGGAAAGGTTGTCGTATACGATCGGTGTGATGCGTATACGTCGTGTAGTCGGGTTTTGCCAGCTGGTATAAAATCGATTCGAATCGATGTCCCTCGCAGTAATGAGTACCGCTTGTTTAGCTCGTCACATCGTAGTAAATTTTATGGATGATGAAGATGAGAGATGAAAGGATTAATGATCCATTTTATCTTGTCTTGCAAACTTGATTGTAAGAGTGATAGGTTGCAAACACCAAGGCTAAGGAACATAACGTGAGCTAAAATACTGAAAGTAAGGACCCACCCTTTAATGCTGTTTTCGCAAAGGAGTAAACCCCACAGCCAGAAAGCTTTTGCATACTAGGCGTCGGCCTTAGCGTGCCATGTTGACGGGCCGGTCTTGCTGAGTATTAGAATACTCGGGGTTTGTTCGTTACCTTTCAGGGAACGAGTCGTTTTATCACGACTTGTATGGCAGCTTTCCTAAAGAGGAGCAATGTCCGGAGGGAGGTTCCCTTCGGTGGGAATGTATCCCCACGCCATGAAGAGAGAGGACCGTGATGTACGAAGGGCTCGGTGCATCACGTTGATCGTTTAAAGTCTTTTGAGTTGTATAATAGAACAAGCTTCCGCTGTATACTCGTAGGTTGTTAAACTTCAATATTGTTATATTTTCTCGCTGCACGAATGTTTGTATTTTGAAAACCTGGTTGTATTATACCATGATGTATATATCCCGGCTTGTATGAGATGATGTTTCTGTTGTAACTCGCTTTGTCGAGTGTCCCTCTGTACCGATTCCTGGGTGTCCCGGAGGGGATGTCACGACACGAGACGTTAAACCCCGGCGTGCCGACAATGATCGTCAAGCGGCACCTCCGCCCCCACCTCCATCACGGCATGAGGAACCAACAAACAATGATCGTCAAGCGGCGCGTCCACCTCCGCCTCTGCCTCCTTCTCGGAATGCGGAGCCGGTGAATAATGATGGTCGGGGTGGTTCGGGAGATAGGTATCAAGATGATCGCTATTACGACTATTCCGATGATGACGAGCATCGCAACTACCGGCATTACCCTCGTCGACGTTCCCCTTCGCCGGTCCGGACCGGTCCGGAGGACGATGAATACTCCGTGATTCCCGCTTTACGCGGGATTTACGCATTTGCAAATACCCCAGGGGATTTAAGCCTGGGGCCATTGATAAGTATGATGTTAAAGCACCTCATGCCGAGTGGCTACGCATGTACACCACCGCCATCCGGTCAGCAGGAGGAGATACGTTTGTGCTAGCTAATTACCTCCCCATGTGTGCATGGAGCAGGCTGGACGCTTATGGTTGCTGTCCCTACCCGAGAAATCTATTTCTTCTTGGGGCGATCTCACCAAAAAGTTCGTAGAGAATTTCCAAGCGACTTGTGAGAAGTCGGGAATTACTTCGACCTCAACAGTCGAAGCGAGCGTTTCTACAATAAGAAGGCCTTAATCCCCAATGTTCCCGACCAGCAGGTGATTGCTGCGTTTCAAGTCGGCGTCCGGAGTGAAGCTTTGGTTCACAAGATTGGAAGGCGAAATCGGAACCTTACCAGGACGGCGTCGAGTGCTTCAAGATAGCAGACGACTATGCTGCTGGTGAATCGAACGTGGTCAATTTGCGCGGGAACAAAGGGAAGGAACCAAAGCATGATCAAGGCAACCAGTCTGGATCCAACAACAACAACAAGCGCAAGGCTGATCACCTTGTTGAAGCCGTCGACCGGCCTCATGGAGGAGACCGGCCGCCACCTCCCAAGAGAGGTCCGAGAGAACGATTGTCGTTCGAAACACTCCTAGAAGGCCCTTGCATGATTCATAATAGGAATCATAAAGCCAAGGAGTGCTTCCTGTTAAGGCCGTTCGCTCGCTTCGCCTTAAAGGTCACACCCCGATCCGCTTATCGGAATCGGAGGGATGACAAGGGCAAGGACAAAGAACACGATGACAATGGGGATGATGAAGGTTTTCAAGAACCAGCTCGAGAGGTGAACATGATTTTTAGAGGCCCGGACGCTTACGAATCAAAGAGAAAGTAAAAGTTGGCGTTTCGAGAGGTTAATGTTGTCGCTCCTGCTACACCCGAGTACTTACGATGGTCCGAAGTGCCCATTACTTTCAGCAGAGCTGATCATCTTGAGGCATTGCCTAAAGCTGGTAGATATCCGCTCATCTTGGCCCCCATTGTTCACAAGCTGCGGTTGAAGAGGACCTTCATTGATGGAGGAAGTTGCCCGGATATTTTGTTCGCCAAAACTCTGCCGGAGCTTGGCCTTTCCGTGGCTGACTTGGAGCGCAGCGTCTCACCGTTTCATGGTATAATGCCTAGACGGAATAGCTATCCTTTGGGGCAGATTTCTCCGCGGTGATCTTCGGGACGAAGGAGAACTACAGGAGCGAGAATATTATCTTCCAGGTGGCTGATATTGATTCAGCGTATCATGCGATACTTGGAAGGCCAGCTTTGGCAAAGTTTATGGCCATTCCGAATTACCAATACTTGATGCTCGAAGATGCCAGGACCAAACGGAGTTTTGTCGTTTCGAGGTGACATCAAGACCGCTTATGCTTGTGAGGTATATAGCACCGAGTTGGCCTCTCGGACCAATTTAGAGGATGAACGTCGAGAAATCGGAGAAGCAGTTGAGGCTCTAGAAGTCCAGGCAAGGCCGGAGGATGAAGTCCCGATCAAGAAGGTTGCAAAGGAGAAATTGAAGGCCGATGCAGTGGTTTCCAAAACTATTCAGCTTGATGAGTCGGACCCCTCTAAGGTCACCCATATAGGAGCTGACTTGGGAGATAAATAGGAACGCGCGCTCATTCTTTTTCTCCAGGAAAATAGGGATATCTTTGCATGGCAGCCTTCCGACATGCCGGGTGTTCCTAGGGAGAAGATTGAGCACGCACCGTTGGTGCGTCCCGATGCGAAGCCGGTTAAACGAAGCTCCGAAGATTTGCCCAAGACCGCAAGGAAGCTATTAAGAAGGAAATAACTAGATTATTAGCACCTAAGTTTATCAGGGAGGTGTATCCTCCGGATTGGCTTGCCAATCCGGTTCTTGTACCTAAAAAGAATACTAAAGAATTAAGGATGTGTGTCGATTATACCGATCTCAACAAAGCTTGTCCCAAAGATCCTTTCGCGCTACCTCGAATTGACCAAGTTATTGATTCGATCGCTGGCTACGAGCGTCTTTGTTTTCTTGATGCTTACTCGGGATATCATCAAATACCGCTAAGAGTTGAAGATCAAATAAAGACCGCATTTATTACCCCCTTTGGAGCATACTCGTTATACGACTATGCCTTTTGGATTAAAGAATGCTGGAGCTACATATCAGCGTGGTATACAACGTTGCTTGGATTCGCAATTAGGAAGGAACGCAGAAGCTTATGTTGATGATATAGTGGTCAAATCTCGTAAAACCGAAGAT
Source organism: Chloris gayana (assembly GCA_031894775.1). Lineage (NCBI taxonomy): Eukaryota > Viridiplantae > Streptophyta > Magnoliopsida > Poales > Poaceae > Chloris > Chloris gayana. Next base: position 135,553 of record JAUNZO010004316.1, read on the forward strand.
CTTATCTCCGACATGGCAGAGACCTTCGATATCTGCGGAATTTTTCCATGAAGCTAAATCCTGGAAAGTGTGTGTTTGGAGTTCGTTCGGGAAGCTACCGGGTTATTTGGTGTCATGGAGAGGCATTGAAGCTAATCCAGAAAAAATTCAGACAATTGTTAACATGCAACCCCCGAGTTGCTTGAAGGATGTCCGAAGTTGACGAGCAGTATGGCAGCTCTTAGCCGTTTCATCTCAAGACTGGGAATACGTGGACTTCCGTTCTTCAAGTTACTCAAAAAGCAAGATAAGTTTGAGTGGACTGATGAAGCACAAGTTGCACTTGATCAACTTAAAGAGTACCTTAGCAACCCTCCCGTATTGGTGCCGCCGTAACCCGATGAGGTTATTCAGTTATATATCTCCGCAACGACCCATGTAGTGAGCACGGTTCGGCGGTTGATCGGAAGGAGGAAGGACACCTGCAATTAGTGCAACATCCGGTCTATTTTGTAAGTGAAGTTCTTACTAAATCAAATATACGATATCTCCAATTGCACAAGTTAATATATGCTATAGTGATAACTTCTCGGAAGTCGAAGCATTATTTCCAAACACATCCTATTGAGGTTAAGACTGGGTTTGCCATTGGAGATATTGTCCAAAACCGAGAAGCGATTGGCCAAGTTGCTAAGTGGGCTATAGAACTTGGCCAGTATGAGATTACGTTTTCTTCACGAACGGCTATTAAGGGACAAGCATTAGCTGATTTCATAACAGAATGGCTGGAGACACAAGTGCCGCGAGAGATTCAAGCATTGGAATATTGGGAGATGTTCTTTGATGGGTCTCTGCAGCTTTCGAGCGCGGGGGCTGGGGTGGTACTTCTCACCCCGCAAAAGGAACCACTCGGATATGTGTTACAAATGCATTTTCGAGCCTCCAACAATACAGCGGAGTATGAAGCTTTGCTTCATGGGCTTAGAGTAGCTCTTTCGCTAGGAGTCCGACGGTTGGACATTTATGGTGATTCAATGTCGGTGATAAGTCAAGTTAACAAGGTGTGGGATGCTCATGATGATCATATGATTGCTTACCGTCAAGAGGTTCGGAAACTTGAAGACAAATTTGATGGTTTGCGATTTTCTCATATACTCGCGCGGAAATAATTCTGTCAGTGGATGAGTTGGCTAGACCGAGATCTTCACGACAAGCGGTTCCTCCCGGCGTCTTTCTTCAAGTATTGGATAAACCATCTATAAAGATGGAGCGTAAAGCAACTATTACAGAGATCGTGGACGAATCGGCCTTAAAGAGTCGGGAGGAGAAAGCGGTATTGAAGGACCAGTCTGAGGAGGCGGTCTTACCATAAAAGATAGCAAGCGAGTCCAATGCCGATGATATTTAGCCATTGGATGTTATGATTATTGATTCTCGATTGGCGTACTCCGTATCTTGACTATCTACAATCTGGTAAAACTCCGTAAGATAAAGTGGAGAAGCAAAGATTGGAAGTTCGAGCTCGTAGCTATTTAATTCTCGAAGGAGAATTATATAAGCGTGGAGTTAATATTTTGATGAAATGTGTATCGGTTTCGATGGCATTCAATTGCTTGAAGACGTACACAAGGGAATTTGAGGAAATCATGCTTCTTCAAAGACATTGGTTGGAAAGGTATTCGGACAAGGATTTTATTGCCCTACAACGACGGATGAGGCGCATAGAGTGGTTAAGAATTGCCAAGGATGTCGGCTTTTTGCAAGACAGACCTCATACTCCGGCTCAAGAGTTGCAATTGATCCCAATGACTTGGCCTTTTTCTACTTGGGGGCTGGATATAGTTGGACCTTTTAAACGGGCGCCGGGAGGATTTACGCATATTTTTGTGGCAGTAGACAAGTTTTCCAAGTGGATTGAGGTCGAAGCAAGCATTAGTACAACCACAGCTCGCGCAATCAAGTTTTTGCGGAACATCTTTGTACGTTTTGGGGTCCCATACAGTATTATTACCGATAATGGGCCTCAATTCACTTCGAGTTCTTCAAAGACTATGCCGAGAGTTTAGGGATCAAGGTGCAATATGCGTCGGTGGCACACCCGCAAAGCAATGGACAAGTGGAACGAGCTAATGGAATGATTTTAACCGGTCTTAAACCAAGAATTTTTGACCGATTGAAGCCGTATGCAAGAAAGTGGGTTAAGGAACTGCCCGGGTACTTTGGGGGCTGCGCACTAATGTTAGCGAGCTACAGGACAGTCTCCATTTTCTTTGGTGTATGGATTTGAAGCCATGCTACCTACAGAAGTAAATATGGTGTCAGCTCGAGTACAATATTATGATGAAGAAACGTATGATGATCAACGTCAGAGTTGAATTGGTTGCTGCGGAAGAATTAAGGGATCAAGCTCCGATTCAAGCCGCTAAATATCATCAGGGATTACGTCGTTATCATGATCGTAATGTTCGCACTCGGGAGTTCCAAGTAGGAGACTTGGTTCTTCGGAAGATTCAGTCCAACAAGAACAGGCATAAGTTGTCACCGGTCCTGGGAAGGACCTTTTTTGGTTAAATCGGTCTCCGGACCGGGGCTTATAGGCTTGTGACCTTGGAGGAAGAAGAGATTCCAAATTCCTGGAACATTGATCAGCTTCGTCGTTTTTATATTTAAGAGTATTTATTGTAAAGTTTTTCATATTATAATAAAGTAATTTTATCTAATGATGATGTTTGTTTTTTGTGTCTCCATATTTTAATTTTGAATTAAATTATTGAGCCAGGGGGCTGTTATGTTAAGAGCAATCTGTGATAGTTTGCTATTCTCGCTATGTTAAGAGCAGTCTATGATACTTTGCTATTCTCGCTATGTTAAGAGCAGTCTATGATATTATGAATACTGATTGGTAGACTCGTTGTGTTAAGGACAGATCCGTGAAATCTTGAAATCCTACAAACTAGCTTTTTGCTTATGTTACATGATCTTGTTAAAGTAAGCTATAATTATGAATTGTGATCTGTGCCGATTAAGAGCCAGAATTGGATCATAATTATTCAGCTTGAAATAACCATCATGTCTTAAGTAAATAAGTTAGCAAGTATGATGGTGAAACCAGTATTCATATAGAAAAGAAAAGTAACTCGATATTTAAAATATGACGACCAAGATGTCCGATTCCAAAATAGCCCTATTACAAAGTTTACTAAGCAGACCGCTGGAAGTACCGGTGTCACCGGTCTTAGGATTTTCCTCAAGCCTATCATCCAGCGTTTCTTCGGAATCGAAGAGGATACCGGCAAATCCCTATCAAGATCTTCGAAGGCATTTTCTATTGTCCGTCTAGCGGCGGTTGCTGCATCCCGAGCATCTTGGTCCAGGGCAAAAGCTGCCGGCGCTACGTTGAGAGGGACGCCTGATGGATCAAGAGGAACGTCTTCCACCAACTCGAAACAATGCCAATGAGTGAGTTCTTCAGCTCATTGAACCGGTCTTCGTAGTATTAGGGTGGGCGCCATCCCCGATAAAATTGAAATCACATTCTTCGACCGGAGTCCAAGACTCGATTATAGCAGCAATGTGTCCTCCTCCTTAAGTAGCAATCATCCTTGAATGTTCTCGGATTCTTCTTGGGATTGCCCGGATGGCGGACTCAAGGTCTATCTCGTTGGGATCAATAGTTTGACCGCCATTGAGATACTCCAGAGTACGCACTGTGCCCGCAGTAAGTTCTGAAAAACAAGTACAAATTTAAGACTCGGGATATTGCTCGAAGACCGGTATTTTCAAAAGATGACATAAGAGTAAACAAGAAAGGTGGGACTTACGCCCGTGCCTGATCTCAGCAGCTCCGAATCTGCCCTTGATGTTTGTGTTGGATTCTTTCAGCTTTTGGGCAGTCTTCGTGGCGCTCTCTTTGTCTCGCTTGTGCTGATTTCGCTGCTTCTAAGGCTTCAGCTAGTTCAGCTTTCAAGCGAGCGATCTCGCCTCTAGCATCTTGTTGGAGCGAAGTGCTTGAGCTAATATGTTATCTTTAGCAGTAAGCTCGCCTTCGAGTTCTCCAATCCGCGCCGCCCGTTGTTCTTCGACACGAGAGCCCTCTTCCAGTGCTTGCTCTTGAGCGGCTACTTTTTCTATGAGGACCTCTTCAGCTTTTTTATGAGCAGCAACAAGACTCTCGAGCGCCGAGATCAAGAATGGGATTAATCAGGAACGAAGATAACGGGAAAAATGTGGAATATATAAGACAAATTGAGAATATTACTCCGATTAATTTGACGGAGCCGGATGATTTCTTGCCGGCGCTCCTCCATCATTCGATGGGTGTTCTGCAGACCGGCTTCTCTCCTCCGGAGATCGTTTTCCTTGGCCTTCGGACCGCGGTCCGAGTTTCCAGCTCACCCAATCGTTCTCGATTGGTGTTGAGCTCCTCCCGTAAGCGGGCGATAATGGCGGTCTTGGCCTCGTAACTTTTGAGGAGAACCTAAAGGAAAGATTGAGAGAGCCAATACTTAGAATGTGATTGCCTAGAGAGATTTTTGAAGCGAGAGGATATACCTGGCCGGATTCTGAAAAATTCTTTAAAGCTTCTTCTCTGGAGAGCGTCCCATTGAGCTGTAGCGATGAAAGTTCCGGCTCCGCTCGAACTGTCTACCTCCACGTCTCCAACTACCATTCTAGCCGCCTTTGGTTCTCCAGGAGATTTGCGTGTTGTCCTAGGCCGGCGAGGAATTTCTTCCATCCGGACCGGTCCCAATGATAACTCCGGAGGAATCTAGAATAAGGTAGCTTGAGGAGGATTACCGGAAGATGAGCCTTCAAGCAATGGTAACCTGCTCTTCGGTTTCTACGCTCGCGGCGGCAGGGAGTTCCTCTCGTGGATGCCGCACCCCGAGGTTCCGTGATTGGAGTAGTGGGAGTGGAAGCAGGAGCGCTACCAGCCTGAGAGGAAGCGGCAGGAGCCGTACTAGGTTGCGAAGCGCCAGGGGTGGGACCAGTCCGTGATGCATCCGGAGTAGAGATAGAAACACCGCCGGCGGGGCTGTTGAAGAAGCTTTATTTCTTAGAAAGCTAGCTATGCTAGCTTGGAAGTTAGAAGGGATCCCGTAAGAAGAAAGCACATTTAATAAGACTAGGGTAAGGAGCTTCGGCAGTTTTGGAGCTTTAGCAGATGAAATAATTTAGAAAAGAGTTAGACTTACGAGGAAGCCTTCTTGAAGCCAGTGGAGGTCTTGATCTTCTTGGGCGGGCCTTGAGTATCTCCACTACTTCGTCTGCAGCCCTTTTCTCCGCTCGGATTGACTTGCGGAGTTCGAGCCGCTTCGCAAGCATCACTAGGACCGATCCGGCGGCCGTACCGGGACCTTTTGGGTACCTTGGATAAGGGATCGACCGAGGAGGAGGTACCTTGAGTTTTTCCCAAGGAAGCTTCAAGAATGACCCGAGCTGCCCGGCGATCCCTTTCGACGCCTTCTTCCTCGCGTCGTTGCTCTTCAAGCTTTTGTGCCTCCGAGCGAGTATCGCCAGGAGCGGCGGAAGAAGTAGCAGGTCTGCCAATGGTCAAGGAAGTAGTACGTTTTCTTGTACTAGGAGCTTGAACCACGGCCCCGGATTTGGTGATTTTTGGAGCAAGGCCGGGAGGTAAGGGAAAGGACCGGTCCGAGGGCCTTTGAGTCGACCGGCTTGAACAGCTAGAGGAGTGGTATTGTTGGCATAATCCTCTCCCCAAGTGTCATTAGGAGGAAGAGGAGGGTGACTCCTGTAGTTGTCCATTTTCTGCAATTATAAAGATTGAGTCTTTGTAAGTAAATGATGGTAACAAACAACAGAGATTTGAAGAAATAGGAAGAGGTACTTACGGGGTCGCGAGGATTGCATGAGCTGAAAGCCGGACCCACTCTTGTACATCCGTATAGATCTGGATTCGGCTGCAGCATTTGCTTGATGCGAGCTTCTAACCGCTCTTTGTCGTGAAGAAGGGTTCCATCCAAAGGCATAGCGGTGTCTTCGTCGAAAAGCCAAGCCGGGTGCTCTTGCCTTTTAAGAGGTTGGACTCCCCGCACTATGAAGCTCCGCAGAACTGTCTCGGCAAGTGACACCTCCGACGGTCTTCAAGTATCTAATGCAAGCCAGGAGTGCGAGAATTTCGATGTCTTCTTTAAGCTTTTCCCTGGTTTCTGCAGTAGGGAAGTTTTTGGCTACTTTAGCGCCGAAGGCAGGAAGAGCTGGTCGAGGATTGTCGCAGAAGAACCATCCTTTTTTTCCAATGGGCTATGCTCTTGCTCAGGGACAGGGAAAAATATTCGTCTGCGCTCCAAAGATTGGATTCCTACACCGCCAACCGCAGCTTGGCGGTCCGATGACTGAAGTGCGCGGATTTGGAACAAGTACTCGGAATAGCTTGAAGTGGGGGAGAACTCCAAGGAAAGCTTCGCACAAGTGGATGAAAAAGGCAATTTGCAGGATGGAGTTAGGGTTGAGGTTCACTAACTCCCATCCGTAAAAGAAAAGAAGTCCTCCGAAAAAGGAACAAGCAAGGGAGATCGAGACCGCGGAGGAAAAAAGCCTTGAAAACTAATTGTTGAGACTCGTCTATTCCCCATGGAATTTGGCTAGGGGAAGGGACGCTCCAATTTAGGATGGGTTGAGGAGGAAGATACCCATCATTAACTCGCCTCGTTGAGGAATGTTTCGGTGACCTTGCTGCTACCAAGGTCTTGGACGCCGAAAGGAAGCCGATCACGAGGAACAGAGGAAGAAGATGAGGGGACGGTGGTGGATTTCTTCTTGCCCATCTTACGAGATGGAAAAGGAAAGCTTGAGATTGGTTAATGTGGAAGGAGAGAGCAACGGCGCAAAGGTGAATGGCGGGCGCGTATGAGCTTTTGGGAGCAGGGTTGACCTAGGTCGACTTTTCGTTTCCTTTTATGGACACCTCGGATGGGCCCGGGGCTGGAAAGTTATTGGGCCATTTTGAAAGGCCCGATGGATTTTTATTGTTAATAACCTATGTCGTAACTATGCAATTATGACCTAACGGCCATAAGGAAGTTAATGATCTCGTTATCTGCATTAATTATGACTTAACGGTCATAAGAATAAGTCGTCGTGCTTTTATGAAAGTAAAAAGCGGTCTGAAATACGGAAATTTTCAGATTAAAATTAAAGTAATACTGAATTTTATAAATTCAGTAGTATGAGAGAGTTAGATTTTACATAACTCGGTGATAAAGAATGCCTTAGGCTATGGGTGTTAATCATCCGGCTGATTATAGGCTTTGGAGACTCGAGTCGTTGTGAGAATATAGGGAATAAACTGGTCCGATCAACCAGAATTTTGGTTCTTAGTGAAATTTCACTAAGTGGATTATGAATTCAGGCTGATTTAGGCGGTCTGTTATGTGAAAATAGTGAAAATATACAGGAGATATGAAATTCTGAACGGTATGACCGGTCCGAAAAATATGTTCTTGGCGAAAATTTGCTCGAGAAGAATGTGATTTGATGGGAAATGATAAAGCATAGTCTCTCAGGAAAGACTCTTGCATTATTTGCGATTCCCAAATGATACAAGAGTCGGGGGCTATACCTAATTAGGTGCATCCGACCGGTGCACCGTATTCAAAGAGTGGTCTATAGAGATTTTGGAAGCGGAAAAAGATGGAAACTGGAAGGAGCGGTCTGCAGGAATTGCATATTAAAGGAAATAATGAAGAATCAACTAGTGGACTATTGCATTATTTGAAAGAAGTTCAAATGATCTAAGAGTCGGGGGCTATACCTAATTGGGTGCGCCTAGTCGGCGCACCGTGAGAAGAATAAGCTATGCTTACCTAATTAGGTGATATGAAAGGTGAAAAACAATAATTTTTTCGGACTTCTTTTAAAGCACTTGTGAAAAAAGAAAAACGAGTGCAGCAGATTGGAGTTCTTTTTAATTTTACCATGAATAAAGACCAACATGTAGAAGACTCGGTTAGCTTTATTCAAGGTAAAATGAAAAATTACTCGGGGCTGCTGTCGTATACTTGCCTTATAGGTATACAGATGATGAAGGAATGGATACGCAGAGACATGGTGACAAATTAAGGAAGATAAAGATGATGGCGATAGGCAACGGATCGGTCCATGACCGGTCTGGGATAACAGAAGATCCTGAATACCGGTATGGAAGCAAGGCGGACATTAAGACCGGTATACAATGACTTGAGGAGCAAGTTATTGAACAATTCGTAGTCTGATTAGGACTCCGAATCAATAAAGAAAGTTAGAAATAGAACTCCATATATGTAATTCGTGTAATCGATTAGGACTCCGCATGTAATCCCAGCTCCCCGGACATATAAGGCGGAGCAGGGACCCTCCGAAAACTCTCTCGAGATCTTACAATTAGCAAATCGCTAAAGACGATACATAACATACAGGACGTAGGGTATTACTCTCGATCCGAGGGGTCCGAACCTGTCTAAAATCGCGTTTTCCTGTGTGTTCCGTGTGTTGCACCATCGAATTCCACGCTCGTGAGGGACCGGGTAGTACTAGTGCCGAGTTTAAGACTCGACATAGTGGATTTTAAGCCGGCCTTTGTGGTGGCTTGAAGAGGTTTAGGGTAGAGAGCAACCCGGTCCTTGGTGGACTCCTCATCGGAGACGTAGGCTTCTTGGTGGAGCTAAACTTCGGTGAAAAATCGCGTGTCTCCCTGTCTCCCTTTGGTTTCTTGCAATTTGTGTGCTATAGCTCTAGGTTGTTCTTGCTTAAATTCCTAAATTAACTTGTGTAGGTGGCTTGCTTGCTTGTGCCCTTGTTGCTCTAGCTTTCTTGTGTCGCTAGCTGCTTGCTTGTTGTTTTTTACCCGTGGATTTGTCCGACTTGGCTGTCGATCTACCAAGTTAACTTTGCTATTAAGAGTCGTTGTCTCACCACCTGCTCTTTTTACCTTGCATACTTTCGTATCTTGTGTTCGGCGTACCAAGTGCCTCCTTACCTCGGCGCTTAGTATACCAACAAGTATATCCTACTTATTAAACTAGAAGGGAAATTTACTTTAAATAGAGTTCCATCAATTACAAAAAGTTGAGAAGCTATATATGACTTGGGAGCTCACTTCAATAACATTATATGAACTGAGATGGGCTTTAATTTGGCCAATACCAACATGTAAGCTTTTCCGAAAAGCAGCAGTACATAACATTAAAAAACAGTACATCCTACTTGCTTGTTGTGTGAGCTAACGAAAAATATCCTATAACATGAAAAAGGCAGAATCAATATAGCCTACTTATAGTCAAATTAATGAACCGGAAGGGGATTTTACTTCAAATAAAGTTTAAATGTGACCCAAATGCTATGATGAACAGCATATTGTCATAAGCTCGTCACGATAGTTCTATAACAACGAAAAATTGATCTGCTATGACAATTTTAGAATGTGTCATATATGGCCATTTCCCTACTAGTGAATACTCATACAACCATGTTGCAACTTCGTTTTGGGAATCTCATCTCCAAAGAACTGCGAGATTAAGCATGCTTAGCCTTGCACAAAGTGCACGGAACGAACTACTTGTTGGTCCGTGAGGGAAGTTTTGAGGTCCTATACAGCTGCCGATGTAACGCCCCACATCCAAAGTCCGCTTACCGCCCAACTCCTCCATAGGGGCGGGCACGCGCATTCGTGCATAGCACCACCCTTACACTTTCAGCTTCGCTTCATGTAAAAGGGTTAACCCGGTGGTACTATGGTTGGAACGAGGGTTATATGCTGACCCTCACCCACCTAAATATCCAATGTGGGACTAATCTCACATCTACTTCACTTCATGGGCCACTTGGGCCCAATCCACAACTACTACGAGGCTTCTAACGGGTCGGGGTGTTACATTCACCCCCTCCCCCTTAAGGGCTGACGCCCTCGGCGGCATACCATATATATATAACCGACAAGCGGATACCCAAGATCTCCTCTCGGTGCAAGGCCATGACATGTCCCCTCCACGGGCACAACATGCATGCACACATGCGGCGAGAGGTTATGCTCCGATACCACCGTAACGCCTCGCACTCGAAGTCCGTTTACCGCCCAGCCCTTCCGTAGGGGCGGGCACGCGCATTCATGCATAGTACCACCCTTACACTTTCGGCCTCGCTTCATGTAAAAGGGTTAACCCGGTGGTACTATAGTTAGAACGAGGGTTATATGCTGACCCTCACGCACCTAAACTTCCAATGTGGGACTAATCCCGCATCCACTTCCCTTCATGGGCCACTTGTGAGGATCCGGATTTCACCGAAGTGAAACCCGAACCCTTTGTACCTCGATGCCACTCCCGGGAGTGTGACAAGTACATCCATCACAAGTTAGCATAGAAAAACCATAAAGATTGAATAAAAACAAGTCAAGATAGTAGAATCACCAATAGTACATTATTAAACTCAAATCTCAATCTCATTGATACAAGAGCGTGGCACGCAGGCCATCGCGATAACAAGGATGAAATCTAGCGGAAGCGTCTCACATGAAGATCGGCGATGGAGTCCAACACCCACAAGCAACTCGAGTGTAGACGAGACCGTCACTCCACACCGTTGGCTCCGTCGGTAGGCTCTGCGGGATCCTCCGCACCGGCGTCCGAAAAACAAAGTGGGAAAGCCGTGAGTACATAAAGTACTCGAGCAAGCCGCAACTACCTAGCAACAATGTATGCATGCTTGGATATTTCAAGGATAGGCAATGGCTAGCACCTAAAGCAATTATTCCTCAAGTCTATGTGAATCATATTTTATTATTAGTCAAATTTTATAAGTGGCCTTGCAGGAAACAACACAATCCTGCAAGGGTCAAATTTTATGTCCAGCACACCTCCACTGGAACCACAGCTCGAAGCCGGAAGTAAAACACCTATCGGAGGGGAGAAGTAGTAAATGCTAATCAAGTGGATTTCTCTTGGTAGTGCCCATACTTTGGGCTAGACTATACGTATAGATTTATATATCTCTCGCAGAGAGTAAGCAACCGTACCCACATGAAGAGGTACTCAAACAAAAGATCACCGTCGTGGCCTAAGTAAAGCAACACTCACAAGATCATTCTACAAAGCATCTACTGGTAGGTGCCCGTCCCTCAGTGTCCGGGATCCTCTAACTACAACATAGGAAAAGAAGGTCCTGAAGGGTGTGACAAGGCGTACCACCGGCCAGGTGGGATATCCTCCGCTCGTGGGTCGAGACAAATGCTCCAACAACCCACTACCACTAATCTCTACACCACGACGGGCCACCCAGTCCTCCGCTAAGTATCCTGATCCAGCTCACCCATACAAGTCACGTGGTATGCTAGAAAAACCAAGAGAGGCATACGCACAAGAACCGGTCCTCAAGCTGCCGGGGCGAGTCACTATCCCTCTCCTCAAAACAACGAGTCTCAACAACGAGTGCCACCACAACAGGAACCCCCTAGCCCAAGGTTCCTACACAAGCCGTGCCAAGCAACGAGCACTCTCCAAATAGAGACTCCCCAAAAGTCTCCCGAGCATCTAACCACCTACACTCGTTGTCACATCCAGTCTTAAGACCAAAACCGAATGCATAGCTATATGTGTGCCAGGATCAATTTATCACACGAGATAGAGACAATATTGAAATAACGAGTATAACCAATGCCATAGTATAACTTATTACATCGTCTCAATCGTATCTTTATTACTTCCTCTGTCCAAGAATGTAAGTATTTGTTGACTTTCGGGTATTAGTTTTGACCACTCGTCTTATTCAAAAATTTTGTTAAAATTTTATTTATTTTTTTACAATTTGTCTTAACATTGGATATATTTTAAATATTAAGTATTAATTTTTGTATTTGTGTAAATATTTTGAATAAGACAAATGGTCAAACACAACATGTAAAAGTCAACAAATCCTTACATTCTTGGACGGAGGGAGTACATAGTCCGAATAAATGTCTCAAAAGACTAAACTAAACTCGGCGGAAGACTCCATACGCCACGGGCAATCAACCGGGAAAACGCACGCCTAGTAGTAGTCTTCATCGATGTACTTCCTCTCGGCTTACGAGCAGCGGTAGTGTATAGCAACAGAAATAGCAAGAGTGAGTACATGTAGTACTCGGCAAGTGTGGGAAATAAATGACATGCAAGCTGTATAAAAGGAAAGCCGACACGGCGTTTGCAATAGAAGCACCTATACTAGTCAAGTTAATTAAACATCCTATTTACTATGTGATAAAAGAACCAACGAGGTTACCCCACTCGTCAACCACCGTAAGCTACTCCACTTACGAGTAAATCACACTACTGATTACCCCATTTGCAGCCCACCTCACTACTAGTTACCCCACTTGTAGCTACCTAAGGGTTACTCCACCCAAACCATCCCTCTAGTTCTCGTGAGGATCCGGGTCGGTCGTGACCGTGAACACGACCGCTAATAACGGTTTTACACTCGTAGAGGTTGCACAACTTTACCCACGGGTCGGTGATTTCATCACTATTCGGTGACTAAAACCTCTATTATGCCAGCACACTTCCTAAGGTATGAGGCCAAGGGTGTAGGAGGTCCCGTGGCGAGCTTTGGTGCACCGCCGGCCATCTCCGGTGGCCGCGCCGCCGTGTCCTCGCCACCGCGGCGGAGCCACACCGCGGGCCACACGCGCTGGATCACATGTGGCTACGCGGGATCCCGTGTGGCCAACCACTGTGGCCCAGCGTGTGGCACGTAAACATTTTAGATTTTTCAAAATGCGTAGAAAATTCAATATAAATCGGAAAAATGTGAAACCAATTTTGTTAGACTCGAGAAAAATAAGATCTATCTGTTTATGAAATAAAATGTCTATTTTGAGTATTTTTATTTCATAGATATTAATTAATTACATCCTTTGATTAAGAGAAGCTATTATTTTATGTTAATTAAATAATTAATTTGAGAAAAGAATTTAATTAAATGAAGGAGATCATTGCAGACGAAAGTAATTATGAAATTTGTTTTCCAAAATTAAACATAAACACTGTTATTTTATGTGATCCCCAAATTATTATCTTATGTGTTATCACATGTCATTAAGTAAATATTAATTATTGATTAATAAGCATGATTAATTGTTAATTAACGAACATGATTAATTATTAATTAATGATCATGATTAAGCATTAATTAATGAGCATGATCAATTGTTAATTATTGATGAATGAACCTGATTAATTATAAATTGTTAATTAGGAATTGATGAATATAATTAATTATAGATTGTTAATTAATAAACCCGATGAATTATTAATTGTTAATTGTTGATTGTTAATTACTAAACATAATTAATCATTAATTAGTTGACGAACATAATTAATAAAACCTTTGCATGATCATATCATGTTCATTCATGCATGCATGATTGTGATTCGCGACGCATTGTTGGTCGACCTAGGTCCCGACGTGATCGAGGTTCCATCCGAGGGAGAGACAGAGACGGACACTTCGAAGTCGACCAGCTCACCGAGGAAGCTAACCCCGACTCGCATCAAGGCAAGCCCGGTGCATCCTACCTATGTTTTAAATATTTTACTTTATCACATAGTTAAGTTATGTTTTTGTATTAAGTGCTAGGGAATGGTTGATACCTTAGATGCATGAGATAGGTTTCCGTTTATTTATACTATCTTGAGTACGGGTAGCTCAATAGAAGCTAGGCTTAACTCATAGTCGCAACGGTAGATGGTTTAGGGATCTTAAAGCATGGAGGCTTTAAGGATTGTTGTGTTGACACTAAGAGGAAGAGAGTGTTAACGAAGTTGAGACCGGACGGGCCCCGTAGGAGAAAGGGCAAGACGGAGATGAGGTCTTGCAAGGTGGTAGCCACATGTCGTGTCGGTCAAGGACCGTACCGTTGTCGGCTTAGTTGAACAAGTTTGAACGTACCGTACTACATGCTGGTATCATGGGCCCGACAAGCTGATGTACCCTACCGCCCCGGAGATGTAGCGTAGCCAACTCTCTTTTCTCGGTCGTTAGTGAGAGGTGAGTCTCACGGGAGGGAAATGGGTCGGCCACGAGGGAAGTCGTGGAGTCGCCATATTCCGGGGAGTTTGGAAATGGGTAGTCTTCCGTCGGGTGCTAGAGGGAAAAGTTGTCGTATACGACCGAGTGTGGTGCGTATACGTCGTGTAGTCGGGTTTCGCCAGCTGGTATAAATCGATTCGAATCATTGTCCCTCGCGAGTAATGAGTACCGCTTGTTTAGCTCGTCACATCGTAGTTAATCAACATGGAAGATGAGGATGAAAGATGAAAGAAATGTGGATATATTCTGATCTTGTCTTACAAACTTGATTGTAATAGTTATAGATTGCAAACATCAAGGTTGAGGAACTTAATGCTTGAGCTAAAACATTGAAAGTAAGGATCCATCTTTTAGTGCTTGTTTTCGCAAAGGAGTAAACCCCACAGCCGGAAAGCCTTTGCATACTAGGCGTCGGCCTTAGCGTGCCATTTTGACGGGTCGGTCTTGCTGAGTATTAGAATACTCGGGGTTTGTTCGTTATCTTTCGGGGAACGAGTCGTACTTTCACGACTTGTACGGTACCTTCCCGAAGAAGAGCAATGTCCGGAGGGAGGTTCCCTCCAATGGGAACGTATCCCCACGCCGTGAAGAGGAAGGACCGTGATGTACGACGGGCTCGGTACATCACGTTGATCGTTTAGTAGTATTTTGTTGCATAAAGTACAATTTTCCGCTGCAATACTCGTAGGATGTTAAATTCCAATAATGATTATGTTTTTGCTGTGCGAATTTTTGTATTTCGAAAACCTGGTTGTATTATACCATGATGTATATATATTCGGCTTGTATGAAATGATGCACTCGTTGTAACTCGCTTCGTTGAGTGTCCCTCTGCTCCGATTCCTAGGTATCCCGAAGGAGATGTCACGAGATCACCGCAAGGTCTTTTCTAGGGACTTTCCGGTTTGCCAAACGTCCATGCTAAGGTTTCGCCGCCATCAAAGTGACGCATCACCCGGGGGCCCCCTCTTGCACCGTGGCTTCAAGTACTCCACCTTTCCTCGCCCGAATCCGGAAGACCCTCTTCCTTTATCCTTCCTCGACGCTCGCGAACCTTACCTACCCATTATCAGCCCCGTGCTTTGTGCGGAAGTCCTGGGTTGCCGCTCCAAGAACCGGTCCTTATGATCCTAAACAGGTACTACCGCAAACCGACAGTACTACATCTAGTACTCGTGCATACCCGCACCATCATCCACATCCTCCTGTCGGGATCACCTAAGTTCCATGTTGCTAAAAAGCATCCCCCAATTCATGATTATTATGTTCAAGTGAATAATTAATCAAGCTTAGCATTTAGTTCAGTTTGAACCCCATTAATAGCAACTAGCGAGTGACGTACCCATCCTAGCATACTACACCATAACCAAGGCGACAAGGTAGAATAGGGAACAGGGTATGACACAAATAGGATTCAAATTAAATTGCAATGCATGAAATGTAAATTCGAGAAAGTAAGAATGTAGGAGCAATGTGCATCAAGGACACTTGCATGTCTCCTCTTGCTGCTGCTGCTCAAACTCGGGTCCCGGGAATCCTCGTACTCTTCCTCGTCTATTTACGTCACACCGGAGAACACACATATACAACAAATAAGAAAACAGTACACCAAGCAATGCCTACTGTCTATGAAAACAGTACCATTAAATATTACTCGTCACTACGAACTCGTGAGCACAAGAATTGCCTAAATCGGAGTTACGAGCTAAAAGTTATGAATTTTTTAAGATCTAGGGTTTAAATTGTAAAACAGCAGCTATAGGGACCTATTTGTAATTACTGAAAATTAAAGGGACCTAATTGTAATTATGGAAAAGTTCAGGGTCTAAATGAAAAGTACGGGACTAAAATATAATTTAGGAAAAACTTAAGGGTGTCTATGTAAAATTACATGACCTAAACATATTAATAAAATTACTCGGGGGAGAAAGTGTAAAAATTACATTATCTGCGCCCTAACGAGATTAAAATATAATTATAAATTAACCTAGGGTTAATTATGTAAAGTGGAGGGGTTCTTTATTAAATAGTTAAAACGGCGGGGGTGTTTTTGTAAAAATGACGATAACAATTGGGCATTCTAATCTGGATCGTCCGTGCCGGATCGGACGGCGATCGCTCCGACGGAGTGGCGGCGGCGAGGCAACGCCGACGAGCGGCGGCGCCATTAGAGGCTCGCCGGAGCTCGCGGAAACAGGGCTCCGGTGCCCCGTTCTCGACGCAGGGAGCACCTACACGCTGCGGGGAGGCGGCGAACTCACCGGGGCGGCGCGCGACGACGGGGAAGTGCGGAGGCAGCTCGTGACGACGCTCTACGGGCGGAGAGGAATGGCGGCGTCGCGCGTGCAGCACGAGGCGACGAGGGAGCGTCGCGCTTCACCGGCAGCGGTGGCAGGTCAAGGTGAAGACCGGCACGGGGTTGCGGGGCGTCACGGTGGCTCCAATTGGCGGCGCGACGGAGCTCGAGCTCGCGGCGGCGATGGAGGCGGCGGTGGCGGGTTAGGTCTCGGGAATTGGGGTTCTTGGGATGGAGAGAGAGAGCACGAGACGCGACGCACTTATATAGAGGCTCGGGCGTGGCACGCACGCCAATGATGTAACCTAGAATAATTTCTAGCATTCTAATGAAATAAAAAGGAAGTTTTATTTTATTGCAAAAGTTTAAAAATTAGGATGTTACAAACCTACCCCCTTAAGATGAATCTCGCCCTCGAGATTCGGATGGATCGAGGAAAAGATTAGGGAACTCTTTCTTCGGATCATCCTCATTCTCCCATGTAGCTTCCTCCTCCGTGTGATTGCTCCACCGAACCTTGCACATACGATACTTCTTGTTCCTTGTGGCCTTCTCAAAGGTATCCAAAATTTTCACTGGGTACTCTTGATAAGTAAGATCCTCACCTACTCGTCAATTCCTCGATAGGCAAGCTGTTCCTCCGGCACTCGTAGACATTTCCTCAATCGAGAGACATGAAAAACATCATGGACATCCGACATATGCGGTGGTAACTCCAACCGATATGCTACCACACCCATCCGAGCAATGATCTTGAAAGGGCCGATGTATCTAGGAGCTAACTTGCCTCGACCTTGAAACGTCGCAAACCTCTCATAGGAGACACCTTGAGGTATACAAAGTCACCAACCTCAAAGCTCAAATCTCTTCTCCTATTATCTGCGTAAATCTTCTCGTCTAGACCGAGCAAGCTTTTAAATTCTCCCTTACGATGTGAACTTGTCTCTCGGCCTCTTGAAGAATCTCGGGACCAAACAGTAATTTCTCTCCTACTTGATCCCAAAACAAAGGTGTTCTGCACTTGCGGCCATATAGGAACTCAAACGGTGCCATCTTGATACTCTCTTGGTAACTATTGTTGTAGGAGAATTCTACGTATGGAAGGAGCTTATCCCAACTCTTACTCGTATTGGAGTGCACACGATCTCAACATGTCCTCCAAAATCTGATTCACCCTCTCAATTTGTTCGTCCGTCTGGGGATGATAGGCTGAACTAAAATTCAACTTTGTATCCAATGACTCATGTAGCTTCTCCCAAAACCCGGAGGTGAACTACGTACCTCTATCCGATACAATCTTCTTTGGAACACCATGCGGACACACTATCCTTGCTATGTACAGCTACGCAAGTCTTTGCCCGATATATGTGGTCTTAACGAGGATAAAATTTGCAACTTTGGCCGGTCGATCCACTATAACCCATATGGAGTCATAACCTCCCCGAGTCCGAGGTAAACCCACAATGAAATCCATTGCAATCTCTTCCTACTTCCATTCAGGTATCTTGAGTGGTTGTAGGAGTCCAGCAGGTCGTTGTCGTTCCGCTTTGACTCTCCGGCATGTATCACACAAAGCCACATACTCGCTACTCGCTCTCTTCATTCCGGACCACCAATAACGAGTCTTCAAATCATGGTACATCTTAGTGCCTCCTGGGTGCATAGAGTATGCCGAATTATGAGCTTCTCGGAGTATCAATTCTTTAATTTCCTCAACATCCAGGCACACATATCCGTTGCTTATACCGAAGTGTTCCTTGATCGTCAACGGTGAAACCTAGGGCCTTGTTTTCCTGGATCTATAACTTAATCTCCTGAATGGCAGCATCATCAAGCTGTCCTTTCCGAATATCACTCTCTAGTGTAGACTCCACTTCCATTGCAACGGCTTCCATGTTAGTCACCCAACCAAGATTAAGCTTCTCAAACTCTTCACATATATCTCGCGGTAACTCTCTACTAGCCAAGGTGGTCAAATGAGACTTCCTACTCGGTGCATCTACGGCCACATTTGCCTTGCCTGGATGATAGTTGATCTCCAAATCATAATCCTTGATGAGTTCCAACCATCGGCTCTGCCTTAGATTCAAATCGGATCGAGTGAAGAAATATTTCAAACTCTTATGATCCGAGTAGATCTCACACCTCTTCCCAATGAGATAGTGTCTCCAAATCTTGAGAGCGTGAACCACTCGCTAGCAATTCCAAATCATGCGTGGGGTACTTCTCCCCATGTTTCCTCAATCGCCTCGATGCATATGCCACGACTCTTCCTTCTTGCATGAGCACACATCCTATGCCTTGTCCACATGCATCACAATACACAGAAAAAGGCTTCTCTCATATCCGGCATGGTCGAACGGGTGCTTGTGGTAAGTTTCTTCTTCAACTCTTGGAAACTAGCTTCTCGCTGAGGTGTCCACGCAAAAGTCTTTCCTTTCTCCAATAATTATGTCTTAGGTTTTGCTATCTTGGAGAACCCTTCGATGAATCGTCCGTAGTATCCTGCGAAACCAAGGAAAATTCTGATCTCCGAGACATTCTGCGGTGACTTCCAACTCAACATGTCATCAACATTACTAGGATCCACGGATATTCCTCCTTCCGAGATGACGTGACCAAGAAAAGCAACTTCTTTCAACCAGAACTCACACTTACCGAGCATAGCATACAACCGATTGTCCCTAAGCTTCTACAGAACAAGACGAAGATGTTCCTCATGTTCTTCCTCATTCTTCAAGAATACCAAGATATCATCAATGAAAACAACCACAAACTTATCCGAGATATTCCATAAAGACCTTGTTCATCGGATACATGAAGTAGACTGGAGCATTGGTCAAACCAAAGGACATAACGGTATACTCAAATAATCCATACCGAGTGATGAAGGCCGTCTTGGGGATGTCGGAGGCTCGGACCTTCGGTTGGTGATATCCCGAACGAAGATCAATCTTGGAGAATACACAGGCTCCCTTCAGCTGATTGAACAAGTCATGAATCTGTGGTAGAGGGTATCTATTCTTGATTGTAATCTCATTGAGTGCACGGTAATCCACACACATTCTCTCGATCACCTCCCTTCTTATCAACAAAAATAACCGGGGCTCCCCATGGTGATGCACTAGGACGGATATAACCCTTATCTAAGAGTTCTTTCAATTGGGTTTTTAGTTCAGCTAATTGTTCACTATCCATCCGATAGGGTCGCTTAAAAATAGGAGCTGTACCAGGAACTAATTCAATAACAAATTCAATGTCACGGTCAGGTGGCATACGTGGCAACTCCTCCGGGAAGACATCGGGAAACTCGCAGACTACTCGGACATCCTATACTGAAATGTCTTCCAAATTATTCAATACAATGTCTGTTGATTGTCCCTTTGCTAGTGATGAGTGCATCGAGTAACATACTCTACTTCCTCTCCTGAGCTAGTTGTCAACTTCATCGCCTTCTTAGCACAATCAATCGGACCTTTGTTTGCAAGGATGACATCAATCCCCATTGATTCAAGAACGACTAGGTTTGCAAGGAAATCTACCCCCTTATGATAAGGTTTACCTTACGACAAACTTGCCTAGCATGCATCTCTCCCCAAGGGGAAGTAACTATCATAAGGTTCTTAAGCATTGACATGGGTAGATTATGTTTTTGAACGAAGGCAGCAGATACGAATGAATGTGATGCTCCGAGTATCGAATAAGACAACTGCATTTTGATCATAAACGAGAAAACATACCAATCACGACGTCCGGAGCCTCCCGAGCACCTTCAATCTCCACGTGGTTGACACGTGCACGCACATGGTTCTGCCTGGTTGGAGTCGGTGCAGCATTGCATTGCGGCTCGGAGTGTTATTACCAACTTGAGCCGGGTCCGAGCTGGGCGATTCCGAGGACGCTTATCAGCAAAATGTCCTATCCGTCCGGAACGGTAACGAGGTCCACGGCCTCCGGTGTTCTGTCCAATGTTGGGCCTCTACCGAGTTGAGGATGCCCGATTGTTGTTGGGACGCTGCATCCGATGCTCGAGGAGTGCCGTAGCCTTGTCCAGCACCTTGGGTCCTCTCGCTGGCCACTCTGCTGTCCACCTCGCTGAGCTGGACGGTATACGGGTCCCGCAGATGAAGAATTGAAGCAGGGCTTGGTGTTGTTCCTTTCCTGTTGCGCCTGGCGCTCTAGCTTGCACTTGCGATCCATTCTACCCTTCCTGTTCTCCGGAATCGGTGCGCGATCCACTAGGGACTAGAAGTTCGAGAAAGTCCCTAGACTCCAAAGCATAAGCAAGACCATCATTCGATCCCTCAAGGAAGTGCTCTTGCTTCTTCTCATCGGTGTCCACTTCTCCTGGAGCATAGCGTGAGAGCTGGGTGAAGCGGTGCGGATACTCACTAACGGACATGGAACCTTGCACCAAGTCCTGGAACTCCTTCTTGACTTGCATGATACCACAAGGAACATGGTGAGCCCTAAAACTGGTCACAAACTCCTGCCAAGTGATATCGGTCGGGTCCTCGATGAGCATTCACCAATGCCTCCCACCATTCAGCAGCTGGGCCCTCAAGCTGGTGTGAAGCATACAACACTTTCTCCCTGTCGTTGCCATCGAACAACTAGCAGCTTCTTCTCAATGGTCTTCAGCCGATCATCAGCATCAAGAGGATCCTTAGCTTGCGAGAATGGCACTCGGTTTGGTCCTCCGGAACTCTCCCAACTTGTCCATGGGTGGCTGAGCTGGCGCCATGTTGTTACGGTTCTGCTAGTTCTATTGCATCCGGATCATGTTCTGCTGCATGGTCCGAAGGATCCGAGCTTGCATGGCCAAAACTTGCTTCGAGTGGGTGCTGGTGGTGCATCCCCATCGTTGTCGTCGTTGTTGTTGTTGTTGTTGCGCCTCGCCATTTATTGAGTCAAACGAGATTGAAAAGTTCACGTCATGTTTGCACGGTCAACAAGGAAATGATCATGGTAAAGATAATCAAGGACATGGTGGAGGTAGCAATAGAACAACAAGTATAAGGAAAAGAAAAGATAGTAAGAATTAAGCAGGAGATGAGCAAAAATGTAGGAAATTGGACATATCGAAGGGCAACATAGATATTCCATGAGATAGAAACAAATAGCTAAGAATGAGCATAATCAATGATATCGAGAGGTGACAAGGATATAGGTAAAAGAACTCAAGAGAGAATATAACCCAAACTAATCCTTTATTAACTCATTAATGTATGATAAACGGATGGTTGTAAGACATGCCTTACATCCCATCGACACTCAAGCAAAAATCCAAATGACAAGCATCACTCCAAACTTTGTAGCAAACTAAGCATGAGGACGTACTAAGACTAAGGCTAACTATCGACGATAA
This sequence comes from Chloris gayana, assembly GCA_031894775.1. Taxonomy (NCBI): domain Eukaryota; kingdom Viridiplantae; phylum Streptophyta; class Magnoliopsida; order Poales; family Poaceae; genus Chloris; species Chloris gayana. The sequence continues at coordinate 157,257 of JAUNZO010004316.1, forward strand.
ACTTTAACTAACTCGATTAACTACTCGACCTATCCTCATGGACCTAAATCATGACTCTCCTAGAAACTACTCCTCCGGAGGTGGTGGGGGTGGTGCAGCTGCCAAATGAAGAAGCTCTCCGCCGGGAGGGGAGCTAGGCGGCACGGTGGGTGATGGTGGCGCCTCCTCGGGGTCTTCCTCTTCCTCTTCATCATCGGAATTCAACATCTCATGGTGAAAGTCGCCTAGAGGGGGGGGTGAATAGGCGATTATCCCGAAAATCACTTAATTTAACAAATTAAATACGCAGGAAAGATTGGTCCGACTCAATGTCCGACTATAGTAGGACAAAGTCCGACTCCGGACAAATATCCGACTAGAGTAGGACAAAGTCCGACCGCCTCGTGCGGAAAGTAGATCGGCAGCCAAGATGGACAAATCCATGGGAAATAAACAACAATCAAGCAAGGAGCAACACTAGAAAGCTAGGGCAACAAAGGCACAAGCAAGCAAGCCACCTACACAAGTTAATTTTGGAATTAAAACAACAATAACCTAGAGCTATAGCACACAAATTGCAAGAAACTAAAGGGAGACAAGAAGACACACGATTTTTCACCGAAGTTCAGCTCCACCAAGAAGCCTACGTCTCCGTTGAGGAGTCCACCATGGACCGGGTTGCTCTCAACCCTAAACCTCTTCAAGCCACCACAAAGGCCGGCTTAAAATCCACTAAAATAAAGCTCCACGAAGGGAGGGGCAATACAAACGACCCGAGTCTCAACCACAAGCTTGGGAGCTCGCCGGGTAACGCCTAACCGTCTAGGGGATGAATCCCCAAGAGTAACAAACACAACAACTGCTGGAGATGAGAATGAATCAAGTGCTCTTGAGATGGTGTTGAAGCTCAACGAATTCTCCTCAATCTTCTCACAAATCCGCCAAGGATTGGAGTGGGGAATCAAATTGGAAGAGGAGAAGTGCTTGGGAGAGTTTGGGAGTGTGTTTGAGTGTGGAGAGAGTGCCAACCGGCCAAAAGGGGACGAAGCCTCCTTTTATAGCCCGGGCACTCAAAAGAGCCTTTGGGCTCGATCCGATTCGGACTTTGTCCGACTAAGAAAGATGTTTTCTTTACGGAGTCCGAATGATAAATCCGACATAAGTCGGATATGTCCGACTCGGATAGAGGAGTCGGATATTGTCCGACGAGTCGGACTTTGTCCGACTCCTAGGGTTTCGGAAGAACGATACCGCCTCCGGAGTCCGAACGAGTGTCCGAGTGGGTCGGACAAAACTTGAGTCGGACAAAGTCCGACCGAGTCGGATATATCCGACTCCTCAACGGTGCACCTCTCTAGAGTACGAGTCCAATATCCGAGTGAGTCGGACTTTGTCCGACTCCTCTTGATTTTCACGAATGACATGTTCTCCGGAGTCCGACTCGAATGTCCGAGTGACTCGGACTTTGTCCGACTCCGAGAAGTGGAGAACTGATTTTTGATTTGAAGATGAATTTTGAGCACTTGAATTCTCACACTTCATACTTGTGTATCCCTCTTGATAGTACGGTGTTTCCTATACTCAAGACATAAATTAAAAGGCTTCACATCTTGATCTTGAGCATAATTGGACCATTTTCCAAATTTTACAAATATGAACGTATATGGCCACTTCCTTTTTGTGTTTCTTTGCTCTCAATTGAATTTTAAATATAAACTGCACATAAGCTCATTTGAAACATTAGTCCTTTTTAATTGTATTGACATCAATCACTAAAAACCATAATTAGGGGCCTAGATGCACTTTCAATCTCCCCCTTTTTGGTGATTGATGACAATACAACTAAAATTCACAATTAGGCATAAAAAGAGCTAGAACGAAGAGAGCAAATAGAAGAGAGCTCCCCCTAAAAGTGTGCAAGAGTTGAATTCATAATTGGTTATTTCAAAACCAAGTGCACATATTGGAGAGAAAAAAAAAAACAAGAGAGGTCCCCCTATCTCCATGCATTTTTATCCACAAGGCATATAATTAAAAGAAGAGCAACAACGATGCATATGACATGTAAATCACTAGAAACGATACAAATAACATTTCGCCATTCATCATCCATAGAACATAGTTCAACACATAAGAATTTAAAACCGAGTTTTACAAATAACGACCACACCACATAGTTCATCACAAATCACAAATCCTAGCAACATGTACATAATAAAACAACATACAAGAGCAACTCTCACTTGCTCGGCTGAATTTTACTATTTCTCCCCTTTGGCATCAAAACACCAAAAAGGAAGAAATAGACGTCTAGTCATCGTCGCCCCAATCCTCATCATCGTCGTCCTCATCATCATCGTCCTCGGCTTCTTCTTCAATATCAGCAGGGGCCCTTCCCCTTGGGATCCTCATCCTCGGTCTCCTCGGTGTCCTCTTCTTCCTCTACTTCGAAGCTGCAGCTGCCTCATGCTCAAGTGCATCCATGGGCTCATCCTCCTCATAATGAAACCTGGTGTGGGTGGAGGTACCGGTGCTAGGACCGGTAGGAGCGAGTGGTGAAATCTGGACCAGAAGAGAAGGGTGGAGGTGGAAAGTAGCCAAAGTAGTAAGACTCATCCGGAGTGAATGAGTCCCATGGGTACTCGACTGGTGGAGGAATAGGGACCGGCTCCGGAGAGGGGGCTCGAGGAGTAGTGATCTAGAGGTGATCAATGATAATTTTCCGCCTCTCATTGAGCACATTCCGATGCTGCTCAATGTTTTCCATCCTCGCATCCATTCTCCGGCAAATGCTGAATATACCCTTAAGCATCTTGAATAGCCCACTCTTGCTCTTTGAACTAGGACCACGACCACGGTCCCTATCCGGGCGAGGAGCAGTGCTAGTGCTGGGAGGAGCTGCACTACTAGAAGCTGGAGCAGCTGGAGGTATAACCTCGTGAGGGAGTCCGAGGAGCATTGGCTGGCATCCTAGGCTGAAGGGGAGTGTGCTTGCAGTCCTTGTTGAACATCTTCTTGGTGATTCTCTCAATCATGCACATCACAAATGGTGCATACACACAAGCACGCCTAGCATCCACCGATCCATGCCACATCTCACTCGAAGATAAAGTCCCATACATTGAACTGACGCTGAGTAGGAAAGATGTGAAAAAGATCCTTGGCATAAGAAGCAACATGATCAGCATTGCCACCCCTAGGAGAGAGAGTGAGGCAAAGCATCCTGTGCAAGTCCACATAAAGAGGCTTGAGACCGTTAGCATAGGGTGGGTTGCACGAGTCCTCATCCACGTACATGTACCTCATGAGCTCGGGGTTAAGAGAATCTGAATCATGGAGGCGAACATCCCTAGTCATAGTATCCCTCAATGCAAGAATGTTAGCAAACCTTGTGAAAGTGCATGAGAGCTTCTCTCCATCCGTCATCCACCACATCCTCCTTGCAGTCTTGTCAAAGTAGACAGTGGAGTAGAACCGACACACTATCTCTTTGTTCCGAGTCATACTTGAAACCCATGATGCCTTTTATTCCATGAAACTCACATATGGCAACGATGTCATCAAATAGAGTTGTGCGCTTGCTTGCCATGTAAACCCGAGTCAATGTACTCGCATAGGCACTCGTGGGCTTGACCTTGCTCCTGTATGCACATATGTACCAATCTGTGTGGAAGTCGGACCAAAACCTGTTATCTAGTGTCTCTCGATCCATCTCAAACCAATTTATGTCCCGAGCTTCGTAGCTGCTGATTCTACCCCTTTGACATAGTTGATCATCACCCAATCAAGTGCGGGATCCACTACCACGTTTCTCATCTCCAGGTGAATTTCAGTGGGTTCCTCCTCTTCTCTTGGCTCAACGATAGGAAGGCCGACAGGTCCTAGGCCATCTCCTCTTCTTTCCGGATCGCTGAGCATCCTCATAGAGCGTAGCCCTCTTCTCCGGGTTGGGGTTGGTGGAAGAGCGACCCATGCCGACAAAAGAGAATCAAGGAATGGTATAAGATAGATAGCACAGATAGAAAAGTTGAGGAAGATCGATGCACAATTTCAGACTTAGTGATTTTTCTGTTGGAGTCGGACATTGTCCGACCGGGTCGGATAATATCCGACTAGTCGAGAGAGTCGGATATTGTCCGACTCATTCCGACATTGTCCGACTACAACAGAAATTTCACCAAATTTGCTATTACACATAGATCTACCGTACATTCCTATCCATATTGCATCTACATCATCTATAGCATCCTAGGAACAACTTCTATGCATCATCTAGGCAGGGAAACAAGGAAACTCCTAATCCATCAAAGTTGACCTTAAACCCTAGGTGAGAAGTAGGGATTAGGGGAAAAACCTTAAAGCCGATGATGGAATCGGATAGAGTCCGAGTAGGAGGTGCCTTTCCCCCACAAAGATCTCCAAAACGCCGGTGGAGGAGGGAGATCGCCGGAGGGGAGCTTGAGCCGCTCGTTGGGTGAGGAGAGAGAAGACTTTGGTTTGAATGAGGGAGTTGGGGTGAAGGGGTAAGTTGGATTCGGGCTTATAGGGAAGAAATCCCGTGGATTGTCCGACTCGGTCGGACAAAGTCCGACTCTTGACGGGCGATCGGATAAAGTTCGACTGGGTCGGACAAAGTCCGACTCTCTAAAGAATTTCAGACTTGCTCCAATTGCAGAAAATTTCTCCAAATTTTTCTCTTCTCTCTTGACCTCAATTAAACTCATGGACATGTGCTAAGGCTTCATTGGATGTAACCAGCCACATTCAATCATTCCAACAATGATTACATCCAAATCCGCATGATCCAAAGATCAAGAATCAAATGATTTTGAAAAACAACACATACAAGATTTTTCAAGAATTTTATTTTTCAAAGCAATTACTCTAATTCACAGCAGATATGCAAGCTTTCAAGCCATATTACTAGAGTCAAGAATATTTAGCTCACTCCTTAAATGACAAATACGGCTTTCATCCGGTGGCTTGGTGAAAATATCGGCCAATTGTTCATCGGTTCACACATGGCTCACTTCAATGTCCCCTTTGATAGAGTGATCTCTCAAGAAATGATGACGAATGTCTATATGCTTTGTGCGCGAATGCTCAACGGGGTTATATGCTAGCTTTATGGCACTCTCGTTGTCACATAGGAGTGGAATACGGTTCAATTTGTAACCATAGTCCCTTAGAGTTTGTCGCATCCATAATAGTTGTGCACAACAACTACCGGCTGCCACATACTCGGCTTCGGCTGTGGATAGGGCAACGGAGTTTTGTTTCTTGGATGACCATGACACTAGGGACCTACCCAAGAATTGGCAAGTCCCGGAGGTACTCTTCCTATCTACCTTGTCCCCGGCATAATCCGCATCGGAATAGCCTATAAGGTTGAACTTCGAACCCATGGGGTACCAAAGTCCTAGGTTGGGTGTGTGCACTAAATATCTCAAGATTCTTTTAACGGCCACCATGTGGCACTCCATAGGAGCGGCTTGAAAACGTGCACACATACACACACTAAGCATGATATCGGGCCTAGATGCACAAAGGTAAAGCAAGGAGCCGATCATAGAACGATATACCTTTTGATCAACCGACTTGTCCTTCTTGGTGAGGTCAAGATGGCCGTTTGTAGCCATGGGTGTCCTGGCGGGCTTTGCCTTGTCCATGTCAAATTTGTTCAATATATCTTGAGTGTACTTGGCTTGACATAGGAAGGTGCCCTCCTTAAGTTGCTTCACTTGAAATCCTATAAAGAATGTCAACTCTCCTATCATAGACATCTCGAACCTCTTTGTCATTATCTTGCCAAACTCATCACAAAACATTTGATTAGTAGAACCAAATATTATGTCATCGACATAAATTTGGCACACAAAGATATCATGGTCAAATCGCTTTGTGAAGAGGGTTGCATCGGCCTTGCTCATTTCAAAACCCTTTTCAAAAGGAAATCCCTAAGGCATTCATACCATGCTCTTGGTGCTTGTTTGATCCCATAGAGCGCCTTATGGAGTTTGTAAACATGGTTAGGATACTTTGGGTCTTCAAAGCCCGGTGGTTGCTCCACGTACACTTCTTCCTTGATTGACGAAATGCACTCTTCACATCCATTTGGTACAACTTGAAATTGTGATGAGTGGCAAAGGCAAGTAGTATTCTTATTGATTCAAGCCTTGCCACGGGGCCTAGGTTTCATCAAAATCCAATCCTTCTACTTGTGAATATCCTTTTGGCACTAATCTTGCTTTGTTCCTTGTCACAACACCGTCTTCATTTTGTTTATTACGGAACACCCACTTGGTGCCCACAATATTCTTGCCTCTTGGCCTTTCTTCCAATGTCCAAACTTCTTGTGAAATGGTTCAATTCTTCTTGCATGGCCATCACCCAATCCGAGTCCTCGAGTGCTTCTTCTACTCTAAATGGCTCCAAAGAAGAGACAAAAGAGTAATGTTCACAAAAATTGCAAACACGAGAACGAGTGATTACCCCTTTTCTATGTCTCCAAGAATTTGTTCCACGGGGTGATCACGTTGCACACTTTGGTATACTCCTGGGTGTGCTTGGATGTGAGCTTGTTTGACCGCCATCTTGTTCAACCTCTTGATCATGCGATGTAGGTTCATCATCTTGTGCTTGAGCATGATCCTCATTACCAACTTCTTGATCTTGATCAACTTGATCATGATTGGTGCATGGTTGGTCTTGACTTGAGGGAGGAGGTTGATCTTGATCATTTTGTTGTTCTTGTGGTCTCACATCACCAATGGCCATCCTCTTGATTGCTTGTCTAGGAGCCTCAACATCTACATTGTCAATAACAATTTGCTCTCCTTGAGAGCCGTTAGATTCATCAAACGTCACGTCCCGTGCAACTTCAACACAACCGGAGGTTTTATTGAAGACACGATAGGCGTGACAATTTGATCCATACCCAAGCAAGAAACCTTCATCAACTTTAGGGGAGAACTTTGAAGCCTTGGGTTTCTTGTTGAGCATGAAGCATTTGCTCCCAAAAACACGGAAATACGAGATGTTGGGCTTTTTACCTGTTAGTAGCTCATATGGAGTTTTCCTCAAAAGTCGGTGGAGATATAACTGGTTGGAGGCATGACATGCGGTGTTGATTGCTTCGGCTCAAAAGCGATCGGATGTTTTGTACTCATCAAGTATGGTTCTTGCCATCTCTATGAGAGTGTGGTTCTTTCTTTCGGCCACACCGTTTTGTTGGGGGTGTAAGGTGCCAAAAACTCATGCTTGATGCCTTTCTCATCAAGGTACTCTTCAACTTGAGTGTTCTTGAACTCGGTACCATTGTCGCTTCTTATGGCTTGATCTTTACTTCAAATTCATTTTGTGCTCTTTTCAAGAATGCCTTGAGTACGTCCTTCACTTCACCTTTATCACACAAAAAGAATACCCACGTGAAGCGAGAATAATCATCAACAATAACAAGTCCATATTTGTTACCGCCAATGCTAATGTATGCAATGGGACCGAAAAGATCCATGTGTAGCATCTCCAGCGGTCTTGTTGTCGTCACGATGTTCTTGGATGGGTGTGGTGCTTCAACTTGCTTTCCGGCTTGACATGCACTGCAGATTTTATTCTTCTCAAAGCAAACATCCGTTAGTCCAAGAATGTGACCACCCTTTTCGAGTTTGTGAAGATTTCTCATACCGACATGGGCTAGTCGTCTATGCCACAACCATCCCATGTCGGACTTTGCAACTAAGCATGTGTCAAGTTTTGCTTTATCCGCGGTAAAATCCACAATATAAAGCTTTCCTTTGAGCACACCCTTCTAAAGCAATCGAGCCATCACTTCTCCTTGAGACAATCACACCCTTGTCGTTGAACAAGCAATTGTAGCCCATTCCACAAAGTTGTGAGATAGACAACAAATTGAAGTCAACGTTATCCACAAGCATAACCTTCGAAAGTGAATGCGGAAAGGTTAAAGGAATGCTACCATAACCCAACACATATCCCTTTCCATTGTCTCCAAAGGTGATATACTCGTTTCTTTCTTTGCTTGGCTCAAATGATTCAAAGATTTTCTTGTCTCCGGTCATATGATTGGTGCATCCACTATCCACCACCCAAGATGAACCTATGGAGGAGTATTCCTACAAAACAATTCAAGCTTTGTTTTTAGGTACCCAAATTTGCTTGGGTCCTCTCACATTAGTAACAAGTGCCTTGGGCACCCACACACAAGATTTGTGGGTCTTATTGCGTGGCACAACATATTTTGCATGGACACGGCCATGCTTGCTCCTCATTAGCACATAGGTTGCATCGAAATCATTAAAGAGAGCACAAGAAGGGTTAGGCACGTTAGTACGCAAATCACAAATAAGAGAAGATTCGTTAGTGTTCTTGATTGGCTTCTCCGTCTTGACTTCCTTCTTTTGGCATTCACCCTCTTTGGTGAACTTTATGAATTCGGTGCCATTCTTGTTGGTTGTTGCATTGTGCTTGGCGCCTTGCTTGTAGCCAATGCCATCCTTCACATGTGGCCGTCTTGCATTGATGTATGCGCCTCTTGCATACTCGACCTTGGCATCATCAATGGCCTTCGTTTTCTTTTGTGCTTGTTCTTCAAGCACTTGTACCTACTTCTTCAAGTCGTTGATGATCTTGACGTTTCTTGTGCAAGCTTCAACATCAATCTTGTGGCACCTAGCACACTCATTGCTAGATGAGGGGCAAGATGAAGATTGAGAGGAAGTAGTGTTACACTTAATTTCCTCAAATTGCACTTTAAGAGAGTTGTGATCCTTTTGCAAGTCATCACACTTCTCTTGAAGTGACACATTTATAACTTTAAGTGTCTCACTATCCTTTTCAACCACTTTGAGAGACTTCACCAAGTCCTCATTTTTCTTCCTCTCAACTTCCAGGAGCTTCTCAAGTTCAAGCACCCTTTGCTTCTCTTGAACAAGCATTTCCTCTTATTTCTCAAGAAGCTCCCCTTGCCTCTCATCTGTCTCCTTTTCCTGCTCAATGATATGTTAGGAATTTGAGAACTTCCATTTGCATTTACCTTGGAGTCCTTGGCCATCATGCATTTGTGCCCGGTATCATTTTCATCATCGGTCAAGCTTCCAAACAAGGTGGTGTTGGTCGGTGTGAGTCCAATAGCAAGTGATGCAATGCCTCCCTTCTTTTCATCGGATTCCGACTCGGAGGATGAAGATGATCCATCGGAATTCCATTCTTGCCCAATGTGTGCTTCACCTCGACGGTACTTTCTATGCTTCTTGTACTTCTTGTCACCTTTCTTGTTATGCTTGTTCTTGTAGTTCTCCGGACACTCCGCAATGAAATGACCTTTGTCTCCACAAATGTAGCACTTGTTTTTGGCTTTTCTCAATTTGCTCTTGTCTTGATCATTCTTCTTGAAGCTTCTTTTTGACATGAGCTTGTTGAACCTCTTCACAAAGAGAGTCATATCATCATCACTTTCATCGTCGCTCTCCTCAACCACCTTCTTTCTCTTTTCTTGTTCGACATTGAGAGCCAAATCATTTTTGCTCCCACTAGCTCGTTGCTTGTCTCTAAGCAAAGCATTGATCCTATTGCCTTGATCAATTTGCTGTTTTTAGGATAGCACTTTCCCAATCACCTCATCGGTGGTGAAATATCTAAAGCCATCTTTGTCTCTTATGTTGGTTACTATGTTGGCATTGTTGACGGTCCTTATGGTCTATTTTTACCGTCAACATATTGCACCTTTCCGAACCAAACACCATCACCAAGAGTAGACATAGGGTTTATTTCTAACAATTTCCACTAGTCTTGGTGAAATTATGAGTGCAGGTGCATTTCATATCAAAAGAAGGGAAAACACATCAAGAAGCCCACAACTTATCACTCCGAGAATTCAGCATCGGCAGCCCGACAAGATATGGATCAAAAGTCATACAAAACTCAACCAACTTGGGCCCTTGCATGAGGATCATTGAACAAGACATCAAGGAGGACCCCTCGACCAAAGCCCAAGGCCATAGGGGCCAATGGGGGTTCGGCCGAACCGCTACGATGGGTTCGGCCGAACTGCTACGATGCCCAACAGGGCCCAATTTTGGCCTGCTGGCAGCTACCGCCTTCCCGATGTCGGTTCCACCTGCAATTAATGCCACCGACGTCCGGAACCGCCTCCAAGTTGCCGACCTTCCAAGGCTATAAATAAAGGGCTACACCCCCTCTCTCAACACACCACCAACATCAAGATAGAAGACAAAATTCTCATCCTTAGGCCAAGGGCCTCTTGTATCTTAGTAGAATAGGAGAGAGGGCAAGGAAAAGGAAGGAGTGTTCCTCCCTTTTATAAAGTGGAGTAGTATTTCCTTTCCTTTTACCTTGGCGTGTAAACACTCTTTTAGGTGATTTATACGTGGTGATCTACTTATCTATCGTGACATATCTTTGTTAGACGTAATTCTTGTTATACTTGTTTACGGGATCATCGCTTCGCAAGAAGTGCTCTAGCTTTCGAACTCGGTTCTAGGCCGAGGCTAGAGTAGCGGTCAATAGCATAGACGTGGTGTCTAGGCTGGAGATCGCCTTTGTTTGCTGTGTGCCCCACGGTTTGTAGAGGTAGGTGGCAGGAAGTGACAGCCCTGTCATCCAAAGGAACCCTCCACGTTCGGGTACATAGTAGAGCTTTCGTAGACCGGAGTGGCTTGGCGAGACCAAGCCTAAGACGGTGCCCGAAGTAAACAAGTCTAGCTTGCGTTCGTCTACCTTTAAAGGATAAATAGATAAGAGTCACCCTCTCGACCCTATTTTGCTACGTTGTCTTGGTTGTCCTTGGGTAAACTAACCTTGTTGCAGAAATACTCCGTTCCCTGCGGATATAAATACGATACCTTGGAATACTCCCGGGTGAAGTGCTACAACGGTATTCCGTGCGCTTGCGGATTTATTCGTGACGTAAGAAATACCAACAAGCATTTCCGGCGCCGTTGCCGGGGAACGGTTGTTATCTTTGTAACAAATCAGGTTTGCCCTCGTAATCTATCTTACTTACCGTTCTGTTTTTATTTTTTCCTTACATTCAAAATTTCACAAAAACATATCATGGAGTCACACCCAACCATCCAATCCTTCTCCACTCCACGGGGTGAACTCTTAGAGCCACCATCATCATCACAACCTATTTCTTCACCTGGCTATGAGTTCTCCCCCGATTACATTTCGATGATTAGAGGTTTATCCTTTTCGGGTTTTAAACATGAAAATCCTTATGAACACTTGCGAGAGTTTGAACATTTGTGTTCATGCCGATTGATCCATGGCATGACACAAGAAACATTGAAGTGGAAGTTGTTTCCCTTCTCTCTCAATGAGAAGGCGAAGCAATGGTACACTTACACCGCTAAGAGAGTGAACGGTGATTGGAAAGAATTGCGAGACAAATTTTGTCTTGCATTCTTCCCCGTATCTCGTATCACTTCTCTACGAGCGGAAATAATAGGCTTTCGACAAGAAGAAAAGGAAACCTTAAGTGCGTCATGGATTCGGTTCTGTTCTCTAACGGACTCCGGACCAGAATTATTGCTCCCCGAACCCGTTTTATTACAACACTTTTATTCGGGATTGAGCAACGATACCGCACTTTATCTTGACATGGCCGCGGGTGGATCTTTTTCTCATAAGACCATAGCGGAAGCACACGAACTTTTGGATCGAATTGTGGAAAACACACCTTTTTCCGCTGACTTACTCGTAGAGCCGGAGTCGAGAAGATGAGGAACTCGTTGTGCAAGAGACACAACACCTGGTGCCCATGATGGAGCACCTAGCACTCGAGTCCTCATCTAACACAAGAACAATGATAGAGGAAGATGAACCTCTTGAGTTCCCTTTTGAGTTTGAGGAAGAAATTTTTGAAAATTTTGGAAACACCTCGAATTACACATGGGTAAAGACGCCACCTCCTTCTCCTCCCGATCCTCCTAAAAATCCTTTTCATAAGGAGGATATGACGGAGAATCATGGGAAAACCGTTTTCACCACCACCACTCAAAATCCTTTGGAGAATCCTCATCACAATCATGAACCACTTGAGCAAGTGAAGTTCATATCCCGAACCCGATCGCTCGAGCCTTCATTATATGAGGATGCAAAGTTTTCCACCCATGAAGAGGATGAGTTCGACGAAACCTTCTATGCCTATGAACCCAAACGGTCCTCTTCACCATTTGAGCCTTTTCCCTCCGGCCCTTCACGCACCGTTCTTGATGATGATCAAGAACTTTTTGAAAACAAACCTTGGGCCATGGAATTTCATGAGGCATCGACTCTAGAATCTAAAGAGGAATCTTTGAATGAGCATGGGAGCTTCTTCTTTGAACAACCACATGACTCATGCTCACATCATGAATCTCTAGAGTCAATGCCTCGTTAGTGCCAACACCACTTTTGCTGCCCACAACCACCTTGGTCCCTTGTTTTGCTATATGTTCTTTAGGATGGTTGTGGATGCTTTTGTTTATCATAAATATTGCAAATATCGTGCTTGTATATTGTTGGCACTAACCTTGCAGGTCCTTCTCCGGGACTTTATTTACAAATCATGATGATGGAGATAAGTCTTGCTCATCGGACTTAAAATGATGATGCCCTTGCCGATAGGATGATCGGTAGTTATCTCATATTTGTTTCCTCCATATTTGATTTCTCCTCAACATGCATATTCGGATTTTTTTCTGATTTACTGGTGAAAAAAAAAAAATATATATATATATATAAATGCAAACCATTTGTTCTTCACATGCATGTTTGTTTTCCCACCGGACACCGCATTCCTTGCATATTTGCTTTCTGCATGTTTGAATTGTTCCAAACCATTTTGGGATTCTTCAAACCTTTTTATAAAAAAAATGCTTTGAGCAAAATTTTGGAGGAATTTTGGCACAACTCCCTCCGGCTTTCTAACACATAGCCATCATGGGGTTGTCAACCAAAAATGGACTTCATTTCATTATATTGGTTTTCAAGAGTGCTTCGTGCCTTCACTTACACTCCACTCAAGCACTCTCTTCCAAAATTCTTACTCTTGCATTTTTCGAGAATTTTTATTGTTTGCCCCAAGTTCAAGAAAAAGATTTTTCCTTCTCTTTCTCCTTTTGGTTTTTCCATTTGAATAATTGGAGTTTCTCCAAAATAAACTCCCTCCTTGTTGGAATCATTCTCCAAACTCTTATTTTGTTCTTTTTTCTCCTTGAAAAAAAAAAAAATCTGAGAGAATAAGTTTGGTAAAATTTAACTTGAACCAACCTTTTGGAAAATGCTTTGAGCAAAAGTTTTAATGGAATTTTGGCACAGCCCCCTTGACTTTAAGCATATAGCCATTGTGGGGTTGTTGACCAAGTTGAACTTCATTTCTTTTTGGATGCAAGGGTGTTTGAATTCTTCAATTTCATCCCTTCCGCATTCAAGAACCCTTAAAACAAAATTCTTGCTCTCGCATTCCCCCAATTTTCATGATATTTTGTCTCAAGTTTAAGAAAAAGATTTTCTTTTTTCTTTGGTTTTCTTATTTTCATAGTTGGAGTCTTTTCGAAAATAAACTTCTTTGATCTTCGATCGTCTCCAACTCTTCTTTTTTATGTCAAAAATTATTCTCAAAGAAAAACAATTTTGAGACAAACCCTTTTGGCTTTTTGTCTTGAAGTTAAGAAAAAGATTTCTCTTTCTCTTCTTTTCTATTTGTTCAATAAATTGAGTTGCGAAAAAAAAAAGGGACATCCTTGCAAAGGCAACCGACGGGACATCCATTTGGTTTTCACTAACGTAACCCGTGCTCGAGTTCGCTTTTGTGTTATTGCTCTTATGTGCAGCCAGGAAAAAGGACAATAATCAGCTCATCAACACATTGAAGAAGGCGACAAGTTCAAACACAAGTCACCCCCGACGTGACACATGCTCGTCCCCCTCCATTGAGCTCATGCCTAATGTGAGAAGGTTTGCGTGAAGAGCCTCACGAAGATCCCATGGAGGAGGACCTTGATGAAAACAACACGTCAAGACTCCTTTTCGACACCAACCTTGTTGTGGTGTGCGAAATGAAGGAACAAGCCTACAACTTCAATTTGATATCTCTGCACAACAAAGGTATGACCACATTCTTTGCTAATAATTGGAAGCCCAAGGGTGATATGGTTTTTATTCGTGTGGATGAGTATGGCTCCCACCTACTTACCACATGATTTTCCATGCATCCTTGTAGTAGTTAGGCAATGGTACTACCCTTTGGCTCTCCCATAGGGAGTATCACCCTTCATGCATACATCCTTGCTATCTACTAGGCTTTCATAAGCATTGCTTATCAAACTTTGAGCCTACAAACTCCTGATCTTCACAAGCATGCTCATTGGCAATGAATCATATTCCTTCTTGTGCTTGATGCATGGTTGGCTTGTCATGACTTGTGTTCCTTAGAGCAATCATAGACATATCTTTATGAGGAAAGAGCTTAGAATCCTCTTGCCATGGTTAACAATATCAAAATCCCTCCTATGCAATGCATGAATGGTTAAGAACTTTCCAAGCAATTAGGACTTCTTGAGTGCACCTCGTTGTTTTATCATATCACTCCTAGAGTTGGGGCTTACACTGCTTCAAATTTCCATATCACTAAGCCCTAAAGTTGTTTTCATCAACGAGGATTATCTTGCACATGATCGCACTCAAACATGGTCCACATGACATGCTTGTGCCTTTCTTCCTCGGCTGTACAAATGAGGTCCGGTCATCTAACCCGGGACCTTGTTTGTATGTGCTCCGAGAGCTAACCTTGCCTCTCCAAGTTGGAGGAAATTGCTTGCAGGAGTAGTGTTTTTGGCAAGATTCTCAGGTGCAGAGAACAAGTGTGGGGGGAGATCTCTCGAGTTTTCATCACGCACATGTTCGAGATCTCCCCACCAAAACATTGCACCAACATCACAGCCACACTGCACAAAGGCCTTCCACAATCACATTGGGTTCAACCCCAAATCAAACGCCATGAGCAAAAGAACAAGTGTGGGGGAGGTTCCCTCCCCCACAAAGGTAACTTGTATCGCAACTTGCATCCTTTTTTTTCCACCTTGAAAATGTCAAAATAAAATAAAAATTATAAAATGAAAAATCGAATAACACTTGAAAAAGAAATAATAAGTAAGGTGCTTCATCTCTCTTTTGTTTCAAACACATAAGGCACCTAAAGTTTAATTCAATAAATCTAGGCTCCCCGGTCTTTAACCCCGGTAGAGTCCTCTTTGTCTTCGCTTTGTTTTTGTTTGTTTCGAATAAATAAGGCAGATACAAGAACAAGTGTGGGGGAGATCTCTTGAGTTCTTCATCACGCACACATTTGAGATCTCCCCCACCAACATGATGCACAACATCGCACTAATCGACACAAAAGAAGGTGGAGCCATCGGGACAAGAAAGCAAGGTTTGGCCGAACCTTTGGTTCGATCAAATATCCTATGATCCACTTGGCCTCCACTTCACCCAAGGCGATGGTTTGCGCATTCTACCCCACTACTCTATCTCTCCAATTCATGAGTTAAACCAATCTTTTGAGCCAATCACTAAAATTTAACTCAAGAATAAAATGAACGTTATTGTTCCCTCAAACTACATGCTTCTAGACGGTTGGCCTGCATACTCCTTATTCCTCGCATCATATGTCTGTTGCTTGTGAACACCAATCTCATAGGAACCCATGTTTATCTAAGTTGTTGGCGAATGTGATATGGTTGGATGA
This sequence comes from Chloris gayana, assembly GCA_031894775.1. Taxonomy (NCBI): domain Eukaryota; kingdom Viridiplantae; phylum Streptophyta; class Magnoliopsida; order Poales; family Poaceae; genus Chloris; species Chloris gayana. Next base: position 173,005 of record JAUNZO010004316.1, read on the forward strand.
GATGAATCTTGCTCCTCCTGTATAGAGTAATTGGGTATTTATCTTGAAAAAATTTAAAATTTATAGCTTCATGCTCCTCAATGATCTTATATTCCCACCAAAGCCATATGTTGATCACATTGCAAAGCCTACACACATATGCTGCTTGTCATTGCATTGAGCTTTATCAAAATTGTGTGACCCTAGTGCGAAGCTTGTTATACTCTCATGATCAAGATCACATACACTCCACCTCACATGCTAAACTTCTACACTGGAAGTTAAGCAATACGCCCATCCATCCACCAAAATAAATACTCCACATTATTACCCTTCTCTCTCAAGTTATCATCGGAGACATGGCTATGCAAGAGAAAGAATAATCCCTGCTCATACAAAAGTAGAGCATGTTGAAAATGAAAAGAGGGATAATGTTAAAAAAAAAAAAAAAAAAAAAGAAAGAAGAAGAGAGAAAGAAAGAAAAAAATGCTAGCCATGTCCTCCTCAAAAATCTGAAAAAGAGAGAGAGAGAAGGAATACAAAAAGGAGTATGCTTTCCACCTCGCTACCATTATACACACATGCACATCTTGATCAGGATTGTATGACTTGCATTCTCCATGGACCCACACTTTTGGTTCGGCAAAAATATGTGATGCAAGTATGCCTCTCTTTCATTCCCTACCAAGCTCCACATAAAGCCTTTTGTAGAAGTAGGATAAAAAGAGGCAATTCCAATGCCTTGGTGAGGAATCATATACATTGAGCAATTTGAGAGCTATCATTCGAGGAGTATGAGCTATGCTTTTACTTTTGAAAATCCTTCAAAAACCCAAGTGACTCAGCAGAGGTGGCTATGATGACTCGAATCATGACCGTTCCATTCCTCAACTACCCAAGATTACATGGTAGACACATCGAAGTTCACAGGTGCAGGTATGGCTTGGAATAACTTGTATGCTAGCATCATACCATGAGAAGTATGCTCCCGCCTTATGCTCACAAGCTTTACTCGAGGACGAGCAAAGAGCTAAGTGTGGGGGTCTTGTTGACGGTCCTTATGGTCTATTTTTACCGTCAACATATTGCACCTTTCCGAACCAAACACCATCACCAAGAGTAGACATAGGGTTTATTTCTAACAATTTCCACTAGTCTTGGTGAAATTATGAGTGCAGGTGCATTTCATATCAAAAGAAGGGAAAACACATCAAGAAGCCCACAACTTATCACTCCGAGAATTCAGCATCGGCAGCCCGACAAGATATGGATCAAAAGTCATACAAAACTCAACCAACTTGGGCCCTTGCATGAGGATCATTGAACAAGACATCAAGGAGGACCCCTCGACCAAAGCCCAAGGCCATAGGGGCCAATGGGGGTTCGGCCGAACCGCTACGGTGGGTTCGGCCGAGCTGCTACGAGTGCCCAACAGGGCCCAATTTTGGCCTGCCGGCAGCTACCGCCTTCCCGATGTCGGTTCCACCTGCAATTAATGCCACCGACGTCCGGAACCGCCTCCAAGTTGCCGACCTTCCAAGGCTATAAATAAAGGGCTACACCCCCTCTCTCAACACACCACCAACATCAAGATAGAAGACAAAATTCTCATCCTTAGGCCAAGGGCCTCTTGTATCTTAGTAGAATAGGAGAGAGGGCAAGGAAAAGGAAGGAGTGTTCCTCCCTTTTATAAAGTGGAGTAGTATTTCCTTTCCTTTTACCTTGGCGTGTAAACACTCTTTTAGGTGATTTATACGTGGTGATCTACTTATCTATCGTGACATATCTTTGTTAGACGTAATTCTTGTTATACTTGTTTACGGGATCATCGCTTCGCAAGAAGTGCTCTAGCTTTCGAACTCGGTTCTAGGCCGAGGCTAGAGTAGCGGTCAATAGCATAGACGTGGTGTCTAGGCTGGAGATCGCCTTTGTTTGCTGTGTGCCCCACGGTTTGTAGAGGTAGGTGGCAGGAAGTGACAGCCCTGTCATCCAAAGGAACCCTCCACGTTCGGGTACATAGTAGAGCTTTCGTAGACCGGAGTGGCTTGGCGGACCAAGCCTAAGACGGTGCCCGAAGTAAACAAGTCTAGCTTGCGTTCGTCTACCTTTAAAGGATAAATAGATAAGAGTCACCCTCTCGACCCTATTTTGCTACGTTGTCTTGGTTGTCCTTGGGTAAACTAACCTTGTTGCAGAAATACTCCGTTCCCTCGCGGATATAAATACGATACCTTGGAATACTCCCGGGTGAAGTGCTACAACGGTATTCCGTGCGCTTGCGGATTTATTCGTGACGTAAGAAATACCAACAGGCATCCCATGATTGCAAGGCTTGTAGCAACCTTCGATTGACATCCAGATCCGACACTTTTTCTCCAAGTGCCCTCCTCTTGTTTACTATCCTCATCATTCTTTCATGTGCTTCCTTTGGTCCTTCTTCCGACCTCATGACAAAGTAGTTGAACTCTTCTCTAAGCCCTTCTAGCTTAGACTCCTTTACACTATCAATGCTCTCATGAACTAGTTCAAGCTTCAACCAAATTTGATGAGCATCCTCCAATCCGACTATCTTCTCATACTCGACGGGGCCAAGTGAGGACACAAGAGCACTTGCCGCCGTCATATTGCACCTTACATTGAACAAGTCTTGTGCGGTTGGCTTACTTCTACATTCCCACAAGAATCCATTTTGAGTGACATTCCTCACATTTTGATGAATGGAATCCAAGTGTAGGAGCATCTTTGTTTTCCAATGATCAAAGTATTGACCATCGAAATAGAGAAGTCTTCCGAAGCCGGGTCCAATGTGCTCATCCTTTCCATCACTGTAGGTGTATGGCATCTTGTTGTAATGTATTGGCAAAGCACTAAATGTCGAGTCTTAAACTCGCCATTAGAACTACCCGGTCCATCACGAGTATGGAATTCGATGGTGCAACACACGAAACACACAGGAACACGAGATTTTAGACGAGGTTCGGGCCCCTCAATTGAGAGTAATACCTTACGTCATATATGTTATGTATTGCCTTTAGCAGATTGCTAATTGCGAGTTGTCCGAGTGTAGGAACTTGTCCTAACTTCTAGGAACTTGTTAGAACTTGTGCTTCTAGGGGTCCCTACCCCGCCTTATATGTCCGGGGAGGCAAGGTTACATGTAGAATCCTAGTCGGATACAATATCTACATACTTAGAAACTCTATCTCTAAGCTTTCTTATCAACTCGTAGTCCTACTCGGTCGGTCTTGTACTTTCCTTAAGCATGAATCCAGCCCTGTTGTCCGCCTTTGCTTCCATACCGGTCTTATGGAACCTTCCGGAATCCTATACCGGTCGGTCACCACTCGTGGGCCCGCCCCACCGGTCTTATGTCTTCAATACGCCACCATGTCCTTGATAAATCATTCTTCCGATCAATGTATACCCGTAAGGTAAGTCTACGACACTAAACACATCTCCATCATTAGCAATTCCTTTCCCACTCTCATTTCTTGCCTTGAGAACAGCTTCATCGGGTGAGTTTTCATTGCCTACTTCACCGGTTGGTTTTGGTGGAACTTCACCACTACCACTACCACTAGCTGTTGCATCTTTGTCATTTGTCATCTTTAATCTTCAAGCGGTGAGGCTTCAACGAAGATACCGGCTCGATACCAATTGAAAGTCGCCTAGAGGGGGGAAGTGAATAGGCGATTATCCTGAAAATCACTTAATTTAATAAATTAAATACACAGGAAAGATTTGTCCGACTATAGTAGGACAAAGTCCGACTCCGGACAAATATCCGACTAGAGTAGGACAAAGTACGACTGCCTCGTGCGGAAAGTAGATCGGCAGCCAAGATGGACAAATCCACGGGAAATAAACAACAAGCAAGCGAGAAGCAACACTAGAAAGCTAGGGCAACAATGACACAAGCAAGCAAGCCAGCTACACGATTAATTTTGGAATTAGAACAACAACAACCTAGAGCTATAGCACACAAATTGCAAGAAACTAAAGGGAGACAAGAAGACACACGATTTTTCACCGAAGCTCGGCTCCACCAAGAAGCCTACGTCTCCGTTGAGGAGTCGACCAAGGGCCGGGTTGCTCTCAACCCTAAACCTCTTCAAGCCACCACAAAGGCCGGCTTAAAATCCACTAAAACAAAGCTCCACGAAGGGAGGGGCAATACAAACGACCCGAGTCTCAACCACAAGCTTGGGAGCTCGCCGGGTAACGCCTAACCGTCTAGGGGATGAATCCCCAAGAGTAACAAACATAACAAGTACCAGCGATGAGAATGAATCAAGTGCTCTTGAGATGGTGATGAAGCTCAACAAATTCTCCTCAATCTTCTCACAAATCCGCCAAGGATTGGAGTGGGGAATCAAATTGGAAGAGGAGAAGTGCTTGGGAGGGTTTGGGAGTGTGTTTGAGTGTGGAGAGAGTGCCAACCGGCCAAAAGGGGACGAAGCCTCCTTTTATAGCCGGACACTCAAAACGGTCGTTGGACTCGAACCGACTCGGACTTTGTCCGAGTGAGTCGGACTTTGTCCGACTAAGAAAGATGTTTTCTTTACGGAGTCCGAATGATAAATCCGACATAAGTCGGATATGTCCGACTGGATAGAGGAGTCGGATATTGTCCGACGGAGTCGGACTTTGTCCGACTCCTAGGGTTTCGGAAGAACGGCACCGCCTCCGGAGTCCGAACAGAGTGTCCGAGTGGGTCGGACAAAACTTGAGTCGGACAAAGTCCGACTGAGTCGGATATATCCGACTCCTCGGTGGTGCACCTCTCTGGAGTCCGAGTCCAATATTCGAGTGAGTTGGACTTTGTCCGACTCCTCCCGATTTTCACGAATGATACGTTCTCCGGAGTCCGACTCGAATGTCCGAGTGACTCGGACTTTGTCCGACTCTGAGAAGTGGAGAACTGATTTTTGATTTGAAGATGGAATTTTGAGCACTTGAATTCTCACACTTCATACTTGTGTATCCCTCTTGATAGTACGGTCTTTCCTATACTCAAGACATAAATTAAAAGGCTTCACATCTTGATCTTGAGCATAATTGGACCATTTTCCAAATTTTGCAAATATTTACGTATATGGCCAGTTCCTTTTTGTGTTTCTTTTCTCTCAATTGAATTTTAAATATAAACTGTACATAAGCTCATTTGAAACATTAGTCCTTTTTAATTGTATTGATCTGTTGGTATTTCTTACGGTCACGATAAATCCGCAAGCGCACGGAGAATACCGTTGTAGCATTTCACCCGTGAGTATTCAAGGGTATCGTATTTTCCACAGGGAAGGCGGTGGTTTACGAGATAGCAATGTTCATAATCATATGACTAATAAGGTACCAAAGCCTAAATAGGGGTAAGGATAATAATGATAGTGGGTAGTAGTGACAACACCACCAGAGCAATCCAATCTAACACTAGAACTAAGCCTAGGCTAAGCGGGGTTAAGGAGAAAGCCGAGATGGGTCCTTATGTACTTCTAATATTCCTGCTCATGCAACACATACAAGTCTAAGCTCTATGTCATCCTGGAACAAGGGGATAACCAGCAGGGCTGTCACCACCTACGGGCATTCCTTCTACCAGGCAATCAAGGCTATCTACTATAGAACAAGAGGACTAGGCACGGCAGGGCTGTCACCACCTACCGTTACCCTTCATCCAGGACACGTGACACAAGGGCAATTAGATCCCTATGCCGGTCCTACGATCACGTGGCGTTGAAGCAATTAAGTCCTCACCGTCGGATCTTATCCTGTTCGAGCGGACAACCAAACACCCAAAGCAGTTTATCAATCTAAGCACCATGCTCACATTGCTAAACTGAACTCCCGAAAGAGTACACTTAATCTTGACCGGCCGAATCAGATCAAGTGCTCGGAACATGCAAGACTCGACCCTACGGATCATCAAGTAAATGGGTGAGACATGCCTAACTCTAACCCTACGGATTGACGAGTTATGGGCCATGTCACACATGACTCGACCCTACGGATCATCAAGTCATTGGCCAAAGCATGTCTCACCTCATCATGCATGAAACGAGTGTAAGGACATACACGAATGAATGAAGGCATGTGAAGCATGAAGCAACCTATCATGACTAGACAATAACCACATAGAAAGCACATGATCATCATACTAGTACAATCATAAGGCATGAGGAACAAAGAAGATAATTCTATTGAGGTGAACCTTGATACTTACTTAATATGAGATGCACGATGAATGAACGAAGAACGAACGAAGAACGATGAACGAACGACGAACGAACTTCTATTATAAGCAAGTATCCTCGAAGTACAAGATTGGGCTAAATCCTCACAAAGAGAGGACAACCCTCTCCTCTACTAAACTCCCCCCTCTAATCCTCTACAGCCTAGAGACTAGTCTAATGCTAGATGGATTCCTCTTGGTGTCAATGTGTTGTGATCTCTTGAATTGGATGATTGAGAGAGGTAGGGGTGCCCCTTTATTTATAGTCTTGGAAGGTCGGCAACTTGGAGGCGGTTCCTGACGTCGGTGGCATTTAATGCAGGTGGAACCGACCTCCGGACGTCGGTAGTGAACCGCCGGAGAAAGATGGGCCGGTGGGGCCACCACCACGGTTCGGCCGAACCCAAATCCCAGGTCGGCCGAACCGGGCTGGGCCCCACTGGGTCCGGTCTTCTTCGTGGTGGCTCTCCGTGTTGCTTCCCTCCTTGGTCCAGTTGCTAGGGATAGATTTGGAGCCTGTTTCTCTGGATTTTGGGCTGAGAGAGTTGTCTTTTATGTCGGGGAAAGTTAGGCAAGTGCGAAGCCCATGTTTTATGCATACTTGTCCCCGTTTTCATATGGATTGCACCTGCACTCACGAATTCACCAAGACTTGTGGAAATGGTTAGATAAAAGCCCTATGTCTACTCTTGGTGGTGGATATGATTTAAAAAGGTGCATAAAGTTGACGGTAAAAAAGGACCGTAAGGACCGTCAACATTGACGTTAATCACACAAAACCATAATTAGTGGCCTAGATGCACTTTCACGTGGAGAGACATGATCCTCTCCTCTTGCTCCTCCTTGCGGCGGTGTAGATCTTCAATCTCATCCAAAGCCTCGGTCGAGCATGAAGTCCATAGCTCTAGTGAGGCGCACTTGCTCCTGAAGTCCGTCATCGGTGTCTCTTGCAGGTGCGGGCATCACTCGTAGTGTCCAAGCTACAGCTCTCTCTATAGGGGAAATGAGCATACTGGGAGTTGCGTATACCGAGGTCCCTCCTGGCGCATAGCACAAGAAGAGCTTGACGAGCAGCAACGCGAATCCCAGCATCGAACGTAGATCTTGGGGCGGTGGCGTGGTGCTCACGAAGGGTGCGGCGCATGCCGTCGTCCGTGCACCGGCGGTAGAGGATCACCGACACCCTCCACCGGTAGCCTCTTCCACGCAGCGCTGTACTTGGTCCCAATGTAGAGAGGGGCGTCGTGGTAGCCGAGCCCTTGAAGCACATACGACGAGTGTTGGGGTAGTAGCTGGCGTGTAGTCCATTGGAGTGAGTCACCATGGTGGGCTGGTACATCCAAGCGGTGCCCTCGGGGATGCGCGTGGGCCGAACAACCACTGTCTTGTGCGGGGTGATCTTAGTACGAGCCATCTACAAAGTTTTGAATAGAGGAGGTTAGTAAAATATTTTCATAAACAAAAGGTAATGGAGGCAGCAAGATGAGTATAGATAAGCAAGTTATAAGAAATATATATATAATTTTGAGAATAAGATTTTCAAATTAAAGCTAAGACACGAAGACTCTAACTAAACTAGTGTCCTACGGTTGACACGGCTCCGATACCACTTTGTCACATCCAGTCTTAAGGCCAAGACCGAATACATAGCTATATGTGTGCCGGGATCAATTTATCACACATATAGAGACAATAATGAAATAACGAGTATAACCAATGCCATAGTATAACTTATTACATCGTCTCAATCGTATCTTTATTACATAACCTGAATAAATGTCTCAAAGACTAAACTAGACTCAGCGGAAGACTCCATACGCCACGGGCAATCAAGCGGGTGAAACGCACGCCTAGTAGTAGTCTTCATCAATGTACTTCCTCTCGGCTTCGAGCAGCGAGTAGTGTATAGCAACGAGAAAATAGCAAGAGTGAGTACATGTAGTACTCAGCAAGTGTGGGAAATAAAAGACATGCAAGTTGTATAAAAGGAAAGGCGACATAGGGTTTGCAATAGAAGCACCTATACTAGTCAAGTTAATTAAACATCCTATTTACTATGTGATAAAAGAACCAACAGGTTACCCCACTGTCAACCACCGTAAGCTACTCCACTTACAGTAAATCACACTACAGATTACCCCATCCGCAGCCCACCTCACTACAAGTTACCCCACTTGTAGCTACCTAAGGGTTACTACAGATTACCCCATCGACGGGGTTGTTTTTGTAAAAATGCAGATAACGATTGGGCATTCTAATCTGGACCGTCCGTGCCGGATCGGACAGCCAGGATCGCTCGGACGGGGGTAACGGCAGCGGGGCAACGCCGACGAGCGGCGGCGCCATTAGAGGCTCGCCGGAGTTCGCGGAAACAGGGTTTTGGTGTTCTCGACGCAGGGAGCACCGACACGCTGTGGGGAGGCGGTGAACTCGCCGGGGGCAGCGCGCGACGACGGGGAAGTGCGGAGGCGGCTCGCGACGGCGCTCTGCGGGCGGAGAGGAACGGCGGCGTCGCGTGTGCAGCACGAGCGACGAGGGAGCGTCGCGCTTCACGGGCGGCGGCGGCAGGTCAAGGTGAAGATCGGCACGGGGTTGCGGGGCGTCGCGGTGGCTCCAATTGGTGGCGCGATGGAGCTCGAGCTCGCGACGGCGACGGAGGCAGCGGTGGCGGGTTAGGGCTCGGGAATTGGGGTTTTTGGGATGGAGAGAGAGAGAGCACGGACGCGGCGCACTTATATAGGGGCTCGGGCGTGACACGCACGCCAATGATGGTCGGATCGGAGTTAGAATCGGCTCCGATTCGAGTAGGGTTTGGGGACGGGCTCGAGGCGGGCTCGGGCGGGCTGCGGGTGGGCCTGCGGGGTTGAGTCGGATCGGGAGCGAGAGAGAGAAGAGAGAAAGGGGAGAGGGAAGAGGGAGTTGGGCCGGGGGAGTTTTGGCCCATGGCACGGGATTCGTTTTTCTTCTTTTTCTTTTCTTTCTTTCATTTACTTTCATTTCTATTTTATAACTTAACAAAAATTCTAATCGATTTTGTAATCAAATTTTCAATCAATAAAAACCTAATGCAACTATCAGCATGAATGCAACATTCAATTTGTCAAAAATAAAATAATATATTCTACTAGAGAAATGACTATGTAACGTAGAATAATTTCTAGCACTCGTAATGAAATAAAAAGGAAGTTTTATTTTATTGCAAAAGTTTAAAAATTAGGATGTTACACTCGCTCCCGTAAAAGTCCTATAGGGTATCTAGTACGAAACTCGACACCTAAGAAACACCTACAATTTATTTTACACAAAAACATATATAATCATCATGTGGGGTTCAATTAAGCAACTAAGCAATTACTAAACATGCGAGCGATAATGATGAGAGCAACCTATGGCAAACGAGTGGTAAGGATAGCATAGTATGGCATAGTAAACTACAAGTGCAAGTAACAGTTCACATGCATGGATCAATTTAATGCAAATTGCTAAATAGGTACAAGAGTGGTCAAGGATTGGGGCTTGCACGGAAAACGCTAGTCCTAGGCTGGGTCGGGGTACTCGAACGGCTACTCGGGTGGAAACTCCTCAAGCTGCGGCTCCGACGGGAACTCCTCGGTACCCTCCGACAAACGGATCGTGAAACGGGGGTTAGGCACGCAAATCGAGGCAATATGAAAAGGACGAAACGAACGACGGAAATTACGGTACTAGAACATGATCAAAAGCTACACTAACGCGTAGAGAACGTCGCTACGAGTCCAAAGCAACTAACCGCGTATTTTTACGAGACTCTAGTAAAAAGATATGAATTTCCAAAGAAAAAGGAATTATGGAAATTCTGGAAAATCCAAGAAAAATGAAAAACCAGGGAATATTCCCTTGGAACATTCATTCAGAATATTCCACGGTTCGAGTCTTGTTTCGTGGACCGGGTCCATGGGCCCACTCCCTCGGGTCTCTCTTTGCTGTCCACGTAGACCGCGTCCATGCAAGAGTGGATAACCAACCCCGTGGACCAACCCCTTCCTCGCGGGTCCCACGCGCGACGTCACCATGACCAGCTCCTCCGGAGGTGGGCGGCGCCGCCGAGCGCCTCCGCGCGCCTCGCTCGAATCTACCCTTCCCGGCGCTACGGCTCGCCGCGGTACTAACCAAACGCACTAGGGTCTTCGTCGCGATGCCGCGCATCCGCCGAGCTACTCCCCTCCGACCAGCTCACCGCGGACAAGCCACGGGAGCTCGCCGGAGTCCCGCAAGGCGGCGGCGCAAAGAGGGGACGCCCCACGGTTGCGAAATTTGGTCCTTTGAGCACACCGGGCGGTAGGCTGAAGCTGCGAGGAACACAACCATACCTACGCCCACCCAAAAAGGTGACCGGAGGCCCGCCGGCGGTGAGAACCACGGCGGCGGCCATGGCGGCTCACTCGCTAAGCAACAAACTGCGACCTTTCCCCACAAAACACGCATGCACGAGGTTCCCTACTGCCACACGGGTCTACCGGACTCACTAATTGAACACGAGCTCCACTCCAACGAGCTCCCCACCGGCGCTCATGGCACGGCGGAGGCGGATCTCGTCGCGCAACACGAGGGAACTCCAATACAAAGGGGAAAAGGATGGCGGGGGTGCGGTCACTCACTAGCTCTGTCGTGATGGCCTTGGCGAGGGCGAGGAAGCAGCGACGACGACGAGCCGCGAAGATCACGGACGGAAGGAGCACAACGATGGCGGACGGTGGTGGTGACCACGCTTCTCCGTGTTCCGGGGCTACAAGGAAGAGATAGGGTCGCGCTCAAGACCATAAGACGTGGTAAACGAATAGGAACAAGGAACGGAGCATGTGCTCACCGGGAAGGCACGGACGGGGGCCAACGACGGCGATCTCCTCGGCGGGCGAAAACTTCTTGCGGCCCGCTCGTCCTCCCTGGAGCACGAGACAACGAACGATGAGCACCGGGCGACTCGGCGAGACGCACCGAACACGAAGGTGGCAACGGGCTCACCTACTCGGCGCCGGCGAGAACCTCGACGGGGAGAAGCGGCTAGGGTTTGCGCCCGGAGGCGGCGCGAGGAGGATGGAAAGGGAGGCGGCGCTGCGAGGGGGTTTTGTAGCCGGGGAAAGGTGGAGGGAGCAGGTAGGGTCCGTGGCGCAAGACGACGCGCGTCCGAGGTGTCACGCTCCGCGGGCGCCGCGCGGGATGAGCTGAGGTGGAAAGGTGGGAGGAGGAAGACGCACCTGTAGCACTCGGGTCGGGCTGGGGTGCGGCTGGGCTGCGCGGGAAGGAAAGAGAATGGGTCACGCGGACGGAGATACGGCCCAAGACGCGGAAAGTTCAAATAAAAGTTTTGCAAATTGTTTCATCCAATTTCATCCGATTCAAATTCAATTTTCTTTCCAAATTCATCCAAACCTTTTCGAAACTCACATTTTTTTATTACACAAGCACTTAGTACAAATTTGGGCTGTTACAGCCACTTGGGCCCAATCCACAACTACTACGAGGCTTCTAACGGATTGGGGTGTTACAGCTAGGTATAAGTAGGTTCAGCCCGAGGACTTGGGGCATTACAATATAAACATATTTACCCCATTCACATTAATACACAAGGAACATGACATACTTTTTTATTATAAAGGGAAACAAGGAACTACTACATGTGGATTCCTTACTACGGTCTACGGTGCTTGTCATCTTTCCCAAAATGAGAAGGCCACGATGGATGTCTAACACATGGTCCGTCAGGTTTTAGCGTGGTCCCAAATCAGACACGAGAAGAAGGCACAAGTATCGTATTGATGAGAGAACTTTTTTGATAAAACGGAAATAGACTTTGATCTCTAGTAGTTACATAGCCTTTGAGGTATTACTAGTTTTCAGGTACATTATTGGATTGGAAAGGGAACAATATGAATCAAATATTGAGCCAAGGCCTATATATAGATAGTACAATTAAAATAGTTATCACATAAGGTTGTTGAGATCTAGTGCATGCGATGAATTAATTAGCTGCTCGAATCTGCCTTGTCCTTATGATAGCTATATGATCAAGAGTTCACTGGTGAGAAATAAACACCGATGGCATTAACATAATTGCTTGAGCGCGCATAGAAGCCAACAATGCTGCTATTTCTTCTGGATGGAGTATGAAAATGGTTCCCCCTCGGCTGTCCAAATGGCCCATAGGTGCGTAAATTTGTCACTATTGTAAGTGATGTTACAAGTTCAGGTGTTGTATGAAATGGGCCGGTTGTCCCAGAGACATCAGTCACAATCTCAGATGAACCAAGATGGATCTGCAACAAAAATAAAATACTCAAATTGTATATTATACAGAACCTAATCAGATTCACATCAAACAATTCACTCACCGTTTGGATATTACCACCAATTCCACCCCAAAGAGGTGTCGTGTGTTGCTTTCCATGTCTATCCTCATAGGAAAATGTGATTGCATCGATGACAACTCCAGAACAGATTTTCACGCTTCGAAGTCGGTGGGGTGTCACCTTGACATCTTGAGGTCGTCCCCCAACACCGCCCCATGGACCAACCTTGTCGGGCATTATCTGCATGCCAGAAACGTGACACGGAACATAAATGAACACCAACAAAGACAGCTGATGAATATGTTCTTGATGAAAATATCAATAATGTTTAGGACGATAAACTTAAATTTAGTAGTCTTACCTCCTGCTGTTCCTTCGCTTCTATTGTTTCCTCGTGCACATTAGGTTTCCCATCATACTCTTCCTCTATCATTTTGTCTTCAGAATATCTGATCACATCAAGCTTAGGACAGTTGGGATTTATTGCGATGGCCTTCCTTATAGCAGCATCAGCTGCGGCCACCTCAAAAGTGTTGGAACCGCTGCAATCAATTCTAATGGTTACATACTTAAGAGTAAAGAGATTCTGCAACCAGAGATAAAAATCACCATAATTAGCCTTTGTCTCCGAGGCCCTTAATAAGACCACAATAATTTCAATTTTGGGCATAGCTCCTGGTGCAAACACGAGTCCCATGACATCACTGCAAAAACTAAACTCAACAAGACTTGGGAAATTTGCATTATTAGTGCCAATGGACAACCTTTCTTCGGTGGAAATAAGTTCGAGCACATGAAGACAGAGGTATTGCATAAATGGCAAGGCTCCAAGATTTTGTACATCTACATCTCTTAGTCTGTTTAACATTATGTCCACATACGAGAGGTACAAGAGTGAGGAATTTATCCAGCTCGGCAGTCTAGAGAAATATCCACCTGAAAAACAACGGAGATGTTGAGGTACCCATTGTAAATGTGTCATGAACTCTGTGGACTTTAATCCTGTAGTATCAATTTGTAGTTCCAGAATATTTGGTAGATTACATAAAGAATTTGCCAACGGTTTCTCATAGCTTTCATCCCATGTATCACGTAATAAATATATATGGAGTCGTCTTAGCTCTGTCGGATGTCCCAGCTCTTTTGATAGGTTTGGAGAGATGCTAACGCCAGCACAGGACAAAACCTGTAAAGACTCCAATTTTGCGATTCCATCCGGGAGTTTCAGTTCCCTTTCAATGTATAGTTGCACTAAATGTGTTAACTGGACAATTGTAGATGGAAGTTCCCTTATGCTTGTGTGCCTCAAGTCCAATGTCTGCAAACAATTAAGCCTCCCTATTTCTTTTGGTACATTTGTAATATTAGTGTCCTTGAGTCCTAAATACCTCAAATGAACCAAGTTACCAATACCGTCCATTTGCTGGCTTTTCAGGTCACGGCAACCTTCGAAATCTAATACACGCAGAATTCGAAAGCATGAAAGAGGCGGAATCAGGCTAGTAGCTGGAGGAAAGACAATAAGTGACCTCAGGTTGGACAAGTTCCTTGTAACCTGAAGTCCAGTGTTCTCTTCACATCTCCGGAGCGCTAGCCGATGTATCTTTCTAGATTCGAGAGATGGAATGATGGCTATCTATATTGGTGAAGAAGTTTTCATCGGTTGATAAGGATTTAATGAGATCAAGGACCATATCATGCACAAAACAATAACTTACCCTGCCATGATCATCAATTTGTGCTGGTTGAATCATGTTTCTATTAACGAGCTCAACAAAGTAATCTATCCCGAGTTGATGCATATGATCTATATGATCTCCCTGGACTAAACCTTCAGCTATCCATCGCCGTACCAATAGATCTATCGATATGTTATGATCCTCTGGAAATATACTTAGATACAACAGACAAGCTTTTAGATGGGTGGGCAAATCATAGTAACCGACGGATAGTATCCGTCGCATATTCTCCACACTAGAGCTTTTCTCAAGTCCTGATCCAATAGAATTGTGAACATTGTACCAACAATTATAATTTCTTCCTTTTTTAGCTAACAAACTAGCAATAGTGATTATGGCCAATGGTACCCCATGACATCTCTTTAAGATCTTCTCTGATAATTCCTTTAATTCTTGATGACAACCATTTTCTGACCCAAAGATTCTTCTATTAAACAACTTCTTTGAGTCCTCATGAGAAAGATAGCCTAGTTTATAAATAGTACCATCAACACCGGAGCAACATGATGTAGCAACTGAAAGTATGCGAGTCGTTGTGATTATTTTGCTACCGTGGTTGTTATCAACTAGAGCACATCTGATTTGATACCATGCTGACTCATTCCATACGTCATCAATTATTATGAAGTATCTGTAGTATTGTAACAAAGAGAGAAATATGTAAAACAATAATTGAAATATTTAATTATTGTGACTAAACAAAATTCATCTTGTTATGAAGCGGGGGAATAGAATAGATTATGTGAAGCTGCATTTGTTTCTTTTGACTATGTGGATTAGCATCTGCGCCCCACAGAATTTCCAGAGAATCGTCAAGCAACTAGTATCAAACAAAAATTGGGTCTTGTATTTTTGGTGAATAAACACATCCTTTATTCTTGCCATTTTCCAAATATTCTGATATCTTCAAATATCTAATACACTTCACGCTCTCATACATACCATGAACCAAACAGTTACTGGGAATAAGTGCCTATAACCCCAACATGAGCGATGACTGTTGGGTTTATACAACCATCAACATAGGCTATTGAAATTCAATACCCGCATGAATTGTGGATGATCTCAGAGGAAAGCACCTTTCAATTAAAATAAAATTACGGATTAGGTCCAGAAATGGGATCTTTCCCCGTGATACTTGCATTATAGCTCCGGCTAAGCATTGTGGATGTCGGCAGAGATTCTCTGCCCATGCCATCCCTACCATGCCCGATCTCTTCGGGAACGATCAGAGGCCACGACTCGTCTCGCGCACCCTCATGGCCCCACTCCCTACCTCAGCATACTGTCTGTCAGATTGAGTTTTCACTGGTGCAACCCTATTGTACGGCTGCCTCCTCGTACGATGTTTTACAGTTTTGCGGCGCTACCACGTGGACCATGAAACATGTAGAGTTGTTCGCCGTTCTGGACAGCTCCAAAGCAAAGTTACATATTCCAATTTTTTTCAAATAATATGTTGGTCAGGACTTCTGTTCTTTTTTCATCTTGTTCTCCCTCTTCCTTTTTAAACAGATAGTATTCATCTTTTAAATATTGTTGCGAATTGAAACTATTTTGTTCTATACTATTCTGGATGTCCTGCAATGTAAATTATTTTGCTTCACAACTGAATTTTTTTTGTTCCAAGTTGAATATACTTTATTCTATGCTAGTACTGTAATCTTTTTTGTTCCACAATATATTTTATCCAGAAAAAAATGTTCTGGAACAATTAGTTTTTTTCAGTAATAAAAATAAATGTTCTGAATCAGTGTTCCACAACAAACGGAAATAGACTTTGATCTCTAGTAGTTACATAGCCTTTGAGGTATTACTAGTTTTCAGGTACATTATTGGATTGGAAAGGGAACAATATGAATCAAATATTGAGCCAAGGCCTATATATAGATAGTACAATTAAAATAGTTATCACATAAGGTTGTTGAGATCTAGTGCATGCGATGAATTAATTAGCTGCTCGAATCTGCCTTGTCCTTATGATAGCTATATAATCAAGAGTTCACTGGTGAGAAATAAACACCGATGGCATTAACATAATTGCTTGAGCGCGCATAGAAGCCAACAATGCTGCTATTTCTTCTGGATGGAGTATGAAAATGGTTCCCCCTCGGCTGTCCAAATGGCCCATAGGTGCGTAAATTTGTCACTATTGTAAGTGATGTTACAAGTTCAGGTGTTGTATGAAATGGGCCGGTTGTCCCAGAGACATCAGTCACAATCTCAGATGAACCAAGATGGATCTGCAACAAAAATAAAATACTCAAATTGTATATTATACAGAACCTAATCAGATTCACATCAAACAATTCACTCACCGTTTGGATATTACCACCAATTCCACCCCAAAGAGGTGTCGTGTGTTGCTTTCCATGTCTATCCTCATAGGAAAATGTGATTGCATCGATGACAACTCCAGAACAGATTTTCACGCTTCGAAGTCGGTGGGGTGTCACCTTGACATCTTGAGGTCGTCCCCCAACACCGCCCCATGGACCAACCTTGTCAGGCATTATCTGCATGCCAGAAACGTGACACGGAACATAAATGAACACCAACAAAGACAGCTGATGAATATGTTCTTGATGAAAATATCAATAATGTTTAGGACGATAAACTTAAATTTAGTAGTCTTACCTCCTGCTGTTCCTTCGCTTCTATTGTTTCCTCGTGCACATTAGGTTTCCCATCATACTCTTCCTCTATCATTTTGTCTTCAGAATATCTGATCACATCAAGCTTAGGACAGTTGGGATTTATTGCGATGGCCTTCCTTATAGCAGCATCAGCTGCGGCCACCTCAAAAGTGTTGGAACCGCTGCAATCAATTCTAATGGTTACATACTTAAGAGTAAAGAGATTCTGCAACCAGAGATAAAAATCACCATAATTAGCCTTTGTCTCCGAGGCCCTTAATAAGACCACAATAATTTCAATTTTGGGCATAGCTCCTGGTGCAAACACGAGTCCCATGACATCACTGCAAAAACTAAACTCAACAAGACTTGGGAAATTTGCATTATTAGTGCCAATGGACAACCTTTCTTCGGTGGAAATAAGTTCGAGCACATGAAGACAGAGGTATTGCATAAATGGCAAGGCTCCAAGATTTTGTACATCTACATCTCTTAGTCTGTTTAACATTATGTCCACATACGAGAGGTACAAGAGTGAGGAATTTATCCAGCTCGGCAGTCTAGAGAAATATCCACCTGAAAAACAACGGAGATGTTGAGGTACCCATTGTAAATGTGTCATGAACTCTGTGGACTTTAATCCTGTAGTATCAATTTGTAGTTCCAGAATATTTGGTAGATTACATAAAGAATTTGCCAACGGTTTCTCATAGCTTTCATCCCATGTATCACGTAATAAATATATATGGAGTCGTCTTAGCTCTGTCAGATGTCCCAGCTCTTTTGATAGGTTTGGAGAGATGCTAACGCCAGCACAGGACAAAACCTGTAAAGACTCCAATTTTGCGATTCCATCCGGGAGTTTCAGTTCCCTTTCAATGTATAGTTGCACTAAATGTGTTAACTGGACAATTGTAGATGGAAGTTCCCTTATGCTTGTGTGCCTCAAGTCCAATGTCTGCAAACAATTAAGCCTCCCTATTTCTTTTGGTACATTTGTAATATTAGTGTCCTTGAGTCCTAAATACCTCAAATGAACCAAGTTACCAATACCGTCCATTTGCTGGCTTTTCAGGTCACGGCAACCTTCGAAATCTAATACACGCAGAATTCGAAAGCATGAAAGAGGCGGAATCAGGCTAGTAGCTGGAGGAAAGACAATAAGTGACCTCAGGTTGGACAAGTTCCTTGTAACCTGAAGTCCAGTGTTCTCTTCACATCTCCGGAGCGCTAGCCGATGTATCTTTCTAGATTCGAGAGATGGAATGATGGCTATCTATATTGGTGAAGAAGTTTTCATCGGTTGATAAGGATTTAATGAGATCAAGGACCATATCATGCACAAAACAATAACTTACCCTGCCATGATCATCAATTTGTGCTGGTTGAATCATGTTTCTATTAACGAGCTCAACAAAGTAATCTATCCCGAGTTGATGCATATGATCTATATGATCTCCCTGGACTAAACCTTCAGCTATCCATCGCCGTACCAATAGATCTATCGATATGTTATGATCCTACTGGAAATATACTTAGATACAACGAGACAAGCTTTTAGATGGGTGGGCAAATCATAGTAACCGACGGATAGTATCCGTCGCATATTCTCCACACTAGAGCTTTTCTCAAGTCCTGATCCAATAGAATTGTGAACATTGTACCAACAATTATAATTTCTTCCTTTTTTAGCTAACAAACTAGCAATAGTGATTATGGCCAATGGTACCCCATGACATCTCTTTAAGATCTTCTCTGATAATTCCTTTAATTCTTGATGACAACCATTTTCTGACCCAAAGATTCTTCTATTAAACAACTTCTTTGAGTCCTCATGAGAAAGATAGCCTAGTTTATAAATAGTACCATCAACACCGGAGCAACATGATGTAGCAACTGAAAGTATGCGAGTCGTTGTGATTATTTTGCTACCGTGGTTGTTATCAACTAGAGCACATCTGATTTGATACCATGCTGACTCATTCCATACGTCATCAATTATTATGAAGTATCTGTAGTATTGTAACAAAGAGAGAAATATGTAAAACAATAATTGAAATATTTAATTATTGTGACTAAACAAAATTCATCTTGTTATGAAGCGGGGGAATAGAATAGATTATGTGAAGCTGCATTTGTTTCTTTTGACTATGTGGATTAGCATCTGCGCCCCACAGAATTTCCGAGAGAATCGTCAAGCAACTAGTATCAAACAAAAATTGGGTCTTGTATTTTTGGTGAATAAACACATCCTTTATTCTTGCCATTTTCCAAATATTCTGATATCTTCAAATATCTAATACACTTCACGCTCTCATACATACCATGAACCAAACAGTTATCTGGGAATAAGTGCCTATAACCCCAACATGAGCGATGACTGTTGGGTTTATACAACCATCAACATAGGCTATTGAAATTCAATACCCGCATGAATTGTGGATGATCTCGAGAGGAAAGCACCTTTCAATTAAAATAAAATTACGGATTAGGTCCAGAAATGGGATCTTTCCCCGTGATACTTGCATTATAGCTCGGCTAAGCATTGTGGATGTCGGCAGAGATTCTCTGCCCATGCCATCCCTACCATGCCCGATCTCTTCGGGAACGATCAGAGGCCACGACTCGTCTCGCGCACCCTCATGGCCCCACTCCCTACCTCAGCATACTGTCCGTCAGATTGAGTTTTCACTGGTGCAACCCTATTGTACGGCTGCCTCCTCGTACGATGTTTTACAGTTTTGCGGCGCTACCACGTGGACCATGAAACATGTAGAGTTGTTCGCCGTTCTGGACAGCTCCAAAGCAAAGTTACATATTCCAATTTTTTTCAAATAATATGTTGGTCAGGAATTCTGTTCTTTTTTCATCTTGTTCTCCCTCTTCCTTTTTAAACAGATAGTATTCATCTTTTAAATATTGTTGCGAATTGAAACTATTTTGTTCTATACTATTCTGGATGTCCTGCAATGTAAATTATTTTGCTTCACAACTGAATTTTTTTTTGTTCCAAGTTGAATATACTTTATTCTATGCTAGTACTGTAATCTTTTTTGTTCCACAATATATTTTATCCAGAAAAAAATGTTCTGGAACAATTAGTTTTTTTCAGTAATAAAAATAAATGTTCTGAATCAGTGTTCCACAACAAACGGAAATAGACTTTGATCTCTAGTAGTTACATAGCCTTTGAGGTATTACTAGTTTTCAGGTACATTATTGGATTGGAAAGGGAACAATATGAATCAAATATTGAGCCAAGGCCTATATATAGATAGTACAATTAAAATAGTTATCACATAAGGTTGTTGAGATCTAGTGCATGCGATGAATTAATTAGCTGCTCGAATCTGCCTTGTCCTTATGATAGCTATATAATCAAGAGTTCACTGGTGAGAAATAAACACCGATGGCATTAACATAATTGCTTGAGCGCGCATAGAAGCCAACAATGCTGCTATTTCTTCTGGATGGAGTATGAAAATGGTTCCCCCTCGGCTGTCCAAATGGCCCATAGGTGCGTAAATTTGTCACTATTGTAAGTGATGTTACAAGTTCAGGTGTTGTATGAAATGGGCCGGTTGTCCCAGAGACATCAGTCACAATCTCAGATGAACCAAGATGGATCTGCAACAAAAATAAAATACTCAAATTGTATATTATACAGAACCTAATCAGATTCACATCAAACAATTCACTCACCGTTTGGATATTACCACCAATTCCACCCCAAAGAGGTGTCGTGTGTTGCTTTCCATGTCTATCCTCATAGGAAAATGTGATTGCATCGATGACAACTCCAGAACAGATTTTCACGCTTCGAAGTCGGTGGGGTGTCACCTTGACATCTTGAGGTCGTCCCCCAACACCGCCCCATGGACCAACCTTGTCAGGCATTATCTGCATGCCAGAAACGTGACACGGAACATAAATGAACACCAACAAAGACAGCTGATGAATATGTTCTTGATGAAAATATCAATAATGTTTAGGACGATAAACTTAAATTTAGTAGTCTTACCTCCTGCTGTTCCTTCGCTTCTATTGTTTCCTCGTGCACATTAGGTTTCCCATCATACTCTTCCTCTATCATTTTGTCTTCAGAATATCTGATCACATCAAGCTTAGGACAGTTGGGATTTATTGCGATGGCCTTCCTTATAGCAGCATCAGCTGCGGCCACCTCAAAAGTGTTGGAACCGCTGCAATCAATTCTAATGGTTACATACTTAAGAGTAAAGAGATTCTGCAACCAGAGATAAAAATCACCATAATTAGCCTTTGTCTCCGAGGCCCTTAATAAGACCACAATAATTTCAATTTTGGGCATAGCTCCTGGTGCAAACACGAGTCCCATGACATCACTGCAAAAACTAAACTCAACAAGACTTGGGAAATTTGCATTATTAGTGCCAATGGACAACCTTTCTTCGGTGGAAATAAGTTCGAGCACATGAAGACAGAGGTATTGCATAAATGGCAAGGCTCCAAGATTTTGTACATCTACATCTCTTAGTCTGTTTAACATTATGTCCACATACGAGAGGTACAAGAGTGAGGAATTTATCCAGCTCGGCAGTCTAGAGAAATATCCACCTGAAAAACAACGGAGATGTTGAGGTACCCATTGTAAATGTGTCATGAACTCTGTGGACTTTAATCCTGTAGTATCAATTTGTAGTTCCAGAATATTTGGTAGATTACATAAAGAATTTGCCAACGGTTTCTCATAGCTTTCATCCCATGTATCACGTAATAAATATATATGGAGTCGTCTTAGCTCTGTCGGATGTCCCAGCTCTTTTGATAGGTTTGGAGAGATGCTAACGCCAGCACAGGACAAAACCTGTAAAGACTCCAATTTTGCGATTCCATCCGGGAGTTTCGGTTCCCTTTCAATGTATAGTTGCACTAAATGTGTTAACTGGACAATTGTAGATGGAAGTTCCCTTATGCTTGTGTGCCTCAAGTCCAATGTCTGCAAACAATTAAGCCTCCCTATTTCTTTTGGTACATTTGTAATATTAGTGTCCTTGAGTCCTAAATACCTCAAATGAACCAAGTTACCAATACCGTCCATTTGCTGGCTTTTCAGGTCACGGCAACCTTCGAAATCTAATACACGCAGAATTCGAAAGCATGAAAGAGGCGGAATCAGGCTAGTAGCTGGAGGAAAGACAATAAGTGACCTCAGGTTGGACAAGTTCCTTGTAACCTGAAGTCCAGTGTTCTCTTCACATCTCCGGAGCGCTAGCCGATGTATCTTTCTAGATTCGAGAGATGGAATGATGGCTATCTATATTGGTGAAGAAGTTTTCATCGGTTGATAAGGATTTAATGAGATCAAGGACCATATCATGCACAAAACAATAACTTACCCTGCCATGATCATCAATTTGTGCTGGTTGAATCATGTTTCTATTAACGAGCTCAACAAAGTAATCTATCCCGAGTTGATGCATATGATCTATATGATCTCCCTGGACTAAACCTTCAGCTATCCATCGCCGTACCAATAGATCTATCGATATGTTATGATCCTCCGGAAATATACTTAGATACAACAGACAAGCTTTTAGATGGGTGGGCAAATCATAGTAACCGACAGATAGTATCCGTCGCATATTCTCCACACTAGAGCTTTTCTCAAGTCCTGATCCAATAGAATTGTGAACATTGTACCAACAATTATAATTTCTTCCTTTTTTAGCTAACAAACTAGCAATAGTGATTATGGCCAATGGTACCCCATGACATCTCTTTAAGATCTTCTCTGATAATTCCTTTAATTCTTGATGACAACCATTTTCTGACCCAAAGATTCTTCTATTAAACAACTTCTTTGAGTCCTCATGAGAAAGATAGCCTAGTTTATAAATAGTACCATCAACACCGGAGCAACATGATGTAGCAACTGAAAGTATGCGAGTCGTTGTGATTATTTTGCTACCGTGGTTGTTATCAACTAGAGCACATCTGATTTGATACCATGCTGACTCATTCCATACGTCATCAATTATTATGAAGTATCTGTAGTATTGTAACAAAGAGAGAAATATGTAAAACAATAATTGAAATATTTAATTATTGTGACTAAACAAAATTCATCTTGTTATGAAGCGGGGGAATAGAATAGATTATGTGAAGCTGCATTTGTTTCTTTTGACTATGTGGATTAGCATCTGCGCCCCACAGAATTTCCGAGAGAATCGTCAAGCAACTAGTATCAAACAAAAATTGGGTCTTGTATTTTTGGTGAATAAACACATCCTTTATTCTTGCCATTTTCCAAATATTCTGATATCTTCAAATATCTAATACACTTCACGCTCTCATACATACCATGAACCAAACAGTTATCTGGGAATAAGTGCCTATAACCCCAACATGAGCGATGACTGTTGGGTTTATACAACCATCAACATAGGCTATTGAAATTCAATACCCGCATGAATTGTGGATGATCTCGAGAGGAAAGCACCTTTCAATTAAAATAAAATTACGGATTAGGTCCAGAAATGGGATCTTTCCCCGTGATACTTGCATTATAGCTCGGCTAAGCATTGTGGATGTCGGCAGAGATTCTCTGCCCATGCCATCCCTACCATGCCCGATCTCTTCGGGAACGATCAGAGGCCACGACTCGTCTCGCGCACCCTCATGGCCCCACTCCCTACCTCAGCATACTGTCTGTCAGATTGAGTTTTCACTGGTGCAACCCTATTGTACGGCTGCCTCCTCGTACGATGTTTTACAGTTTTGCGGCGCTACCACGTGGACCATGAAACATGTAGAGTTGTTCGCCGTTCTGGACAGCTCCAAAGCAAAGTTACATATTCCAATTTTTTTCAAATAATATGTTGGTCAGGAATTCTGTTCTTTTTTCATCTTGTTCTCCCTCTTCCTTTTTAAACAGATAGTATTCATCTTTTAAATATTGTTGCGAATTGAAACTATTTTGTTCTATACTATTCTGGATGTCCTGCAATGTAAATTATTTTGCTTCACAACTGAATTTTTTTTGTTCCAAGTTGAATATACTTTATTCTATGCTAGTACTGTAATCTTTTTTGTTCCACAATATATTTTATCCAGAAAAAAATGTTCTGGAACAATTAGTTTTTTTCAGTAATAAAAATAAATGTTCTGAATCAGTGTTCCACAACAAACGGAAATAGACTTTGATCTCTAGTAGTTACATAGCCTTTGAGGTATTACTAGTTTTCAGGTACATTATTGGATTGGAAAGGGAACAATATGAATCAAATATTGAGCCAAGGCCTATATATAGATAGTACAATTAAAATAGTTATCACATAAGGTTGTTGAGATCTAGTGCATGCGATGAATTAATTAGCTGCTCGAATCTGCCTTGTCCTTATGATAGCTATATAATCAAGAGTTCACTGGTGAGAAATAAACACCGATGGCATTAACATAATTGCTTGAGCGCGCATAGAAGCCAACAATGCTGCTATTTCTTCTGGATGGAGTATGAAAATGGTTCCCCCTCGGCTGTCCAAATGGCCCATAGGTGCGTAAATTTGTCACTATTGTAAGTGATGTTACAAGTTCAGGTGTTGTATGAAATGGGCCGGTTGTCCCAGAGACATCAGTCACAATCTCAGATGAACCAAGATGGATCTGCAACAAAAATAAAATACTCAAATTGTATATTATACAGAACCTAATCAGATTCACATCAAACAATTCACTCACCGTTTGGATATTACCACCAATTCCACCCCAAAGAGGTGTCGTGTGTTGCTTTCCATGTCTATCCTCATAGGAAAATGTGATTGCATCGATGACAACTCCAGAACAGATTTTCACGCTTCGAAGTCGGTGGGGTGTCACCTTGACATCTTGAGGTCGTCCCCCAACACCGCCCCATGGACCAACCTTGTCGGGCATTATCTGCATGCCAGAAACGTGACACGGAACATAAATGAACACCAACAAAGACAGCTGATGAATATGTTCTTGATGAAAATATCAATAATGTTTAGGACGATAAACTTAAATTTAGTAGTCTTACCTCCTGCTGTTCCTTCGCTTCTATTGTTTCCTCGTGCACATTAGGTTTCCCATCATACTCTTCCTCTATCATTTTGTCTTCAGAATATCTGATCACATCAAGCTTAGGACAGTTGGGATTTATTGCGATGGCCTTCCTTATAGCAGCATCAGCTGCGGCCACCTCAAAAGTGTTGGAACCGCTGCAATCAATTCTAATGGTTACATACTTAAGAGTAAAGAGATTCTGCAACCAGAGATAAAAATCACCATAATTAGCCTTTGTCTCCGAGGCCCTTAATAAGACCACAATAATTTCAATTTTGGGCATAGCTCCTGGTGCAAACACGAGTCCCATGACATCACTGCAAAAACTAAACTCAACAAGACTTGGGAAATTTGCATTATTAGTGCCAATGGACAACCTTTCTTCGGTGGAAATAAGTTCGAGCACATGAAGACAGAGGTATTGCATAAATGGCAAGGCTCCAAGATTTTGTACATCTACATCTCTTAGTCTGTTTAACATTATGTCCACATACGAGAGGTACAAGAGTGAGGAATTTATCCAGCTCGGCAGTCTAGAGAAATATCCACCTGAAAAACAACGGAGATGTTGAGGTACCCATTGTAAATGTGTCATGAACTCTGTGGACTTTAATCCTGTAGTATCAATTTGTAGTTCCAGAATATTTGGTAGATTACATAAAGAATTTGCCAACGGTTTCTCATAGCTTTCATCCCATGTATCACGTAATAAATATATATGGAGTCGTCTTAGCTCTGTCGGATGTCCCAGCTCTTTTGATAGGTTTGGAGAGATGCTAACGCCAGCACAGGACAAAACCTGTAAAGACTCCAATTTTGCGATTCCATCCGGGAGTTTCAGTTCCCTTTCAATGTATAGTTGCACTAAATGTGTTAACTGGACAATTGTAGATGGAAGTTCCCTTATGCTTGTGTGCCTCAAGTCCAATGTCTGCAAACAATTAAGCCTCCCTATTTCTTTTGGTACATTTGTAATATTAGTGTCCTTGAGTCCTAAATACCTCAAATGAACCAAGTTACCAATACCGTCCATTTGCTGGCTTTTCAGGTCACGGCAACCTTCGAAATCTAATACACGCAGAATTCGAAAGCATGAAAGAGGCGGAATCAGGCTAGTAGCTGGAGGAAAGACAATAAGTGACCTCAGGTTGGACAAGTTCCTTGTAACCTGAAGTCCAGTGTTCTCTTCACATCTCTCGGAGCGCTAGCCGATGTATCTTTCTAGATTCAGAGATGGAATGATGGCTATCTATATTGGTGAAGAAGTTTTCATCGGTTGATAAGGATTTAATGAGATCAAGGACCATATCATGCACAAAACAATAACTTACCCTGCCATGATCATCAATTTGTGCTGGTTGAATCATGTTTCTATTAACGAGCTCAACAAAGTAATCTATCCCGAGTTGATGCATATGATCTATATGATCTCCCTGGACTAAACCTTCAGCTATCCATCGCCGTACCAATAGATCTATCGATATGTTATGATCCTCTGGAAATATACTTAGATACAACAGACAAGCTTTTAGATGGGTGGGCAAATCATAGTAACCGACAGATAGTATCCGTCGCATATTCTCCACACTAGAGCTTTTCTCAAGTCCTGATCCAATAGAATTGTGAACATTGTACCAACAATTATAATTTCTTCCTTTTTTAGCTAACAAACTAGCAATAGTGATTATGGCCAATGGTACCCCATGACATCTCTTTAAGATCTTCTCTGATAATTCCTTTAATTCTTGATGACAACCATTTTCTGACCCAAAGATTCTTCTATTAAACAACTTCTTTGAGTCCTCATGAGAAAGATAGCCTAGTTTATAAATAGTACCATCAACACCGGAGCAACATGATGTAGCAACTGAAAGTATGCGAGTCGTTGTGATTATTTTGCTACCGTGGTTGTTATCAACTAGAGCACATCTGATTTGATACCATGCTGACTCATTCCATACGTCATCAATTATTATGAAGTATCTGTAGTATTGTAACAAAGAGAGAAATATGTAAAACAATAATTGAAATATTTAATTATTGTGACTAAACAAAATTCATCTTGTTATGAAGCGGGGGAATAGAATAGATTATGTGAAGCTGCATTTGTTTCTTTTGACTATGTGGATTAGCATCTGCGCCCCACAGAATTTCCGGAGAATCGTCAAGCAACTAGTATCAAACAAAAATTGGGTCTTGTATTTTTGGTGAATAAACACATCCTTTATTCTTGCCATTTTCCAAATATTCTGATATCTTCAAATATCTAATACACTTCACGCTCTCATACATACCATGAACCAAACAGTTACTGGGAATAAGTGCCTATAACCCCAACATGAGCGATGACTGTTGGGTTTATACAACCATCAACATAGGCTATTGAAATTCAATACCCGCATGAATTGTGGATGATCTCAGAGGAAAGCACCTTTCAATTAAAATAAAATTACGGATTAGGTCCGGAAATGGGATCTTTCCCCGTGATACTTGCATTATAGCTCTGGCTAAGCATTGTGGATGTCGGCAGAGATTCTCTGCCCATGCCATCCCTACCATGCCCGATCTCTTCGGGAACGATCAGAGGCCACGACTCGTCTCGCGCACCCTCATGGCCCCACTCCCTACCTCAGCATACTGTCTGTCAGATTGAGTTTTCACTGGTGCAACCCTATTGTACGGCTGCCTCCTCGTACGATGTTTTACAGTTTTGCGGCGCTACCACGTGGACCATGAAACATGTAGAGTTGTTCGCCGTTCTGGACAGCTCCAAAGCAAAGTTACATATTCCAATTTTTTTCAAATAATATGTTGGTCAGGAATTCTGTTCTTTTTTCATCTTGTTCTCCCTCTTCCTTTTTAAACAGATAGTATTCATCTTTTAAATATTGTTGCGAATTGAAACTATTTTGTTCTATACTATTCTGGATGTCCTGCAATGTAAATTATTTTGCTTCACAACTGAATTTTTTTTTGTTCCAAGTTGAATATACTTTATTCTATGCTAGTACTGTAATCTTTTTTGTTCCACAATATATTTTATCCAGAAAAAAATGTTCTGGAACAATTAGTTTTTTCAGTAATAAAAATAAATGTTCTGAATCAGTGTTCCACAACAAACAGATTTTGTCGTAGTATTTCTTCATTTATCTATTAATGTATTTTGTTCCGAGCATTTTCCTTTCAATTTTGCCAACGAATCACTAGATTTGGTGGAACAATGTTCCAGAACAAACAGATTTTATGCTGAGTTTTTTCATCTTGTTCCAAAATTTATTAAAATTGTTCTCAAACAATATACCACTATCTAGAAAAAAATCAGTTTGTTCTGGCACAATCAAATTTGTTCCGAAAGAAAACTAAATGTTCTTGAACAATGTTCCAGAACAAACAAATTTTGTTCCGAGGTTTTTTCATTTTTATTAACAGGTTTTGTTCTGAGTATTTTGTAAAATTATCCCAAGAAACATAAGATTTGCTCTGGAGCTACGTTCCGGAACAAAAGCATTTTGTGCATGTTTTTTCATCTTATTCTGAAAATTATTAAATTTGTTCTGGAATAATACACCACCTCTTCTAGAATAAAATCAGCGTGTTGTTTCAGAACAAAAATTAAATGTCTAGAAACAACGTTTCAGAACAAAGTTCTGGAACAAATAGATTTTCTCTTGATTTTATTTTAAACTTTTTTATTACAGACTTTGTTCTGAGTATTTTTTTAAAAAATATATTTTCCATGAAACATTAGATTTTATTGTGGTGCAATGTTCCGGAAGAAAAGTATTTTGCATCGAGCTTTTTTCATCTCGTACCTAAAGTTATTAAATTTATTGTGGAACAATAAACCACCTATTCAAGAACAAAGTCAGTTTATTCTCAAAGAATCAGATTTTTTTCCTGATCAAAAATATTCTAGAAGAATGTTCCGGAACAAACGGACTTTGTTCTGAGTTTTTTTTCATCTTCTTCCAAAAATGATTAATTTTTTTGGAACAACACGTCACATGCTCCAGAACAAAATTATTTTCTCTCGAAACAATCATATCTATTTTGGAACAGAAATAAATGTTCTGGAACAATGTTTTGGAACAAATAGATTTAGTTCGAGAACAAACGTATTTTATTCTACAAATTATACAAATTGTTCTCGAACAGTTGTATGAAACTTGTTCCAAAACAAACTTATATTGTTCCAGGACAAATTTATTTTGTTGCACAAATTGTTAAAATTGTTCTTGAACGAACTTAATTTGCTCTAGAATTAAAAATAGACTACTATATTCCAAACCACGTTTTAATTTTTTTCTCAAAAAAATAGACTGCTATAGTGCTTAGTATGCTAAATGCTGTCAAAAAGAACGAGGATGCTTTTCAGTCGTCATGCACTGGAGGGTATAGTACAAAATAATAAGAAAAACGAAGCTCAGGTACGGTTCAGAACTAGAATTATTATTGTACCTCTTGTTCTCAAGAAATTGTCTGATAGTGTTGATGAGCTCGAGAATGCCCCACGTATGAATGTCGGGATAATCATTATTGGTAACTTGACGAAGTATACTGCTTAGAATGCTCTTGAAATCAGGCTTCAGGGACACAGATACAAAAGCGTGGCAGTCAAATTGGGCTCGAAGTTGCAGATACGTTACATTAGCCAACGTCGTCTTACCCAGACCACCAACTCCGACGATGGGTATCACTGTCAACCGATGCTTGCCCATTCCCTCCTGCTGCCCAGAAAGCAGCATCTTTGTTAACTCTTCCCTTGGGCGATCGAGGCCAACGTGCCTTGTCGATTCTTCGTATATACCCAGCAGCCGGGAGTCAAGATTTGTTGATCTTTGTTCAGCAACAGCCACGCTATCAATCTTATATCTCTCATGCCGTGCGGCCACCTCCTTGACAAGGGTCTTGAAGCCCTCGATATCGGTGGTGATCTGGTGACGAACCTTGGCTGTTGTTAACAAGTCCATGCCCCTATTGATGAATCCTCTTAATCCACTAGGCCCTGGGGCTGGGCAGGTTCGGACGCGTACCATAAATACATCGATGCTATCCTCGATGTCGTAGGACAGCTCCCTCACGTCCCTGGCCCAAAGCTTCACCTGGTAATCCGTTACAGGTGCCTCTGAAATTCTCCTGAGTGCCGCTTGCATGGTCTGCAGCTCGGCTTCGAGGAACATGATCTCGCCCCGGAGGCTTCTCTGAAGGTTATATTTGTCTGTCAAAAGGACAGCCAGTTTTGGAAGAAGGGTCCCAAAGGCTCCTATCACAATCTCCATCGTTTCGTAGTGGCGGTGCTGCAGTGGAATAAACCTCAGCTGACTGCTTTATAGAGGTAATTCAGAAGTTTGTCGCTAGTATTTAAGATCTCAAGAACAAGAATTGGAACGCGGGCTGAGAATATAATACCTGGATCTTTATTAGAGCACACTTGACGATACAATACTTGAAAGTCAAGAATGCCGCTTCAACCTTGCGTGCCTTTTGCTGCCTGTGCCTGGCAACGGATCGGAACTGCAAAGTTATTATGAGTAACCTCTGCTCCCAACGAAGGAATATGGGGTTGCCTCTCTTCTCCTTTGTAAGGGTTTGATTCCGGCTGATTGGATAGGTTGGTACTGCTTATATTAATGATGCTTACGGCTAGACGCCATTTCTGACCAGTTCTTGTCAGGATGAGGATGCTTGACATCTACTTTATCTCCGAGGAGACTTTGACCAGCCCCATGCTTGGTCAACAAACTAAACCAATACACATTTCTCAGTCGTGAGCAATCTGCATGTTACAATAATTGAAACATTGAGCCTATGAGTTCTTTGTAAGTAGAGTCCAATTTTCTTAAAGATTTCTTATGTTTGGGAACTTCACCGTTTTTCAATAATAACAATAATAATAACTAGGCGTTCCATTAACAGGACAAAGATGTGTCATAGTAGATGCAATTGATTGTACAGAGATGCATCACAGTCGTCGGAACCATGTGCATATAATTTTTCTCTTAGAAAAATAGAAGAAGCTTCCCGCATCTCTGTGAGCACAGGCAGCTGGCGTTAATATTTTACCCCGTACTTTAAGCTTTGGGATTTTTGCCTTAGTTCTTGAAAAGTATAGACCATGTTCTCTAGGTTCGTAAATAATATTTGAAAGTCAAGAACGCCGCTTCAACCTTTAGTCCCTTTTGCTGCCAGTGCCTGGCAACGGATCGGAACTGTAAAGTTATGAGTAACCTCTCCTCCCAACGAAGGAGTATGGGGTTGCCTCTCTTCTCCTTTGTAAGGATTTGAGTCCGGCAGATTGGATACGTTGGTACTACTTACATTAATGATGCTTATGGCTAGACGCCATATCCGACCAGTTCTTGCCAGGATGAGGATGCTTGACATCCAGCCCCATGCATGCCTGGTCAACAAACTAAACCAATACACATTAATTTCTCAGTTGTGAGCAATTTGCATGTTACAATAATTGAAACATTGAGCCTATGAGTTCTTCGTAAGTAGAGTCCAATTTCCTTCAAGATTTCTTATGTTTGACAACTTCACCGTTTTTCAATAATAATAACTAGGCATTCCACTAACAGGACAAAGATGTGTCATAGTAGTTGCAACTGATTGCACATTGATGCGTCACAGTCGTCGGAACCATGTGCATATAATTTTTCTTTCAGAAAATAGAAGAAGCTTCCCGCATCTATGTGTGCATAGGCAGCTAGCGTTAATATTTTACCCGTACTTTTAAGCTTTGTGATTTTGGCCTTAGTTCTTGAAAATATAGCCTATGTTCTCTAGGTCCATAATTAATATTTAAAAGTTAATAACGCCATTGCAACCGTGCGTGTCTTTTGCTGCCTGTGCCTGGCAACCGATCAGAACCGCAAAGTTATGAGTAACCTCTGCTCCCAACGAAGGAATATGGGGTTGCCTGTCTTCTCCTTTGTTAGGATTTGAGTCCGGCTGATTGGATAGGTTGGTACTACTTATATTAATGATGCTTATGGCGAGACACCATTTCCGACTAGTTCTTGCAAGGACCTTTACATCTACTTTATTTGGGAGGAGACTTTCACCAGCCCCATGCTTGGTCAACAAACTAAACTAACACACATTTTTCAGTCGTGAGCAATTTGCATGTTATAATAATTTTGCAATGGCATATGGGAATTAGCCCATTATGGAATTGATAATGGGGAAACATCGAGCCTTTGAGTTCTTCGTAAGTAGAGTCCACTTTCATTCAAGATTTCTTAAGTTTCACAACTTTCACCATGCATTTTTCAATAATAACAATAATAGTAACTAGGCATTCCATTAACCGGACAAACATGTGTCATAGTAATTGCACTTGATTGCACATAGATGCGTCACAGTCAGTCGGAACCATGTGCATATAATTTGTCTTTTAGAAAAACAGAAGAAGCTTCCCGCATCTCTGTGTGCACAGGCACCTAGCGTTAATATTTTACCCGTACTTTTAAGCTTTGTGATTTTGGCCTTTAGTCCTTGAAACTATAGCCTAAAAAATTCTTTGATTTCTATTTACAATACCCTGCAAGGAATGCACATAAAGCAAACGAATAAGTTTGCACAAACTCCTTTAGTATCAATGTTGCTACTCCAAAGTGCCATTTTAACTCCTCCAAAAATGTATGGTTAGAAACATTGTTCTTCCATCTATTGTGAAACCTTCTAAATCATACTCCCTCTGGTCCGTATTTGTTGTTTTTTCAGACAACGGAAGAGAACTAGAAATGAGTTACGCTTCTATGTCCTAACGACAACACTAAGAAAACAGAGTAGTAATTTTTTAATCTAAGTTATCAGTAATTTACAGCACTCTAGATGAAACCTCTGAAATATGTATCCACTACTTGTTCTAGTACTAGTAGCATGCCATCAAATGTTTTTATGTGCAATATTGTCATTTTTTATATTAAGCCAGACTAATTTATTTGATAATAGCTAGTAAGATAATCTATTCATTATATTATCGGTTATATTTTTTATTAAGAAGTTTAATTACAACAATTGAGTGATCCAGTAAGATAAGCAATGACGGTTGCAGCCATCTGCTATATTTTATCGTTGGCTCAAGTATGTTAGAGTCAGTCACCAACGTGTTATGGAAGAAAGATTACTGGAGCAGACAACGGATAAAAGATGTATTTTAGAACTTACACGTAATTTTGTAGCCAGGATAGCATCAGCATGTAGTCTGCGGCTCTGCGCTGCTCCATGGGACCATTGCTGTGGGCCTGCGGATTCTTTGATGCACCAAACATGATCAGAAAGCTACATGCAAAGAACTCAAGATGCAAACTGGCATGTCTAGAGCCACACATGATCAGTTTTTTTACCTCATAGCAGCAAAGGCCCCATGATCTTTCTTCCTCGATACCCATGTTTTATTTCTTTTTGCTTGTGCAACTCTTCCCATATTCGCTTAGCCACATTGCTGTGGGAGCTTCATTGGCCGTGATGCCAAAAAAACCCGTCAATGACCTGGGTAACGATATCTTAGCTGGCATCGTAAAACCGGTGCATCAATTCGATGGAATTGTTGTGGCGAAGAGATAATAAGTAGACAATAGGTAGACATGGTCGCCATGGTGCCCATGGCTTCTGGATATCGACTGCTGAAAATTGATGCCTGCCATCTAAGCTATTCTTGCTGGAGGCTTTCGTTGTTTCTATAATCCTGCAAAAGAGAAGAACACCACGCGCTGCCGTGAAGAGATTGCGGACAGCTTCGTTTGCCACTTCTCATCGTGGATGGGCCTGCCGGTGCCTGTGACAGTATTAGTAATTTAAATAGCTTCTAGTCGATTGATTTGTTTTTACTGACGTGGTGGGATTACGAGATAAGACGTTCGTGGGGAGGCTAGACACCTGGAATCAATCATACCAAGCTGCAGATTAAGGGCTGGATATCTATGAGGCGTTATGTGGCCACAGGATCAATAATCATGAGTTTTGCTTTTTTGTGAGAATTTCTAGACTATTTTCCTTATTTTCTAGACACCAGGCTGAAAAGTGTTAACGTTTATATGTGTATAGTTGGATATCTCCTGATTGTCTGGGATTTGTTTCCCCTTGTAACATTGCAACCTGACTATAAATATAAGCCAGACGCCGCCAACAATTGGTGTGCAAAGCTTCTCCCTATTCTCGTTCACATGGTACAGAGCCAAAACCAATCCTCTGCTTCCGCTGCCCACCCACCCAAAACCCTAATCCCATGGGCACCGAACCCTCCTCTGCCAGTCACCGCTCCGCTTCCATGCCACCTCTCTCCCTAACCCTAGCCCCTGCCGTGTCGGCTATCAACGTTGCGTTAATTGGTATGCATAGGACGTTTAGCCAGTTGTGCAAGCTCATATGTTACACGGTTTCGCTCTCTCGTTGTGTACAGCAAAAGAGAGTACAAGAAAAACATACAAACGTGCCAGGAGGTCAATACCTACGTCTAAAGTGTCGAACAAGAACACACTTCTTCAGAGAAAGATAAAAGTGGCTTATAATTTAATATTATAAGCCACTTTTATCTACTTATTGTAGACTAATTATAATTTAATATTAATACTGGAATGTGGATTATCAAATCAGCACAATTGATTTTCAATGTTAGAACATTTTATTTTTAATAATATAACAATTTATTTTTCTTATTATAGAACAATTGGTTTACACTCCTAGTATATTTGAAGTCGGATAAAAAAGTTCAAAGAAAATCAAAGTCAAAATATCCTTTAAAAATATATATGTATGTGGGGAGATTATTTTGTATAATTAATTCTGTAACACAATGGCTCAAATGGTTTCAAAAAAAGAAAGTTACTGTCTAGGAGAAAAATATATTTGAAATTACAAATTGAACTCTAATATTGCCAGTTCACTTTGCATGTGCCAGATGTCGCTTCTATTCAACAGTTCTATTTGCTGAAAAACCATATTTACTCGGCAAACAGAGTCAATGAATGATTTTCTGGACCATCAAGACAGTTAGACCAATTAGTCCTATAGGTTATAAGTGTGGTTTAGCCTGTGAACAGTAGTGTATATGTGTTGAGAAATTACCAGAGTTTAGGGTGAGAGGAGGGCGCACGGCCCCTGTCCCCCCCCCAGTTTTGTTAGTCGTGCAGTATATAGTCCATTGTAGAGTATATATGAATGGAAGAGTCGTATGATTGGCAACAAAGTTGTGTTCTAGTATAACGCTATTATCAGGTCATATAGTATATCTTGTTCAGGGCAAGAACTACTACTACTGTATGTACTATATTCCTTATAGAGAAAATATCATATCCCACCATTTTCAAATCAATTTTATATCCAATCTATGACCTCTATAAAGATTTTTTCATAGTTTGTGAAGAAACGGAAAATCTTGTAAAGGTTGTTATCTTCATTGAGTTATATGTATATGCATACATGATTCTAGAGCCATATTTTCTTTCCTAAGCAATTACTCTTATGTTGACCCTGTCTTTTAAATGAAATCAGAAGATTACTTATAGCTTGAGCTTGCAGGATGAATGCAAGAGCCATTTGTGGAAGCAACCAAAAGGAATGTTACAAATATAATAGATTTATATGACGAGTCAAGAAAACTGATGTGTTCTGAAAATGTAGGTCCACAAGTCGAAATCAATTGTGAGATTCACATGTTTTATTATATATTGCAGCTGAATAACTGATGGAGTAAATTGCACAAAACACTAGGTTTTGTGTGTTTTGTGCCCAAATTCTCACCTTGCACCAAGTTCCAGCTCTTTTGTCATAACACACTATGGTTAAGATGAAAAGTTTTCACTTTACACAACTTTTTACTCCTCCCAACTTCAGGCTCACTTGTCAATGTAACAACATTACAATATCATTTCCACATGTGCATTTGAGTTAGAATATTTACCAATTTGACAAACACATTTTTTTGAATAATATATTGTACATATGGATTATTTTTTCATAGAAGTGTAATAATTTGTAACTGAAATTGGATTAATTAGTTGTATAGAAGACACAAATCTTATATGTTCTAGATCACATTCTATAAATAAATTTCATGTATTTTCTCGACCTAATATTTGCATCAAAAGCACATTAGAAACAAGTTGTTGTTGAAGTTGAAAATAAATTGGTGTAAAGGATAAAAATAAGAGAGAAAATAATATAGAAGGAAATTTGTTGATCATACAAAATAAATCCTATTACATTCACAGACCTGAAGATATATATTATATTATTAGAGATTAAAAAGGACTTAACCATACAATAGAAATATATAGCATATTACATTGATAGGTGGCCTCAAGTTAAGACGAGTAAAAGGTAGTGTAAAATGAGAAACTTTGAACTAAAACAGTGTTCTGTTATAAGGTAACTAAAACCTGGTGTAAATTGTGAGTTTGGTCACAAAACTTAGTGTTTTGTGAAATCCACTCTAATAGATTTAAGGTATACATATGACATGAACATGAAAGTGGTTTGTGTGTTTCTTTGATAACATTAAATCTTGCACAACAATACCCTTTTTAATTGCAAAACAAATATCATCTGGATTATATTTCCCATCCTCAACTAGTGTATGATCTAAACCTTTGTTAATATATTGCAATCAATTATTTAGCTTACAGTCCATCGCTTGTTAAATTCAAGAACTCTCATACTCATGTCCCTTATGAAGTGGTAACATCCATGAACTTCTATGCAGTTGCAACCTTGAAACAAGCATGATAATACAATTGATGCTTCAGCGACACACTTTAGACTTAACTATAGTTGTAAGCCAAAGTAGTCCCTTCATATTTAAGAGAAAAACATCTTTTAATCTCCTCCTGTATGTCCTAAGAAAAAATATAGACAATTTTTTAAACTTCAATATTTAGGTGATATAAATAGCTTGGCAATCGATTCAGTAATATTCGGTCTCACTACAAACACCTCTTGAGCAACCATAGGTCATGATGAAGCCCAAAAATTGTGAAGCACATAAATAACTTTCGAAATTATAATAAATATGAGGTTTTGTCCGGGCAAGTTTGATAATTGAGCAGACCAAGAAACATATTTAAGACAAATAACAATGACAACTTTATATCATTGCAATCAACTTTACATTTCTTTGTACACTGAAGTAACTGATACACAATAGAACAATAATTCTTATCAGAATGTCATTGAAATCAAATACATTTAATTCTTTATACACCAGAAAGAAACTGTTATACACCATGGAACAATAAATCTTATCATGATCATTTTCATGCAGCACGCAATAACATTTGTAGCTACCTAATAGAACACTTTTATCACTAGTTAAAATTACACACATTTTATTTTATTTCAATTCAGAACTAGTATATTCCGTAAAGAGCAATTCATAGCCCACCAATTTTGAATTGGCTTGATAGCAACGGGGACAATGGCTAGGATTCAGATGCCACGATGGTTCTGTTGTAATATCGGCGGATCCAATGTACGAAGATTACGACGTAAACGAAGTAGTAAAAACACACATAATATAGGGGATGAAATTCCTTATTGATCTATATTTTTCGTATTAAAACAGGGGCGTCATCTCAACTGTTTATAAGGGTGGAATCCTACTGTGTGTTGGGCCCAGATTTGATAAGGAGCGCACATGGGTCAGGAATCATTCTTCTAGAAGGTGGGCCTGACCCAATAAGAGTTTTACAACACTCCCCTTGGGCTCTTTATCGTGATAAATATGTCTCATAAAAACTCCTTAAAAACCCAGTAGGAAAAATGGAGAAAAGAGTACATATTACCACTTCTTATATTACATGCATTGCCTCATCAAAAACCTTAATGAGAAAACTTCATATGAAAAACTCATAAGTGAAAAAGAGTACAATGCTTTAATCTTCGTGATTAATGCTTATCCATCTACATGACCGATATGAATTATCTTCGAGATAATGCTTTAATTCGGGAATGTGATGTACTTAGGAAAGTTCTCCCCTGTTCCAAGCACTTCTCTAAGTCTATCAATATCAAGCCAACACTTTTCAAAAATGTAAGTTGGTAATGACTTGTGAACATATCTGCGAGATTGTCACAAGATTGAACATGTGTCATCAAATCTCTTCCTTCTTTTTCAATCATGCATGTGGAAGAATTTAGGTAACATATGCTTCGTCCTATTTAACTTTATGTATCCCGATTGTATTTGTGCAATACAAGCTTTATTATCTTCATAGATAATTTTAGGGGATGGAGTATATGCAACTCCATAAATATCCAATGTATAGCTTGACATTCTCTTGAACCACGTGCATTTCTTGACAGCTTCAAATACGATGATCTCTGAATAATTTGTCGATGTAGCAATAACCGAATGCTTCATTGACTTCTTTGACTTCTAGGAGAATGTAGTTCAGGTTAATTCTGTAGTAATTCGGGATCTTCATTCTTCTCATGTATCGAAGTATTTGCCAATGTCACATGGTTAGTGTCAAGCTATATCTTGCAATTGGATATATTTGCATGTATTGCCTCGTCAAATATCTTACGTGAGAAACCTTCGAGTAAAACTCACTAAGGAAAAGATACAATACATAACCTTCTAGGTTATCATCTTCAAGATAATCTAATCTGTATGAATAGCAAATATGATCTTCATGATCAAATGAATAAGTGATATTATTCAATATGCCCCCCCCTCACATAGACATACCTTGAACTTTGTATTCAATGTATTTATCATTCATTCTTCAAGAATGCATATTGACAATGGTAAGGAGATATTACCATAATGCTAAGTCTTGTAAAGACTTTCTCAGAATCCTTCTAAGATTGTAATGAGAGTAATGGAGCAATGTGCTTGGTGCACATGTAAGGTTATCCTTTCGTAGGATATTTCTTTCATAGTATTCAGAATGTAGAAGTTGTTGCAATAATAAAACATTCTATTGGGATCTTGAAGATCACATGCCAGTCTTCATTTTTTGTTAGGGATTACACCAAATACCTTCATGGTATCATATAAAATCATATTTCTGTTGCTCATATGTACTTGTGAAGTACTTATGATTCCGTATCACATGGGGTTGAGATCCTTCAAGCATCCATGGTGTTTATTTCATAATTCAACTGGTAAAGTCATTCATTGACTTATTCCTTCATGGATGTATCTCATCTATGAGATGCACTTTACGACTCTTAAGTGATACTCCTGCGTGGATGTATCTCTTCGATGAGATGCTCTTCATGGGACTTCTGATTATAATGCTCTTTATGAGACTTTCTTTTCTTCAAAAGGTATTATAATGCTCTTCATGAGACTTTCTTTTCTTCAAGAAGTA
Organism: Chloris gayana; assembly: GCA_031894775.1. NCBI lineage: Eukaryota > Viridiplantae > Streptophyta > Magnoliopsida > Poales > Poaceae > Chloris > Chloris gayana. The sequence continues at coordinate 212,302 of JAUNZO010004316.1, forward strand.
TCAATCCTTCGAGGATTTCATCGTATGGATTTACATAATCCATTTGAGTCATTGCATTTATGCAATGTCTTGCCGTAAATACTCGGAACATTCCATATGTAGGAGTATAAGTCTTCGTGACTTATAGACCATAATTTTGCACCATTGTTTATCGTCCATCCTCAATTACTTTATTCATTGACCCGATGTAAATGCTACAATCATTTATGCCATGGACTTTGTTTCCGGATCCGGGTTCTCATAAGAGAAATAGTAGCAATATTCGGAGGAAACGTTGTTACCAATACTTCAATTCTCTCCCACATTCATCTTCGTAAGACTCTCTTCGTGAGATTTTCTCTTCATGAAAAATAACAACGAGGAGTTGCCTTACTAATTCCATTCATGAATTTTGGTAGTTTCCTAATCCACAAGCTCATTATAGCTTTTAGAGAGTGGCCAACTCTAGAATCTATAATTAGCCATAGGAATTGGATGAATGACTTCGTGTCAATCTGCCTTGGTGATATATATGCAGAGCGTCCTCGTAAAATATCAATTCAATACTCATTTTACTTCGTGTAAAATATAGTTTCTAATTACATCTTCAAGTTGTACTCCTCTTTGCTTCAATGTAAATTCATCTGGCATTCATTCAAGCTTCGTGCTTGAGTTCAATGCGTGCGTATATTCCTTCGTGGAATCTTCATGATCATATACATATAGAATATAGATTCAGAATAAAAATTTGATTTGGGAACAACATGAATGCTTTATTGTAATTAGATGCTACTTTTTTATTCTTCCGAAGATAATTCAACATGTATATGATTTCTAACTAAAATGCTAAATACATATCCTCTTTCTAAAAATGTAGCCGGTGCAGTGCACGGGTTTGATGGACTCGTTATCCTAAAAGATAGTTTCGATGGCCAGTATTCGTCTAGCCATTCCTATTCTACACATGTTTAACATGTTATGCTAGGGGTTTCCATTCTAGACAAGTTTGCTCCCACCCTGCAGCGGCGTCACATCCTGCTGACGAGATTAGCCGTGGAAATGAGCGTGTTGCAGGATAGTGCCATGAGGGCGAGGAACGAGAACCACACCGCGACGGTGATCTTATCGTTGAACCTATCTTTGCCAAACTGCGACACCCATAGGTGGTTGCGAGACGCCGCCGCCAACGACGCCGACATGAGCAAGTACGCCAGCACCTGCAGCGAAACTAAACCTCATCACCCACCACGGCACCACTCATGATGAATTCGATCCATATTATTCCATCAGAGGCAAAACTGCACTGGTTGAAAAGAAATGCCATGCAGGCTCTGCTTACCTGGTCCAGGAAGAGGGTAATGCAGTAGCAGGAGGTGGTCTGGAGCCATGGAGACACCAGACGGCGAGTTTCGACGAATGCTTGCCCGAAGGAGTAGAAGCAGATGATCGCATTAACTCCGACAGTGTACCTGCGATAGAATGAGGAAAATAATTAGAGTTTACCAATGAGAATCCTGAACACACTGAGGTGCAAGTTGCACTGATGAAGTGGCTTGGCTTTGCATTTTTCTCAAATCACTACTAGAAAACACCCCCTGTAGACACGCTTTATTTAAGGTCTAGATACGTTTATTTTGCCTCAATCAAAAAATAGAGACGTGTTCATAAATCGTGTCCGAGGCGTCTCCGAACATGCCGTGTCAAAGCTTGGTAAATATGATTTTTTAAAACATGCCTATTGAAGTATAAGACGTTTAATAGAGATGCTATAAAGCATAGATATGTTTGTAGATACGTTTTCACGAATGCGTTGTATGTATTAGAGTAGACACGTTTTGTGACATGTCAATAATCTTAGACACGATTTTATTGATACGTTTAGACTGTGTTTCTATCAATATAGACACATTGTATACAATGCATCAAAAAATATTATTGTAAAACTTGTTTCAAACTATTGACTTATTCATGCAATTAGTAGGAATTGAACCTACGACTTCGTCATTTTCTACAAGCTCATCTAACCAACTCACCTAGGAAACAAAGTTGATATTCTTTGACCATATATTGTTTTATATGCATGTTCCCTTAGTGCATTAATGTCTCTACGATTTTCAATAGCATGTCAAAAATGTCTCTAAACGATGATAGATACGATAAAAACGTGTCTAATATCATCTCACTTTTTATACGATTTCAATAACGTGTTCGAAAACGTGTCTCGATGTCGTGGGATACGATTAAAGTATCTCTCAATACCATATCATTTTTACATTCCCTCTAAAACATGTCAACAAACGTCTTTACGTTGGATCTGATGATTCAAAGCGTGTCTAAAATCGTAACACTTTGTGATGTTTTACAAAGCATGTCAAAAATGTGTTTATCGTATTATTTACGTTAAAGCGTCTCTAAGATCATGTCATGTTGACACATTCTCAAAATCGTGTCAAAAAGTGTCTCTAGCTACTGATGTAGGCACGCTTACAAAAACGTAGCAACATAAACGTGTTTAGAGGCCATTTTTCTTGTAGTGAATCTGCTCTGAGCCTATAACAAAATTAACTATTGTGTGTGGGTAGAAATGGACGAGCTTATATGGGGTGTTACTAAGTGACAATCTGGTTGCTGGAATCTGGTTTGGCAAGTTTGGAGTGTGTTTTGTTTCTCGGCAGCCCAGAAATGAAGCTGTTGACCCGCTGCAAGGGAAAAACCTAACAAGTTACAAAGCTTCAATAAATCGAGTTCGATGCACTACAGGAAAACAGTAGTGTGCCATGCCCAAGGCACACAGCACTTGCCACTTAACACACGGCACAAAGCACACGGCATCCTTCTAGTCGGCACAATTTTTATGCCGTGTGTAATCTGTCGGGCACACGGCACAATTATTCTCAACTGTGTCGTATGCCATTCTAACACGCGGTACAAAAAAGGAAGACTTTGTGTCGTGTGCCGAGCGGTGGCACACGGCACAAGCTGCTGTGTCGTGTGCTTTCTGTGCCGTGTATAATATAGCTGGCACACGGCATAGTTGCCTCCGTGCCGTGTGCCCGATATACTACACACGGCACAGAGTATGGCACACGGCATATGACGCGTTTTCCGTAGTGATGGGTGGAACCGTCCTTTGCAAATGTTTTGAAACGATTTTCATAGTTATAAAATACTAACTACCAAATGGAAGCATTATAATATATGAGTTACTATAAAATTTTGACCTTCAGCTGCATTAACACGACCAAAATATGTTCATCGCTTATTCCACGTAATAAAAGATGTTGAATGATGTTTTTATTCCATTTGATCGCAATATTTTAGTATTCATTGCTAATTCATGACATTATCTTTTTCATAATTCTTCCATTATTAAAAACGGTGCAAAATGGTGCATGTCAATCAGACCTGGTGGTGGGCCAGGCCAATTTACATTATTAGTTAGGAAACTTGGTTCAGTTTTTTGAAGTACAGGACCATTTGATTTAGTGGGCTAAACCAATTAACAATATGCATCAGGCCCATTTTGTGTGAGCCTTTTACCTGTATCCCATCAAAAAAGATAGTGTTTACCTGCGTGCCATTGAAAAGTTAGTTCGCACCTGTGTGCTATTCACCTAAACTTTTTTGACTCACAAACTATTTTGTCCGTTAGCTTAGGAGCACTGACATCTAGGACCGGCAAGAGACCGGCCCCAGGACCTCCTCAACGTGTCGAGCCTCGCGGAGGCGGTCACGGCAAAGGCAGGCTCGTCGGCGGCAGTGCACCAAGAAGTCGAGGGAGCAGGTCCCTCACTGGCGTCGGTGAGGAGGGAGCAGAGACCGGCAGGCAATGCGGGTCCCACACCGACGTTGTCGATGGCGCTGTGCGGGAGAACGGCAGGCGGTGCTGCGTGGGAGACCGTCATGGTGGCAGGATACCGGCGGGCGGCGCGACACGGGAGACCTACAGGGCCGCGCGAGAACGGTAGGTGGTGCTGCACGAGAGACCAACGGGGGCGTGGGAGAACGGCAGGCGGCATGACACGGGAGACCGGCAGGGCGCGGGATACCGACGGGTGGTGCGGCGCCGGAGACCGGGAGGGGCACAGCGCGAGGCCCTCACCAGCTTCGACGAGGAGGGAGGGGATGTCATCGAAGGCGCAGCGGGTACACGAACAACAGCTTAGAGCGCCCTCACGGTCCTGCTAGGAAACAGAGAGGGAGGAGAAATAGAACGAAAAAAAAGTGTGAGGCCCACGTTACCAGCTAACTTGTGGGCATTTTAGTCTTTTTCCATGTCTATTAGCCACAGTTATCACCTAAAATGGATGGAATAACTTATGGGTCAAAAAAGTTTAGGTGGATGGTATACAGGTACGAATGAAATTTTCGATGGCACGCTGGGCCTATTTGGGTTGACCCATATAAGTATTTCCGCTTTTCCTTTTATTATTTCTATTTATATTTTTTTCTCTAAATTGTTATATACTTAGATAGAAAAATAGACCACGCGCTTTAATAAAATTATATATAAACTAATGAATATACGATTTCACTAAAGCGTGCAGTCTATTTTTCTATCTAGTATATAACAAAGAAGAAGAGCAGTGCTATACACACGACGGGATCATTCGACCCGGCCGTCCAACCAACAGTGGTGCTGATTAATGATCAGCGATTATAAATCTAAACATCCAAATGGCCAGAGAGCAGTCGGTAGAACTAGTCGAAACTCAGCTCAGACGTGAAGCACTTCCGAAAGAAAAAATAGAAAAAAAAATGGAGAGGAGTGCATGCATTAACCTGTACTGTTGGTAGCGGCCGTAGTAATCGCCCTCCCATCCTGACGTCCTAGCGCTGGCCATGATCGAGAAGGCCAGCAGGCTGAGAAGTGCCGTGAGCAGCCTGAGCGCCACCGACACCGCCGTCCTGTCGTCGGCCAATGTAAAGGCTGGCCTGCTGTACTCCAGCCGCTGGTCGTCGTTGGCGGACGTCAACATCCTCACGTCGCCGTGCTGGACCTGGCCACGGTACGTGTCCATGCGCCCCGTGGCGTAGGGCCGGAGGTCACCGGCGGCGGCTCCTCTCGACGAGTACCGCTCGCAGCCGTGCGAAGCCATGGCGGCGATGACGGTGGGCCGGCCTTCCTACTTGTACTTCTGCTCGGTCTGGAAGAGATCTTGCAGCCACTGAACCTCCTTCCAGAGCACCCTCCAGCAACGGGTGCACGATGCGCTCCAGCGCCTCCTGCAGGATGTGCTGCGCTTGCGGCAAGTTGCCAGCATCGGCCTCCCTCATCGCCTCCTCCAGCGACACCAGGTGCCACCGGCGGCGGCGTGTCGTGGGCCGCGCCCCTGCTGCGGCGTATGGTGACCCACTCGGCCCGGGAGGCAACCAGCTCGCCCTGGAGCGTGGTGAACCGGTACTGGACCTTGGCCACGTCGGCGTGGTAGTAGCGGCGGGCGGCGGTGCGGCGGTCGGGGAGCGCGACCTCGAGGAGGACGCTCCGCGTCTCTTCGCTGTAGAGCGTGCTGAACCTGACGGTTACCGGCCGGGGAGCCGTCCCGGTCACGGGTGGGATATGGCACTGGCGTGTATGCTCCGGCGTACACGTCCTTGTTGACGGCCTCGCCGGGGACCGGCGTGACGGTGAGCTCCAGGTCTTGGGCGATGATGGTCACGAGGCCGGCAAGGATCTGGGAGAAAGTCTCCGAGAGGTTGCTGATGCTGGCACCCGCATCGTCGTCGGTGACGTAGTGGTACACCCCGCCCAGGCTCCTCGCCACGATCTTCTTCAGATCAGTCGGGTTGTGCCCGGCGCCGAAGCCGACGGTGTGGATGGGCACGTTGCCGGGATCAGGGAACTCCGTGGCGACGCCGCAAGTTTCGGTATGCTCGCCGTCCGACATGAGCATGATGTTCGCCGCTCGGCCGGTGGTGAACCTGCGTTCACCGACGACCGCGAGAGGCCGGCCTGTATCCCGGCCTTGATGTTGGTCTGGCCTCCGCTGGTTTCGAGGCGGCCCACGAGGGCCTCGAGCTCGGCGCAGGTGGCAGAGCAGGGTGGCCTTGTCTTCGAACGTGACGATGCTGAGGCGGTCCAGGCCGGTGAGCTTGTGGACGATGAAGCTGAGAGATTTCTTCGCGCTCTCGATTCTTTCCGTGGGTTCATTTTTTAATCAGAGTCAAAAGCACGCTACCAATCTAGTGACGAACACAACAAGCTAATCTGTCCATCCCGTTTTATAGAGGCAGGATCAGGGCCCACCGGTCTTAGAGCAACTCCAGCCGTACCCTGTAAAAGAGGCACTCTATTTCTTATTTTGAGGCTAACCTGTAAATTTACATAGCTTAAAAAAATTTCCCAACTCCAGCAGATCCTTCAAATGCCAGCCTGCATCCGGTGGGACCCATCTATCAGAGCCTGCATCCGACACAGCCGCACAGTCCCCGGCCGCCATGGCGAAGCACCAGCTCGGGCGGCGACCATGCCTGTCGTGCCTTCGCCGTCCATGCCAGCCAGGCTTGCGCAACTCCCACGCCCGCTCGCCGCCCGTTGCCGCTGCTTTGCTCGGCTACCGGCAAGGGGGAGGGATGGAGGGAGGGAGGGAGAAAGTGGATCTTGGAGCTCCAAATTGCAGCTCTGTGAGGACAGCGACCGGTGGCAAGCTCGTCGGCGGTGCGGCGCAGCGCACGTGGCCAAGAGGAGGAGAAGCAGGAGCGGCCAGCCGGCGAGATCAAGGCGGGGAAAGGTGGCTCGGTCGGCAGGGGCCTGCACGACCGGAGGGCGTTGCGTGCCTAGGGATGTCGGCGGCGGCGCAGCTGAGGAGTTTGACGGCGTGTGTCCGGCCGGTAGGAGGCAGCGCCTGGGGACAGCGGCCGACCGGATGGCACGGATTGAGCTCGGATCGACGGCGTTGGTGGGCGGATCTAGGGACTAGAGGCAGGGGAGGCGAGGAAATCGGGGGCTGGAGGCGCGCGACCTGCGGAGTCGTAGGCAGGGAGGTCGCCGGCGGCGCGTCCGGCCGGTGGGAGGCGGCGCCTGCGGCCGGTGCCGAGAGATGTGGCGGCACGCGCCGCGCCCGGCCTCGATGCGGGGGAGAGAGAGGAGAGAAAAATCTGTAGAAAGAAAAGAAAAGAAATAAAAAAATAGTGGGACCCATGTTTGGAGTGGGGAGTAGAGGGCCTCCGAAATAGAGGCTTGGAGGTGGGATTTAGAGGGTATGCAAAATAGAGGGCTTTTTAGAGGGCTCTGCTGGAGTTGGATTTTTTGTTAGGGTCTCTACATTTTAGAGTAGAGGGGCTTTTAGAGTGCTCCACTGGAATTGCTCTTACCATCTTTCTCTCTTTCCAACTTTGCTTGCCCCGTGATGTCATACTTTATTCGAATTTATTTGTGCAAATGCAGAAGTACGGTTTATGTCTTATTTTTGACATAGTAGAGAAAAAAAGAATAGTTAGAAGGGTTCGGGCCCGACAATAGTCAGAAGCCTATAATAGAGCGCACAGTCTGTGTTCGAGTTGGTGTTCTGAACTTCTAATTCCAAATCGGAATCGCATCTTTTTCCCGCTCTGGCACTCTTGTCGTATCTGACAATATATGCACGCGAATACGCAGGGCAGAGAGCAGATTGAAGGGAATTAAGGTTTCACGATGTCACCGGACCCAATAGGTTCAGTCGCCGGCAGTGGTAGCCACCTCTTTGAAGTGCCTTGCACGCTTGCATTCTGTATGCAAGTCCTTGCGAGCCACTATAACCAGTACTAGTCTGTTTTTAAATTGTTGTCGCCGTTTACTTTTTCCTTACGGTTGACCATTCGTCTTATTCAAAAAAACTTAAAGAACATTATATATTTTGTTGGAATATGTTCTTCTACTAAAGAAACTTGAAATATAGTCTAAAATTTTTTATATTTGAATAAATATTTTGAATAAGAAGAACGGTCAAACGTTACAAACAAAGTCAATGGCGACAACAATTTAGGAATGGAGGGTACTTGTGACATCCCTGATGTCACTAACGGAAAATGTATAACACAAAGGATCAATTAAAGTAAAATTTTGAAATTCAAATAATTTGAATTTAAATTTTGAATTGAATTTGCAAATAAACACCAAATTTAATGCTTAATCTAGGGTTGCACACACTTCAAAAATCATAACATAACCATACCAATATTTTTGCATAATCACGAAGGGTATGCAAAAATAGGAATTTTAGTGATTTACCATAATTTTTTGTAAAGGTTAAATAGCCCTACAAATTCAATAAAAGCATAAAACAATTTTTAATGTAGGATTTTAAATATTTTTTGTAGGCCGAATCTCAAGAAACGTTCTATATAAAATATGTCCCAAATTTGATGCTACACCTCAAAAAAAATTGACAACCCCAACAAAAATCAGGTTAACTTGCTCTTGACTGCAACAGTAGGGTTGCCAGATTTTTCCACCTTGTGGGACCCACTTTCTCTCTTATCTCTACTTCCTTCTCTACCAAGCAACCCACCTAGTAACCAACCCAAGGCAGGAACCACGTCCATAAACTCCTCCTCATCCTCTCTTTGGTCAAGAGCCCAAGTCAAGTCTCCATCTTCTTCCTTTTTTTCTTCTCCTCTCCAAGAACAACCACTATGGCTACTCTCCTTCAAAACACCATTGCCATGGTTCACCTTGGCATGAGCAAGGGCAGCAAAATGCTGCACTTGGACTCTCTCCAACCCTTGCATGGTGTGGTTTGGTTGATCCCCAAGCTCTTCCTCAAGTATGGCATCAAGAATACTTCGAGTTTCACCGTCGATTTTTGCTTCTCCGGTGACCTCTTGCTTGAACATAAACTCACCATGATTGTATCACTTCCTTATCCATCTTTTGCAACCATCTCTCATGCTCAAATCATAGCTCTAGCTAGGGAAAATAGAAGATCCAAATCTACACACGAGCTTTGTTTTATTTTTTTTTTTTTACTGCTCACAAGCAAAAATTAGAAAAAGAAAAAACATAGTTAGCAAGTTAACAAATTCATATCTTCCGATTTAAAAGTGATAAAAATGCAAAATAAAATGTTTTGGAATCCTTGAAAGATGAACTTTGCAATGGTAAACTTTTTGACCTAGTCTTATGTGCAAGAAAATGAAGTTTTAATTAAAAATAAATGGCACCTTGTTAAGCTTGTAAAATCCTATTTAATTCCTAGAAATTCTAAAAATCATGAAAAATTGCATGAGCACTTATCATAAAATATTGGACCCCCTGATGGTTGCTCATGATGCATTCATACAATTTTTTTATTATGTTTAGCATTATATGCTTATGTAGCGCATATTTGCCTATAAAGGTCTAATTAGGAAAAATGCATACAAAAATATCATATTATTTGCTTCTAGTGCTTAACATATGTAAATTATGCTTTTTCACCAAATTCATGTTTATAAATGTTTTGTAGCACTAATTGCTTAATAATTATAAAGTTGTCCAGTTCATATTGGCATAAAATGTCATATTGCCACATTTATCGTTATTCATGCATATAAAAGTCTATACTTGATGCATATATGTTAATTATGCTTGATCATGATCCTTTTATGTATTTCACACAGAATTCATGTGCAAAGTTGCTTATAACAACACATGTTTCATTTAGGATTTGCTAAGCTATGTTGTTACATCACATAATGCCATATAGTATATGCATAATTCATGTCCAAGCATTTCTTTTATCCGTGCTCATCTCCATCATGAGTTAAATTCTGGACATGGCAGCAAGGTAGTATAAGTGTTTATCTTTGATGCATCATGTATATGATCATATTGCCATATGATGCACTAGCAAGTCATACACAAATTATGCCATGGTCATGGCTTTATTCTAAACCTAAGGCACATGCTTTTATGTTGCTTATTCTATGTCTTATCTAATTAGAAGTTTGTCCCCTTGAATTAAAGAATGATTTCGCATCCATGTGCAAGCGCCTTCTTTCATGCATAACCATGTTCATGTTATGAGCATATTGTTATAATAGGTAGTTATTGAGAAAGTTCCATGAACTAATTTTCTATATATTCACCTATGCTCATGCATGCATTGCACTCAAATAGGGACCCAAACCGAAGAAGGCAACTACCAGGAAAAATCCCGCTGATTTGGACGTTGTTGAGGGTTCTAACTCTGATCAAACCCAAGCCGGTGCATATCCTACGTTGTTAAATTTTTGGTTTTACTTCATGTTTATGTATATTGTGCATTATGTTTAGGAGTTGATCGCGACCCTAGTTGCATTATTAATTCCCTATGCCTATGGTCTTGGATAAGTAAAATCTTTCCCGTTCGTAATGTTATGCTTAATGGAGTCATCGGTAGCAACACCGAGCGGTTTTAGACCTCTCGGTTTAGGTTTCAACTATTGTTACCTCTCACATGAATAAATTGGAGACCGTACAGGGAAGTGCATAGGATGTGGTGATGAGGACATCGATACCATCGATACGTCCATACCAACAAAAGACCCTATTACTAGACCAATTACTCGTGCTCGTGCTCGACAATTGAACAATCAAGTGAGTTCGTTATTAGGCTCTTTTCAATCCTGTTTAGACCATGAAAACGTTTGCACTCTTGTTCTGCTTAGGAACGATGGACATGAGCTAAAGGGAAACGGACTCGCGCTGGCTAGATTCGGACTCCAGAAAAAGACGGACTTTTGATGGCTGCCACGACTTCGTCCGAACTCCGTTTGGGGTGTTCAAGTACAGCATGGAAAGACCGCGGAGTCTACTTTCCACCGGATCCGAGATCACGTCTATATCTGTTCCGAGTCGACTGCAATCTTCATTTAAGTACAGAGATATCAGAACTGTCCAGTTTTGGCCCAACGGGCCGTGTATCAAGTTGAGTCCACTAAGGACGCGTCCTAGGGTGGAGGACGACTCCAGCACCCATGTGGTCGTCCTTCCACGTTTTTATACCTCTTGGCCACCTCCAAGAACACTCGGGTTTTGTTTATTTGCAAGTTAGCTTAGCTACTTTATCGTACACGCACGCGTTGGCTAAACCGCTCTGTATACTTGTATTCTGGACCCCACCATAGTTGAACTCAGTTTGTGATTCCATCTTGAAATTTTAGTTCTTGTTTACTTGTTCTTGCTAGTTCTTCGATTGCTTGCAGAACGAGTGCCCACGTGGCCGGTGGTCGTACTTCCACAATATTGCGGCAATCATTGGAGGCGGTGTATCGGTTGCTAAGGCGCAGCGTTTTCGGACGGTTATAGTCGGGCCGTGAACGTCGTTTCCATCCACCAAATCGAGTTATCTTCATCTCTCATCAAAAGATCGGCACCAAAACCCTCGCGGGTTTATATCATGTGGTGACAAGGTTGGCCCTTATTCGCTATAGCCCCGTGCGTGTCGGTTGAGGACCGTTCATTGTGACTCGACGAGCAAGTATTGAGTTGTGTACCAAATGCATACCTTCGTATGGGAGTTAGTAAACTGATGTGACTTGAGAGTCATAGTGCTGGACGGTCACTCCACCCTTTATGCTAAGTGTCGGTCATGGTGGATGCACGGGTTTGTGACTAGATGGAGGGTGTGTGATTTATGCCTTGGACCCGACATACCGTGGTCGCAAGGGGGACATACACTCAAAGGGTGGACCTGGCTCATATCTATGATGATCTCGTGAAAGGTGGTCATGTGTGTTCTTAAATGATGCGTCTGTCGTGCATTTGGGTTTCTCCTGCAGGATGTAAATCGATATATATCATCGTCCCTCGCGGTGATTGAGTACCACTTGTCTCGAGCAGATTGCATCGTAGTAATGAAGTGAATAATGATGATATATTGCTGTTTTTGGAATACTTAACATTGTATTGCAACCATGTTTGCTAGTCTTGCTCATTAAATTTACGTTTATGTTACAACCCTCTTAATATGGCTAAAAGATGAATTTAGACTTGTACATAGGTGCTGTTTTTGGCTATTTCTAGCAAGCCCGGTCAGCCCCTGCATATTAGGAGTCGGTTGTGTAACCATTTTGTCGTGTAAGACTTGCGGAGTATATTAGATACTCGGGGCTTTGTTGTTAATATTTTTTGTGCAGGCGAACTTGTTGAGGAGAATGTGACACATTACGGACTCGATGTGTTGCATTTAAGGTTTACACCGTTGAGTTGAGTTCAGCGTCCGCTGTTTGTAAAATATTCAAAATTAAGAGATTATGACTATGTAATAATTTAAACTATATTTGTAAAAATCAAAGATCATGTTAATATGGAACTTTGTAAATGATGGATGTTTCGGGTGTATGTACTGTGTATGATGGCTTCGCCCATCATCTCCCAAAAGATCCTGGATCGGTCATTCCCCCTCGGTTCGAGGTGCGGGATGCCACAAGTACTCCTTTTGTCCGCCATCACCGGGAGATTTCTAGATCAAAGTCTTCAGTGGTCCTCATGCCCTGGAAGTATCGGAACGACCCAGCAAAGCTGGGCTCTCGCTTGTTATTATCTATAACCTCCAGCCAGGGCAAAGCAAGATCGCATAGCTCATCCTCCAAAAGATTTTTTTTCCAAAAGTGAAGATGCAACTAGGCCCCCTAGTGGGTTTTGGTGATAAATGACAAATAATTAAAATGTCTAATGTTTCATTGAGCTAATGTGCAGGATATTGAAGTCAACTAACCCACGTTATAAGATTGATAGCCCCTCATACACAAGTCAAATGATGGACTCAAAAAGAAGCTTAAATTAGATTTTATAATTCTTTGAGTCTAGGATTGACAAACTATAAAGAGGGGTGAATTAGTCTTTGTTGCAGGGAATATGTGCTCTTTGTTTCATACACAAGCTTGAATAAAATCAAATCCACCAGAAGTTCAAAAGAAGCCAAACCACAAAAACCGGAACTCACGGAAGTTCCGTAACCTCTCACGGAACTTCCGTCATTTCCCAAGTGGTTCCAGAGAGTGCAGGACGGAACTTGCAAGTTCCGTCCTTGGAAGTTGTGAACAAGCTAAGTCTCCACGGAAGTTCCGTCGGTTATTTCCGAGACAGTATAGGACAGAACTTCCATGTTCCGTCCAGCCTGTTCGTGCCCTAGGTCAAGTCTCACGGAAGTTCCGTCAGGTTCACGGAAGTTCCGTCAAACCACCTTTTCACACTTCCCAACGGCTCTTTTTGGCCTCTTCCTATATATAGCTTTGACCAACCCGTGAGCAAGCTTGCTGGTGCTTTTTGAACACTCCCATCTCACTCAAGCTCTTGCTCTCATCTCTCTCCCATCTCCCTTGTGATTCCAAACCATTTGTGAGAGCCCTTAATCAAATCCAAGCTCGACAAGCATCATCCCAACCTTGAGCACATCTTCCCTTAGCAAGCAAACCCTACTTCACTTGTTACTCTTGGAGACTTGGTCTCCTAGATTGGCTAGGTGTCATCTTTGAGCTCCCAAGATTGTGGTGAGTCAAAGGAAGTTTGTGAAGGTTGTGATTCGCCTCCGAAAGGAAAGGAATCAACCAAGAAGAAGAAGAAGGAAACCAAGTTTGACCTTTGTGGTTGCTTGGGAGGATTAGGGTTGAAAGAAACCCGGCTCTTTGTGAGCTCCTCAACGGAGACGTAGGAACCTCTTTGTGAGGGGTCCGAACTTCGGTCAACAAATCTTGTGTCTCTCTTGTGTTGTTCTCGTTTGTGTTTCCTTGTTCTTGTTTCTCTCGAGAAAGTTTGTGGCCGATCTACGTGTGTGGTGTGTGGATTTACTTTTCCTGCAGGAGGAACACTTGTCATCGATCAAGGAAGGATTGCATTCAACCACATTTGTGAGATTTCCATCTCATCTCTTTAGATTCCTTGTTTACCCTAGAAGGAACGGAAGTTCCGTGACCATCACGGAAGTTCCGTCGGTGACTGAAGTTCCGTGTGTGACGGAAGTTCCGTCCTATCCTGTTTGATCGCTTGTTTAGTGTTGTGTTTTTCAGGAATTATTTTAAATTGCCTATTCACCCCCCTCTAGGCAACTTTCAATTGGTATCGAGTAGGTCTTCTCGTGAAGAGCTTAACCGCTTGAGAAGAAAAGATGTCGGGAGATCATGTTGAGGTGGACAATGATCCCACTATGAAAGGAGACTTCGACGAAGAAAGAAATCCATTTGCCAAGGATGGCACAAGTGGTGGGAAGTTGGACACAAGGTACAGCTTCAACTATAATGATGTGGCAAATGTGAATAGTAGTGGTAGTGGACGGCTACCTTGGTTTGATGGAAAAGATTTTAGTTGGTACAAGCATAGGATGAAAATGTACCTACTATCAATTGGTCCACCCGTGTGGAAAGTGGTTGAAAAAGGGTATGTGATTGAGAATGAGAAGGAGCACACCGTCATGGACAACATCAACATACATCGCAATGCGCAAGCCGTGTCGGCAATGCTCTCGTCCTTGAGTGCTAAAGAGTACTCCAAGGTATCCCGACTAGAGAATGCCAAAGCTATATGGGACAAGCTCATTGCAATTCATGAGGGAGTCGATGTGGTGAAGAAGTCAAGAATGCAAGTGCTGAAAAATCAATTCAACTTCTTTGTGATGAAGAAAGGCGAAGACCCTCAACAAACACATGATAGGCTCTTGGATATTGTGAATGAGCGAAGGTCACTTGGAGATGACGTGAGCGAACAAGAAGTGAATCTCAAGCTTCTAATGTCACTAAGAGTGTGGAACTCCACACTTTGTACCATCATTGAAGAAAAGGAAGGATTTGATGGATTCTCCACGGATGAAGTAATTGGGAGAATCCTTGCTCACAAAAGCCGTGATGATGAGGAAAAGAGAGTGAGTGTGCTAATTGGAGATGAGAGCACAAGCAAGAAAGATGTGGCACTCAAGGCCAAAAAGAAAGAAGTTGTAGAGGTAGACCAAATTGAGATTGAAGAAGACAATGAAGAGCTTGCCTTGTTTGTGAAGGAGTTTGGCAAGTTCATGATCAACAACGGGTTTACCAAGAAGAGCTTTGACAAAGCAAGGGCAAGAAGATCAACAAGAAAGTGCTACCATTGTCATGACCCGGGGCACCTCATTGCGGAGTGCCCTCAACTAAATGGAAAGGAAGAGAAGAAGGAGAAGTTCATCAAGAAGAAGAACTTCAAGAAACCATTCAAGGGTCAAGCTCATATTGGCCAACAATATGTCTCCGATGATGATGATGATGATGATGAAGATGAAGAAGGAGGGATTGCCAATCTTGCATATGGCCTAACACCGGCCAAATCATCACTCTTCAACAACCTCACCGACGATGAGGATGACGCCCCCAAATGCTTCATGGCCAAAGAAAACAAGGTACAAACTAAACCTCTTGTCAATTCCTCTAACCATGATAATGAGGAGGAGCTAGTCCCCTCCTTGCAAGATATGGTGAAAATGTTAGGGATAATGCAAGAGAAGGTTGAAGAGAGCGAAGAGATGGTGGACAAGCAAGAAAACATGCTTATCAAGAAGCTTGATGAGATTAAAGAGTTGAAGACCTTGCTTGAGAAAGAAAGAGAGAAGAACGAGGAGTTGACTCTTTGCCTTACAAAGGTAAACAAGTCAAATGCTAAGCTTGAAGACATCAACCTCTCACTCCAAACAAAGTGTGAATCTCTTGAAGAGAATCACAAGTTGTTGCAGGAGAGATTGAAGTCCTCAAGAGTAGCACATTAACTTACAAAAGCAAGGCCGAGTCAATACAATCTTCATCAAGCAAAGAGTGTGCAAGATGTGAAGGTGTTGACATTGACAACATTGCCATCGATAAGGTGACAATCAAGGACCTCACTAACAAAGTCAAGAATCTTGAGAGAGCGGCTCAAATTGAGCTAGCTAAGAGAATTGTTAGTGACGAAAGAAAGTTCAATGGCAACAAAGGCATTGGGTTCAAGGAGCAGCCCAAGAAGAAATACAACAACAAGAGCAACAACATGAATCAACAAAAGCAAGTTGCTCAAGCTAACCATGTGAAGAAGGCCAAGACGACACAAGAGCTCAAAAAGAAGAGCTCACCCGTATCCTTCTATGTGTATGATCATGCAACATATGAGCTAACCCATGGTGCTCATGGGAAAGTAGTTGCAAGATTTGTTGGGCCACACTATGCGAGGTGAAATCCTTGTGTGTGGGTGCCCAAAAGTGTTGTTTCTAAAGTTAAGGGACCCAAGCAAGTTTGGGTGCCCAAATCTTGTGCTTAATTGTGTGTAGGGATACTCCTCAGGCGGTTCAATATGGGTGCTCGACACCGGGTGCTCAAATCATATGACCGGGGAGAAGAAGATGTTCTCCACACTTGACAAAGACAATCTACCAAGTGGGAGTATATCTTTTGGAAATGATCAACAAGGAAAGGTAATTGGTCGTGGTGGAATTCAAGTCACCCATGACCTTTCAATTAGTAATGTGTTCCTTGTGAAAGGTTTACGGTACAACTTGATGTCCATATCACAACTTTGTGGAATGGGCTTTAATTGTCTCTTTACCGATGAAGGCGTGACCGTCTTTAGAAAAGCGGATTCCTCAATTGCATTCAAAGGGTACTTGGAGGATAAGAGGGTCCAAATCTAAGTGCTTGCTTGATAGCAAAAACCACCTTGGGTTGGTTGTGGCATCGTCGACTAGCTCATGTTGGGATGAGGAATCTACATAAGCTTCTAAAGGGTGGCCACGTCGTTGGACTAAAGGATGTTGCTTTTGAGAAGGACAAAGTGTGTAGCGCATGTCAAGCCGGAAAGCAAGTTGGAGCCAACCATCCATCCAAGAAGGTGATGACGACGACAAGACCATTGGAGATGCTTCACATGGACCTCTTCGGTCCGGTCACATACCTAAGCATTGGCGGTAACAAGTATGGCCTTGTCAATGTTGATGACTATTCCCGTTTCACTTGGGTATTCTTTTTGAAGGATAAAAGTGAGACACAAGGTGTTCTAAAAAGCTTCTTGAGAAGAGCACAAAATGAGTATGAAGTGAAGATCAAGAAGATTAGAAGTGACAACGGCACCGAGTTCAAGAATAATCAAGTCGAGGAGTACCTAGATGAAGAAGGCATCAAGCATGAGTTCTCCGCACCATACACCCCTCAACAAAATGGTGTAGCCGAGAGGAAGAACCGCACACTCATTGAGATGGCAAGAACCATGCTTGATGAATACAAGACTCCCGACACCTTTTGGGCCGAAGCCATCAACACCGCTTGCTATGCAACCAACCGGTTGTACTTTCACAAGATATTGAAAAAGACACCCTATGAGCTTCTCACCGGTAAAATTCCTAACGTGTCGTATTTCCGTGCCTTTGGGAGCAAGTGCTTTATTCTTAACAAGAAGCCAAGGTCTTCTAAGTTTGCTCCAAAGACCAATGAAGGTTTCTTACTTGGGTACGGATCAAATGTGTATGCATATCGAGTTTTCAACAAAGTCACCGGCATTGTTGAGATCACGCGTGATGTAACATTTGATGAATCTAACGGCTCTCAAGTAGAGCAAGTTAATCCAAGTGATGTAGGTGATGAAGCTCCTTGTGAAGCAATAAGGAACATGGCAATTGGTGAAATAAGGCCACAAGATCCAACTCAAGTGCAAGGTGATCCATCTTCTCCAAGTCAAGATGAAGATCCTCCACAAGATCCACAAAATGAACAAGATCAAGATGGCGGCCAAGATCATGGTGACGATCATGATCAAGGCAACAACCAAGATCAAGAACAAGATGGTGGAGGTGATGATCATCAAGACGAACCACAAGAAGAAGAAGAAGATGCACCTAGGCCTCAACAACCCCGAGTGCGCCAAAGCATACAAAAAGATCATCCCGTCGATAACATTCTTGGTGACATTCAAAAAGGGGTAACCACTAGATCTCGAGTCGCTACCTTTTACCATCATTACTCGTTTGTTTCCTCTTTGGAACCTCTTAAGGTAGAACAAACATTGCAAGACTCGGATTGGGTGGTGGCTATGCAAGAAGAGTTGAACAATTTTGAGAGAAACAAAGTGTGGTCATTGGTGGAGAGACCCAAGCAAAATGTTGTGGGAACCAAGTGGGTGTTCCGCAACAAACAAGATGAATATGGTGTGGTGGTGAGGAACAAAGCAAGACTTGTTGCAAAAGGCTACTCACAAGTTGAAGGTTTGGACTTTGGAGAAACATATGCACCGGTAGCAAGGCTTGAGTCAATTCGCATATTGCTCGCCTATGCTACACATCATGGTTTCAAGTTATATCAAATGGATGTGAAGAGTGCATTCCTCAACGGTCCAATTCAAGAAGAAGTGTACGTGCAACAACCACCGGGTTTTGAAGATCCGAAGAAACCTCACCATGTGTACAAGCTTCATAAAGCTCTCTATGGGCTCAAGCAAGCACCAAGAGCTTGGTATGAACACCTCAAGAGATACCTCATCGACAAGGGCTTCATAATGGGCAAGGCCGATCCTACTCTCTTCACTAGAAAAGTTGGAAGTGATTTATTTGTATGCCAAATATATGTCGATGACATAATATTTGGTTCTACTAACCAATCTTTCTGTGATGAGTTTGCCAAGATTATGACTAGGAAATTTGAGATGTCAATGATGGGGGAGTTGAAGTTCTTTCTAGGCTTTCAAGTCAAGCAACTAGAAGAAGAAACTTTTATAAGTCAAACCAAGTACACCCAAGACATCCTCAAGAAATTTGATATGAGCAAGGCAAAGCTAAGCAAAACTCCAATGAAGACAAATGGTCATCTAGGATTGGATGTGAATGGGAAGGCGGTCGACCAAAAGGTATATCGCTCCATGATTGGCCCATTGCTTTACCTTTGTGCATCTAGGCCCGATATCATGCTTAGTGTGTGCATGTGTGCAAGATTTCAAGCCGCTCCAAAAGAGAGCCACTTGGTGGCCGTTAAAAGAATCTTGAAATATTTAGTTCACACTCCAAACATAGGGTTGTGGTATCCTAAGGGCGCCAAATTCAAGTTAGTTGGCTACTCCGATGCCGACTACGCCGGATGTAAGGTAGATAGAAAAAGCACCTCCGGACTTGCCAATTCTTGGGTAGGTCCCTTGTGTAATGGTCATCCAAGAAACAAAATTCCGTTGCCCTTTCCACAGCCGAAGCGGAGTATGTTGCAGCCGGTAGTTGTTGTGCACAACTCTTGTGGATGCGACAAACTCTAAAGGACTTTGGATACTCTTTGACCAAAGTTCCTCTCCTATGTGACAATGAGAGTGCCATCATGATTGCATACAACCCCGTTGATCACAATAGGACTAAGCATATAGATATTCGGCACCACTTCTTGAGAGATCATTCAATCAAAGGGGACATTGAGATTAGTTATGTGAGAACCGATAAACAACTAGCCGATATCTTCACCAAGCCATTAGATGAGAAAAGATTTTGTGAGCTTAGGAGTGAACTTAATATACTTGATTCTTCTAATGTGGAATGAATTTTTCCGCATCTTGGTGATATTGATTGTTGTTGCCATTCTCTCAAAAACTATTTGCAAAAACAAAGCTTATTTTCGTATTGAAAATATTTGCGGTTGATCTAGTGATCATGTTGCTCATCTTGTGGATATTGTTCAATGTGGTTGTTTGCTGGCTATCCACAAGTGAAGGCAACCCCAAGTTCCAACCTAGGATTCCTAACGTCTCCATCTTCTCGTTTCCACGGAAGTTCCGTGCCCATTGACGGAACTTCCGTCCGTCCTTGTGCGTTTCCAGAACTGATTTCCACGGAGGTTGCAACCTCCGCCCAAGCACTCTCCGGACAGGTGACGGAACTTCCGTCGTAAATGACGGAACTTCCGTCATCTCCGGGTTTTAACCCTACCCGGATTCACAACTTACCCCTTCATCCTTTCATTTCAACCTCAACGTTCTCTCTCCTCTCCAAACCTCTCAAGGCGGCTCCCATGGCGATTTGAAGATCCAACCGTCGTTTTGAGCAAGGAATCCGTGCAAAAGCTTCTCCAACCTCCGGAACTTCCGTCCCCGTCGATCCTCCGTGGTTTTCCCGCGTCTTTTTGAACTCACGGTACGGTCCTTAGTACCTACTTTTTCGATCTCTCAATATTCACTAGATCTCGCTAGTTTGGCTTCCACAAACTTGTTGACTAGGGTCTAGTGAACCTTCTTGTGCAAGGACTCCAATAGTTAGGGGTAGATTGTAGATGTGAAGATTTCTATGCAACCCTATCCGTTCGGCGGAACTTCCGCCCTCACGTACATGGCTGCATCTAAATCTTTCTATCTTTTGTTTTACCCTTTGCTCTACTAAGGTCCTTCTTGCTTCTTTGTTTCTCTATGTCGGATGGGCCGCTCTAAGACTCCCGCTCAACGGAGCCACGATGACGATGAGGAAGAATTTGAGGGAAGCGACAGTGGAAGTGAAGAAATGGAAATCATACCCGAGCGCAAGAAGAGGAAGGTTGTAGTCACTCGTGAGCCTAGAGGAGCTCGGACAGCTCGTGTGGAGCGTGGTGGTCCTCTCCTCGCTAGGAGGGCCGGAGGCAAAGGACCAGCAAGGGGTCAAGGATCTTCTCGTGGTCATGAGGGATCATCTCGCCAATGTGATAAGGGGCTTGGTTGTGCGCTCGTCGGTTTACCCACCAAATCGTGCCCCTTATGACTACAAGAAAAGAGCCACCGCTCCGTTTGATGACAGAGTCACCGATCCTCGCCCGGCGGATGAGCAAGAGGCGAGTGATGACAGGTTTTATACTTGGTTCCAGCAGGACTACTACACCTCAATGTTCATCCACATGCCACCCAAGAAGATCCACCGCCTCTCACCCCACCAATGGGTCGACCGGCGTTTCATGGAGAACAAGGAGAATGTGCTTTTCAATGAAGTGATCATCGCTTGCAAGGACGTGGAATGAGGAAGTGCTATGTCGGCTTTGGGCCACCGTCTTCCTTGAGGGAGCTACCGAAATAGTGCATTGGATGACCCAGGGCATCTCCTACAGTGTTAGCTACAAGAAGTCGGGCACCTACTGCGTCTCCCTAAGACTCTCAGCCGGATGCCTAGTATTGCCAATGAGGACGCACTCCCCGATGAGGCAATCAAATTCATGTACATTGATCCGGAAAATGCTGTGATTGGAGATACCACCGGATTACTCGCCCTACTACAAGCTCATGAATCATCTTCTCTGTCACAACATCGCTCCAAAGGATGGGTATGCCACTACAGCTTGCATCTTACTCTCGCAATGTTCTTGCTCGCTTTGCACCCGATTCTCCCGGATTTGATGTTCTTGGATTCATTATTGAGGAGATCCATCGTGCCTCCTATCATACTCGCCGCACTTTGCCCTATGCTCCGTGGCTCATGGCCATGATTGAGAAGGAAACAGGGCTAACTTTCGAGAAGGAGTGCAAGCACCAACAATACCAGCCTAAGCTCATCCGGTCTCGTGCTCGGTCGCCGTCGTCCCACCGTTCCTATGGATGCAGGACCCTCCTCCAGTGCTCCTCGCAGGCGCCGCTCTCCTACCTCTCGTCTTATGTCCGGGCTGAAGAAGGTGTTTGGGATGTGTCTGTGCTATTGGGGCAAGGACCCAAAGAAATGAGGAACGCTCCAAGAAGAATGCTCGCAGGTTTAAGGCTCTCATGCGGGCCCAAGGGCTAGAGGTCTCCTCCGATGGTTCGGAGAATGACCCCACCGAGGACTTTCTCGGTCTTTGTGTGGACAGATGATGAAGATGAGGATGGCCATGATGCAGATGATGAGGGTAATGAAGAAGATGAGGAAGCAACTCCTCCCGCCTCCGATGCCGAGTGATTCCACTCTTGTTTCCTTTTCTTATCCTTCTTTCACTCCTTTTTGGTGCCTTGATGCCAAAGGGGAGAGAAAAGAGAAAAGAGGGTTGGTCTCACCTTATCTACTTGTTATCGATCTTTTCTTTAGTGTTGGAACTAATGGGAACTAAGTTGTATAAGACTATGTGCTTGAATGTTGAATGATGGATGTTTATTGCTTTAATGTGTGGCTTGCATGTCATTATTTATATCTTATTCATGTGGCTTGCATTTCGTGGTGTGCAGCTTCTTAGCGCATATGTTGCTTTTGCTTTTCTCACTTATGCAAGTCTTGTGAGCACATTGTTTTAGGCACCCCACAAGCACAAAATATAGGGGGAGCTCTCTCACATGTTTGAGTGACCCATACATCTCTTTAGGGGAGCTCCGCTATATTTTGACGTTTCTTTTTCGTTATTTTGATATCCTTATCTTTTTTAATTATTTATCATCAATCACCAAAAAGGGGAGATTGAAGATGCAACTAGACCCCCTAGTGGGTTTTGGTGATAAATGATAAATAATTAAAATGTCTAATGTTTCATTGAGCTAATGTGCAGGATATTGAAGTCAACTAACCCACGTTATAAGATTGATAGCCCCTCATACACAAGTCAAATGATGGACTCAAAAAGAAGCTTAAATTAGATTTTATAGTTCTTTGAGTCTAGGATTGCCAAACTATAAAGAGGGGTGAATTAGTCTTTGTTGCAGGGAATATGTGCTCTTTGTTTCATACACAAGCTTGAATAAAATCAAATCCACCAAAAGTTCAAAAGAAGCCAAACCACAAAAACCAGAACTCAAGGAAGTTCCGTAACCTCTCACGGAACTTCCGTCATTTCCCAAGTGGTTCCAGAGAGTGCAGGACGGAACTTGCAAGTTCCGTCCTTGGAAGTTGTGAACAAGCTAAGTCTCCACGGAAGTTCCGTCGGTTATTTCCAGAGAGTGTAGGACGGAACTTTCATGTTCCGTCCAGCCTGTTCGTGCCCTAGGTCAAGTCTCACGGAAGTTCCGTCAGGTTCACGGAAGTTCCGTCAAACCACCTTTTCACACTTCCCAACGGCTCTTTTTGGCCTCTTCCTATATATAGCTTTGACCAACCCATGAGCAAGCTTGCTCGGTGCTTTTTGAACACTCCCATCTCACTCAAGCTCTTACTCTCATCTCTCTCCCATCTCCCTTGTGATTCCAAACCATTTGTGAGAGCCCTTAATCAAATCCAAGCTCGACAAGCATCATCCCAACCTTGAGCACATCTTCCCTTAGCAAGCAAACCCTACTTCACTTGTTACTCTTGGAGACTTGGTCTCCTATATTGGCTAGGTGTCATCTTTGAGCTCCCAAGATTGTGGTGAGTCAAAGGAAGTTTGTGAAGGTTGTGATTCGCCTCCGAAAGGAAAGGAATCAACCAAGAAGAAGAAGAAGGAAACCAAGTTTGACCTTTGTGGTTGCTTGGGAGGATTAGGGTTGAAAGAAACCCGGCTCTTTGTGAGCTCCTCAACGGAGACGTAGGAACCTCTTTGTGAGGGGTCCGAACTTCGGTCAACAAATCTTGTGTCTCTCTTGTGTTGTTCTTGTTTGTGTTTCCTTGTTCTTGTTTCTCTCGAGAAAGTTTGTGGCCGATCTACGTGTGTGGTGTGTGGATTTACTTTTCCTCGCAGGAGGAACACTTGTCATCGATCAAGGAAGGATTGCATTCAACCACATTTGTGAGATTTCCATCTCATCTCTTTAGATTTCTTGTTTACCCTAGGAGGAACGGAAGTTCCGTCGGTGACGGAAGTTCCGTGTGTGACGGAAGTTCCGTCCTATCCTGTTTGATCGCTTGTTTAGTGTTGTGTTTTTCAGAATTATTTTAAATTGCCTATTCACCCCCCCCCCTCCTCCTCTAGGCAACTTTCAAAAAGGCATCCCGATGTTTAGCATTCCTCTTCATTGTGATGGCCTGATTTTGATACCTTGCGTGACGGGGAATGTATTCCCGTGCAACCCAACCACCCAGGAGTTTGTCGAGTTGCTGCAAGGAAGCCGCAATGTTTTCTTGGATCATAGTTTCGCCTTTGGCTTTGACTCCTTGAGTGAAACATATAAGGTAGCCGGGCACTTTGTTCGTTCATATGTCGACAAACTCCGGATAGATGGGGAGGACACTACCAGAGAATACAACCGTGGTCATGAGATTCGACTATTGGTGTTGGCAAAGAGGATTGGGGTGGAAGGCCACCGTGGATCCCCCAGCCCGTACCCTATCAAGGCTAGGACTCCAATCTGTTTGCCCGGGGTCTTTTATTTGAGTGCTCTTCACTCCGAGGCCGGCCATGGCCATGGCTAGCTCAGCTCGGATGTTATCCTTCGATTTTGTTTGCATAATAATGAAACATTTACTCGTGCATCCGAACCCTCCTTGCAGGGGCTTTCTAAGTGACAATGATACACCGAGCGATGTACGTGGCAAGTTATGCTATGTTCACTCTGCGTCACCTTTGGAAATTGCCATTTGGTTAGCGGAAGATGGACCGGTCCTTGATTGGTGGCTATGCTTGTCGTGTCCGTTTGCCTCTTCCTAGGTTTCTTCGGGTTTGTGTTTGTGCCTCATCCGACCCGGACAAGATATTTTTTCCATTGATGCCCGCTACCTATTCAAGTGCAGTCTCGGTGATGGTTCCATGGAGAAGATGGGTGACATGGCACAAGACGTCTTGTATGATCATGGGGATAGACTAAAATTTACCACCGGTGCACTCCCTATTGCCCACTTCACGGTGCCATCCGTGGAATCACCGTTACGTATTGCACCTTTTTTTTGAAGTGGAAGGATACTTCCATTAACCGGTGGCCGAAACCAAGTCGGCAGCCACAAGACAGCTTACATCGAAAGGAACCGACTCGGCCCGTAACATGGTGCCTCCTGGTTCAAACTCAACACCCAACTTAGCTAGGCTATCAGCAACTCTATTACAATGTCTTAACACATGTCGAACTCGAACATGGTTGAACTCGAGTTTATAAGGAACTTCAGCTCCTCGAAGAGTACTCCATTTGTGGCCCGGTCCAACGAAGAGGAACACAAAGCCGTTTTGAGTCTGTACAACATCCGTCTCACAGCTCCACATTCATCATACTCGGCTTCTACGGCATACTCTAGTGCTTGAACAGCTGCTATTGCCTCCGCTTGTAGCGCATCACTACGTAAATCAATTCTCCCGGCTCCTCGCTCCCACCATCGCACCTTGATCATCTCTCGAAATCACGTATTGCACCTTGGTGACTAGCATTCTGGTTGTACTGCTCCTTACATCCTACTTGGAAGTATTGTAACATAAAGGTACTTATATCAATTTATAGGGGATGTTGAATGTTTTTTTATCTCTCGTTAGTTTTTGAAGTTTTGATACTACCGTCTGCTCTAATCTTAAATATATTAAAACGCGTGTGTTTTCCAAGAAAAAGAGCCATTCCACATCATCACATAGATTTTACACCATTCGATCCTGCCGAAGAGAACTAGAACCGTCATATTTCTTCATTCTATTTTACGCTTGGGTCCTTAAAGAAGACTAGAATCACGGAATATTGCAATGAGGTCCTCCCACATGTCTCCCTCGAACAATCTTCTGCTCATTGCCTCATTTGTTTCCTCGATGGGAAAACATGACTACCCCGCCCCGCTCCACCTTTCATGGCTCCCGCCCACCGTCTTCTCCGACCCGGCATCCTCAACACCGGTGAGGCCGCCCGTTGAGCACGCCCAAAGCTGCCCCATCCCATCGAGCGCGACACCGCGCCTCCGAATTTGAGTAGCTTGGGGCCTAGTGTACCAGGACCGGGTGCATGGAGGACGTCATGCATCAGCTCACCAGCAACGTGGTCTTCATCGACTTGTCGCGTCGAGCTACTATCATTCTGCCGCCATTCACTCCGCTTGTTTCACACCCATACAAAGCCCGGTACAACAATCTACAAGTTCCATTGTGTTCCTCTCGGTTTATTCATACTTAAGTGCTTGTGCTCACCCGATGCTCGATAAAATTCCTAAATCATGTTTGTATTATCCGAACACGCTTAAATCCTCCCGACACAATCATAATATGATCCCATTTGTCATCTTACAGTGGCTAAGTGAAAATAAAGTAGTTCAAACTAACTGTTTTTTAGTGCCAACTCTAATATTTTTCATATCTACTTCGGCTTCTTGAACCTATTTTGAAGAAGAACAAACCCGGTGGAGTTAAGATGGGAAAAAAAGCATGGACCTTGAACACATCAATGGGAAAATCAGAGAAAATAATGTAACAAATAGTTGTCGGAGAAGTTTTCATTTCGCATGTCAAACCTGAACTTTAATCTCTGAAAAGAAACAAACACACCACTGTTCGGTGGTTGCCTCTAAAAAGGCAATCTTGTATCTCGGTAGGAAACAATTGATGTGATAATTTATAAACAATCTTTTTACTACTTTATTTTCACAAACCACCTCAGCAGTTTGAACCCATTCTGAAGAAAAGTGGAAGATTCACACACCTCCCATTTGCGCGCCTTCAACCATTCACCGTCTTATAATATTTTGCACATTAAATTATAAGTGTAAATTGATGTTGTATTGACTAAAGATGTTGTATGAATGGAAGCATATTTGTAGGCGGAACAAAGTTTCACAATCATGGCATGACTTCAAACTTCTTTTTAGAGATGCTTTCATTCCTGAATATTATGTTGATCATTGATTAAAAAATTAGACAACTTGAAGCAAGATAGTAGGACTGTGAAAGAATACTATCATGTTTTTAAGATTTGTGTCATATTTGGTCGTCTAGATAAATGCTACAAAGATATAACAAGTAGTTCATGAGATGACTCAATTTTGAAACTCAAACCATGCTGAAATGTGACACTTATAACCACCTATCTCTCATGTATTTGCTTGCTCGTGACGCTGAAAATCAGATTTTAATGTCTTCTAATGCTTGTGAATTTGACATGATGTCCACTGTTCCATGTTCCGCAGTGACTATAATGATTTGGTTGAATAAATATCAAAGAAAGATAGTGAAAAAAGTAGTTCTATTTGTGCTGAAATTGACCAAGTGAATGAAGGGGCACATGAGCTAATTGTGGCTGCATGTGATCCTAATGCTTTGGTGCTGAATTTATCCCCATCTTATGCTAGTTTAGAGCAATCCTTAGTGGAATCTCTTGTTGAATTTCCTTTGTCACAAGATTCTAAGATGGTTGCTTGTGATAAAGAAGAGTTGTGTGATCATGCTTCAGTTATATATACAACACAACTAATGTATGAGCATTATAATTATATTCTTGATGATACACATGCTGAAATAAGACATGTTCATTGCATTAACAGTGAGAAAGATGAGTTGAAAATAATGTCGTCTCTAAATTGTTTAGGTTATATTGAATTTGATATTCCTTTTGACCTGAATAGTTTAGAGATTGAATTATTTCAGAAATCTGGTTTGCAATGCTTTGATTATTGTTCTTTTCATACAATTGGTTCATATGACAATAACAATAGATACAATGTGCAAAGAGTATATATTTGTTCAGAATCGGAAACTTATGTAATGTTGCCTACAAGTGATCAAATGGTAACATGAATTCATGCTAACAATACAATTTTCAAGAAGGGGAGCAATTATTACTGTCATGTGCTTCACTCAAACTCCGAGGCTTAAATTTGAAAGAACATGAGAAAGTATTAGTCCGACACATCAACCATAATGCAAAACCGAGGAGAGCTTGCAGCCAAGAAGGGAAGAAGATGGGGACATTACCGGTTTAGATATGACCATATTTTATGGGGATATTACCGATTCAGATATGGCCATATTAATGGTTTTTAAATGAAAGGTGAACCAATTTTGTATCAAGACTTTATGTGCCACATTTGATGAATTGATGTTGCATCATGAAGTGTCTTTGTTTTCATTTTCAGAAATACAAATATGGATGAAGAAAAGTTTTGAATGGGCATGGAAAGCATGGCGGACCAAAGAAGTTGATTGGGGGCCAATCCAAAAACTCCCCAAGTTCACCACCAGGCAACCATCCGGATAGAGTCCAAGTCCAGCACGTCCAGAATTTTGATTTGGACTGCAAAACTACACCAAATTAGAAAGGCCGTCATTACTCCATCCGGACTCCGTTTGGGACGTTCAAGTACTCTTTTGGAAAGGTTATGGAGTCTACTTTCATATGGAACCGCCGTCATGTCCATATCTTTTTCGAGTCACAGCCGCAATCGCCGATGTAATACAGAGTCCTTTTTCTATCCAGAATTTTCATTTTATTTCTGCTATTTTGTTTTTCATTTTCCTTCTTAGACTTTGGCTTTCAATATATTAAGCTTTCATTTTTTTTGAAGGAACAAGCTTTGCAGAAGTTGAGCCGGGCCATGTAACGTTAAAATGTTTTGCAAAAGCTTCTTTTAGCGCAGAAATCACCCTGTTGAAGAATTCCATCCGCGAACACGAGAGGAAAGCCTCCTGTATTCCGTCTGGACTTGCATATGTTCGGAATACAAAACTTCTTTGACCAGTGTTCGACATGCCAGGAGAATATGACTTTTGGCGTCGCCAAGTCAGTCACGTTCTTCCTGCGGCGGCGGACGTTGGGTGGGTGGGCTCGGGGAGCACGCGCGGGCGTCGCCAAGGGCCGCGCTGCTGCTGAGCAACAGCTGAGGCCTTCCTTGTTGGAGCCGAGATTTGGACCCGAGCGGGCAGCTGGCTTTTGGACGGATCGAGCAGCCGGGCAAGAGGCCGATTGGCCCAAGCTGCAAGTGGTAATATTAAATTTCCGAGGGGCTTATGGGATAGAAAAATGGCGCGGTGCCGTGCACTTGTGTAGTGCAGCCCGCCCCCACCCCTTGGCCGCCTCGACGAGTCCGCCCCGTGAGCGGAGCCAGCGGGCACACATCAACACCATGGAGGTGGCTGCGTAGGATACGGGCGGGTGGAAACTTTGCAGGCAACACCCCAGCATGTTCTGGATTCTCTTATGTAAGTTTTTATGATGTTCTTTTGTTTTTAAGAGTTCTGGCCCTTAGCTTATTTCTTTTCCGTGGGACAACTTAACGTACGAGGCCGTTCCTCTGTGTGGGTGTGTTTTACGGATAGAATATACTATTATAGATGTAGATATTGAAATAAAATATCTGTTTGATCATTACACCATTTAAAAGCAACGGTGAAGACACAAAATGAGCTGGATACCTAATTCTACACGTATCTAGCAAAGGCTTAGGACCTAGGAGGAAGCAACTGTCCAACACCCCTTGATCTCCTATTTATAAGCGTTATGGTCAGAAAAATGTAATTCAATTTGAGGATGATTTGTAGTTGTTTCACACTACATCGGTTCCAAAATATTTGAAGTTTTAGCTCTAACTAGATTCATCAAAGATACTATGAATCTGGACATAGCGATTGTCCACATTAATGAAATAGGCTATGAACCTAAACACATACTAGAAACAACAGAGCTAGAATGACAAATAAACCGAGACAGAGGAAGTAAATGATAACAGAGCTATAATGTGCCGGTTAAGTTGATTCACGAGAAAAAAACAAGGTAATGTTAATTTTAAGTCAAAATAAAAAAGCACATTGTTCCTTGATGGCAACGTATTCCTGTGACACATCTTGCCGCATTTCTTTCACATTGTTGTGCTTAAAGTGATAATTGTAATGCTTGGTTTCTTGAAATTGGAAGCGGTTGGCTAGTACTGGATATGAAGCTCTGTCATTACATTCATGTGTTTTATTAGACACAAATGATATTTTTTGACTTTATTTACTGGTCTTGAATTGCTCCATCAAGTTCAGCTTCACAAAATGCTCAGTTTATTTAAGAGATTTCTGTAACATCATCAAAATTATCCCCAAAACATCATTTCGGGAATTACTCAAGATCGCAGGGACTCCATCCAAAACCCCGAGGCATATTTCTATCCCCTACAGCCCCCATCTCTTCCATCTCCGTTCCCCAATCTCCTCCCCTACACCGCTCCGCCGCCGGCAATCCCTGTCGCTACCGCACCCCACAGGCCCTATCCCTCCCCGCCGATGGCCTCCCCGGCGCCGGCTCCCCTTCTCCCGCCGCGGCGGCGCACTCCGCCCCGCCCCGCATCGGGCTCGCGGGCCTCGCCACCATGGGTCAGAATCTCGCCCTCAACATCGCCGAGAAGGGATTCCCGATCTCCGTCTACAACCGCTCGCCGGCGAAGGTCGACTCCACGCTCTCCCGCGCTCAGGCCGAGGGCGGCCTCCCCGTGCTGGGCCACCGCGACCCGCGCGGGTTCGTCCTCTCCCTCGCGCGGCCCCGAACGGTGGTGCTCCTCGTCCAGGCTGGCCCCGCCGTCGACGCCACCATCGAGGCCCTCTCCCCGTACCTGGACGAGGGCGACGCCATCGTCGACGGCGGCAACGAGTGGTACCAGAACACGGAGCGCCGCATCCAGGAGGCCGCGTCGCGCGGGATCTTGTACCTCGGAATGGGCGTCTCCGGCGGCGAGGAGGGCGCCCGGAATGGGCCCTCGCTCATGCCCGGCGGCCATGTCCAGGCCTACGACAATATCAAGGACATCCTGCAGAAGGCGGCGGCGCAGACGGAGGATGGGGCTTGTGTGACGTTTGTTGGGCCTGGCGGTGCAGGCAACTTCGTCAAGATGGTGCACAACGGAATTGAGTATGGTGATATGCAGCTTATCGCGGAGGCGTATGATGTGCTCCGACGTGTTGGTGGGTTGTCGAATTCGGAGATTGCAGATGTGTTTGCTGAGTGGAACAAGGGGGAGCTGGAGAGTTTCTTGGTTGAGATCACCGCGGACATATTCA
The DNA here is from genome assembly GCA_031894775.1 of Chloris gayana. Classification (NCBI taxonomy): domain Eukaryota; kingdom Viridiplantae; phylum Streptophyta; class Magnoliopsida; order Poales; family Poaceae; genus Chloris; species Chloris gayana. The sequence goes on from JAUNZO010004316.1 coordinate 242,926, forward strand.
CCGTGGCTGACCCGCTGGATGGAAGTGGTGGTGCGTTGGTTGACAAGATTCTGGACAAGACCGGGATGAAAGGTACTGGGAAGTGGACTGTGCAGCAGGCGGCGGAGCTTGCAGTTGCCACACCAACAATTGCAGCGTCGCTTGATGGGAGGTACTTGTCAGGTTTGAAGGATGAACGGGTTGCAGCAGCTGGAGTGCTGGAGGAGGAGGGGATGCCAGCAGGGCTGTTGGAGAAGGTTAGCATCGACAAGAAACTGCTGGTTGATAGGGTGAGGCAGGCCCTATATGCCTCGAAGATTTGCAGCTATGCTCAGGGTATGAATCTGATTCGATCAAAGAGTGTGGAGAAGGGATGGAACCTTAACCTTGCTGAGTTAGCGAGGATTTGGAAAGGCGGGTGCATTATCAGGGCAAGATTTCTTGATCGGATCAAGAGGGCGTATGACAGGAACCCTGAGCTGGCCAATTTGATTGTAGACAGAGAGTTTGCTAGGGAGATGGTGCAGCGGCAGAATGCATGGAGGTGGGTTGTGGCAAGAGCAGTGGAGGCTGGCATTAGCACGCCAGGAATGTCTGCTAGCCTTTCATACTTTGATACCTACCGCTGCAGTCGCCTACCTGCAAATCTGATCCAAGCACAGAGGGACCTGTTTGGAGCACACACCTATGAGCGCATTGACCGTCCGGGTTCATTCCACACTGAATGGACCAAGCTAGCGAGGAGGAGCAATGGTGCCATCTGAGGTCATTGATAGTTTCAGCACTAGTGTTGAGGACTCTTGATACTGTATCTGTGTCTTTTCTCAAAATTTCTTTCACTGTTGTTTTTTGTGATTCTAGTTCTGAGTTGTGTACTTCAAATAATGCTGTCTAGTGCTGTTTGCACATGGAGAATGTGTAGGAGTTTACTGTTCTGCTCTCAGTTCGGCACTTTAATTTTGGAATGCAATAGCTATGATAGTCTATCCAATTCCAATGTTGTCATTGAAGGGTGATTTGGTTCACATTGGATTTTGCTTGCCTGATGCTATAAATTTATGCATGCGTACTTGAGATATATCTTTCACAGTAGAACCGCACACTACCATCACAACTTGTACATGATATTGACAGACCTTGTTTCCTGTGGACCACTACCTCAAATCTTTGATCATGGTCTATTTTATTTCTTTTCCTGAACAAAAGAGGTTGGGTGACTGGAGGTCATAGTTTTATGCCAGTAATATATATGTCACTGTACCATTTGAATATAATTTTCGAAACTATTTTTGTTTAGGTTTGAAACTCTATTTCAGAAACCCTTTGCTGCCCAACTTGCTGCCAGACAAGGGATCTTACATTACATTTTGTTTATATGATGAAACTGGTATGTTTAAGTGTTCATTCACTCTCAATTTTGTATTTCTTATTGAGTTTTCGTAAGTCATTTGTTCAATTTCTGGAGCTGTAATTTGCGACATATCATACCACATACCAGCATGTTTTGCTAATTCTCTCTTGTTACATGTTCATTTCTATTTATCTATATTCTAATATAAGTGTTTACTTATTCAGACAAACTTCTACAGTTGGCTTAAAGTTTGGGGGCTGAACAGTTTAGTAATTAACCTAGCTTGGCAATTATATGATGTTAGTTACTAAAATGTCGAGCTCACCATGCTTCAAAGCATTTCACCGGATACAGCCTGGCTGGGCCAAGGGCTTTGACACTTGACAATGCTTTTCTGATGTCAGATTGTCTTGCATGCATACCAAGTTCTTTCATCATAACTGTCAGTACTAGATGTTAAGTGTGGTGTTGTAAGGTAAAAGTTTGTTCTCCCTTCTGTCTATTGATGATCCTGCTGCTTGGTAAAAAGTTTAATCATATGCTGGAGCTGTATGTTGAGGATTCATACATCTAGATTCTTTGCTGAAAATTGCCACAACATTTTTCATTACTGAATAAGAGCACAGTTGTGTTTATATGCCATGATCAAGTGTTTTTGAGGCAGTGTGATTATATGTTGATTTGTGTTGTCACATACTAAGTATATTGTGCTGTGATATCAACATGTTGATTTGATAGATTCTGCATTCTTTGTTACAACTTATCATTACACTGCTGGCTTGTTGGTACTGAAACTCCAATGCAAGCAGCAAAATTAAAACTTAATAACTTGTTATGAGCAAGGATGGGGTGGGCGGCTGCTGCTAGGGAGGTGCTGGTGGGGAGGGCGCTGGTAGAGATGGAGGTGGCGGCGCAAGAGAGATAGGCGCAGGGAGAGCTGAGAGCCGAGAATAGGGTTAAACCCTAATTCCTACTTAATTCCAATCTGATTACAACCCTCTCATTATATAGAGAGGACTCAACTTGACTCACAAGCAAACTTATTCCTTAACCTCTAAGCAATGACTCAATCTTATATTCCCTAACAACCAATCCTAATTGCCTAATTAATCAACTAATGCTATGGCAGGCAGCAGCTATGGTGCCTTCCTTGTAGCTTGGTAGCTGGGCTATCCGCATGGGCTCCTTTGGCCCATAACATAACTCATATGATGTTTTTGTGAGATTCCGTAGTTTTTTTAATCCTGCTTCTTCTTTGCTCATGTTTGGTCTGTTCTAAAAATGTTAAATTAGTTGTCTTGGTTGTTCTGTCGCAAGCATGTATTTTTGCACCCAATGATTTTCACATGATCATCTGTTTACCCTGTTTCTGTGGAGCTTCATGCTCTTACCAATTGGTCTGCAGTTTGAACTGAAAAGCAGAGGTCTCAGAGTTTGGAGTCAACTTACTGATTGTGATTCAGTCATGGGTCTGAGTTGTTCTAAGTCGAGCAGCGAATGTTGTACGGAGTTAAGTTTTTAGTTGCTGATTGTATTTTTTAGCCTGACATTGATTCTTTTGGTGTGACAACTAATTTATAAATGTCACAAAAGAAAGATATGCAAGATAAGGATAATGTAGGTTTTCAACAGCTGACACATCGAGTTTGTCTAGTTGCCAACAATTAAGACAATCTGATCTAATTGTTATCTGTGATGTGCATCAGTTATTGGCAGTAATTTTGTTTTTGTTTTTGCACCATATACTGGGGAAAATTCACTTGGTAAGAATCAGGGAATGGCCCTGTCTCCTGCCATCTGCTGTGGAATGGACATGTTATTCCTAAGAGTGAGACCTTGGGATGAGAGGGCAATCCTTTTTCTGGGTGCTCTTGCACATCTCCAACTGTTTGCAGGGTTGGTTTCATGGGCTGGAAATAGGAACTGGTACAGGAATCAACTAGAATATAGAAAACGTTAATGCAACCTTAATGCCTAATCTTCAATTTTGTTCTTGGAATTTTTATTAAGCAAAATAGGTCCACATATGCAAGGATCATATGGGACTAATCGTTATATATGGTAGTGAACCCAGAATCGCAATTGCTTTACTTTGCATGGTTTGTTGCTGATTTGAACTTTTACCCTACATCTGCCTCTTGAACTCTCGTTTGTTTTGTAGTGATCTACGTAGCACTGATACGTCAAGCAACCAGCGTATCTGTGCACCAGAACTATTGACCTGGCATAAACATTCTTGTATATTATAGGCTGATATAAATCTAGGTTTCCAAACATATTGTATTTTTTATTTACGTGCTCTCTAGGGCAGTGCTCCCTAAATCATTTATGGAACGCATCAGTATATTAGTGCCTAGTCAACATTTCTATGCTTGGTATATGTTTATTTACTTACATTATAGCTAGGTTACTCCATAACTCTGACATGGCATCTTAATTGTTTTGTTCAATTCACGTATATATTCAAGTCCTGCTGTCAACAGGCTAAAATACCATGATTTCTCAGTTCTTCTAAATCAGTAGTTTTTTACATTGATAATCTATTATAGAAGCTACAGCAGTTAAACCTGATTGACAGACTCTTACAATACACTAGTAGTTTTATTGGCTAATAATTGTCATATATATACATATAGTCCACTCTATATTATTTGGTGTACAAAGCCTCATCATCTTTTCAGCCACATCTCACTAGTATAATTTATTCAATGCTGACTGATTTGCCATCGCTACTGTTATTAGGAGCCTAGATTTTTTGCTTATGCAGTCCAACACTTATGTTCTACTCTAATTTGATCTGATTTTATTTTTTATTGCTGAAAACATACACTATTATCTCTATCTCTCCTAAAATGGATATAACAGTTCAGAGTTAAAAAATCTACCAGTTGGCTATTAGGAGTTTTTTTTTTCTTGGGAATAGTGACTGGTATTTGGGCAGAGTCCTGTAAACGTACGGTAGATGATTTATGCTATATTGTCCAATGTTTTTGTCATCTTTCTGAAGAAAAGAAAGGACCAGACGCGGATGGGCATGGTGTTGTGTGTAGATGATTTATAGGGACATGTGTTCTTATTCAGATGAATACCGGAAGATAGAGTATCCCGCAAGATAATAAGATACAGATTTCCATATTTTTAATGTAATCAACTAGGAAACCTTTTTTATATAGCCCCTACACCCCCTTGATGTATAAGATCGGCGTCTTATGTTACCATCATTCTCTTTATCAGTAATATACCTGGACAGTGGATCAACATGATGTTTTTATTTGTGCCTTTGTTACATTACATGAATATTGAACCCTCGTTGTAGGTTTGGATCTTGTGGTTACTGTTGCCTCACTATTGTTCCATATTGTCACAATTTTCATGTGTTACTGGGTGGATGAATCACTAAAAGATCATACCCCATCTGGGCATTTATTAACAGTATAGTGCCCCCACCACTCAGCATATATTCCATGCATCCATCACCATTTGATGTATTTTCTAATAGCACAACCGTCACTATTACAACTACTTAAAAGACAGCAGGTCTGACTAGCTGTTTCGGAGGAAAAGGATGTGCACCTAGCATCTTTTGTTGGTCCTCACAATGGTGGAGATGGTTCTTTCCCATTCAGGTTCACACGTGGGAGAGTGGCATCCGTGACTCATGAAGCTATGAATCACTTGCTGGTGAAGGCTCCAGATATTGATCTTTTGGTGTAATAAAGGTGATTATTGATTGTTTCTCATTGTCAAATTATGATATTGTTATTAATTGTGCTCTGGATGTTTTGTCGTGTAATTAATCAGTACGCCAGGGTAACAATGTATACATGCCATATTTTCCTTATAGGATCTTTAGTTCCTTCGCTTGATTATTTTTTCTTAAAAACTTATAACACGATGTGGTGGCGGGAGAGGATGAGCCACACTGACCTCAGTTGCCCAGACCTTTCTATTAGTGGAAGTGAATCTTATCAAGAACCAATATCAACATAAAGAGAACTGGAAGCCATTATTTGGGTAGGTTTATGTGCATAAAAGCTAGAGCACATCATTAACCACTTTAAGCCTAAGGTGTTTTTTTTTCTAGGTCTATAGAGCATACTTCTAATTATTTTACACTGGTGTTAAAGAGAAGCAACTTTTTGGCCTCAGATCACAGGGAGGAAGAAACAAAGGACAGCAGGGCCAATGACAGTTCTACTAATCGCTTGGTTGTACGATGATTATTGACCAAAGTTTCTTTTTACCTTCATGATGATTTGTCAAGCAAGCGTGTGCAGATGCTTTATGATGTTCCCCATTATCTCTAATTATTTCTTAAGCTGCATGAGCAACCAACCTCAGTCATTCGCTTTACTCATGGTAAGCTGATGTGAATTGCCACAAAGAAGTTATAGGGACAATTAATTTATCCCTAGCCTCCAGACTCATTGATGTTAATTCCCATGATTTTACTATGGAGTGTTTACTGTCTTTTTATGTATCCAGGTTTGGTAATCTGTGCCCTTAGCTTTACATTAACAACTTTTTTGTAAGACATTTATCTCTGTTTTTTAGCATAGTAATCTCTGTTAGAGAAGTAATTGGGGCTGAATAGATTGCATCCCTACAGGGCGCCGGCCCTAGGTGGTGACGGCATAAACCTGCGCGGGGGGGGGCATTGTGGTGCACCACCAGGGCGCGGCTGGTTGGCGACGAGGGCTGAACCACGTCGTCGTACGAGGGCAGGGCTTCTACCGAATGATCCAACTTCCGAGGTGCTGAAGGCGTTTGTTCAGACCGCACAGAATGTTGAGGACGAGTGTGCGGTCGGTGATGAGCTCGTCGAGGTCAGCGAGGGCATCAGCCATGGCGCGCAAGCGACGACATTAGTCCGTGATAGAGAGGTCACCCTGCACAAAAGAACGGACCTCGACATCGAGGTGAAGAGCACAAGTCTCCTGGTTCCTGAGAAACTGACGCTCAATGCCTAACCAGACAGAGCGTGCAGTTACGCCACGGTGGTCGTTGACGATCTCCATGAGCTCCGGTGTGATGGTGTGAAAAAGCCACGCCACAACCACGCTGTCCATGCGGAGCCAAGCCGGGACAGTGGGGCAGATGGCGTCTTCCAGGACGTAGGACGTGGTCGGAGAGGGAGAAGCGCCGGAGGGTGAGGAGGTGGAGGCCACGCCAACGGCTGTACTAGGTAGAGACCGGATCCAGGACGATCGGCACTAGGGTGCGGATGTTCTGGACGCCGAATGCCTTGGCGTGCAGGTTGGCCACATTGGTGGCCTCGACGTAGGCGACATCATCCTCCTCGAAGGGCGCCTCAGGCAGACGCGGCATCTCAGCCTCACGAACGACGCGCTCTAGTTCCACGACGGTGGCGCGCTCCTGCTCAAGGACAGTAGCGGCGGCTCTGACGCGGGCACGAGCAGTCTCAAGGGCGAGGGCCTGCTTCTTGGCCTCGACATCTTGAGCGGCGGCCTCCTCCATCATCTTGGTGGCGACGTCGTCAGCGACCTTCTTGGCTTCGGAGGTAGTGGCCTTGGCGGCAGCTTCCGCGGCAGCAGAGGAGGACATGGCTGGCGGCTAGGGTAGCGTTAACGGAAGCAAAGGTCCACGAGGATCGAGTGGACGCGAGATACCATATTAGAGAAGTAATCGGGGCTGAATAGATTGCATTCCAATGATCAACAGAGGTTACAATATATAGCCTAGCACTAGGGCACCATCAAAGGGAGAGGCGCACCCTACAGGGCGCCGACCCTAGGTGGTGATGGCATAAACCTAGTGGATGGGCGTAATACAATGTAGGCCTAATACATGTTAATTCTAACAATCTTAATCTCTAATTACAGTATTTGTTTGCTACTTCAAGGTTCTTCAATATTTATTTAATTAGCTGAGAGTGATAAATCGACCTTTATACTTTATCTTATTTTAGCTACCTTTCCACTTGACCTGTTAGAAAACATGGTGGGTGCATAGAAATGGTAGCATTTGACGCGATAAATTTTCTTTTGGCACAATGTGTCAAACATGAACTCATAGGTGTGGAGTATCCCACATAAATGTGCATCAGAGCTAAATATGGACAACTAAGCTTCAAAGGGATGCATCCTTATGATCACTGAAAGTGTACGGAACAGGCAGCACGTCCTCTTGGAGATTTATAATATTTTCTTAAGGTGAGTTTAGAAAGTTGATCACACTGAACATGGTTTCATGGAATAAAACTAGGGTAGCAATCCCTATTATCTAAAAAAAAGTTAAACAGCGCTTTAGTATAACTATTTTGTCAATCCTATCCAAGTATTACATTGTTTTGAGTTCCCATTCTGAAGCTATTACTGCATGTCCGCCTACTACAATCAGATTGACAAAGGGGGAATTCATTTATTTTCAATTGAAAAGAGATGGAAATGAAAGCTATCTTGTCAGTTTGTCAGAATACAACTGGTACTAGTGACTAAGTACCCATTGACAGAGACAGAATATTTTGATACAAGTCCGTCTCAGGATTGGCATGGACTATTTTGATATAACCTCTGTTATGATGCAATGTAGGTCTCGGCCGAAACACATCAAACCATTATTGAAATGCCATACTCCATGATGTGTTTGCTGTTACTTTGGGTCATGGAGTTGTATGACATACTTTATTATTGTTCTGAAATTCATCAGTTCACTATTATAGCTCTATATGCTAAACCATGATTGATATGTGTGTTATATGGGTTATACGGGTGAGTCTGGGTATAATGCATTTCAATCTAACCAGTATGAAGTAGGAAACTGTTATCGACGCCTTTGTTGGCCGGCAGTACCAGAGAAGGCGTCCTGCGACAGGGGCCGTTCAGAGTGGCTAGGATAGTCGTCAGGTCTCTAGCTAATAATCAGGAGGAGTTAGTTCAGTTTGTTAGGAAGTTGAGAGTTTGTTAGTCAGTTGAGAGTTGGTTAGGTGCCTGGTGTATAAAGGCACGAGTCGATCGAGTCTGTATGGTTATCAAAGAACAATAGACCTCCTGTTACCGGGAGGGCTGTTCTTGGTCGCCGTGGCGGAGAACCTTTCTCGGTCATCCGGCGGCGACAGCCCTACCGGTGTTCCATACATCTTACGATCCAATCTACAATCGTCTTGCTTGCTTCGTTCTCCTTTGCGATCACCTCGCCGTCCTCGCCGGCGTCGTATCAGAAACCTTCGTTGTCTTATGGTTATTAATTACCTACAGTTTATAAAACAGAAACTTGTCTCGTTTGACAGGTTTTAGGTATGTGGTCTGTTTCTATTCTTGCCCGATTAAGAGGAGTTGAAACCAACCCCTAAATCCTAAAGCTCCCCAGTGGTTCAGTACTTCTGGTTATTACATCAATGTGCAAAAGATACCTTATACCTGGTAACAGATTGAAAAATCCAAAATCTGGCAGAAAGGAATATGGGGGATAGAACAAGCAAAGCAAAAATTTTATCAGTTTTTCATTCGTGCAACTATCTTGTCGAATCAGCAGCAAAGGATATATGGATGATTATACAAGAGTATAGAATAGTTCAAAAGAAACATGTGGAAATAATTCTTGTCCTTTCTATTAAGTTATAACTTGTGTATAAAAACAATAATGTATTCTTTTGGATACCCAAAGGAATTAGGTGTATAAATTTTCCTGGACAAAGATGACTGAAAAGTTCTGTGAATAAATAAATCTTTCTCTATTCAATCGAGGCTAAATTTTTTCTTACTGTTTGTTTTCATATTAAACAGGTCTACACCAGTCTTGCGAAATAAAGAACATTTTTTCTGAACTATCTGAATCTGATGTTACTGTTTATTTCTGATCTTGTAATGTATTCAAGCCAGTTTCTCTATTCAATTTTGCCAAGTTATTTTACCAAATGGGCACGCATTTACTGCTCCTTTGATGCAAAACATTCAGGATCGAGAACAAGAATTGGATTAGTGATCTTCACTTCTGCAGGATACCCAGCTTAGCATTACATGGACCGCAACATCAACCACTAGGCAGAGGATTGGCGCACTGGCATTTCTCCTTGGAAAGGTGTGCCAGCAAGACGACTGTTTTCAAGACTTAGTCAAAAGTTGTACCAGTGCTGATGTTTGTGACAATTACGAGGGTGATTCATAGCTCCACGCTTTGTTTACTGATCTTTTCAGAAGTCCATGTGCAAGATCTGGTGAAGGATAATACATTGTCACACATCTGGTGGTGGCCACTGGCCAGTCAATATGGGAGTGACATTCACAGCAGGTAATCTGCACTACTGCACTCATGACAGCAATAGAAACTGAAAATTATGCCAAATGTTGTTTCTTTTGAAATGACATACCAGGCACTGTGCTAGCCGCTAGGTACGTGTATGTCCTGTCAGTTTGTAAGTTCATCCAGGCTAGGCTTTGCTCTTACCGTTCCAATTGGTGAGACTTGTACTCAGATCATTCTTTGGCAAAGCTATGGATCGATATTGACTACGAGTTCATCTTCTGGTACAGTTCCGGAGGTGTAACAGACCAACGGTATACCTTTGTGTTTGTGCACCTTAAGCATTAATTAATGGGCGACTTGACAAAGCTGAGACCAGGATTAGGGATAATATGAAACTAGACTCGGATGATGGTTTATGTCTGATGTAAAGCCTGGATCGAGGGAAAGTGACGGTAGTGAGAATGCTGGGTTATTTTCCGTGCTCTTTTAGTCAACAAATGCCACCTTTAGGTCTGCCATTTTTGGCGTAGCACATGCGTGCAGTTAATTTTGTTTGGGAAAAAAGTAATATGCATTAATATTCTTACTCTGCCTCCATTGATACATATACTCCTCCATTCCTAAAATGAAGTCGTTCGGACAGAGGAAAATGGCTTGCAGCTAGTACAAAGTTGATGTCTGAAACCACATCATTAACGGAACAGAGGAGTACTTATCAATTATATAACAATAATCACAAAGACAATAAAAGAACGAGAATAAAGTAAACCAGAGACTAGTCCCAACATATACATCCACTCCGTTAACAAAGAAAACTTGTTGGCTACCAAAGTCGACCGGTTTGAAGTAAGTGATGTAGCTCCATATCATAGAGGATTAAGATCAATACATCCACGGTGACTCCATTGAGAAAGCGGTGTCACCATGACACCTCTATTGTTTGATGAGAAAACGTTTTCACAGACAATAATTGTGTATTTGATACGGGTTGCACTATTTTTTCACTCGACTGAAAATTGAGTTTGTTTCAATGGAAATCTCAGACGCAATCTTCTCCTAATTCATGTTCTTTCCTTGCATCTGGGGATGGATGAAAACCTTGAAGCTCCTAACTTAAATCGAATCATGAGTAACTAGGCTTGGTTTGTTAATGAGATGCGATCTAATAGTTTATTAGGTCATCTACTTTGCGAGCTCAACGAGCCCTGTAACATTCACAAGAGTAGCTTGCGAGCTCAACTAGCCCTGAATGATTCATTAGACGTAACAATGTAAGATCACTCAGTTTTACTGGTTTTCGGTATTTCAATTTTTTTATGAATACCGGTTGTCCGCTCAAACCTGACCGGATGGTGTGGTTTGTAAACCGTGAGTCTTACTCAGTAAAACATTGTGAAATAGTGAAGTAGCTGATATCAAAGGGTGGATGAATCAGCTCGAAATTATAACAAACCCAAGTTTCCTAAAGAAAAGATGCTTAAATTTATGTTCTGTAATCGATACAATACTCCTTTTATAGTCTTCAAAATACAGTAAAGCCAACATGATCCATCCTAACTCTGAAAAAGGAACAAGAAGCCTCTGTCCTAACACAAGCTGTCCTGCGTATCTTATAACATTCTTAAGAGGTCCAATGCTATGCCTATGCCTATGCCTAGCCACTACACAATGAAACCTAAAAAAAGGCCAAAAAGAAGAAAAAGAAACCACTAGCAAAAATGCACAAACTTTCCCCCAACCAACCAAACGCCCTCCCCTTCCCTATAAACAGACCATCATTTGTCCAAGCAATCAACCAGCTCAGAAACACTTGTGCTCACACCATACAACAATCAACTCAGCTCACCTCCTGAGCAGAGCAACAGAAGCAGCAGCACTGGCACAATTAGCAATCCTTAACAGCACTCGCACTTGTTGCCAGTAAGGATTGTCAAGGGTAGTCGTTTAGACTGACCGTACGTATAGTAAGCCATGAGGACTGAACTTGTCACCACCATGATCTCGTTGGCCTTCCTCATGCACTTCACAAGAACAAGCACTGACACACAGCCTACAGGGCTCTTCTCCCTCCTGTCCATCTCCCTAACCATCATCATCTTCGTTGCAATCATCCTGCCGTTCATTGTCTTTGCACGGCACGCACGTAGCAGGAATAGCAACGCAGCCGCAACGACGGCGATACCTGGGCCGAGAGGCTGGCCACTCGTCGGCTCCCTGCCTGCCGCATCCGGCCCGCTCGCGCACCGCCGCCTGGCCGCGCTAGCCCACACGCACGGAGCCCAACGGCTCATGTCGCTGCGGCTGGGGTCCACACCCGTGGTGATCAGCAGCCACCCGGACACGGCGCGGGACATCCTCTCCGGCGCGGCGTTCGTGGACCGCCCGTCCAAGTCCGCCGCCCAGGAGCTCATGTTCCACCGCGCCATCGGCTTCGCGCCCGGCGCCGGCGAGTACTGGCGCCGCCTCCGCCGCGTGGCCGGCGCCGGCATGCTCTCCCCGCGCCGCATCGCGTCCCTGGAAGGCCTCCGCCGCCGAGTCGCGGAACGCATGGTGGAGGCCGTCCGTGGGAAGATGGAGCGATGCGGTGAGGTGGCCATGAGACCCGTGCTGCAGCGAGCCTCGCTCGAAAGCATGGCGGGCAGCGTGCTGGGACTTGAGGGTAGTGACGTAAGCGAAGAGCTGGGTGATATGGTGAGGGAGGGGTACGAGCTGGTTGGCACGTTCAACCTGGGAGACCACTACTACACGTCGTTGTGGGGCCCTCTGCTGGACCTCTGGGGGTGGGGCCCAAGTGCCGGAAGCTGGCCGTGAGGGTTAGAGAGTACTTTGGGAAGATCATCGAGGAGAGGAGGGTGGCCGGGGATTACCATGGGAGGGACGACCTGCTCAGCTACATTCTTGCACTGCCAAGGGAGGAAAGGTTGGAGGACACTGATGTCATCGCTGTGCTCTGGGTGAGTACCTTATCTCTCTTTTCGTGTCTATACTCTATGCCTTACATGTGGGGACAAAAAGACGTATGCTCTGGGGCATGCTAGTTTAGTGGCACACTAGTACCCTTTTTGTGGGATGTAACATGTCTGGTAAGTGCTATGTTGGGGCCAATGCAGGTCTTGACACGTGGACCATTAGTTAATAGGATTTTGATCCGTTGAGTCCAAAAGCGAGTATAAAATTGCATCTCTCTTCCTAAGATACATATACCTCAACTAAAAAAAAAGAATTATAAAATGCATAACCTGATGAAATACTATTTTTCCACATGCATGAGGTGATACCGTCATATGGTTGTGCACTAGTCTAAACATTATGTGATCACAAATGAGTGACAGTTTCTCATGTATCCTGTACTCTGTATATAGAATGGTTACGGCAACAATTTCTTGTTTTTGACAATGATCTGAACTTGTCCATATCTTGCGTATTATGCACACAGGAAATGATCTTTCGTGGGGTAGACGTCGTTGCCATACTTCTGGAGTGGACCATGGCTCGCATCGCCCTCCATCCGGACATCCAAAGCAAGGCTCGCATAGAACTCAATACAGTGGTCGGCCATAGCTCCATCACCGATTCAGACATCCCAAATCTTCCCTTCCTCAGAAGCATCGTCAAAGAGACGCTCCGAATGCACCCACCAGGCCCTCTCCTCTCCTGGGCACGTCTTGCGGTGCACGACGCCCAGGTGGGCAAGCACATTGTGCCAGCAGGAACCACAGCGATGGTGAACATGTGGGCGATATCTCATGACGATGCCATCTGGGGTGACCCATGGGTGTTTCGTCCGGAGAGGTTCATGGAGGAAGACATAAGCGTGCTGGGGTCTGACCTGAGGCTAGCACCGTTTGGGTCTGGTCGAAGGATCTGTCCTGGCAGGATGATGGGTCTCTCCACGGTGCACCTATGGCTTGGCCACCTCCTGCGTCAGTACAAGTGGTCACCAGCCCAGCCTATCAAACTCACGGAGTGCCTGCGCCTTTCTATGGAAATGAAAAAGCCCTTAATCTGCCGGGCAGTTGGTTGTGAACAAGCTGCTTCGAATCTTGCGTATTGACTACTAATTATAATTATAAACTTTGGTGGCCAGAAGCATGTAACCTTTTTAAGGAGGAGGTAGGGGGTACTCGTGTTTATGTAAATTATTATTCTGTGGTGCTACTGCAATCGTGTCATTATAGATAGTGCGGTTATGTAGAAGTAATGTAATTGGCCGTATCACATAGCTGGCAAGACAAACTTGATTACAGTTTATTTATCCGTATATGTATCAGACGTGCTTGGAATATCAATTCTATTTAGTCACCATATTTTCTCTAGTATCCCTTCTTGGTTCCTATTAATTATCTTTCTATTGGCAGTGGAACTTCTATAGCAAAATTCTTTCTTTTTCAGATGTAACTGTGAAAAGATTGTAGACACTGTAAGACGTTTCACTATAACAATAAGGCTCTATAGCCACGGGCCTAAGGCCACTATAACGGTGGGTATCCCACCCACGGCTATGTAAACGTGACTAAAAATGGCCGAATGTAGAAATGGAAACAAGATGAACCCTAGCTACAGCCTAATTGGAAAAATAAAAAATGTGGGACCCCAGTGGGCCCCGCCCTCTGCCGACCGCCACCGCGGGCTCGGCGTCGCCACCGCGGATCGGCGTATCCCTCGCCACCTCCATCCGATCCACCATGCCCATGGCCGCCTCGATCGGATCCGCTGCGCCTCGAGGCCGGTTCTCGTCGCCGACCGGAGGAGAGGAGGGGGAGCCTACGCCACCCTTGCGCCGCCCGAGGTCACCATCATGTGGAGAGGGGGAGGCCAGCCCGAGGTCACCGTCGCGTGGAGAGGAGGGAGAGGTGCGGGCGGATCCGGTCCCGCGTGCCGCCTCCTAGAGGAAGGGGGCCGTTCGGATCCGACCCCCGCGCACCGCCATCCGACGCTTGGAGGAGGATCCCGGCCGGATCCGGCCCTCACGAGCCGCCCGTCCCGCCGCCTCGATGGCCACCGCCGCTCCTCGCCTTAAAAGGTGAGGGGCGAGCGATGGGGGAGAAGAGGAAAGGCCGGGGAGAGCGGGCGTTGCGCCACCGGGAGGGCCGCGGGTGACAGGAGAGTGTGGGGACATACTGGGGAGGGAGAGGCGGCCGAGGAGGAGGAGGAGAGTGAGGAGCGGGGCTAGGGTTTCCCATTTTTTTTTATAGGTGTGGTCTACTTGTGCACTGCGGGATTGGGTATGTGAAGTTGGGCCGTGGCCACAGTCTTTTTTTTTTTTTTTTTTGCCGTCTCTATTGTATTTTTACTCCCGTGGCTATAGTACGTTTTTGTTATAGTGTTTCTCCATCGTCGGTTCATCAGTCAAAGATGTTGATTGCATTATCTGTTCATCTCATGAAGTCATATAATATATCAAGAAAGGGATGTTCAAATCATCATCGATGGATGATCAAAGTTTACCAAAGATTCCAAGCTATGTTTTCACTGCCTCTTCCAGTTTGAACTTCTTGCCCTCCACTAAAGTATCGGAAACTACAAATCAAGTTGTTGTTTCAATTGTATATACTATAAAAAATAAACCACTATATTAACAATACTTCAAGCTTGAACACCCCATCGAGCTTAGACACTGGAAGATATCATACAGAAAAATGAAACACGAAAAACAGTTCACTCCACCATCATGAAACACACCAGAATACTGTTCATTTTCGTCCAACACTGGAAGGTATCATACAGAAAAATGAAACAAGAAAAACAGTTCATTCCACCATCATGAAACACACCACTGGAAGATATTGTTCACTTTCGTCCACAAAAATTAATTTGCAGATGAGCTCAAATTCGTCCTTGTATTTTTTTACCTCGGATATCTCCAATTGGGATTTGATGAGTCACTTACATCGGTCTAAGCTCAAGACAAATGTGACACCTCTCTTGCAGCTGAAATGTTCGGTCTTAAAGCTAGGCAGCCACTAAACCATATAATTAATTTCAAATGGATCATAAATTCTGCTCCAACTACTTGGTGAACAAGGACCACTGAGGGAGAATTGCGTGGTTGGCTAGGACCAGCAGCTTGGTGGTCAGAAAATAAAGTTTACAACATCATAAATAGGTGTATAGGTCATAGTTTTGGTGAGTGAATATATATGTCCCAATTACAAAGGTAGTGATGGTTGGATATGCTGAGTCATTTCAATACACAATATTCTTATATATATATATATATATATATATATATATATATATATATATAGAACTCCTATATAGGGCCCTGGGTACTGAATAAGCTATTCAGTACCCAGGCCAGCCAACCAAGCCATAGTGGCTCACACGCACCACCCAACTCACCAAAACATGTATTCAAGTGTGCGTTAATTTCTTCTTTAATGCTCCTGAATTCTGGGGCTAGTTATGGTGAAAAATCATCCTGTTTTATTACCCAATACATCATTCTATTTATTACCTAAAATGTTCTCTCCGTACTCCTGCTCCTCCATAACAAATACGACATGCACAATTATATGTCTCTCCCATGGCAATCTGGCAGGAATCCAATCCATCGCTGGCTTGAAAATGCACATGGATGTGACTGATCGTATTGAGGACGACGAACGCGTGTATCCTAGATGGCTAGGCCTTCCTACATGGGAGGTCAACTCAACTTCGACTCACGTTGACAATACTATGAGGTATGTATCAACTTCCCTATCTAGTTCGTCGATGATGTTTTTGAATTGAAATTCTATCCTTGTTCCTTTTTTAGAGAATTTTTGTGGCCCTGCAGCTCTGGTTCTTGCGTGGTCCATGCAGACGGAAATATGCTGAGAATGTCCTGGCAACTTTTGCTCATTGCAACTTATGTGAGTGTCATCCATCTTGTTTTCTCATATGCAACGGTGCCTGAAGATACACGATCATGAGGTACAACTTCTGCTTGATCGAATTCTTCGGGTGGCTTTTATGCTGAACGAATCACAAGCATACGTAATTTCCTTTTGGCAATTTTGATTTATATTATTTTGTTTTTCTAGTTGAGAGAGATTGGAACACCTTATTTATTTACTGCGTGATTACTCTTATCATCTTATAAGTTGGGGAGTATTCTTTTTAACTCTTATTTTCTGTGGTATACTCAGATCGGCATAAGAAACATGATGTGCCTCTCTCCAGCGGATGTTTTGTACCTAGCTACCACAAACATGAGCTTTGCCTCCTATGTTGACAAGAATACCCAATACATCAGATGTGAATCAGAGATATAGATTTTTGCATAGTTTGAAAGTGACGAGAATAATGTATTCAGAAACTAATATCATCCTTGAGTAGAAATGACAATGTTTCCTAGTAGAACCTGAAATAATGTATTCCGAAACTAATTTCATGTGCTCTTAATGTATCAAAAAAGAAAATCCGAAGGATTTTATGCTTACAGAAAATTAATCATCAGGTGTTCTGTGATTGAAATCTTATGTCATCTTACATCCAAGCAGTTGCCCTTTTACTTGTGTTCCTAAAAATTATAATATTTATAACTAAAAAAAGGTTTTTTATTGGTCTATTAACATGTGATTGCAAAACCTTTATACTTGTGCGACAATTGTTTTACTACCAATGACTGTGACAACAAAACTAATAATATTTTATGATTACATGAAATGATTTTATGGTTAAAATGTGGCTGAGAAAACAAAAAAGTAGTATTAACAAGTCTCTTGATTATTCCATTCAGTTTTCATAAAAATTTGAATGCATTTTACAGTTTTGAAACACAAGACTTTCTAGTATTGTTTTTTAGTTGTAAAATACTGATAATACTTCCATTAATGGTAAGGTAAAAAAACTAAAAAAGCACCGGATGGTGTGTTAATAGATGTAATATACAAAATAAAAACAGATATCGTTAATATTAAAAACTAAAATTTTCATTAAAAAACTGAACCTTTGAGTGTGAAATCATAAAAAGTGACATGTGTGTGGGAAAATATTATATGCTTAAGCATCCAAAAGTGAAATGCTTACTACAGAGATCATCTAGTGCAAGCAATGAGTTATTATGATTTGACATGACTAGTTTCATGTATTGAACGATAACTTTTTACAACTTGATGGCGATTCTAAAAAAAACTATTGGTGAATCATTTTTTAACAGTAAAAACCATCTCCTGAGGCCAAGTGACCGATGAAAAACCGCAGATATGTTTGCCTTCTACCCTTCATGCACTTGCCCATTTACTATTATACTAAAATCTTTATTATTGACGAATAAAGTTATTACTCAACTATGAAATCTATATTATTTTACGGTTGTATAACAAAACATTTATGGTTGCGGAGTAATATTTTACTGTCAAGGGCACTAACCATAAAACTAATAATATTTTTGTATTTATATGAGAAGGCTTTTATGATTCACTTGCGACCAGGATGAAAGAAAATTTCTAGTGACTAATAAGCAATTCTCTTGTGTTCATTTATCTTCCATTGGCACTCCTACTATGAGCATGCTTGATGTCTCGCTGAAATTTATGATGTAAAACTAATATTTTTATGTTGTAAGTTTGTAGCCAAACTAATCTTCTTACTCATGCCAACATTTATGCTTTCAACAAATATTTTTCCGACCCATCATCTACTAAATTTATGATCTTCCATCACTAATTTTAATTCAAAAAGAAAGTTATTTTTGGGATCTTGGAATGTAAGTAGCTGGTATTTGAAAATAATAAATGTTGGCTTGATAGTCAGAATTCTTATTTGATGAAAATATTCTCATGGATATTTGTTTTGTGCAGGAAATCAAATAAGGATTTGACCACGTACTAGATATAAAATCTTGCAGATTCTTATGGTTCAAGTGAAATCATGCAGTAACTTATAATTTCTTACAATTGTGATGAGTATTATTTACATAGCCATGAAGAAAGGAAAGAAAGGATACATGTAGAACATAATTCGCTGCTCTATTAACCATTGATTGATGAAGCAATTAAAAAGGAAATAAAATAATTGTTAATGGAAGGATGACGAGGCTTTGATTGACCATTGATTGTGGAATTAAATTAATAAGGAATACACTAATAATACAAGGACAGAAGGACGTCTGCACAGGTCCACTACTGAAACTTTTGCCATTAGAGAGAAATAAAATTTTACAATAAAGAGAGTTGACTTTTATATGTGCGTGCATGTGCAATGCTGAGCACCGTGAGAATCAAGAATCTCTAGTTGTAAACTACTGTATCTAAATAGTAATATGAATCTTGCAACGACAATTATTTTGGGCCATGCTTGTTATGGCCTGTGATTGCTAAACTTATGATTTGAACACTAGTCTTTTGTCTTGAACTATAATAACCTTCATGCTCATTGATCTTAGAATTTACAGTCTCAAATTGCTGGTGTAATTTGACTAACCTTCTCTTGTTAATACTTGTGCTCTTGACTATATTTGTTACGACATGAGAGCTACTATTATTATAGAAACGTGGATTGTGTTTTTACGGTTAACATGGATGGGTTAGGCAGAGGCTTTCATGTGTGTTCAAAGCTGTAGTGACTTATTTTACAACCATAATTCTTTTGACTCATCTGGGAATGTCTTCATTAAAATAGCAAATATGTTATAAATGTGTTTATATGGAATAGCAAAGAAAGTAGTCACATCACGTAAGAGTTATTTGACTGAATTGAAAATGCATGCAGCGGTGCGTGGCCTGGTGCGGCCTTGATGCATGGCAATTAATCCATAATTGGTTATCATTTCCTTAATATACGTGGGTGGTGGTGGGAGTAATGATCCGGTGCAGCAGTTGGGTCTGGTGCGGTGCGCATGCTGGGTGCAGCTGTTGGGTCTGGGTACTGAATAACTATTTAGTACCCAGGTATCCATTAGCGCAGGAGATTATATATATATATATATATATATATATATATATATATATATATATATATATATATAGTACTATATCACATCCTAGGTGTCGGATAATATTCCACACCCTGTCCAACTCACCACCACGTCACCATATCACCCAACCCGAACCAGCCAGGTACACTGCCATTGCCACATGTGTCAATAAAAACCGGTCTACTAAAACAAACCACGATTAATTGTAATATTTAATTCACGTTAATAACTCCTACAATTATGGTCTTTTGGTGACTATATATGACAGCCGTGACTCCGGATTGATTCCATCCCGGATACTGAAACAGGACGCCTTCCAATATAAATATTCTACTGGCACGGCATTCCTTCTCAATGTTTCAATTAAGGCTGTTTTTTTGTTGTTGATTTTTTCTTACGATGGATAGTATTATTGTAGTATCGGCGGATCGAAGTATGTAGATCACGACGTAAAACGAAGTAGTAAAACACAAGCGAGAATAGAGGGACGAAATTCTTTATTGCTCTGTATTTTCGTATTACAACAGGGCGTCACCTCAACTATTTATAAGGATGGAACCCTACTGCGTGTTGGGCCCAGATTCGATAAGGAGGCCACATGGGCCAGGAGTCCTTCTTCTAGAAGGTGGGCCTGGCCCAATAAGCGTTTTACAACACTTCCCCTTGGGCTCTTTATCGTGATAAATATGCCTCATAAAAACTCCTTAAAAACCCAAGTGGGAAAAATGGAGAAAAGAGTACATATTACCACTTCTTATATTGCACGCATTGCCTCATCAAAAACCTTAATGAGAAAACTTCATATGAAAAACTCATAAGGGAAAAAGAGTACAATGCTTTAATCTTCGTGATTAATATTTATCGATCTGCATGACCGATATGAATTATCTTCGAGATAATCCTTTAATTCGGGAATGTGATGTACTTAGGGAAGTTCTCCCCCTGTTCCAAGCACTTCTCTAAGTCTGTCAATACCAAGCCAATACTTTTCAAAAGTGGAAGCTGGTAATGCTTTTGTGAACGTATCCGCGAGATTGTCACAAAATCGGACATGTGTCACCGAAATCTCTTCCTTCTTTTGCAATCATGCATGTGGAAGAATTTAGATAACATTTGTCCTATTCGACTTTATGTATCCCGATTGTATTTGTGCAATACAAGCTTTATTATCTTCATAGATAATTTTAGGGGATGAAGTATATGCAACTCCATAAGTATCCAATGTATAGCTTGACTTTCTTCCGAACCATGCGCATTCTTTGACAGACTTCAAATGCGATGATCTCTCGAGTAATTTGTCGATGTAGCAATAACTCGAATGCTTCGTTGACTTCTTTGACTTCCACGAAATTGTAGTTCATATTAATTCTGTAGTAATCCGAGATCTTCAATTCTTCTCATGTATCCAAGTATTTGCCAATGTCACATGGTCGGTGTCAAGCTATATCTCGCAATTGGATGTATATGTATTGTCTCGTCAAAAACCTTACGTGAGAAACCTTCGAGTAAAACTCACTAAGGAAAAGAGTATAATACACATTCTTCTTGATTATTAGCTTCATAATAATCTATTCTTTGTGAATAATTAATATGATCTTCATCATCGATATTATTCAATATGCTCCCCTCACATGAACATTCCTTGAACTTCATGTTCAATGTCTTGAGAGTAATAGAGCAATTTGCTTCATCACATATATCCTTTCGTAGGATAATTCTTCATGCAAGTTGCTGCACTAATGCAACATTCTATTAAGATTTTCAAGATCATACACCAGTCTTCATTTCTAGTTGGGAATTACACCAAATATCTTCACTGATTGGTGGTGTTTATTCATAATTTGACTGGTAAGGTCATTCATTGACTTATTCCTTCGTGGATATATCTCTTCTACGAAATTTTCTTCATGGGTTGCTCTTCATGAGACTTCTCATTACAATGCTCTTCATGAGACAAACAATTCATATCCTTCGAGGACTTCATCATATGGATTCACATAATCCATTTGATTCAATGCATTTATTCAATATATCTTGCCGTAAACAGATAAAACATTTCATATGTGCGAGTATAAGTCTTCGTGACTTATGGACCATAAACTTTCACAATTGTTTATGATTCATCATCAATTGCTTTATTCATTGACCCGATGTAAATGCTGCAAGCATTTATGCCATGGACTTTGTTTCCGGATCCGGGTTCTCATAAGAGAAAACAATAGCAATATTTAGAGGAATACTTCAATTCTCTCCCACATTCATCTTTCAAGATGATTCAATACCATATCATGGTTGTTCCGTATTCCCTCACTATATATGCGCTTATAGTGATGGGTTCATCTTCATGATGTTCTCTTCGTGAGATACAAAAGCGAGGAGCTTCTTTACTAATTTCATTCATGATTCGGTAGTTCCACATTCCTTATGCATCATTGTAGCTTCTTAGAGTGGCCAACTCTAGAATCATTAATAATTCATAGGAATTGGATAAATGACTTCTATGTCAATCTACCTTGATGATATATATGTAGGCGTCCCTGCAATATATCAATTCAATGCCCATTTTACTTCCTGTAAAATATAGCTTCTAGTTACAACTTCAAGTTGTACTCCTCTTTGCTTCAATGCAAATTCATCTGGCATTCATTCAAGCTTCGTGCTTGAGTTCGGTGCGTGCGTATATTCCTTCGTGAAATATTCATGATCATATGTAAGGCATTCATTCTATGGGTTTTCTCTCCCCTAATGCCGTCATGAGATCATTCGATAGCATATTTGTAAATTCATGAGCTTTTGTGATGTAACTTCTAGTTTCCATCTCCCAACTTCTTGTGGGTGCCCATACATATATGCTATCATTTCATGGTGAAAATTCTTCAAAAATTTCACGTACTTATTCTTCATATGCAGCTGAACTAGACATGCTCTATTTTCAATAGAACAATAATAACGTCTAGTTTCTTTGTATTCTTTCAGAGCATTTTCATCCAAGTATGAGACTTCACAATGTCCCTTGTCGGTGAAAATTTCCGACAATTCCTTGGATTCATTTAGCTTCTATTTCTTCATATTCATGACGAGAGAAATGTTGGTCTCCCCCTCATGCTTGGAAAATGATCTTCATAAAAATATAATCATTGAATCGAGCCATATATAAGTATCCACAGAGTGACTCTATATACTTGATTCTAGATGTGCTTTCATAGCCGACGTAAACTTCGAGTTTTCGTTGTTTGCTCACTCGTAGGAAACAATTATGAAGTCTATCATGCCACATTTGATATGCTTCTTGATTTATGAAGTCTTGAATGATGGTGGTGGTACAACTGTCTGCGAGACACAGCGCCTCATTTGTAGCCATTTCACGCTATGAGGGTGAAATCTTCATGTATGCCTTTTTTCTCACTAATTGCAACATCTTTGTGCCTTTAACATAATTCGCCTCATGCTATGCATGCTTCTTGTGCGAAATTCTGGACTGCCCTTGAATTTCTATAATTTTCAGAGGCTACAACGCAAAAAACTACGTGTTTCTGCGTAAATCCGATAATTCTGGGGGCTTAATAGCAAAAAACTTCGTGTTTGTGCAATCTTCAATAAGCCAGTGCTAATTTCATAATTACCAAGGATATATCTGCAAAATAATGGAGTGCAGGTTAATTCGTTAATATATCAGGGTCTTCTTCGTGAAAAACCAGACATTATTCACGAAAACCAACTACTCCAGGGGCTTCTTTGTAAAGTTTGGAGGTGAGGATATAAAAGGGAGTGAAACCCTAATTTCCTCTTCACTCTCCTCACTCTCTTCCTTGCTCCACCAGCCAGCCGCCACCCTCTCCTTTTCTCTTCTTTCTCTTTTCTTCCTCAGATCTAGAGCCGTGAGGTTGGGAGCGCGGGCGCAGCTGTCTGTAGCTAGCGGCGCGGTCGGACGTGGGCCTGGCTCCTGGCCCGTGCACAGCGCTGATCGAGGCTCGTTGCGGTTCCCGCGTCTCACGGTGACCAGGCGCGGTTCACGGTGCAGGAGCACACAGCCTGGGAACGTGCGGGCGAAGGAAGAGATTCGTAGCTTTTCTTGTTTTTTTTTCTTTATTCTTTGTTTGCTTGCTTGTACACTGCAGCAGCAATTGATTCTCTTTTTTTCTTGTGCAGGTCGAAGGAGTCGATGTGTGGACATCCAGGGTGTGCTCAGATGTGGGTCAACATGTTGTCTTTGCTTTTCTTTTTCTTGGTGCAGCGGCCGTGTAGTGCTGGAATGCAAGCCTCCGGTTGCTGTGGTCCCAGGCCCGGGCCTCGAAGGACCTGGATCTAGGCCATGCTTGACTCTTTTTTTCTTTTCGCTTTCTCTTCATTGTTTTCATGGAGGTGCTTCAACCCTTGTGCTCGCACATGACAGCACACTACGTGCGGCCCGCTTGTAAGCGTCGGCCCCTTCATCTCATGGGTGCGCGCGCTCGGAGCGAGCCTAGATCTGGTGCGACAATGCAGTGCCTGTGTGGCACCTGGTGGAACTCGTCGAGTTATCATTGCCTAGGGTTAGGGTTCTTCATGAATCCTAGTTTATTTCCTTTCTTTTTGATTTGCCTCTTCATGAGGCTGCAAAATAACAGATCAACAGAGAGCCACAGGCTCCATCGATCTGGATCTGGGTTGCAAACCCTTTTCTTTCTTGAGCTACCTCTTCATCTTATGAGGTTCGCCCACATGTGTATGGCTACGGCAGCGGCGGCCCCTGCATTCATGGTGCTCGCGCGCATGTCGGGAGTGTATGCGACCCACCCAAAAACGCCGGCCCCTTCATACTCATGGGTGCGTGGGCTTTGGATGGGCCTAGATCTGGGTCGTAGCTCATGATGCCGTAGCTCTTCGTGGCTTGGGCCTTGTGCCGGCCTGCGTGGCTCGCGGCTAGGGTTCTTCGTGAACCTTTTGTTTCTCTTTTGTTAATCTCGGGTTCATGGATGTCCCGATTTGGATCTGATTCTTCGATTTTCATTGCTTATCACGCGGCCCTAGGGCACACGTGACTCTTCTTTGCTTATTTGAAGTTTCGAATCTGCATGCTTATTCTTCGATTTTTTCTTGCTGGCTCGTGCGGCCCGAGGGCTCACGCACAGCCGTCTTCATTCTTTTTGGATCTGCAGCTCTCACACGGCCCGAAGGCTCTCGCGTGACTGTATTGCTGATTCTTTTTCATTGCTTGCAGTTCTCATGCGGCCCGAGGGCTCATACGCGGTTCTTTCTCGCGATGTAGTTTCTCTTTCGAAGTAGATCTTGTGCGAGCCGCCCTAGACAAGCTAGGATTTGAGCGCCGCCGGGCTTCTTCTTTTGCTCGAAGTTGCTATTTTTCATAATCTTGGTTCGGGTATCGGTGCCATAGGCTCATCCGAACTCGATCTTTTATTCTTCATTAATCTTGTACCTCGGCAGATTCTGGGAATATTCATCCAGATTGCGGAGGCTTGTATGAAGTTTCGATTTCTTGAAGTGCTAATTCTTCTGTTTCTTCAATTAATCTTTATTGGACAGATCTTAGCTGCTTCGTGCTAAGATTCAATCGCACTCCTCTGGACAGATCTTGGCTGCAACGAGTCAAGATACATATTCAATTCGAAATTAAAAACATACCTCTAATCACCGATCTGCTTGCCGGTAAGCTTGATTAGAGCGTGCTGATAACGTGTTGTAGTATCGGCGGATCGAAGTATGTAGATCACGACGTAAAACGAAGTAGTAAAACACAAGCAGAATAGAGAGACAAAATTCTTTATTGCTCTGTATTTTTCGTATTACAACAGGGGTGTCATCTCAACTATTTATAAGGATGGAACCCTACTGCGTATTGGGTCCAGATTCGATAAGGAGCCCACATGGGTCAGGAGTCCTTCTTCTAGAAGGTGGGCCTGCCCAATAAGCGTTTTACAACAAGTATTAAGGCTCAACAGTTGCAGAGTTGCTAGAGATCCCCAGGCTGTTGGTGACTGGTGACTGCTAGCATAAACATGGGTTGTTCATGTTTGTTGATTTGCTTTTTGGTAGGATCGTCTTTCTTATTATACAAACATAATATCTTTCATTGATTTTTTTCTAGATCATGGAACAGTTCTTTGTGTATATCTAGATTCTAGAAGCCCGATGGGATTTGGAGCAGCATGTCATGCAAGATTTTCACCGTAAATGGATAGGGCAAGAGAGTCCTCACGACTTGAAATCATTGAACTTGGCGGCGCGTGCTGCATGCTGGAGTATTCCAAACCAATTTGATCAAAGGGATGAGGGCTCCATGGGTGACAAATGGATCCGGATCGGCGCCGGAGGTATGTACCAGTCTTCCGTCCATGCGCATGCATCCTCTAAGCTTCAGAGTAACGTGATGATTTTTTTTTAGCATATCACCAAGTTGAATTTTCTGTGATTTTTTCAAAATGTTAAATTCACAACGTGAACAAAATCTCTTGATCTGCAGCTGCAGGTCGATGATCTTCTAGCCGACGGGCCAAGGAAAGTCAAAACTGATTGTCAAATACATGCTAGGCCCCATGTGGCTACGAAAATTGCATGCCATGGACTCAGTTAGATGCAACTTCTCAAATTGGGACTTGATGGTCTGCTAATGGTACAGAAGGATGATGTATATAATAATCGGACTTGTGGGGTCAAAACTCATGGATTTAAGCATGTAGAAACATTGTGATAGACTTTTCTCTCAAAATATGATGTTAATATAGTCGCCAGCTTTCGTTTATTTTTACTCGGGAGCGACAATTACTTTTTCTTAATGCAATGGCAGTTCTACACGCGGTAGTTCCTGTTTCATGTAAGTCTGTACTCTTTAGGGGAGCTCCGCTATATTTTGGTTGTTTGTTTTTTCGTTCTTTTTTATATCCTTATCTCTTTTAATTGTTTGTCATCAATCATCAAAAAGGGGATATTAAAGATGCAACTAGGCCCCCTAGTGGGTTTTGGTGATAAATGACAAAGAATTAAAACGACTAATGTGTTGTTGAGCTAATGTGCAGGATATAAAAGTCGACTAACCCACATTGTGAGATTGATAGCCCCTCATACAAAAAGTTAAAAGATGGACTCAAGAGAGCTTCAATTAGTTTTCTAGTTCTTTGAGTCTAGATATGCCAAAACTATAAAGAGGGTGAATTAGTCTTTCTTACGGGGAATATGTGCTTATTGTTTCTTACACAAGCTTGAGTTAAATCAAAACCACCAAGGTTCAAAAGAAGCCAACCCAACAAAATCGAGATCTCACGGAAGTTCCGTGAGGTCAATGGAACTTTTGTCCATCTTTTCACGGTTCCAGAGAGTGCAGGACGGACCGTCCTTGGAACTTGAGAACCATACCAAGTCTCCACGGAAGTTCCGTGGAGACCACGTAGTTCTATCGACCACTTCCGAGAGTACAGGACGGAACTTCCATGTTCCGCCCGACTGTTTTTCTCACTAAGTCTAAACTCAACGGAAGTTCCGTGAGTCCACGGAAGTTCCATCAATCCCACCTTTCACACTTCCCAACGGCTCTTTTGGCCTCTTCCTATATATAGCTTTGACCAACTCATGAGCAAAGTTGCTTGGTGCTTTTTGAACACTCCCATCTTCTTCAAGCACTTGCTCTCACCTCTCTCTCATCTTCCTTGTGATTCAAATCCATTTGTGAGAGCCCCAAACCAAATCCAACCTTAAGAAGCATCACCCCAACCTTGAGCACATCTTCCCCTAGCAAGCAAACCCTACTTCACTTGTTACTCTTGGAGATTTGTTCTCCTAGATTGGCTAGGTGTCACCCTAGAGCTCCCAAGACTGTGGTGAGCCTAGGGAAGTTTGTGAAGGTTGTGATTCGCCTCCGTGAGGAAAGGAATCAAGCAAGAAGAAGAAAAAAACCAAGTTTGACCTTTGTGGTTACTTGGGGAAGATTAGGGTTGAAAGAAACCAGGCTCTTTGTGAGCTCCTCAACGGAGACGTAGGAACCTCTTTGTGAGGGGTCCGAACTTCGGTCAACAAATCTTATGACTCCCTTGTGTTGTTCTTGTTTGTGTTTCTTTGTTCTTGGTCCTTTTGTGAAAGCTTGTGGCCGATCTACGTGTGTGGTGTGTGGATCTACTTTTCCTGCAGGTGAAACACTTCTCATCGATCAAGGAAGGATTGTATTCAACTAGATTTGTGAGACTTCGATCTCATCTCTCTCAATCTCTCTCTTTTCGCCAGGAACGGAAGTTCCGTTATTCACGGAAGTTCCGTGTGGATTGGAAGTTTCGTCAAGTCCGGTTTGATCGCTTGTTTCGTGTTGTGTTTTTCGAAATTATTTTTTATTGCCTATTCACCCCCTCCCCCCCCTCCTCTAGGCAACTTTTAGATATGCTCCCACTTAGTAGATTGTCTTTGTCAAGTGTGGAGAACATCTTCTTCTCCCTGGTCATATGATTTGAGCACCCGCTATCGAGTACCCATGTTGAACCGCCCGAGCGGTAGTCCTACAAGACAATTAAGCACCAGATTTAGGCACCCAACCTTGCTTGGGTCCCTTTACTTTTGAAATAACACTCTTGGGCACCCACACACAAGGATTCCACCGTGCATAGTGTGGCTCAACAAATTTTGCAACTACTTTCCCATTAGCACCATGGGTTAGCTCATATGTTGCATGATCATAGGATACGGGTGAGCTCTTCATTTTGAGCTCATGAGTTCCTTTCGCTTTCTTGATGTTCTTGTCGTGAGCAACTTGCTTCTTAGTGTTGCTCTTGTTGCCCTTAGTGTTGTACTTCTTCTTAGGTTGCTCCTTGAACCGAATGCTCGTCACACCCAGTCTTAAGGTTAAGACCGAATGCATAGCTATATGTGTGCCAGGATCAATTTATCACACATATAGAGACAATAGTGAGGTAACGAGTATAACCAATGCCATAGTATAACTTATTACATCATCTCGATTGTATCTTTATTACATAACCTGATTAAATGTCTCAAAAGACTAAACTAAACACAGCGGAAGACTCCATACACCACGAGCAATCAACCGGGAAACGCACGTCTAATAGTAGTCTTCGTCGATGAGTACATGGAGTACTCAGCAAGTGTGGGAAATATATGACATGCAAGCTGAATGAAAGAAAGGCCAACACATGGTTTTGCAATAGAAGCGCCTATACTAGTCAAGTTAATTAAAGCAACCTATTTACTAAGTGAATAAGAACCAACGAGGCTACCCCACCTGTCGACCACCGTAAGCTACTCCACTTACAAGTAAACCATACTACAGATTACCCCATCTGCAGCCAACCACACTACAAGTTACCCCACTTGTAGCAACCTAAGGGTTACACCACCCAAACCATCCCTTTAGTTCTCGTGAGGATCCAAGCCGCTCGTAACCGAGAGCACGGCTGTCATGACAGCTTGTACACTTTGCAAATGTCGCGCCATCGTACCCACGAGTCGTGATTCCATCCCTTCTTGCCTTGTAAACTAAAACCTCGATATTGTCAATCATCACACTGCCTTAGGTGTGAGGCCAGGAGATCACTACGAGCCTTTACCTAGGTTCACTCTAGCATTGTTGTCCGCACGCTAAGATTCACCGCCTTACCAAAAGTGATGATCCACGAGATGACTATAGCCAACGGATGACTATCCCTTATCAAAGACATCACCCGGAGGCCCCTCTTGCGCCATATGGTATGCCCCAACAGATGACCACATACCACACCCCCTTGCGAACACAATAACTAAAGCAACCCTAGTTAGTCGGCAAGTTGTTCCATACCAGACCTCGTGGTTGGCACTGTAGTCATGGGTTGCCTCTCCAAGAACCGGTCCTTATGATCCCAAACAGGTACTATCGCTAACCAATAGTACTACAACTAGTACCTGTGCATACCCGCACCATCATCGGGATCACCTAAATTCCATGTTGCTAAAAAGATCCCCGGTTCATGATCATTATGCTCAAGTAGACAATTAATCAAGATTAGCATTTGGTTCAGTTTGAACCCCATTATAAGCAACTAGCAATGACATACCCATACTAGCATACTACACCATAACCAAGGCGGCAAGGTAAAAGTATGGAAAAGGATATGACATAATAGGATTCAAATTAAACTGTAATGCATGAAATTGTAAATTAAGAAAGTAAGAATGTAGGCGCAATGTGCATCAAGGACACTTGCCTGTCTCCTCTTGCTGCTTGGTGCTGCTCAAACTCTTGGTCCTGGAAATTCTCGTACTACTCCTCGTCTATTAACGTCACACCGAAAAAGCATACATACATTGCAACAAGAAAACTATACACCAAACAAGTACCTATTGTCTATGAAAACAAGTACCATTAAATAGTACTCGTCCCTACGAACTCATGAGCGTAAGAATCACCTAATCGGAGTTACGAGCTAAAAGTTATGAACGTTTTAAGTTATAGGGTTTAAATTGTAAAATAGCAGCTTAAAGGACCTAATCGTAATTACCGAAAATTATAGGGACCTAAGTGTAATTTCGGAAAAGTTCAGGACCTATATGAAAAAGTACAAGACTAAATTATAATTTATGAAAAACCTAGGGGTGTTCATGTAAATTATAGGACCTAAACATAATTATAAAATTACTCTAGGGCTAAAGTGCAAAAGTTAAGTTTTATCGATTTTAACGAATTAAAATAAATCAGTAAAAATCGTGGACCGGGTCCATGGCTCGTGGACCGCGGCGGGGAGCTGGTCTATGGGTCCACCATGGACCGAGGCCATGCCCCTTCGAAGGCTTCTAATCTGGAACGTAGTTTAGAATCGGACGACCGATATTAGTCCCGCCGACCGGCGGTGACTAGCGAGACGCCGGCGAGCGGCGGCAGCCATTGGAGCTCGTCGGACCTCGGCGAAAACAGTGCTCCGGTGCCCTAAAAGCTACGGAGAAAGCGGCTACACGGAGCGTGGAGGATGGCACACTCACCGATGGCGTTGCACGGCAACGGGGAGAGGCGGAGACGGCCGCCGACGACGATGGGAGGGCGGTGGGGTTCGGTCGCGTCGCCGGAGGTTGTCGGGTTTGGTTCGGCGCCAAACTTCATGGGCGGAGGCGGCGAGTTCGGACGAAGGCGGCATGAAGGTCGTCGGGCCTCGCTGTGGCTCCCGGTGGCGGCTCGTCGAATTTGGGCCTTCGGTCGTCGAAGGAGGCGTCGACGGCGAGCTAGGGCGTAGAGGCGGCGAGTTTTCCGGGCAAAAGGGGGCACGAGGGCTTGCTTAAATAGGACTACGGGGTCGGGCGTTGCCTTGGCGCGCACGCCGAGGACGACCGGCTCGGATCGGGATTTGATTCCGGCTAGGGTTTGGAGACGACCCTAGTGTGGGTTTGGGCGGGCTGCCTCGCCGGCTGCAGGGCCGGGTGTGCGGGCGGGGCAGAGTCGGGCTGGTGGCGCTGCGTGGTTAGCGAGCCGAATGCAGGCCGGTGGGCCGCGTAGGGAGAGGGAGAGGGGAGAGAAGAAAGAGAGAAAGAGAGAAATGGGCCGGGAGAAATGTCCCATGGCCACGGAGTTTTATTTCCTTTTTATTTATCTTTTCTCTACTTCTAGGTTTTCTTTATTTCTCATTAGCAATTAACGAGATCTAATCTTTTTGTAAATTAATTTTCACCCAATAAAAACCTAATGCAAATCTATCAGCATGAATGCAACATACATTATTTTTGTAAATAATAAAATAATTCATTTTACTAGAAATTAAACCCTTAACCTAGGATAAAAGCTAGCATCCTAATAAAATAAATTTCCATTTTATTGAAAAGTTTTAAAAATCAGGGTGTTACAATGCCTTTGTTGCCATTGAACTTTCTTTCCTCACTAACAATTTTCTTAGCTAGCTCAATTTGAGCCGCTCTTTCAAGATCCTTGACCTTGTTAGTGAGATCCTTTATTGCCACCTTGTCGGTAGCAATGTTGTCAATGTCGACATTGGGGCATCTTGCACATCCTTTGCTTGACGAAGCTTGTGTTTACTCGGCCTTATTTTTCCAAGTCAATGTGCTAACTTTGAGAGCTTCAATCTCTCCTTTCAACAACTTATGATTCTTTTCAAAAGAATCACAC
Source organism: Chloris gayana (assembly GCA_031894775.1). Lineage (NCBI taxonomy): Eukaryota > Viridiplantae > Streptophyta > Magnoliopsida > Poales > Poaceae > Chloris > Chloris gayana. The sequence goes on from JAUNZO010004316.1 coordinate 274,441, forward strand.
TTTGCTTGGAGTGAGAGGTTGACGTTCTCAAGTTTAGCATTTGAGTTGTTTACCTTGGTAAGGCATGAAGTCAACTCTTCATTCTTTTCCCTCTCTTGTTCAAGGAGAGCCTTGAGCTCTTTGATCTCATCAAGCTCCTTGATAAGCATGTTCTCTTGCTTATCCAAAATCTCTTCGCTTTCATCAACCTTCTCTTGCATTATCCCTAGCATTTTCACCATTTCTTGCATAGAGGGGACTAGCTCCTCCTCCTCATCATTGTTATAGGAATTGACAAGAGGTTTAGATTGTACCTTGCTCTCTTTGGCCATCAAGCACTTGGGGGCGTCATCCTCATCATTTGTGAGGTTGTTGAAGAGTGAAGACTTGGCCGGTGTAAGGACATAGGCGAGGTTGGCAATGCCTCCCTCTTCATCTTCATCTTCTTCATCATCATCGGAGACATATTGTTGACTAATATGTGCTTGTCCCTTGTATGGCTTCTTGAAGTTCTTCTTCTTGATGAACTTCTCTTTCTTCTCTTCCTTCCCATTGAGTTGAGGACAACTGCAATGAGGTGCCCCGGATCATGACAATGGTAGCATTTTCTTGATGATCTTCTTGCTTTGGCTTTGTCAAAGCTTTTCTTGATGAAGTTGTTGTTGATCATGAACTTGCCAAACTTCTTCACAAATAGAGCAAGTTCTTCATTGTCTTCTTCAATCTCAATTTGGTCAACATCCACAACTTTCTTCTTCTTGGCCTTGAGTGCCACATCATTCTTGCTTGTGCTCTCATCACCAATAAGCACACTTGCCCTCTTGCCCTCATCATCACGATTCTTGTGAGCAAGAATCCTTCCAATCACTTCATCTTTGGAGAAACTCTCAAAGCCCTCCTTTTCTTCAATGATGGTGCAAAGAGTGGAATTCCACACTCTTAGTGACATGAGGAGCTTTAGGTTGACTTCTTCATCTGTCACGTCATCTCCAAGTGACCTTCTCTCATTCACAATGTCCAAGAGCCTATCATGTGTGTGTTGAGGCCCTTCTCCTTTCTTCATGACAAAGAAGTTGAATTGATTCTTCAACACTTGCATTCTTGACTTCTTCACCACATCAACTCCTTCATGGGCTGCAATCAACTTGTCCCAAATAGCCTTTGCATTCTCAAGACGGGACACTCTAGAGTACTCCTTTGGACTCAAGGTGGAGAGCATGGCCGACACGGCTTGTACATTCCGGTGTATGAGAATGTTGTCCATCCGGTGCTAAGTGTGTAGTATGCTCGCCGCTTAGCATACCAACACTAATCTATTGAGGTCCCTACTTTATATATGTTTGCTGATGTGTGCGATATCTAATGTCACCTTGCTTTGGGAACATGCTCATGTTCGAATGTATAATTTGACCGATGGGCCACCGGAGGGCGTAGCGAGGTGTCCCACCCGAGCTCGGTAGCATGTGCCACCAGGGCGATGGATGAGGAACGAGAGAGGATGAGTGCATGAATGGTCGACAGTACTATCTCGAAGGAGTGGCGAGGTGGCGGTGCCGGCGACGGTGGAGGAAGAGGAAAAAGGCGAGGGAGGCCAGGTCCGATCGAGGCGATGAGCCAATGATGAAGACAACGTTTTGGTTGCCGGTTAAGGCTAACCCTTCAGCTCACGCGGAGGCAGGCCGTGTGTAGCGAACGCGAGCCAATAGGCGCACTGCAGCCCGTGCTAAAGATGGTGACTAGGAACGATATTTAAGTATAGGTATGTTTGGTAGAGCTTATGCTTATGCAGCTTATGACTTCTAACTTGTTTTTTAAAATTGTTTATCTAGTTTACCCAGATTATCGTTCCATAAACAGTCAAATTGTTTGGTAAATTAGCTTGTCCATTGGCTTATGACCGTGAAATGATTAAACTATCCGTGTAGTTATATGAATGAGATAGAGCTCAATTTCTATGTGCGAGCGCCATATTAAAATATATAAAAAATTGAAAGGAATTGAATAATTAAAATTGAATTAGTGCAACCACATTCTTCAGTTCGTCGCCTATTCCCATCTAATCGTTGAGCTCCGCCTCAATTATGCACATGTTTTATATTTCCTGTTTATCATCATGCTGGAATCCCCACTCGATTTCTACTTGATATCGTCCACTTGGTCACCTCAGCGCTAGTGGATACTATTCATGATGAAATCAGGTTGTCATCAACGATTTCTATTTTCCAGTAAGATTTCACGTCGATCTCGCCCCCATTCCTTGATACTCGTCCTTGGCTGCTTCTTGTGGCTGAGTTTGAGACCTGTATCTCGTGTACAAATCTTGGAAGGCTACCTATGACAACTGATAGCATGTTAAAGCGTAAAACATGACCTTTCTTCCCGGAATTTCTTTTCCGCAGGCGAGGCTGCTCAACTCAAATATGTGCTTGAGCCATCTAAATTTATGTACCAACCTCTTTGTTTGACTCCTACTTGACTGAAAAAAAGAAATCTATGTGATCGCCCACATACGCGACGATAAGGTCACCTCCTGTGACCGGAAGCTTCACTCCACCCTCCCCTCTTCCCCATGAAGGCTAGCCAGGCGGCACGGCGACCATGCTTCAGGCGGCGCGAGCTGTGCCTGGTGGAGCCCTGCCTGCTCATACACCCCGACAAGAACACCTCCGGTGGCTGAAGGAGCGTTTAAGCTCGCCCATCCCCAGAGGATGATACTCTCTTGCGCTAGCTCTTGCAGGTTAAGCAAGAAAAGCTAAGCATGATTCTGTTGCCTCTTGAACTGATGGATTAGCCAATCAACTAATTCCTTTTAATAGCTGGATTAGTCGACTGAATTATTTTCTTTGTCATTGATTCATCTTCTTGTGTTGTCGTAAAATGGGAAAAGAGATTGAGGAAATTGAGAGTGGTAACTTCACCATACCCTAGATGCAAGGTAACAAGAAGAACTTATGCAGGCTACCAATCAAAGGTGCTAATGAGCCTGTTTCAATATTTACATATATTTACATACAGGCTACCAAACACTGCTCTAGAAAAAGATTTTGTATCTACCTATACCGGTTGTTGAGAGCCATGCTCATGGGAGATGATACAGGAATTGCTGTCCAGGGAAACAAATATGTCAACATACTTGGGCCTACCCATCTCAGACAAAAAATTAGGGAGGGCTGACCTACTTCCATGGATTGAAAAGATTGGAGACAAGCTTCCAGGCTGGAAAGCTTCTCTGATGAACCTCGCGGGCAGGACAACATGGGTTCGGTTCGTACTCTCAGCCATCCCCATTTATGTTTTGATTGCACTCAATGCTTCGAAGTGGTTCATTAAGGCCATAAACAAAATCCGCCGAGGTTTTTTGTGGAAGGGTCGTGAACAAGCAGGAGGGGGGGGGGTCTTGTCTAGTGGCATGGGAAAAAGTTCAGCGGCCATTGGAACTTGCAGGTTTAGGAATATTAAACCTCGAATACGTGAGTTGGTCTTTACATATACGGTGGCTGTGGCACACAAAAATCAATTCTGACCGGCCTTGGAAAGGACTTGAGATAAAAGTCCACCCAAACGCATTAGCTCTCTTTGATATTGCCCTCAATTCTATTGTCGGCAACGGTGCAAGCACGCTGTTTTGGACAGATCGGTGGATAGGGGGCTGTTGCGTGGCCGACATAGCGCCAAATGTGATTTCATCTGTGCCGCTGAAAACAAGGCAATCAAGAACTGTTGCGGAGGCTCTAGAAAATAATATTTGGCCAGCGGATATTCAGGGTGGTCTGAATCTGATTGGCCAATATGAGATATTCATGCTGTCGGACACTTTACAGAGTGTAGGGTTGACAGCCGAACAAGATCAGCAATTGTGGAGGTTCGATGCATCAGGCATGTACTCAGCTCGATCAGCATACAAAGCCTTCTTCCGGGGGTCAGTGACATTCAAATCGTGGCGTTTGATCTGGAAGTCCTGGGCTCCGGATAAGTGTAAAACTTTCCTATGGCTCGCTGTATGCAATAGGTGCTGGACTGCCGACCGATTGCAAAAGCGTGGTCTTGAACATCCGGAGAAATGTGTGTTTTGTGACCAAGAAGAGGAAATGGTGCAGCACATCCTTACGTCATGTGCTTTTGTCACCAAGAAGAGGAAACGGTGCAGCCCGGCCTGACCCCTCCTTTGGTGGGGCGCGGCACCCTAGCGAGCCGCCCACCGCCGACCTCTCTCTCTCTCTCTCTCTCTCTCTCTCTCTCTCTCTCTCTCTCAAGTTTTGATGCAATTTTGTAGAAAAGTTTCAACGCTACTTTTGATTTTGAACTTCGATTTTGAAACACGTCTCTCTCTCTCCGTGAATTTTTTTTTTACAATTTACAGGAATTCTATAGACTTATGCTAAGTCAATAAACACATATTTAGTACAAAATAATAGGAGTTTAGAACGTGCTTCGCATGGACCTCAAGGTAAGAGTTATTCTTAGCTAGCCAATCGAAGCGGCCAACTCTGAGGAGGTTGAGGAGCTCTAGTTCATTTTATTGAAGTACCTGCCAATCCACTCCAAGAAACGATAGTAGACTCGGAGTTTTAACCAAATTACCTACAGTTGCCATTGGTTACAAAAAAAAACACGATTCAATTCTTTTATTTCGTCCCACCGTGGCCATCCCCGTCCTGCTCCTGCCGCCGATCACCCCGTCTTCCGCCGCCACCCCCGTCCGCCACTTTATCTTCTCCTCGGTCTCCTGTGCTGGCATCTGCCTTCCCCACGCTCCTGACCACCGTCTACCTCGTCTGCAGTAAGACCTACACTCTGAAACTCGAGTACTACATGGAGGTGCATAAGTAGGAGGCCATAATTTACGAGCTGGGTTCGCCACCGCCGTTCCTACTTGTTTGCCGATGAGGTCAAGGTCGTGGAGCACCACTCGCTCGCCCCTGAAGTGCAGCCGACTCTATGGGTCTTCGGCGCCCCATTGGAAGGAAGAAAGACAATGTTCTCGAGAAACTGTTCGTCGCCACCGCCCACCGCCCCATGGGTCACCCCGTCCTAATCCGCCGTGCCTGCCCTGCCCCGTCTTGATGTGGGTCACCCCGACGTACTCCCGCCAGGCAGAGCGCACCAAGGAAGAAAGATATGCATACTCTAACATGGAGTTTGGAAGGGAGCAACCTCGTAGCCAGACATACATGGAGTTTGGAAGCAAGACATGCATACTCTAACATGGAGTTTGGAAGCAAAGCGCTGCACCACCGTAGAGTCATGCAAAACACGTTCTTAGTATTGATCGTTTCTTTGTTGATTGCATAGGTTCCAGTTCTTTCCCCTCTTTCCCAAAAACGTAAGTACAAAAAGTTATGAACGAGCGAGTAAGAGCTACACGAGTAAAGGCCAGGTGTTAAATAATTGAACAATTGCTCACCAGAGCAATTAGTCACGTTAGAGCTGAATCAATGCCATTGGCAACTTGAGACCAGGTGGAACTTTTGAACCATCAATTTCAAGACCAGCTGAAAATTTTGATTGTTCACTACCTGCTAGGTTTGAACGTGTTTTTCACCACATTGGCAAAGCACATCACAAGTTCAAGACAACATGGCTCCACCTCCAAGAGCTCTGCCAACAACACCAAAGACTCTGAGCGCAAGGATGCCACCGTAAGGAACCATACTACCTGGGGTGCATAATGATCTACCCAAGATTGTGTACATCTGTTCTACTCAGATCAGGCCTTACAAAGAAACATCACAAAGTTCTCCCAAAGTAGAATGAAACTATAACTAGTGCATCTCTTAACCGCACTTCAGTTTTCATGCTTCAACCAATAAGAACACCTACAAACAGAAACAAATAGGTAGCACAAATGATCATGAGCTAAGAATGATGAAAGACTACTCTTGGTAACACCACCACCAAAGGACACTTAAGGCACTCAAAACAAGAAAAAGGGCTCTAACCCTTCGAAGTGGTTGTGCAAGTATATCATAGTACTTGTGTTCATATTGTCTTGTCTCCACCCAAAACTGAAAAATTAGAATAAGTACAAACACAATAAGCCAATCAAATAGTACAGATATCTACTTCTCTGTACCTGTTGAAGATGTTCTTTCCACAAGTCATCTCTAACGACCTATCAAGTTTATCAATGAATAACTGAAATTTCACCCAACATAAATCATCACCAAGGAATAAATACTCGATTTTAGGAAGCCTACCATTCCAACCGCATCTTGCCAGTCAACAGTTCCCAATTGTAATATTTTGTTACAGTCCTGATGTTAGCCATAAACAAAAGTAAGTTCAATTGATTTCTTTAAAAACAAGAGAACAGTAACAGTCCCTACCATTATTCCTCGGATCACAAGAGATTTGTCAGTTAACTTGCTAGAGAAAACCACTTGGTTGAATGTTTCTACTGAATCTGAAAATGATTTATTGTTCTACGACAACAAGGAAATTATGATTTTCCAAAATATCCAAGTACAATAATACATTTTTAGTAAGAGAAATACCCAGTCAATAGAATCATCATCAACTTTAAAAAAACCTTCTGCATCCAGTAAAGATATCAAACTTCCAAGTTCATTTTTCACCTGAAAGAAAGTAGCCAGAATCACGACTGAAGAGTTACAAATTTTGCACCTTAAGGTTTTATCAGACCAATTCCATCCAAGGATCAAAAGTTGGTAGGATCTTAGTTTATACTTTGATAACTTATATCTGGCCCAATTATATATATCTTTTGAAGCCATGGGTCAATGCAAAATAATTCAAAATGAACTGAAATGCACAATATTTATGCAAATTGGGATGCTGCCACCTGCCAGTACAACATTTACATCTGTGGCAAATCCAAAATTCAGTGTGATGGAATAAGTCTTGTACTGCCGGTCAAGCTCTTGTGCTGTTAAGTGTCCTTGCTAGGACACCATCCCAACTGCTGGTCCTTGTTAAGGACAACATCTCTGTATCGCTGGTCCTTGTTAGGACAACATCTTAGACTAGCTTTTAGACTAGACTAGCATCTTTGCATCTAGCATATGCCTGGCTGCCTAACAAGCTATAAATATGTATCCCCAACCTCTCTGGAGGTATGGCATTGTGTGAGAAGAAAAATAGAAAATTGCCCCAACTCTCCTAGTGTCATCTCCTCTCAATGAGTGAAAATTCTGCTACTAATATCTGGTGTCAGAGCCATCCTATCCTGCGACCTGACCATCTCCAGCTCCTCTCCCTCTCAAGTCTCTCGACCAGCAACAGCAGGGACACTGGTTGCTCGACAAGGAGCAGCTCATCGCAGGCAGCCTCCTCTCCAAGCAGCAGCCCTCCTGTGGCGTGCCTTGTCCGCAGGACACTCAGCGTTCGGTCACCTTGAGCGAGCAGCAGCGATAGGAGGCCACGCTCGCTGCGGCAGAGGAACGCGAGCAGGCGGCGGCGGCGGCCACTGCGACGATGGCAAGGGCTTGGCAGCGGCGAAGCTGGCAGCAGTAAGGGCGGAGGCGGATGCAGCGCGTGCAGCTGCAGAGCTTGAGGCTTTGCGCGGCAGCTGCATCCACATCTGGCTCCGCTGGTGGCAGCATCAATGGAGACCCCCGGCACAAGCCGAAGGCGCCACGGGAGTGGGTGGCGCAGTGGGCAGCTGTACACCCCCACAGGCATGGTGGCAGTAGCCCAGACAGGAGCGGACGCACCGGCAACGCTCCTGGTGGAGGCGCGCACGGTGATCGTGCTCCTGGTGGTGACCGGGTCAATGGAGATCGCGGCCTTCACAGGCAGCGCGGCTCTCCCTCCCCGAACCGTCATCGTGGTGACCACGGGGCTAGACCGTGGTCATGGAAGTTGGCGGCAGGTGGTGTACCCTCACTAAGACCAACTACGTTGAGTGGGTTGGGGTGATGAGGATAAGGTTCCAGGTGCAACACATGTGGGACGCGATCCAATATGATAACGTCGACTACAACGAGGATCGTCGGGCGCTGGACACTCTCATCGCCGCAGTCCCGCCGAGATGCAGTTCTCACTTTCCAGGAAGCGAACGGCCAAGGAGGCTTGGGAGACCATCGCTGCAGCGCGTATCGGCAGCGACCGTACCCCCAAGTCCGCACTGCTTGCAGCGCAGTGCGAGAACTTGGCCTTCAAACCAGGTGATGACATTGATGACTTTGCTCTTCATCGCAGCACCCTGCTGGAGAAGTTGGTGCAGTTCGACAACGACACCTACGACGAGCAGAGAGCTGTTGAGAAGCTCCTCCGCTGCATCCCCGAGAGGTACAAGCAGATGCCTCGCTCACTCGCGTCCCTGCTGGACCTCTCCACGATGACAATCGAGGATGCAATTGGTCGCCTCAAAGTTGTCGACGACGATGAGCCACAGCCTCACTCCATGGCCATCACCACCGGCGGGAAGCTCCTTCTCACTCGGGAGCAGTGGGAGGCCCGCCAGGGTGACGAGAAGAAGGGAGAGTCTTCCTCCTTGACAGGTGGTCGCAAGGGCAAGCCGCGCAAGGCCCGTGGAAGCGCCCAAGGCGGCACCGCCGACAAGCGCAAACCGACATCAGGCGACACCCGCCACAATTGTGGTAAACCTGGTGTTGTGGCGTGGGCGGCGTGGGGATCGCAGAGGAGAATGCAGTAAGAGACGGGCTTGTGAGGAATTGAAAGGGTAACGAACGGAGGAAGGCTCGTCTAGGTCACCACGGCGAGGAAGGTCCTTCGCCGGGATGACCGAAGAACGAGCCCCAACCGGGAGTCTATTACTTCTTCGATGATTTACAATCCCTAACTTGCTGGCCTTTATAATCAGGCGGCACTAAAACAAACCAAACCAATCTTATCTCTAACAAACTCTATCAAACCAACTCCTAAACAAACTCCTAACAACTCCCGGATATTATTGTTGCCACGACGCGTGACCGGCTCTAGCCACTTTTGCTTGCTGCTTCGGTCTTCCTCGGCCGCCTACGGTATGTACGCCCAATGAAGGCGTCCACAACATGTCCCCCTCCCCGACAAACAGCTCGTCCGCGAGCTGAACATCCGGGTACGTCGTGGCGAAGCCTTCAAGCAGTTCCCGGGTCGTGTCCTCCGCTGCACGATCAGCCCAACGAACAAGAAGTTCCCATCTTCCCCGGTTGAGCCGGGCACGGACTACCTCGAGAGGAGACGGAAGGGTCCGCCCATGATACAAGCCGGGCGAGAGGCACGGGTGCTGCGGTGGCTGCCCCCGAGGGAGACGTGGAAGACGTCGTGAATGCGGGCCTTGGCGGGCAACCGCAGCCGGTAGGAGACCGCACCAATACGCTGCACCACCCGATAAGGCCCATAGTAGCGCGGACCCGGCTTCGACGGAGCCGCCGTAGTGACCGACGTAGCCGAGCGGCGATGAAGGCGCAGCCACACCCGATCATCGACGGCAAACTCCACGTCACGGCGATGTTGATCCTGTAGAGTCTTCATGACGTCTTGAGCATGTAGGAGCCGCTCATGCGCTCATGTATCTCGACCGAGAAACTCATCACGATCCTTCGATCGTTGGTCCACCGCGACGACACGCGCCGAGCCGGGTTGGTAGGGCACCATAGCCGGCGGGTCACGGCCGTAGACGACGCGGAAGGGCGTCGACTTGAGCGCCGTCCGATAAGATGAATTGTAGCAATACTCCGCCCAAGGCAACCACCGCAGCCGAGAACGAGGCCGATCTCCGGCAAGACAGCGAAGGTACATGGTGATCACTCGTTTACCACCTCGGACCGGCCGTCCGTGCGGGGATGGAAGGCCGAACTCATGTGCAAGCCGACGCCGGCTAACTTGAACAGCTCACTCCGAAACCGCTTGTGAACACCGTGTCGCGGTCGCCGACAATAGAGCAAGGGAACCCATGGAGCCCGACAATATGCTCAAAGAAAGCACGAGCAAGCTGTCAACGCCGAATAAGGGTGACCGAGGGGGATGAAATGGGCGAACTTGGAGAATCTATCCACCACGGTTAGGATCACGGATTTGCCTCCCACACGCGAAAACCCTTCAACAAAGTCCATTGAAATATCACTCCATACCTCCGACGGCACCGGAAGGGGTTGTAGAAAACCGGCGAGGGTGTAAGTGTGTCGTTTTATTCCGCCGGCACACCACACATCCCTTGACGAAATCCCGAATACGGCGAGCGGCGGCCGTATCGTGAAACGCCGAACGCCGGCGATGGAGCGTCTTATGCGCGGTGGCCAAGGTGGCCGGCCACGGCGAAGACGCGCCGGGCACGAACACATGCCCGTTGTACGGGAGGAGGCCATCGACGTCGGTCCGGCCCGCATCCGCCGTGCCGGCGGCCATCCGAGTGCGGACATCGGAAGCCCGAGGGTCCGTGCACAATTCGTCGCGGAGCTGGTCGTAGAGGTCGAACGACGGAGACGACAAGGCGGCCACGGGGACATCTTCGGTGTCCATATCCCGTCGTGACAAGGCATCGGCAGCCGCATTCTGTTTGCCGGCCGATACTCCACCGTGAAGTCGTAGCCGAATAGCTTGCTCACCCAAGTATCTTTGTGGGATCGTGGACGGACGCTGGTCCAAGATGTACTTCAAGCCGAAGTGGTCGGTGCGTCTTGTGAAAGACCGGCCCCGGAGATAAGGCCGCCAATTCCGAACCGCCTTGACAAGGCCGATCAGCTCACGCTCGTACGCCGGCAACTTCGCATGGTGCGGAGCAACGGCGCGGCCGAAGTAAGCCACCACCCCATCGCCCTGGTGTAGGATCGCGCCAAAGCCGGTGCACGAGGCGTCGCGAGTCCACGACAAAGCGACGGTCGAAGTCCGGAAGCTGCAGCAACGGCGCCGTAGTTAGAGCCCGTTTGAGCGCGACGAATGCGAGTTCCGCCTCTTCTCCCCGGGAAAAGGCATCTTTCTTTAGGAGCGCCGTGAGAGGTGCGGCGACGGTGCCGTATCCCGCGATGAACCAATTTGTTGTGGCGTGGGCGGCGTGGGGATCGCGAGAGGAGAATGCGATAAGAGACGGGCTTGTGAGGAATTGTGGAAAGGGTAACGAAAGGAGGAAGGCTCGTCTAGGTCACCACGGCGAGGAAGGTCCTTCGCCGGGATGACCGAAGAACAGAGCCCCAACCGGGAGTCTATTACTTCTTCGATGATTTACAATCCCTAACTTGCTGGCCTTTATAATCGAGCGGCACTAAAACAAACCAAACCAATCTTATCTCTAACAAACTCTATCAAACCAACTCCTAAACAAACTCCCGACAACTCCCGGATATTATTGTTGCCACGACGCGTGACCGGCTCTAACCACTTTTGCTTGCCGCTTCGGTCTTCCTCGGCCGCCTACGGTATGTACGCCCAATGAAGGCGTCCACAACACCCGGCCACGTTGTACGAGGTGGAGGAAGGGCCGAGCACACGCGAGCGTAGAGCCACCTCCAACGGCGTCGGGGGTAGCGGCTCTTCTCCACCTTGACGAGCAAAAGGCGCGCCTTCCTCGGCGACGACTCCGGCAACGACAAGATCGATCGGTGGTGCCTTGACACCGGCGCCACCCACCATATGACCGGTCGGCGAGAGTTCTTCGACCAAGTCCGGTAAGCGCATGTTGCTCACTAGAGTCTACTACATCCTCACATTGAAGAACTCCATCATCAACTTAGGACAGCTGGATGAGAACGGTTCGGTTCGCGCATGGTGGTCAACGTCATGAGGATTTGGGATCATCGTTGTCACCCGATTGTCAAGGTAACCGGAGGTGCAAATTAATTCTACATCCTCTACATGCGAGATAGCACGGCCCCTGCGCTCGGCTGCTCGTCGGGATGACGAGGCGTGGCATGGCACAAGCACTTCGGGCACCTCCACTTCGAGGCTTTGAAGCGGCTCGATGCCAAGGAGATAGTGTGAGGCCTACCATGCCTTGACCACGTGGAGCAGTTCCGTGACGTCTCCGTGACGAAGTAGAGGCGGCTTCCCTTTGCCCAAACGAGTTTCGAAGCCAAGGAGCGGCTCAAGCTCTTGCACGGGGATTTGTGTGGCCGGTGACACCGGCGACACCGGGAGGACGATGCTACTCTCCCATGACGAGGATCTTCTCGACGATCGGACGAGTGCCTCGCGACCTCGGGTGGCGGTTGCACCTTGCATGCGATGATGGTGAGCCTCTATCTTTCGTAGAGGCCGAAAGGAATGCGGCATGGCGTGCCGCAATGCAATCGGAGATGGACACGGTTGAGGAGAACCGCACTTGGAGCTTGCCGACCTCCCTCGTGGTCACCTCGCGATCACCCTTAAGTGGGTGTACAAGCCGAAGAGGGATGAAGTCGGTGCTATCATCAAGCACAAGGCTCGCTTGGTGGCACACAACTTTATGCAACGAGGAGGGTATCAACTTCAACAATGCCTCTGCTCCCGTGGCACGGATGGAGTCCGTGCGACTCCTTGCGCTGGTTGCTCGGGAGGGCCGGCACATCCATCACATGGATGTCAAGTCGGCGTTCCTCAACGACGACTTGAAGAAGGAGGTTTACGTGCACCGGCCACGGGGAGTCACCATCCCCGAGAAGGAGGGCAAGGTGCTATGCTCGCACAAGGCTCTCAACGGCTTGCGACGGGCCCCGAGGCCGTGGAACGCCAAGCTAGACTCCACGTTCAAGGAGATGGGCTTCGAGCAAAGCCCGCACGAGGCGGCCATCTACCGATAGGGCACGGAGGAAGTGTCTTGCTGGTGGGTGTCTACGTCGACGACCTAGTGATCACCGGCATCAAGGATACGAGAGGTGGTTGCGTTCAAGGAAGAGATGAAGGCCACTTTCCTGACGAGTGACCTGGGGCCTCTCTCCTACTTGGGGATCGAGGTGCACCGGGACGACTCCGAGATCACGCTTCGACCAACCGCCTACGCCAAGCGCATCGTTGAGCTCACTGGGCTCACCGACCGCAACCTAGCCCTCACTCCGATGGAGAAGCCGAAGCCGAGTCGCAACGAGCATGACGGAGGTGGACAATACGCGATGCCGGTGCCTTGTGGGAAGCCTTCGCTACCTCGCCCAACGGCCGGACTTGGCGTTCCCCGTTGACTACGTTAGTCGGTTCGACGACGAGCACCGACGAGCCGTAAAGAGGATCATCCGCTATGTTGCGGGGACTCGATCATGGTCTCTACTACCCGAGGTGTCCAAGAGGGGCACACTTCATTAGGTACGGCGATAGCGACCACGCCGGAGACATCGACACTAGCAAGAGCACGAGCGGCAATCTCTTCTTCCTTGGCGAGTACGTTAGGCCGGACGTCGGTCAAGCGGTCGGTGGTGGCCCTGTCCGGTTGTGAGGCCGAGTACGTAGCGGCTTCCACCGCTTCGACTCGGGCACTCTAGCTTCCTTAGCCGCTTAGTGATCTCCTCGGCACGGACACTTGAGCGGCGGACCTCAAAGTGTTCGCTTTGGTGAGGAACCTTGTTTTCCATGAACGAAGCGGGCACATCCGGGTGAGGTTCCACTTCATCCGAGGCTGCCTAGAGGAAGTCGGCATCAAGGCGAGCTACATCAACACCAACGATCGGCTTGCGGACACTGCTCACCAAGCCCCTTGGGAGGATCAAGTTCCTTGAGCTCTGTTCCGGGATCGGGATGGACCAACCCTCTCACAAGACGGCGCACAAGACTTTCGGGGAGAATGATGGAATAAGTCTTGTACTTGCCGGTCAAGCTCTTGTCTTTGTTAAGTGTACTGCTTGGTAAGACAAGCATCTCTCGTATTGCTTGGTCCTTGTTAGGACAGCATCTTAGACTAGCTTTAGACTAGCTTTTAGAGTAAACTAGCATCTTAGCATGCACTGGCTGCCTAGCCAGCTATAAATATGTATCCCCAACCTCTCCGGAGGTATGGCATTATGTGAGAAAGAAAAACAGAAAATTGCCCCAACTCTCCTAGTGTCATCTCCTCTCAATAAGAGTGAAAATTCTACTACTAACATAGTGATCGTGCTAGATTTAATAAAATTTCAAAATAGTTAGCAGCCTTCGATAATAAAACATAAAGATGAAAACAAATGATAAAAAGAAAGCAAAAGGTAAGCACTAGTAAACATTGTGAAAATCAAACAACAACTGTTCATTAAAGCTCAAGGTATAGAATAACGAAGAGGTATTACATATATGTATACCTTTTCATTGTTTTTGAGGGATGTTAAGCACTCAATGTAATAGGACATCTCATGCTCCCATTCAACAATCTTAGCCCGCCTCTACACGACGGTAAAAACTCTTAAATAACATTTCAAAAACACCATTTCTTAATGTGAACTCATGATCAAGTAACTAGAACCTCAAAAGACATTCTGATGAGATCGGGATCCAGCATTTCAAATGAACAGTTTTGAAATTCAGCAACTATATTATGAACAAAATCATCCTGCAGATAATGTACATCAAACAATCAATATATCAAGTCATATAGTGCAATATTTCTGACAATAGAAATTAATATGTCTACCTTCGAACAAACAAGCTCAGTCATTCGATGATCCAGTGTGCCTGAAGCCAAATGCTCATCAAAGTCTTTATGTAACTGCACTTGTTTTTCTGCATTAAAATACTGAAAAAGAACTACCGAATTAATACAAAATATATAATTTATAAAGTGCACAAACTAAAATTAGAAAGAAATTAATACTTTAATATGTAGAGTATAAAATCATGATAACTGCATGATTTAGAACACAAGGAAAAGAAGAAACAAACAAATGAAACAGAAAAAAATTTTACCAAACAAATAAAACAGAAAAATATTTTATCATAACTGTAGTTAAAAGGTGGTTTAGAACACAAGGAAAAGAAGAAACAAACAAATGAAACATAAAAAGATTTTATAAAACAAATAAAACAGTAAAATATTTTATCATAACTACAGTTAAAAGGCTTTGGAATATACAGTTAAATTTTTTTTGGTGTTTTCTATGGGTTTCATCTCTAGCCTACCCCAACTTGCTTAGGAAAAAAGGGTTTGTTTTTTTTTTCTCGAATACGCAGGAGAGCTGCGCATCATTATATTAAGAAGAAAGAAAGTTGGTCCAATGAACCAGCAAAACCGTCAAAATAACGGTCAGAGTACAATACACCAATTCCTCACACTTACAAAAAGACAGCGACTACTACGACACACCCAGATCAGATTCCTAAGGAATCCAACTTCGCAACCCCGAGCACCAGCTACACACCACAGCCATGCTTCGTCCTTGATACTAACTAAAATCTGCTGTATGTTTGGTGCTGCTCCATCAAACACACACGCATTACGATGTTTCCAAACCCACCATGCCACTAGAATGACCAGGGAATTGAAACCTGTCCGGAGATCGCGTGATGTTTGGGTTGATGAGTGGCGCCACCAGTCCTGGAACACCAAATCCTCCGAAGTAGGGCAAAGGTGCTGGCGACCACTCCAGGAAAGCACCCTGAACCACACCTCTCTAGTGAACACGCAAGAGGTGAGGAGGTGCTGAATTGTCTCCTCCACTTGATCACATAGAGGGCAATGTTCAGGATGGTCCATGCCACGCCGAGCTAGACGATCCGCTGTCCAACATCGACTCAAAGTGGCCAACCAAATGAAAAACTTACACTTAGGAGGAGCCCAGGTTTTCCAAATCCGTCGAGCAGGCTCAAACTCAACTGCTCCAACAAGGAAGCGATCATACGCAGACTTAGAGGAATAAACCCCTGTTGCCAAAGGAGTCCAAATATGATGGTCTGGGGTTCCCGGCGACAACTGGAAGTCCACCAGCATGTTAACCAGAGTGAAGAATTCCAGCACGACCTGCTCAGTCAAATTGCTCAACACAATCCTTCTCACATCAGCTATCCATTGCAGATCAGTCAAGGCATCATGGACAGTTCTTGAATTAACCAACCTCTTTGGCACCAGCGCAGCAATGGCAGGAGCAAACTCACTCAAGGTTTGTCCCTGCAGCCACCTATCTGTCCAAAAACAAGTCCTTTTACCATCCCCTACCACCAAGACCACTGGCTTTGTTGTTGTTGTTGTTGTATAGTTAAGGAAAATAAATTAAATGCAAACCTTCCACTCCGGTGGAATGTCAATTAAACATTACCATCATTTTGAATTTTATGAAACCTGTTTAAAAGGCTACAAGTTGTATAAGAATGGCAAACGTATTTCCTCAAGTCAAGCGATCCATACGAAATGTAACCACCAATAATGTTAACATATCAAATATAATAAAATTTTCAACTTTGGCATCAAAGCAATAACAAAGCCATATAATGCTCAAACAATATTCCAATGGACCTAACATGGATTCAACTTTGTCAAAGAAGACCGAGGAAAAGCAAAAAACAGAGGTACTAAGGGCAAACCCCAGATTCTTCCTTCTTTCTCTTAATATAAGCATAAGCATAAGGCCACAAATGATCCGAGAAATCATCTGGGTGTGGTTCCAGTGGCTGAAAATAGGAGACAAGTGCATAAACTTTGAAGTTTTCTAAATACTAACAGACCACTAGAAATCGAAGGGATAAGCAAACCTCAATAAGTGAACTCCCTTCAGCAAAAGCCAATTGCTGAGCAATTGTTTGCAGTAATTCGGTGTGACCCTATGAAATACGGTGATTAATGAACATGCAGCTTAGAAACAATAAATAAACACAGTAAACCTTGATAACCTCACGTATCAAAGGATGAAACTGAGGCTCCCAGAAAAACAATATTGTATCAAGAAAAATCTGCAATAAGAAATATAGTAAGACTAAACTGTGGGGATGTAAATTACATCAAGGCCTTGATCAATAAAAAACACAAAATCAAAGTACCATAATTTCCCATTTAGAGAAATGTAATACTGTAGTAAATGGTGGCCAACGAACAGAACGAAATGCTAGAAAAATCAATACTCACTTCAACTGCCCAAGCTGGATTACATTGCAGATGGTGAAAGTTAGATTCACAATTTTTCTCAAGACGCTCCAAAACGTTCAGCAAACAATCAGTGAGCTGCAAATGAAAAGGACAAGTTTATATGTGTCCCAATTACCCCAAAAAAAAACAATCATGAAAGGTACCTTAATGTAAGGTTTAAGGTTAATAAGCTCGGTCAAGAGTTGAGTGATGCATTCAGTACGTTTTTTATAATATACAGCAGGCACCTTTCGCTTCAGAAAGAACAGAACAAACATATACATCAGAGTAGAAGTCAACAATATATATGCAAAAACTAAAGGATATATTAAGACTCACCTGTAACATACCAGACATGGTTCGCAAACATGGATGCACACGGCTGTTAATGGCATACCTGGACTTAAATTCAGGTTTCAGTTTCTAAGAAGAATCTCATGCTTCAGATAATTATCCTGCAAGTGTATAGGTCACTGGTGAAGAAATATGGTTTTGGCAATAAAATCCATCTTTTGAGAAACTATGCTATTTCCTCATATTACTCAAATATAACAAAAAAAAAGAGAGGCTGATTTAGTTCTGGCATGCTATTAAAAAGGAATAGATAGTGTATTTGTAGACACTATGCAAAGCACACTTCATATATCGGACAGTTAATGCCAACCCTAACTTGCTTGGGACAAAAGGCTATGTTGTTTGTATATATTGGACAGTTAATGGTGCAAATTTGATAACAACAAATATTGTCCTATTCAAAGCATAAAATGTCAACTTATGGTTAAAAGAATAAGAGTTCTCTACTATATTGACCACTTGTGATACGGATCTGAGAGAAAACTGGGATGCAACAATAGCATGATACAAGTTGAAAGCCATCAAGTATCATTCCCTGTTTCGATACCTCTGAAGTTAGATCATATATTCAGATCACTAACTATAAGCATCAGCTGACTTTGATTGTTTAGAGACAATATTCAGTTCGCTATTAGTCCTAGAGTATTGCAGGAACGGCCCTCTAAAATGAGCACCAGCAGCAAGTTTCAAGGCAAATTATCTATTTCCTAGACAAATTTACCAGCCGCATCATCCCAATAAGAACCGAGATCTTCAACCACACAACTCATCTGGACTTCCAGATTGATTTTATATTCCAGCACATGCATTTCTTTATTACCTACAGCTTGCAGGTAGTTTTCAGCTCTATTATTGGGAATAATGAGGTGTGCCATATAGTGTATATTGTTAGAATATTGTATTGGGCCCCTAGTGGGCTTAGGGTACACGTGGTGCGCACACCTCTGCGGGGAAGGTGCTGCGCACACCTAGGGCCGGCGTCTCTGGCGCCTCGCCACCTGCCGTGGCTATATATTGTAATCTCCTATTGAGGATTGAATACATCTCATATTTGCCCTACTTCACATTCCAACATGGTACCAGCAGCCCACACGATCGTGTGGATTCGCTTCCGCTAAACCCTCTTCAACCCATCATCCCCTCCCTGCCCGCCGCCACCTTCCCGATAGGCGACTCCAACCCCATCGAGGTCGCTGCCAAGGGCACCGCCGAGCGCGCCGTCAAGGCCACGCTCGATGCCGGTGCCAAGGCCAAGGAGGCCGCCAAAGCAAAACCGCCGCCGAAGAGGAGCGGATCCTCGCCCCGGAAGCTGCCCGCGCTCGGGTCACCGCCGTCGAGCCGTGTTCGAGGAGGAACGCGCCACCGTGGCCGCCCTGGAGCAAGCCGCAGCAAAGTCCGGGCTTCGCCCTCCCCTGCGCAGCCGGAGGCGCGCCACAATGCGCGCGACGATGAAGATGACGCGGCCTACCCGGAGGCCAACACCATCGCCTCCCTCCATGCCCGGGCATCGGCCATCCGGAACATCCGGGCCATGGTGCCAATTTTGCTTGATCCCCTCTCCACGCAGTTCTCCAAGTGGCGAGGGCATATGATCCTCATCCCGCATCGCTACGCCCTTGACGACCACGTGTTGAACGATCGCGGCTACCCCAACCTCCCATCGTGGCTACGCATGGATTGTGTGGTGGTGTCCTGGCTTTTCAACTCCATCACGCCGAAGCCGATGGAGCTCGTCGACGATCGCCGTGGCGTCTCTCGCCCGCATGGTGTGGATTGCCATCGAACGACGGTTCCTCGGCAACCGCGAAACTCGGGCACTTCACCTCGATGTTGAGTTTCATTCGTTTGTCTAGCGGGGGCCTCTCCGTCACCGACCATCGCCACAAGATGCGCACAATGGCCGATGCTCTCGGTGATCTTGGTGAGGTAGTCACTAATCGCACTTTAATCCTTAACATCGTTCGTGGCCTCGATGAAGACCTCGCAGAACCTAGGCGGCCGGATCATCCGCCGAAGCCGATCCCTCCCTACGATGAGGTGGTTGCCGACTCGTGCCTTGAGGAGATCCGCAAACCGCGGTCGATCGCGCTTTCCTCCACAACACCACCTCTCGCCTCGCCTTGTACTCGGCGCAACCGCCTGCGCCACGTCCTCGCCCTCCCTCGGGCGGTGGCGGCGAGCGGCGCTACGGCGGTGGTAGCGGTAGTTCTCGAGCACAACTAGAAAGGCAGCGGGGCGGTGGCTTCCGACAGGGCCAGCAGCGAGCATGGCGGCGGCAAGCAATGGCCGCAATGGTGGTGGCCAACGTCGGCGTCGCAACCGTGAAGGACGCAACCAGCAAGGCGGGCAGCCCCGGCCCTCCTTCTACGACTCGTAGACCGACACGATTTCGCTCCGGCGCGAACAAGCTCCCGGCAGCGGACAGCCCCCACGCATGCCACGCCCTACACCGCCCCGCAGCAGACATCGGGGTGCCCCCGGGCCTTCGTCGCCGCGCCTCCAAGTTACCCCGGTTATCCGGCGCCCGTCGTCGACCACGCGTTTCAGCAGCACCGGTTGGCGCCATTGCAGCGAGCCGCCGTACCAGCTGGCGCCACCTCTACAGACAAGCCCCTGCACTAGCACCAGCATGGCTACCTTGGTGCGCCAACTCGTCGGCGAATGCCTTCAAGCACGGTGTCGTTGAACCCACCAACCGATCGGGTGGTTGATTCTGGAGCCTCCTCGCACATGTCCCCCTCATCCGGTAATGTGGACTTCTTACATGCTCCCTCTCCAGCTTATCCTTCATCTATCGTTGTTGGCAATGGCTCTCACATTCTCGTTGTTGGTTATGGCTTTCGCACTTTATCCGGTTCCTTTTATCTTAATAATGTCCTTATTACTCCGGATATTATTCGAATCTTATTTCGATGCCTCGGCTTACTAACGATAACCACTGTTCTATCGAGTTTGACCCGTTTGGCCCCTTTGTGAAGGATCTTCGCTCTAGGAACGTGATCCTCGGGTGCAATACCTCTAGGCCGCTATACACCATCTCCTTGCCTCCAGCGGACTCCGGTCCAGCTGCTCTCCGGTCACGGCTCCAACCTCCACCCGGCATCGACGTTTAGGTCATCCGGGTCATGATAGTTTGTCTAAGCTCATTAGCTCATCGATAATCAGTTGCAATAAGGAGTTCGATTTTCGTCATGCGTGTCAACTAGGTCGTCACACTAGGCTGCCATTTGCTAGCTCTACCACTCGGACTATGAAACCTTTTGATCTTGTACACTCGTGATCGATGTTGGACGGCCGATCGCTTAAAGCGGCGACATCTCCCACATCCGGAAAGTTGCCCCTTTTGCGATCAAGAGGACGAGACCATAGACCACCTTCTCACAGGATGTGTCTTCGCACGCCAATTCTGGTTTACGGTCTTACAACGAGTTTGGGCTCGCTGCCCTTGCACCACAACCGGCAGATAATCTATTTGAAACTTGGTGGAGTCGGATCGCTGCCGGGGTTAGTGGTACAATGCAACAAGGTATGAACTCGGTTATTATTCTTGGAGCATGGACGCTTTGGTTGCATCGGAATGACTGTGTCTTCAACAAGGCCGCACCGAGTATGGCCAAAGCATTAATCCGTGCTAGGGAGGAGACCAAGTTATGGTGTATGGCAGGTGCTAAGGCTCTAGCTAGTTTGACGAGGTCGGTTCAGGGAGAAAACCCTTAATGGGATGTTCTCCTCACGGTCGCGTGGTAATTTATAAACGAGCGCGCGTGTTATCTATGTAATCGGTGTGTGAGTGTGGTTGTGTCTTGTTTGTTGTAACCTCTTCTTCTTCTATTAATATAATGATACGCAGCTCTCCTGCGTGTTCGAGAAAAAGACAAGTCATCGGGACCGGATGTATTTAATGGCAAATTCCTAAAAGCTTGTCGGCATATTATTAAAAGGGATTTCTATGACCTTTGCAACAGCTTTCGTGAGGGGGCCATAGACCTTAAGTGCATCAATAGGTCCTTCATCACTTTGATTCCCAAGACAAATGCGCCGAGTAACTACAAATGATTTCAGGCCAATCTCCCTTCTAAACTGTGTGCTCAAGATGATCACCAAGCTAATGGCAACCGGACTTCGAGAGGAAAATCATTCCCTTGTTCCACAGAAATCAATATGGGTTTATTAAAACAAGATCAATTCAAGATTGCCTTGCTTGGGCTTATGAGTATTTGCATCAATGCCATCGGACAAAGGAAAACATCATTATCCTCAAACTTGATTTTGCAAAGGCATTTGACACGGTGGAACACTCAGTCATTTTATCTATGCTACAACATCCGAGATTCTCCGAGAAATGGTGCACATGGGTAAAAAATATACTAAGTTCAGCCTCTACATCTATCCTACTAAATGGAGTGCCAGGGAACACAATACAATGCAAGAGAGGAGTAAGGCAGGGTGACCCACTATCACCTTTGCTTATTGTCCTAGCAGCTGATCTCATTGCGGGTTGATGTAAACAAAGCAATGCATATGGGTCTAGTCACACCTCCCTTAGCAATCTCAAATGAACTAGATTTTCCCATTGTCCAAGTATGCGAGATGACACCATCTTGATCATGAAAGCTTCACGAGAGGGAGATTTTTGATCCGAAAGGTCTTCTACGAGACTTTCTCAACATCAATCGGGTTACAGGTCAATTATCATAAATCATGTATGGTTTCAATCAACACACCCCAAGAGGAAATGCGGATACTAGCAGTGCACCTTTGGTTGCACCATGGGAACAATGACATTCACATACTTCGGGTTGCCACTAGGTACAACAAAACCTACGAGTGGAGGATCATGCGCCTATAATTAGCAAAATTGAGAAGGTTGTCCTCTACAAGCACATTCCTAGCATTGACAGGGCGAGTCACCTACA
Organism: Chloris gayana; assembly: GCA_031894775.1. Lineage (NCBI taxonomy): Eukaryota > Viridiplantae > Streptophyta > Magnoliopsida > Poales > Poaceae > Chloris > Chloris gayana. Next base: position 296,578 of record JAUNZO010004316.1, read on the forward strand.
TCAACTCTGTTGTAAGATCTATGCCCATTTATGCAATGTGCACATTGAAGCTGCATGCTACTGTACTAGATCATGTGGACAAACTCTACAGAGCAACACTATGGAGAGGGAGAGAAAATGGAGAGGGAGAGAGATGGATGGGAAAGCACCTGGATGCATGGAATAAATGCACCATACCAAAGGAAAAAGGTGGACTAGGCATTAAAAATATCAAATTGCAAAATGAAGCACTACTGCTGAAGCACTTGGACAAATTTTATAACAGAAAAGATATCCCATGGGTAGATTTGGTGTGGAACCAATATTACACACAAGGGCAAGTCCCACATGAAACAACAGTGAAAAGTTCATTTTGGTGGAAAGATATCATGTCGAGACAGTGATCACTATAGAGGTATTGCTACATGTATAGTGGGGGATGGAAAGACTGTCATGTTATGGCATGACCTATGGAACAAAAACAACCTCCATCAACAACTGCCCAGATTGCACTCATATGCAAAAAATGTAAAAATCTCTGTTGCAGCTTTCATGGAGAACCCACAGCTCGAAGGCAACTTCCATCTTCCCCTTAGCCAGGAAGCTTTTAGTGAACTACAAGTCCTCATTCATCTGCTGAACCAGTTACAGCTTCAACAGCAAAAAGATCAATGGCACTACATATGGGGCTCTCCTGTATATAGCACCAGAAAATTCTACATGATCCCCTATCTGGCCCTAAGACCACCACAACCCTTTACATGGATATGGAGCTCTACATGCTCAAAGAAGATCAAAGTTTTTACTTGGCTGCTCTTTACGGATAAGTTAAACACTAGAAACATCCTAAAGAGGAAAAGGCAACCGATCCAAGGGAACAATTACAATTGCGGAATTTGTGACACAGCTTAGGAAGAAACAGCATTCCATTTATTCTTCGAGTGTCAACACAGTGTTGGCTGCTGGGCAGCAATTGGGATACATTGCCAAGATGACTTGGATTTCTTTTACGATGATTGAGCATGGGAAAAGAGCCTTTCCTGCTCCCTTCTTCATGGAGGTCTTCATCATAGCAGTCTGGCATATTTGGAAGCAAAGGAACAGACTTGTCTTTGATGGAATTCAGCCAACAGTTCTCTCCTGGTGGATGGCTTTCAAAGAAGAGGTGCACCTACAAGTACATAGATTTAAACCTGTAACTAGAGATAACCTTCTTGCTTGGCTAGAGCAAATCCCTAACCCTTAGTGAGATTGTTTTCTGTTTCTTTGGCCTCTGGGCCTTGTACAGCTTTTGGTTCCTTTTATCAATAAACTTTGCCGTAGGAGTCTCTCCTACGGTATTCACTTCAAAAAAAACAAAGATAAGCAGCTCTCCTACATATTCGAGAAAAACTTTGAATATTTATGTTGGAAACATGGAATAATATAAGTCAATCTGTCTCAAAAATCAAAGTATCATTTTTTTCCTCGAATACATAGGAGAGCTATGTATCATTGCATTAGGAAAAGGAAAAACGGTCCCATACCCATACAATAAGCCTCCTCCCATCTGGGCCAAACTGTGGGGATGTAAATTACATCAAGGCCTTGATCAATAAAAACACAAAATCAAAGTACCATAGTTTCCCATTTAGAGAAATGTAATACTGTAGTAAATGGTGGCCAGACTTATGTATTGAAGATCCATAAAAAGGGCGTACCCAGTGTCGTAGGCTCCCCCACTGCGTGGGGTCTAGGGAAGGGTATCAGCAAACTGCCTTACCTGCACACCGTGAAATGTGCAGAGGTTGGGGCTCGAACCCTGGACCTTCTGGTCACAGGCGGTAATAAATTCATGCCACCGAGACATTGTACCATTTTACGATCATTATTTAATAGGATTCTGTTGGTGGCAGGACATTGTAAAGATACCGGTATGGTTGCGGTACATAGTCAGACATTAAGTATGTTAATTTGGCACTAGGATACCTGTAGTTCAATATATCCCAAGAACATTGAGAAAGCATTTAGTGAAACTAAGGAGGTACCTTCAGACAATCATCCATTGCCTCTACTTCCATCAGTATATTCATATAGGCTGGAAGGTATCTTTCAAATTCTTCATTAAACTATAAAGAGGCAAAAATCAATAATTAGGGAAGAAAAGCCAACCAGGTAATGGTTTCACATTGGAGATCTTAGAAGCAAGAAATACAAGAAGACAAACCTCCCATTTCCACTCAAAATCTTTAGGGAACTTCTCCGGCACACTAGAAGAAGCACGCGTATGGAGATCTGTTAACTCCTTTGCTAACCAATTTTTAAAGCGAATAGGCAGGGGTTTTGTGATTTCTCCTTCATCTACCACAACCTGTTAATTATGTAGAGGATAGAATTCAGGTGTCTGATGAAAACTGGCTTCAACTGGCAAAGGAAAAGCTATTACAATGCAACACAAATTCTGACCAAGTGCAAATTCAACACCATAACCACTTCATCATCACTAAATTTTAGCTATATATCCTTGATTACATTCTCAGTTCATAATTACCTTTATAGGTCCTTAGCCAATTCAATTTCAAGAGCATAATAAATATTTCTTGTAGACTATAGCCATTGTCATCAAATGGGTGGCAGATCTCTAGACATATCTCATGCCAAGCATACTATAACAAATGTTACGCTTAAAAAATTATGAAATAGAAATTCAATGTTGAGAACTTCATATGCTACTTGGAACCATACAGTTTAAAGAAAAAAAAAGAACTAAATTTGGCCAAACACTAATTAACATATAGGAATTGAAATAAGTATAAAATGCAGCACAGAGAACATGTTCCATATTAAATTGACCCTTGAAATCACAAAAACAGAGTTGAAAGAAATAAACAATGACTTGCCTTTTTGTCGATGCATGCTTCATAAATTCGCTGACAAAGATGAGTAAGAACATTCCTAGCATCTTCTTTTATTTTTGGCTCTAGGGAGGAACTAAGCCTAGAGATTTCACATGGGAAATCATCAAGAAGTAGGATAACAGTTGGAAGCATTTCATTAAGAATAAACAGGAGCAACCACTCATGGTTAGCAGCAACTGCTAGATCTATCAAAGCATCGCAAAATGGCAATGCTTTCTTCGCTGCTTGATGATCCACCAAGCAACCAAGAAGGTACTTACTTAACATTCCAAAGCAATTATGGCATAAAAGATACCTACAGTAATCAAAAGAAGAGATAAGTCAATGAATGTTAAGAAACTACACAGAAAACACAACTAAACATTTTCATACCCAGTAAGAGACTTGGTCTTCAACTCCTGAGAATCATTCTTTAGGCAATCTTTTAGTTGCAAAGGCGACAATGAAAGCTCACTACAACTTTCTGATGCAATGGCCCAAAGCAGATCAGAAACAGCTCGAATAAATATAAACAATATCTCCTTTTGAAATTGGATGACTGTTTCATCAGGTCCCCTGAGAATACCAAAATAAGATGGAAGATGAGGCCGGCCCTCATGAAGGAAAGTGAACCATGCACGATAAAAAATGTCTTCACAATATTCAAACACAGGTTCCAACAACTTTAGCATCCATTCGTCCCAGCAATCTCGAGGGCAATATTTAACCAACGGAACTAAGACAAGTTGTATGAGCTTTCCCAAATGATTAAATTCCATGGTTCTCAAATTTTTCATGAGAACATTGGTGACAGTTGAACGATCTATCAGTCCATTGAATGCTCCATCAAGAGAGGCACACAAACCAATGACATTGTACCTGCAACAGTATATCAGATCACATGAAATACCCAAAAAAAAGAGATCTCAGACATCTAGATTAGGACTAATTGCACTGTACTTTCAAAACTTATCTTCTGAAAAAACATATCTGCTAGAGTGGGAAAAATCTGTTGTCTATTCCTCCAACCCCTAGGGTGGGCTACTTACACTCTTACATGGACCTATTACACAGGCTACATTACACACCAACACCCCCCCTCCCCTTGCAGTCCGAACTTACCGACGCAGCGGAGTTCGAGGCTGGACACAAAATAAAACACAAGAGCTCAACACCCCCCCCCCTGCAGTCACAACTACCACTGGTGATGTTGAGACTGGAGCGAAATTCGGAGAAGGTCGAGGAGGGGAGACCCTTGGTGAAGATGTCAGCAAGCCGAGAGGTAGTTGGGACATGAAGTACCCGAACTTGCCCAATAGCCACCCGGTCCCGAACAAAGTGTAGATCGATCTCCACATGCTTCGTTCGCTAATGTTGAACCGGGTTGGTGGAGACGTACACGGCGCTGATGTTGTCGCAGTAGACGAGTGTGCTCTTGGCGAGCGGGCTATGGAGCTCGCCAAGAGCTGTCAAAGCCAGGACGCCTCGGCCACGCCGTTAGCCACGGCCCGGTACTACGCCTCGGCACTCGGAGCGGGAGACCACCGACCGTCGCTTGGACGACCAAGAGACAAGGTTGTCTCCGAGGAAGACGGCGTAGCCCGAAGTGGAACAATGAGTGTCGGGACAGCCAGCCCGGTCAGCATCGGTGTAGACGACAAGCTCGAGCAGACGGATACCGGTAAAGTGTCGGACCGTTGTCAACGGTGCCACAAATATAGCGGAGCAAGCGCTTTAGGGCAGCAAGGTGGGACTCACGAGGGTCATGCATATGAAGGCAGATCTGCTGGATTGCATAGGTGATGTCCGGTCCGGTGGAGGTGAGGTACTGTAAGGCACTAGCAAGGCTCATGTAGACAATCGGGTCAGCAATCTGGATCACTTGAGCGAGCAGATAGCTTGGCATGAGTGTCCGTTGACGCCGGTTTTTGACCCGGGGACCCATTGTCGGCGACTATAGGTCAAAAGAGGGCCGGTGGGCGGAAGGCCGACGGCCGCTTGGGCGAGTAAAGGCGCATCCCTCCCGGGAATCGTGCGCGGACGCCAACGGAAGAGCATAACATTGATGGGCCCGGCCCACGTCGTAAAATTAGAAATAATAGTTTAATTTTGGGAAAGATCCTAGTCGGTTAGGAAATCGGCCCGAAGAGGGTCCGAGTAGGATTCTTTATGCCGAGTATAAATACATACTCGGATGTAACATGTAAACTCGATTCACATCCAATACAACTTTCGGCGCATCGCCAAACCCTAATTTTCTGTCAAGTTTTACTCGTTTTCGCGGGGATCTTCGGGGCTCGGTCGACAACACGTTGGCTTGATAAGGTAATTATGTCGTCTAGTTCTCGGCGCATTGTTCGTAATTAGATGGCTTAATTGCTAGTTATCCGGCGACCGGATCTGTTCTTGATCGTCGTAGTGAGTATCGGTCGGGATGAGTCAAGTCGACCTGGTCCGGGCTCGTGGTGGAGGTAGTTTGACTTGTCCCGCCTTCCCGTCCAGACCTTTGCTCGCAACGCCGATTGGCTCGGATCTGGTCGTCCGAGTCACGATAGCCGCTATGAGAATTCTTTTATATCTTGGCCGATTCGATCGTGCAGATTCGGTTGACGTGTCCTGTGTTTGCCTTTGCGATAGTTGACTTGTCCTAGGCGCATGCAGCCGATTGGCTAGGGTGTAGATTTACTTTCATAGTTAAGGCGTTTATGATCGTGCTTATCCTGGATCGGCCGGGCGTGCGCGGTCGTTAGACCTGGTCCGATCGCGTGCCATCGGTTGACTTGTCCTGTTGGAGCGACCGGTCGATTCGAGATCTGTGTGGTTGTATTTGTCTTACTTGTTCTTTCGGAGTGTTTAGCCGATTGTTTATCACGTTCATTAGCTGTTTTATGTTCAATTAGTACCAAATCTGTTAAAGCTGCTTTTGAACCCGAGTTATTAGTATGATTTCATTGATCATCATTATCCATGTAGATAGATCTAATAACTCATCGTTATAATCGATGGCGAGAATCGGCCGGATGCTCGATCGGCCGATTCATTGCTTTGATTGACGATTAAATCATCTTTTTGCTATCAAATTAATTACATCCCATTAATAATTACCTTGTTTACATTTTATCCGATAATGCATCCCTGCAAGGTCTTAATGATTTGATTGCTCACCGACGAAATCGGTCGCTAGTCACCGATCGCATGTTATAGCATCGACCGATTTCGTATCGTTTGTATCACGGTTCGCTTGCACTGGCATTTAATACATAAATGGATAGGCCGTCGTTGTTCCCGTCGATGGCCGATTTTGTCCATCTTACGCCGAGAATCGGCCACGGCCGCACATCGGCCTATCCGGGCCGATGACCCGGAATTTTACACCTTCTATTGTCTTTGTTGGTTTGCGGGAAAACCATCCGGCACGCACCAGCGCACACGAGAATCGGCGAGCCGAGCCGGTCCGTTGGGAGCACGGGACCCTGCGTCGGCCGGGGTTTCGGTGGACTCTCCGGACAACGGTGTGTCGACGACTTTTGACGTCAACACACTTTTTGGCATGCCCAGTGGGACAGGAACAACCAAGATCAAGATGTCGTACATACGAGTCTGTCGGGGAGGACGGAACACCAATGGTCGATGCTGAAAATCGGCCGATTTTGGTTCCGGTTCCTCTCGGGACGGATGGCAAAGGGCATGGAGAAGTTTCGATGATAACGGGGTTTCGGCACTGGGGAAAGATGACAACAGAACAAAAGCTGCAGTACCAGGAATACCTGGCCGAAGCAATGAAAAAGTACTTTCAAGCCACGACAGGTGACACGTGGCGGAGTGGCCACAAAAGGAGACTTCCCTCGGATTCCGCATCCGGAAGAACTAGACCAAATCAAAGCCCGAGACTGCCGGATGCCAACCAACTCGGTGATATGGTCAACTCGTCCGTTCATCATGCCCTAATCAATCAATCGGGCGTGTTGACCAACACCATCGGGAATTTGATCAAGGACACAATTGATGGCGAGGCTGTTCATCGAAGGGTATTACGGACCTGCATACACTCGGCCTTTCGGTACTCCTGTACGGTCGAATCGGGGAATTAGCCTCCGAGTACCACACCGCAGGAAGGGTTTCAGCCCCGTACGGCATGCCACCTCACCTATGGCCTGGTAAGGACAATGCAAATGCAAGTACCGGTGCAACCCAGCCAGGCAAAGAGGATGACGAGTGGCCCCAAGAAGTCGGTAACGGAAGAAGGCAACGGACAAGATGTACAACAGCCGACTTCGAGTTGGGGGCAGCAACCAATGTGGCAGCGGTCCCACGGATGGCACGAGCAGCCCAATTTCTTCTACGTACCAAATATCGGCCCGAGTGGAATTGAGAACTCACCTACTATAGTACGGCCGATATACTGGTATTCCACGACCAAGCTGCATCGGCTGGGGGACGAGGATTCATGATCGGACGGCCGATCCAATCGGCCATGAATTATGGAATCGCTCCGCAAACACTATTCCCGATTACTGCACCGGGATTTCCGGGAACAACCGGTTGATACACCCGATCGGGGACAGCCCAACACAGCTTATATGACGGGGACCGGATTAGCAATTGCTGAACCCAATGATATGAGTAGCCTCATGACTAAGATCGCCGATATGATGAAAGATCGGTTCGATTTGAAGCCTAAGGAGAAGAGTGCATTGTATCGGCGACCTTACCCTGACTGGATGGATTCCGTGGCTTTACCCAATAAGTATAAAATTCCTGAGTTTTCCAAGTTTTCCGGGCAAGATAACACATCAACTATGGAGCACATCAGCCGGTATGACGCACGGCTTGGTGAGGTGTCTACTCGGGAGGCTTTGCGGGTTCGGCTATTCCCACTGTCATTGTCCGGATCGGCCTTTTCATGGTTTGCTTCGCTATCACCTGGTTCTATTCGAGTTGGGCCGATCCGGAGAAAAGATTTCACTCGTACTTCTTCACGGGCATTACCGAGCTTAGTTTGTCCGATTTAATGGCGATGAAACAGAAATCTGGGAATCGGTGACCGATTATATACAAAGGTTCGGGACTACGAGGGACGATGCTACAATCCGAACTCGACAGAGCAGCGAGTTGGCCGAAATTGCTTATGCGGGGCTATTCCCCAACATCAAAGAAAAATTTACCCCACATGAGTTTGATGGGTCTGGCGCAGTTGACGCGCGAGGCGATCGGCCAGGAAGAGAATCTCCGACTCACCGGGAATCGGCGGTATCGGGTGGCTTATGCTGATTTCGACGGTGAAGATGATGAAGAGGGACTTAATGCAATTGAGTGGACTAATAACAAACGGCCAATATTCTCTCCGCATGTCAATCCTAAGGAGAAAAAAATATGATTTTGATTTATCTAAGGCCGACGAGATATTTGATCAGCTGTCTGCGGGAAAAGAAAATCCAGCTTTCCCCTCATCACAAAATTCCTACGCCGAGGAGTTGAAGAAAATGGCTAAGTGGTGCAAGTGGCATGGAAATTCGCATCATAACACCGTTGATTGTTATGCCATGGGAGATGAAATCCGAGAGGGCGGTTGACAATGGGGTATTGCGAGCAGCTGATGTGAAGAAGAAGATGAAAGTTGATGGGCACCCTTTCCGGCTAATACGATGTACATCAATACCATCGGCGGTGGATCAGCTGGTTTCATACGCCGATATGAGAGGAAGAGAGAGAGGGAAGAAAGAGATCGGATGGCACATGAACAGGAATCTATCGGTCAAAGTCAGCGAGTACGGACAAGGCGTGATCCGCCGAGAAGATTTTGACCCACACTGGGATTGTCCTTTCTTTCGATCTGCTGGGACCAAAACATGAAGCTTCCATCTATCGAGAACCGCCCGAGTGCACCGGCCGGAAAGAGTATCGTGATGGAGGGTCATCAAGTTACCGGGGCGGCCGATTGGTCGCAACTACGAATCACAACAATCGGCCCCCGGAAGAGCAATCGGCTATGATCACGGATATGATGAACGAAGATACATAGTGCCAAAGAGAACCTCCGTTCACGATCGGTCGGGGCCAATCAATGATGAAGAAGGGTTTGATTACCAATACCATGAAGATTCGAGAAGTGATCAAACCGAGAACGAAGGACGAGTGGTGCCCAGTGGTTTGCTCGACAAAACCCAAAAGAGAAGGCTTCAAAGAATGCGTTGTCGAGAAATCAAGGGTGGACGGCATCATAGAGATGACCAAGATGATGAGCCCAAGCCCAAGAAGGAATGGAGGCCGAAAGTGCGGTCTCGGGTGGTCCGAGCTGAAGCCGCGGTGAATATGATGTCCACGATGCCCGGGATTGTCGGATCGGCCGATGAAAATTCGGCTGAAGAAGAACCGATTGGGGAGACTTCGAGAGATTCTTTGGACGCCGGAATCGGCGGTATTTGATAAGCGAGTCAACTCGATCATTTGCATCTCAAGGCATTGTATATTAGCGGCTACGTCAACGGGTCACCGATGAGGAAGATGTTGGTCGACGGAGGAGCAGCGGTCAATGTCATGCCGATTACTACATACCGCAAGCTTGGGAAGACGCCGGAAGAAATGATGAAGGCTAATCGACGCTCAAGGATTACAGCGGGAGAAGCCAAGATGTGCGTGGGGCTGCAATAATGGAGATCATCGTGGGCAGCAAAACCATACCCACCACTTTTTTCATCATCGACGGGAAAGGTGCATACACAACTTTGTTGGGGAGAGACTGGATTCATGCCAATTGTTGTATCCCATCGACCATGCACCGGTGTTTGATTCAATGGGTCGGCAACAAGGTTGAAATCGTGCGGGCCGATAAGTCCGTAACCATTGCAACTGCCGATTTCGAGTTTGCCGGTCCGGAGAGCTTGTCTTGTTTATCGGGCACATATTGGGATGCGGAGGCCATAAACATTACGGACGACGGAGTTATTGTGACCGGGGAGTCGGGTACCCCCGGCTGCTCTGATGGGCCCCGCGGGAGAATTGGCGGATAATCGGCCGATCGATACACGCATTGAGGATATGATGAGTCGGCCGATTAACGAACCGAGAAGACGGGAAGTTAGGTCACGGTTTTGTGTCGGCCGACGAGTTAGAAGAGGTAGATATAGGGGATGGAGATAAGCCTCGGCCGACATATATTAGCAAGAAATTATGTAAAGAAGTAAGAGATGAATTAGTGGCCTTATTGGAAGAATTTAAAGATTGTTTTGCTTGGGATTATAACGAGATGCCTGGACTCGGCCGATCGATCGTTGAACATCGGTTGCCCACCAAACCCGGATATCGGCCATATAAGCGGGGGCTCGGAAAATTGACCCTAGGTATTATGAAGCCGTCAAAGAGGAGATTATCAGATTATATGAAGCCGGCTTCATTAGGCCATGCCGATATGCGGAGTGGGTTTCCAGTATTGTGCCGGTGGAGAAGAAAAATGGAAAGATGCGGGTCCGCATTGACTTCGAGAAATTTGAATAAGGCGACTCCGAAAGATGAGTACCCAATGCCAAACGCCGATTTATTAGTTGATGCAGCCGCCGGCAACAAAATTTTGAGCTTTATGGATGGAAATGCTGGGTACAATCAGATTTTTATGGCCGAAGAGGATATACCGAAGACGGCGTTCGGGTGCCCTGGAGCGTTGGGACTATATGAGTGGGTTGTCATGACCTTCGGGCTAAAAAATGCTGGTGCTACATATCGAGAGAGCCATGAATTTTATATATCACGATTTGATCGGCCATTTGGTGGAAATTTATATTGATGATGTCATGGTGAAATCAAAATCGGTTGGAAGTCATGTGGCTGATCTCGGAGAAGTGTTGAAGAGAACAAGACAATACGGCTTGAAGATGAACCCGCTCAAGTGTGCGTTTGGTGTCTCGAGCTGGGCAATTTACGGGGTTTATTGTGCATGAAAAGGGAATTGAAGTCGGCCCTAAGAGTATTGATTCTATCCGAAAGCTGGAACCGCCGACGAACAAGACGAAGCTCCGGTCCACGATCGGCAAGATTAATTTTATTAGGCGATTTATCTCAAACTTGTCGAGTCGACTTGATGTATTTACACCATTATTAAAGCTCAAGGCCAATCAAGAATTTCGGTGGGAGCCGATCCATCAAAAGGCTTTAGAAGATATCAAGAAATATTTGGTGTCCCCACCGGTGATGGTTTCGCCAAAGTCGGGCACACCCTTCAAGTTATATTTATCGGCCGATGATAGGTGCATCGGCTCGGCGTTGACTCAAGAACGAGGAGGGAAAAGAGCGGGTTATATTTTATCTCGGCCGCAAATTGATTGATGCAGAAACACGGTATCCGAGAGGTGGAAAGGTTATGTCTCTGTCTGTATTTTTCATGCACAAAACTAAGGCATTATACGTTAGCCGAAGAGTGCACTGTGGTTTGCCGGGCCGATGTCGTAAAATATATGCTATCGGCCCCGGTCCCCAAAGGCCGGTTGGGCAAATGGATGTTGGCAATTGCGGAATTTGATCTAGGCTATGAATCGGCCAAAGCGGTGAAAGCGCAAGTATTGGCGGATTTAATAGTGCAGCACGGTGAGCACTCGGCCGGATACGTTGAACCGAGTACCATGGACGGTATTCTTTGATGGTTCAATTTGCAAGGAAGGAAGTGGAATCGGTTTGGTTGTTGTGTCGCCTCGGGGGCAATACGTGGATACTCTATTACGGTAGAGGCGCACACCAACAACCAAGTCGAGTATGAGGCGATATTAAAAGGACTGGAGTTACTCATCGATGCCGGGGCTGATTTTGTGGAAATTTTCGGCGATTCCTTGTTGGTCGTGAGTCGGTGGCCGATGAGTATGAGTGTAAAGATGAAATATTGTTGCAATATCATAGAAAGTGCCAGAAGTTAATGAAAAGATTCAAGTGTGTTAAAATCGGCCATATACCAAGAGAGCGAGAACTTCGAAGCAAATAATTTGGCTCAACAAGCATCCGGATATCGGCTCGCCAAAAATAGCTTGGAAATAGCCGATATTGAAGAAACCGATTGGCGCACGGAAATTCGAAATTTTTGAGCAATCCATCCCAACCTACGAGATAAGAAGATAAGATATAAAGCCTTGAAGTATGTTCGTTGGATGATCAATTATTTTTCAAGACGATTGATGGGGTGCTTCTCAAGTGTATTAATGATACCGAAGCCAAAGTGGTAATGAGCGAAGTTCATGATGGGATTTGCGGAACGCATCAATCGGCCCATAAAATGAAATGGCTGTTAAGGCGAGCTGGTTATTACTGGCCGACAATGTTGGCCGATTGTTTTAAATATTATAAAAGTTGCCAAGATTGCCAGAAATTCGGGCCTATACGAGGGCGCTGCGTCGGCTATGAATCCGGTGATCAAACCTTGGCCATTCGGAGGTTGGGCCATGGATATGATCGGCCGGATAAATCCAGCATCAAGCAAAGGACATCAATACATATTGGTAGCTACAGATTATTTCACGAAGTGGGTTGAAGCGGCGCCCTATCGTAAAGTTTCGACGGGCGACGTGATAACGTTTGTTAAAGAGCATATCATTTATAGATTTGGGATTCCGGAAACAATCACGACAGATCAAGGATCGGTATTTACGTCGGACGAATTTCAATCTTTTGCTGAGGAGATGGGGATTAAGTTGATTAATTCGTCGCCGTATTATGCCCAAGCCAATGGCCAAGCTGAAGCGGCAAATAAGAGTCCGATCAAGTTGATCAAGCGGAAAATACAAGAGTATCCTCGTAAATGGCACATGAAATTGATGGACGCTTTGTGGGCTTATCGTATGTCACGGCATGGGGCCATGCAAGTCGCGCCGTATCGGCTTGTATATGGGCACGAAGCCGTACTTGCCATGGGAGACAGCTATCGGCTCTAGAAGGATTGAATTGCAACAGAAGCTTTCGGCCGATCGGTACCACGGATTGATGATGGATGAATTAGAAGATGTGGTACAAAATCGGCTGGATGCATTGGAAAAAATAGAGCGAGAATAAGGCAAGGGTTGCCCGCCATTATGATAAGAAGGTTGTGCGAAAGCAGTTTAAAGAGGGCGATTTGGTCCGGAAGCTTAGGATGCCGATCGGTGTGAAAGACAATCGGTTTGGTAAATGGTCGCCTAATTGGGAAGGACCCTATTTGATTAGCCGATCGGCACCGGGTAACGCATATATTTTGAAAGAGTTAGCGGGAGAAGAATTCGGCCGAGCACTCAATGGGAAGTATTTGAAGCGGTATTATCCTAGTATTTGGATTAACTCATAGTGTTCGGCCTAAAAGAGACTACAGCCGATGTCGATGCACATCGCCTTGAGACGGCCGATACGAGAGTATCGCCCTTAGCCAAAAAATATGAAAGAAAAACATACGAAGTCACCGATAAATTAGCCGATGTTTTAAACATCGTCTTCGGATGGCCGATATGATTATATATCGCCTTTAGTGCAAAAAATATTTATAACGAATTTTTGTTCAAGGTCCTATTACACCTAAGCATAATCGACGGCCTCGGCACGAGACAAGAAGTCTTGGACGGCGAGATAGTGCACGGGCCGGCATGGAGTCGAGGTTGGCCATGACCAACAAGTCATCCTCGATGGGGCCGACATCATCGTGCGCCGCGGCAGTCATCTTCTCGGCCGCTTGAATTGCTTCGTCCGTCGTCTTCGTTGAGCCGCCACGTCAGCCGACAGCTGTGCAATGGTGGCTTCCAAGGCCGCCGCTTCCTTCTCCTTGAGAGCCGGCGATGCTCTCAAATCGGCAATCTCTTGGTTGATTACCTGCAGTTCATCCTGCCGATTTGAGAGTTGCTCTTGCATCTCTTGGGTCTTGTGGGCCTCCTCCTCGGAACGCTTGATGGAGTCCTCGGCAAGTAACGCGGCTTGCTGCTGCTCCGCGTGACGGGCCGGACGCTGCCGGGCACGGATGAAGTCCATTTGCCGGTATTCCATGTATGCCACGCGGTGCGGAGCGTCGCGAACGTCCTCCGGGAGCTCGGTCCAGGACCTCCAAGTACCGGGCCCTTATGGGGTGGGCGTCGGCCACCAAGCGATCAACCGAAGAAGCCTCAAGCTCGCGCGCGATTTCGGCCATGGTGGTAAGACCGGAAGATGATACCAAAAGCGGCGCGAGACGAGGGAAGGCGAGCGCACGAAATACCAAGAGAAATAAAGTAAAGCTAATGACCAGCGGCGAATCAAAAAAAAAAAAGAGATAGTAAAAACAAACACTGCGAAGCGTCGATGCGAAGCGGCCGGACGTCTATCGGGCTGCGCCATGGAACCCACGAGGTTCGTGTGTTCCGATCAGCTCTCGGCCGGCCGATCCCCCTTCACCGGCGGCATCCTCGGAGGCGGCATCGGGCACATGGCCGGCTTGTTCGGTTTCGGCGGGCTCATCGGCGAGCTCATCGGCAGCGGTATTTACGAGGAGAAGGCTGCGGGCGGCTCCTGGCCGGCCGGTTCTTCAACGATAATAGTGCCTTTCGGGGAAGCGATGGGCGACACATGGACCGCTTGTTCGGTTTCGGCGGCGACCTCGGAAGACGCGAGGCCGATCCAAGCGAGTTGGGCTCTCCGTAGGGTTTGGATCGGCCTGGCTTGGTATGACTCCAAGCTCCGGAGCTGTTTGAATCGGCCTTTCGGGCGTCGGCGTCCTGGCCCGTGGAGGAGTCGATAGGTGGATTGGCCTATCGGGCGTTGGCGTCCGGGCCGAGGAGGAAGAACCGCCGATTCCTGCTAAGAACTCATAGTTAGACGAGCATGTGAAGTGAAAAGGAATCGGCAATCGTGCAATAATAACCTGACGCGGCGGAGATGGTTCATCGAAGTAGTCGGGTCGGACGGGCGCACTGAGCTGCTTTACCGGCGCGCGGTGTCGCTTCGGGGCTTGAGTCGGCCCTGCAGCTGGCACATTGGCCTTCCTCTTCTTGGGGGCGGCTGTTTTAGTCTTGGCCTTGCGGGCAGCTGGTGCCCTCGACTCATCGCCGCAAAAGCTTGGGCGGGAGTGCGATCGGTGAAGCCGATGTTTGGAGCAATTGGGCTCGGCATTAAGTATGCAATCGGCCGGCCACCGATACTACGGGTCGGCGGTTCCTCCGTGTCCGACTGAAAAAGAATATACAAGGGTGAGCATTTGGAGTGGCCGATTTCATTTACAAAAATCGGCCTTATAAAATAAATCGGCAACACGTACCTCGGCGAAAGCTTCACTCGGGACTAAGCCGGAGAAGAAGGAGGCGGTGTTCGAGCTGCGGAGGTGCCGGTTCCACTCGCCCACCAACGGTCAAAAGGCGGGTACTCCGGGCGCCGGGAAAATCCGGCTAAGTCGCCGGTGATGATATCGGCGGTGCGGCCGACGAGCCAATTCCACTGAATGGCGTTGTCGACGGTAGCCCGCGCCTTTATTTGCCCCACATAGAAGAGGCTGGGAGGCAAGCGGCGAAGCCGAGTTGGCGGGCCGCCACCGACGGGTGGTAGAACTCATAGGAGCGAAAGCCTTGCTCCCGGCAATGAGTCCCGTCGGCGGCGAGACGAGGGCGGAGGCGGGTGGTGAAGATCTTGACCGCCTCCCCGTCGGCCGTTGGGAAGGTGGGGTCGATCGGGAAAGGAGTGTCATACCCCTTCTCGAAGAAATCGATGTACGGGTACCAATCCGTACTTTCGTTGTTGAGGCCCTTGTAGAGGGCGGCGAACCAATATGCCAAGTTGTCATCGACATGGCCGCCCCTGGTGCCATGGATAACGCTTCCCGAAAGAGATACATCGAGCTGGATCGGGGCGTGGCCGGTTCGGCATGGTTGCCGGGGAAGGTGAGGACACTAAGGTCCGGATCGATGGCCTTGGTGGTATGAAGGGATAACCACATTTGGATGAACCACCAAGGACCTCCCGGGTTCTTGGCCGATCGGCCGGAGCGCAACTCCACCGAAACCTGGTGAAGAAGGAGGTAGGCCGATCCCGGAAGATACTTGCCCATAGGGAGGGCACAGCTGTCGGCCGACCTATCGGCTATCGGCAAAAAGTTGTTTGTGGGGCTCACGCCGACCCCACGGAAGAAGAAGTGGTCAAGCCACATGTTGAGGAAGGCAACGTGCTCGCGGCGATCGGCCGTGTCGTGCCCCTTGTTGTAGGTCCGGATGTAGTTCTTCCAACCCCTGGTGTCCTTAGGGTTGATCCGATGGGAGGACTTAATGCGGATGGCATGCGGGGTGGCCTCCGCCGTGATATTCAAATCGGCCAACATGACCGTGTCCGGGAGGGTCATGGTAGCCGGGCCGTGGCCGAACATGAAGCGATTCAAGGCATCGACCGAGAGATAAGAAGCTGCCACCAACAACGGTTCGTTCTTGTGGTGATCGGCCAAAGAGAGTTTGATGGCGTGGGCGATGCCGATATTGGCCCAACCTTGCCGATGGACGGCCGATACTCGGTTATACCAATCGCGCCATCCTGCAGCGGGAGTCGGCCATGACCGAAAGCTATTGGCCCACTCGGCCGGTAGAGGAGGCTGTTGCCGAAACGGGACCCGGTTCGTTTCGGCACGAGATGAGATCCGTGGGGTCGGGATCACCCATAGGACCCAAGAAGAAATGAGTTGGGATATTGGATGGAATAACAACTTGGTTCCGGATCTCCTAAAAACGAGGAATAGGGCTAAAGTGAGGAAGCGAAGCGAGAAATAAATTGTGAAAATGAACAAGAACAAGAACACGAAGAAAATTGCAAAGGTAGAAAAGAGGGATGCTCGGATGTACATTACCTCGGAACGGCGTTGGTGGTGGCGACAACGCGGCCGGCGGCGGCGGCCGCAGCAGCGGCAACGAGCGGGATTCATGGTCGCCGGAGAAGAAAAAAACGGCGGCGGCGCGGTGAGAAGTTGAAAAGGCTCGAGAAGGCAAAGGTCGCTAGAACGAGATGAAGACGAAAGCCAAGGAGAAGAAACAGATGGGAAATGACCGGGGGTGGCCCTGGGTTTTATGGAGAAGTGACGGGCGATAAAACCGGCGCGAGTAAAGAGGATAAATCGGTCCGACGCATGCGTTGCATACCCCAGGCTGGGGGACATGTGTTGACGCCGGTTTTTGACCCAGGGGACCCATTGTCGGCGACTATAGGTCAAAAGAGGGCCGGTGGGCGAGAAGGCCGACGGCCGCTTAGGCGAGTAAAGGCGCATCCCTCCCGGGAATCGTGCGCGGACGCCAACGAGAAGAGCATAACATTGATGGGCCTGGCCCACGTCGTAAAATTAGAAATAATAGTTTAATTTTGGGAAAGATCCTAGTCGGTTAGGAAATCGGCCCGAAGAGGGTCCGAGTAGGATTCTTTATGCCGAGTATAAATACATACTCGGATGTAACATGTAAACTCGATTCACATCCAATACAACTTTCGGCGCATCGCCAAACCCTAATTTTACGTCAAGTTTTACTTGTTTTGCGCGGGGATCTTCGGGGCTCCGGTCGACAACACGTTGGCTTGATAAGGTAATTATGTCGTCTAGTTCTCGGCGCATTGTTCGTAATTAGATGGCTTAATTGCTAGTTATCCGGCGACCGGATCTGTTCTTGATCGTCGTAGTGAGTATCGGCGGGATGAGTCAAGTCGACCTGGTCGGGCTCGTGGTGGAGGTAGTTTGACTTGTCCTGCCTTCCCGTCCCAGCCTTTGCTCGCAACGCCGATTGGCTCGGATCCGGTCGTCCGAGTCACGATAGCCGCTATGAGAATTCTTTTATATCTTGGCCGATTCGATCGTGCGGATTCGGTTGACGTGTCCTGTGTTTGCCTTTGCGATAGTTGACTTGTCCTAGGCGCATGCAGCCGATTGGCTAGGGTGTAGATTTACTTTCATAGTTAAGGCGTTTATGATCGTGCTTATCCTGGATCGGCCGGGCGTGCGCGTGCCGTTAGACTGGTCCGATCGCGTGCCATCGGTTGACTTGTCTGTTGGAGCGGTCGGTCGATTCGAGATCTGTGTGGTTGTATTTGTCTTACTTGTTCTTTCGGAGTGTTTAGCCGATTGTTTATCACGTTCATTAGCTGTTTTATGTTCAATTAGTACCAAATCTGTTAAAGCTGCTTTTGAACCCGAGTTATTAGTATGATTTCATTGATCATCATTATCCATGTAGATAGATCTAATAACTCACTGTTATAATCGATGGCGAGAATCGGCCGGATGCCCGATCGGCCGATTCATTGCTCCGATTGACGATTAAATCATCTTTTTGCTATCAAATTAATTACATCCCATTAATAATTACCTTGTTTACATTTTATCCGATAATGCATCCCTGCAAGGTCTTAATGATTTGATTGCTCACCGACGAAATCGGTTGCTAGTCACCGATCGCATGTTATAGCATCGGCCGATTTCGTATCGTTTGTATCACGATTCGCTTGCACTGGCATTTAATACATAAATGGATAGGCCGTGCTTGTTCCCTGTCGATGGCCGATTTTGTCTATCTTACGCGAGAATCGGCCACGGCTGCACATCGGCCTATCCGGGCCGATGACCCGGAATTTTACACCTTCTATTGTCTTTGTTGGTTTGCGGGAAAACCATCGCGCACGCACCAGCGCACACGAGAATCGGCGAGCCGAGCCGGTCCGTTGGGAGCACGGGGCCCTGCGTCGGCCGGGGTTTCGGTGGACTCTCCGGACAACGGTGTGTCGACGACTTTTGACGTCAACGGTGTCAACAAGGGTGGAGCAAGGCTTGCGATCGATCATCCATGCTCGCTCCCGAATATCAAGAGCATATCGTCGGTGGTGGAGGTGAAGGCCGGAAGGTCAAGGCTCAACGAGTGACACCCAAGAAGTGATGAAGAACACCCGGATCCTCCATAGCAAACACCCGCCGCAACGATCGAATGATGTCGTTGGAGCAAGATCCGATCGGAAGCAGCAAGTATGATGTCGTCAACATATAGCGGATATGCGATATCGGTGCCCAGACGGTAGACAAACGGGGAGGTATCCAACTTGCACTCGGTGAACCCCAAAGAGACCAAGTACGTGGCAAACCGAGAGTACCAAGCCCGAGGAGCACCGCTCGGACCATAGAGAGACTTGTTGAGGCGACGGACCATGTCGGGACGGCGGGATCCACAAACCCTGCCGGTCGGCTACAATAGACTGTCTACGACGAGTGCCATGTAGGAACATGTTCTTCACATCTAGGCGATGTACGGGCCAAGAGCGAGACAGGGCAAGTGAGAGAACCGTGTGAACTATCACGGGTTTGACCACCGGGCTGAAAGTCTCATCGTAATCCACACCGAGATGCTCGAGTAAAGCCCCGGAGAACCCAACGAGCCTTGTAGCGATCCGGCGAGCCATCGGCATGACGCTTGTGGGTCCGGATCCACCGACCACGTTGCTGCCGGTGGACGCGGCACAAGATCCCAAGTCTGATTCGAAGGAGAGCCGCATACTCTTCCTCCATTGCCCGACGCAAGTGGGGGTCGACCAGGGCGCCACGGACGGAGGAGGGCGGTGGAGAAATCCCCGGCTCCGTCGTGGTGGCGGAGAGAGCCGCAGGACGGAGAACGCCGCCGCCCGCCTTGTCACCATGGGATGAGTCCGGCTAGAATCCCGATGAATGACAGGCGGGTGGTACACCACCGGGTCAAGACGAGAGCGAGCCCGGGGTGAACCGGCGGCGAAGGCGATGGCTATGCGGGCACGGCCCGACGCCGGTAGACGATCTTGGGCTCGGCGTAGCATGCGGGGAGGAGGCTCGGAGCCGCGCGTGGCACGGAAGAAGACTCCGAGGCCGCGCGTGGCGCGGTGAGGACTTCGTGGCGCGCGCGGCGCGAGAGGGGACTCGGGGCGCGCGTAGCGCGGAGAGGATTCCGGGTCACGCGCGGGAGGGGCGTCGATACCGCGTGTGGCGCGGGAGCGGGCGCCTGGGCCGCTCGTGGCGCGAGCGGGGCGTCGATGTCGCGTGCGGCGCAAGAGCGAGCGCCGGGAGCCGCGCGTGGCGCGGGAGAGGGCGTCGGGGTACTCGGAGGACCTACGGGAAGAGGGTACACGGATACGGTGGCTGGACCATGAGGTCGATCGAGAACACGGACTCCGGCTCGGGATCAAGAGAGGGAGTGGTGGTGGTGGAGTAGGGGAAGTCCGACTCGTTAAAGACAACGTGCCGGGAAATGAGAACTCGACAAGAGGTGAGGTCAAAACAGCGATACCCCTTATGGTCGGGAGAGTAGCCAAGGAACACACATCGAACCGAACGCGACGCTAGCTCTGTGAGGAGCGGTGGCGGAGGTGTTAGGGTAGCAAGCGCAACCGAAGACATGAAGGTGGTCATACCGAGGTGTGCCGAAAAGAGCATGATGAGGGGTGGGGGCGGTACGGGCGGTGGAAGGAAGACGGTTGAGGAGGTATGTAGCGGTGTGGAGTCCCTCGGCCCGAAGCGAGCGAGGAAGGGAGGCCTGGATGAGAAGGGTGCGCACGGCATCGTTCGTGGTCCGGATCATCCGCTCGACCTAGCCGTTACGTGGGCGGTATACGAACAAGACATGAGTAGGTGAACACCCCGAGAGAGGAAGAAGTCACGGGAGGCGCGTTATCGAACTCACGACCATTGTCACACCGGACGGCCTTGATGGCGAGGCCGAACTAAGTAGTGACCCGGGTAAAGAAGTGGAGGAGAGTGAAGAAAGTGTCGGACTTTGCACGCAGCGGAAAGGTCCAAGAGTAGTGAGAGAAATCATCAACGATCACCAAATAATATTTGTAGCCGAGAGATGCCGATAACGAGGGAGGTCCAAAGGTCGCAGGTGAATCAAATCAAAGGCATGACTTACATGAGAAGAAGAAGAAGAAGAAGAAAAAGGAAATCGAACATGACGACCTAAGCGGCAAGCGTGACAAAGGTGCTCATCGAAGTCCTAGGACAAGAGAGAGTTGTACTTGCGACAGTGGCGTGCCAAAACGTTGCGGCCAGGGATGACCAAGGCGGCGGTGGCAAGTCGAGGAGGAAGGTGTAGTGGCAAAGGTCGTGCACACGAAGGAAACGAGGATGAATTAGCGAAGCGGGAAGACGGAGGGAGTAAAGAGGTCTCTGGTCGTCGCATCCGAAGAGTGGACGCCGGGAAGCCGAATCCCTCACAATAAGGCCGGAAGAGTCAAAGTCAACGGAACAAGAATTGTCGGCGATAAATTTGCGAATGAAAAGAAGGTTGTGAACCATCCGGGGGCAACAAAAACATTGGGGAGCCGAAAGGAACAAGGAACGAGTACCCACGGAGGTGACAGGAAGGCAAGCACCATTGCCAACCATGATGGCGGAAGGGCGGGAAGGATCGGGTGGGCGGGCGGATGAAAGGATACTAGCATCGGGCGTGGTGTGGTAGGAAGCACCCGAGTCGGCAATCCACTCCACTAGCGACGGAGGCCGGGTCGGAGGCCGGGCTGGATCGAGTAGGAGTCCGGGGCACCGGGGAAGTAGAGCCGGCGAGCATGACCACGGGCCGATACGGAGGACTAGCCCCACCTCCTAGAGGCTGGAAGACCATGGGTTGGTGAAGGATGGCCGGGGAGTACCTCCGAGTGGCGGGGAAGGGCGGCAACGGCGGGGCCGACGACGCGGCTGCCGGGGTGGTGTCGTGGCGGCATAGCGATCAAGGCCGGGGCAGGTCCCGGTGACGGTGCGGGGGCCGGGCAAGGGTAGCAGCGCCGGACCACACCTGCGGGGGCCATAGTAGTGCCCACCGGTGCGGTAGGCTGCCTAGGCCGAGCGGGGCTCGATGACGGTACACCGGCACGAACGAGGTAGGGGCTCGAAGGCGACGACCAACGGCCGGGACAGCTGTCGGAGCGGGGTCCATGGGCGCGTGGGCACGGGCGGGGCCTACGGGCGCGGACGGGCGCGGATGCCACGGCGGCTCCCGGCGACATGGCGGCTCCTCGCGGCGGGGCCACGACGCGGCGGTCATGACGGGGCCCGCACGCGACCTCGTGGCAGCCGGGCGAGCCGGGGCCCATGAGCCTAGGCCGGGCCTGGAGGAGCTGCCGAGGAAGAGGCCCCGCCGGCGCCGGGTACGGCCCAAGGGGCGGGGCAGCACCGGGGCGAGGCCCGACGGCCGGGCGATGGCCCGCCGGAGGTTGGGCAACGGTGTCCACGCTCACGGCAACTCGGACGGGCCGGAGCCCATAGGCCTAGGCCGGGCTCGGCAACACAGCCAAGGCAGGGCCCGGCCCGAGCAACCAAGGCTGGATCGGGCCGGGCACCCGCGGCGGCTCGAGAGGCGGGGCCCGGGCCCGCACCGGCCGAGGCGGCGACGCGCGGGGCAGCGTAGGGAGTGGGATGGTAGGGAAGAGAGAGGAGGAGGGGAGGGGAGCCCGCGGCGGCGCCGGTGGCCGGCCATGGCGGCGCGGCGGCGGCGGTCCGCGGCTAGGGTTTCGGGTGGGGGGAGGGAGAGAAGAAAGGCTCGATGCCATGCGTGAGTGGGAAAAATCTGTTTTCTATTCCTCCAACCCCTAGGGTGGGCTATTTACACTCTTACATTAGCCTCTTACATGGGCCTATTACACGAGGCTACATTACACATCAACAATATCTATGTAAAAAAAAATTCAAAGTATCGCAACAACAAGATCACACTTACCCAGTCACTTGAATTCCATGTAACCAGGTTCCTGCATTCTTCAGCAGATTAACTTCATCAATGTCGGGCAGCATGCCTTTCGCCGACGAGGATACTTATGTTTTCAGCTCTTACTCCGGATACATCATAAGTAAGTGGCTCCTCCCAACAAATTTGTATACAATTAAGGACCTGAAGAAAATGCCAAAAACAAACAGTGTCATATTTAAGTATCATATTACATCCCAAAAAATCAATATTCATATACAACAATAAACAATGGAGTACTAGGGTCATTGTCGGATAAAAAATCAGAAAAGTGACATAGATCAGTATGCAAGTAGTAGTTTTTTTTTTTTTCTTTTATGCTTATGGTTCCTACATATGGATGAAATTTCCCTCTAAAACTGCTACACTATTAATTTATTTATTGCTGCAGATGCCTTTATTACCAGCTAAGAAAACAATCTTCTGATTATAATTATTTACCCGTATTTATTACCAGCTAAGAAAACAATCTTCTGATTATAATTATTTACCCGTATGATCAGATGAAGCATCAACATTGCAAGGTCGTGTGAGTACAAGTAAGGTGCAGATCCGGAAGACCATTCTTCCTGAGACACTTCAAAAATTCTTGTAAGCTCCTCAAATGATTTCACCAATGAATGAACACTGGAGGTAAAATCATCATCGGCAAGAAGATTCTTTAAACGATATTTATAGTGCATATATTTGTCCTCCCAGTCTGGCTGAGTCCAAATTTTGTTCAAATTGTTCAAAAGAACTGTAAGCAAGAACTCTGTATTTTGCGTCCTGAAAGAGAATAAATCATCATCAAAGTACTTCTAATATGAGCAATTGAGCAGGAATGGTAAACACCATAATTTAGTGCACTTAATTGTGATATTTCAACATGAAAAGATACAGAACCAATGTACCTTGGAGAAGATGTCACAGTGTTAAATGCATTAGATAACATGATATGCTCGACAAGAAGCAGTTGGCCCTTGTCTTGATGGTCGGATGATACCGTTCTCACAACACCCTGCACCATCAAAAATAGTTTCAAGTAATGAACAACAAAGGAAAGGATATCTATATGTGGAGTTATCATAACAGATGTCAGTTTCAAGAAAAATGAAGAGCTATGAAGGGTAATGAGTGACAAAGACTACAACTTTACCCTTGGACTGACCTCTGCACTACATTAGTCATTTTTTCCGTGCTGCAATATAATAATTGTTTGAATAGAAAATGCACGAGAAAACCATTGTTGTTTGCTTAGCTCCCACTAAAAAAATGCTTGGTAAACAATGCAGGTATTATGATATCTAATATTACTTGCTATGATGGACTATAAGAAAGATGTCACTTCACATGGAAACATAGACACACAGATTCCATTCATTAAATTTGTATTTAGCCTACGATACAGCAACCAAATAGCTTCCTGTTAACCAGAAAGTCCGAATGGTCAGCCTAAATTCTGACTACATGTACCTAAATGCCAACTGATGATGGAGCACTTTGTAGCACATTCTTGAATAAGCTAGAACTGATTAGTGGACACAACTAGATGGTTTCAGAATTTTTAGTTCTTAATGGATTAACTTACAAACAAATAACAAGGAAACGATTTACCCATCTTATTGAAAAATAAATGACATAAAAAGCTTTTGATTGTCTCAAGAGGTAATTCAGAAACAACGACATGACCATTAAAAACAAATTAAGAAGCCAGAAAGAAGAATAGATATGCTTACCAAGTTCCTTTCATTGGCATATTCAAGGGATCCTTCAGAATCACCATTAACAATACCCTGAACAATTTTTTGCGTGTGATTAACAAACTTGAAACCATCTTGGCCAACAATGAAATAAGAAAGTAACTTACTGAAGAAAGTCGCATAACATTGGGTGCAGCCTCATCTTGACCATTTAGAATTGCTTCAAATTCCACAAATCATTGGTTGGCTTTAGTAATTGATAACATCACAAAATCTGAATTTAGGTAAAAGCACCTAGAAGACTACATACCTTCTAGACTGCTTGTGCAAGAAATGCTAAAATCTGGAATCTGCTTCAAAATGGAGGAAACTAGTTGAGTCTAGAAACTGTCACGGGCTGGGGACTGAGGGTTATTCGACGGAACCGAAAACCTTAGATTATAACTGAATGAAGTAGCTGGACGCGGTCCTGGACCTCGCCGGCGCGGAGGAGCCGTGATGGCTGCCGCACCGCCGAGGCAGGACTCGATACAATTGGCTAAACCTGAATTACGTCCTACCTCCCCCCTTGCCGGTGTTCTATTTATATCTACAGAACCCGAGCAACCAACTGACTCAACAAACTGCAACTAGCTCTCTTAA
Source organism: Chloris gayana (assembly GCA_031894775.1). NCBI lineage: Eukaryota > Viridiplantae > Streptophyta > Magnoliopsida > Poales > Poaceae > Chloris > Chloris gayana. The sequence goes on from JAUNZO010004316.1 coordinate 321,433, forward strand.
CAAACTACTGACTCAGCACTAACTGAAATCCTAACAACCCCTAACAAATTGACTCGACTCGGCGCATGACATCTCTCCCCCCTGGACAATCAGCTCGTCTTCGAGCTGAAAATCATGGTACGGTCCGTGCGTAGGAGGAAGTGGGCGGAGTCTGCTCACGGTCATCACGGAGAACTTCCACCATGAAGAGTTGCTTGCAGTTGGTGCGGTGCTCCGGCGTGAACTTGTCATCGCAGTGGAAGCACAACCCTTTGAGTCGACGGTCGGCAATTTCTGCTGGGGACAGCTTCTTTGTGGGTATCAACGTGGCCAAGGGATCGGAGTGTGACGGCGGCGCCGGCAGGGCCGGAGCGGCAGGCGTGGCAGCTGGATGTGGCTGCGGAAGCAGGCTGCCTCGAGGTTGTGCCCCTGCCTCGCGCTGCTCGTATGCCCCGGCGTACATGACGGCGTCATCCGGGGACCGCGGCCGGAGAATGGCGACGTCCGTGCGCAGAGGCGCGCCGAGACCGACCACAAACAATTGGATCTGCTGGGCTTCGGTGAGGTCCGGATCGCGGCACGAGAGAGCCATGAAGCGGCTGCGATAGGCGTCCACGGAACCCTCACGCCGGAGCAACTTCAATTCGCCCAACGGAGTCTCTGTCATGGGCGGCCCGAACCGGGTGTTCACCGGCTCGACGAAGCGCGACCATGTGGGTTGGCCGCTGTTGAGTTCCGGGCGGTGGTACCACAATGGGGCGTCATCGAGCAAGTAGAAGGAGGCATAGGCCACCCTCTAGTCTTGAGGCGTGCGACGCACCCGGAAGAAGTGCTTACAGCGATTAAGCCACGGAAGTGGATCGCCGGAGCCGTCAAACTTGGGGAAGTCGATCTTGTGCGCGGTAGGAAGGCGCTCAACCGCGGGTTCGGCCTCCTCATCACCGAATGATGAGCCCGATCCCGGAACGCCTTTGCCCTTCGCGCGGCGGCGCTCGCGATCCGCCTCCGTCTCCGTGCTCGCCACGTGACGCTCGACGCGACCGAGGGCGAGGTTCAAGGCCCGCCGTTGCTGATCCTGGTCGGCGACGCCGGATTCCGAGGCGGTGAAACGCTCCGCCAAGGGCTTGAAGGCACGGAGCACCTCCTCGATGGCCGTGAGACGCGCGGCCAAGTCGGCGAGGGTCGGTTCATCCCCGGCGCCGGAGCAGCAGAAACGGAGCTCATGGCGGGCGAACCCGGATCTCTTGATACCAAATTGTCACGGGCCGAGGACCGAGGGTTATTCGACGGAACCGGAAACCTTAGATTATAACCGAATGAAGTAGCCGGGCGTGGTCCTGGACCTCGCCGGCGCGGAGGAGCCGTGATGGCTGCCGCACCGCCGAGGCAGGACTCGATACAATTGGCTAAACCTGAATTACGTCGTACCTCCCCCCTTGCCGGTGTTCTGTTTATATCTACGGAACCCGAGCAACCAACTGACTCAACAAACTGCAACTAACTCTCTGAACAAACTACTGACTCAGCACTAACTGAAATCCTAACAACCCCTAACAAACTGACTCTGACTCGGCGCACGACAGAAACACATACATCAATTGTATAGAATACCATCAGTACAGAGCACAGAAGGATTTCTAGTCTGGCTTGTGCATATACACTCACCTCAGTAGAACCTCTGTTCGATATAAAAGTAACTGAAGGGGCTAAATCATTCCATGAAGAAATTCCAGCACTCATTACCTGCAAAATAACAGTGTAATGACAAAATAACCAGTAGGTTTAGCACAAGCAAGAAGAGAGAACGAAGACCTTGGTCATTGAAGCTGCTATAGCGCTTTTTGAAGGCAATATATCGGTGGTGGTGCATAACATCAAATCAGAATCATGACTCCACTCATCAATACAAAGGTCATTCCACCTAGATCTCCAAAGGTGCTGCCAATTAAAATAAAAACCCACATGTAACGGCTTAACAAGATAAAAGAATGAAGTAATATATATACATAGAAGCAAGAATGATGCAATCTTGAAGGGCAAATTCATCCAGAATTTGCATTTCAAGACATGCCACTTAGAAAATATTCATGACTCAATAAGTAGCGTCTTCAGAGGATGGAGGAGTTAGATTGAAGTAGCTCGGCATCAAATTAATGACAGAGCATTATTGCTAATCATGGGAGAATGTGCTCTTAGTGCCTGGGCAGTAACGACAAAGAGCAAAGTTAGCTCAAAAGCCAATTTTGAAAGTAAAAAATTAAGAAGTTACGCTTTGTGGAAGGTACCAAATATGCTGATTTTTTTCAGATGTGGCAAATCATCAACATTAAATTCAGCATAGGAAAAAAAATAAAAAGCCCACATAATGACTTATACTATACCATATTAGCATAATGCAACAGGATGCCGCTTTACATTTTCACATAAACTTATTTAACTGTGTATTTAATGCCTTTACACCTCAAGGCTGAGGAGTCATTTCCCAAGGTGAGGAATATTTTCCTGTGCAGTTGGCCACCAACAACAATAAAATATAAGGATAAGGTAAATGCTTTTGAAACAGACTACTCCCTCCATTCTTAAATTGTTGACGCCGTTGACTTTCGCTCGTCTTATTCAAAATATTTTAAGAATTATCAAATATTCAAAATATTTTAAGAATTATCAAATATTTTATTATAATTCATTTTATGAAAACTTTTTTCATTACGTTTGACCGCTCGTCTTATAAAACATGACTTATGGTTCCATATTTAAGAAAATATTTTGAATAAGACGAATGGTCAAACGTAACAAAAAAGTCAACGGTGTCAACAATTTAAAAACGGAGGTAGTATCAAGTTATACCGAATTGTCATGTTTCTTATTCTGGAAAACAATGTTGAAAAAGAACTCAAAGCTATGGCATAAAAATTATGGCTTCACAAACACACCTAAGGAATGATTCTGTGTTGAAATAAGATACCTATAGGTGCAATCTAACAAGAAAGGCACAACAAGATACAGAGAATACCAATCTCAACCTACATGAGCGACTAAGAAGAGGCCACAACGAATTGGAAATATAATAATTATGACAGATGCGAAACAGCGAGCATGGAGTGAGTGAATAACCAGCGTATCCGCGTATCCTTTGTTTTCCTCCTACAGCGCAACCCACGAACACAAATACACTAATTAATAGCAAGAAAAAACAGCCGATCCTCCCACGATATATAGCTCGAGCAAGGAAGGGGAAGCAAGGGTTGATACGCACGACCAACGCGGTGGCTGTGGCAGCGGCAGCGGCGGCGGGTCGGGGATCTGGATCCCCTGCGCAGCCCGAGAGCTGTTCATCCGCTGATGCCGGCGGATAGACAGCGCCGCCCATCGCTCGGGGATCCACAAGCTTCTTAGATAGTACTAGAATTGGGGACTTTGGACGGGGGCCACTAGGGTTTCTGGCTTTCGACACGGCTACGCCGAGAAGCTTGGGGACAAACTTCGGCTTGTTTGGTTCAGGCCTGTCTGGCCCGTTTGGACAGATTATCATCAGTTTTCGTTGAATTTAATCTACATAAGGAGCCAAACAACCCGATTTTGAACGCGCTTTGAGCCTAAGCGACTGGTCTCGACATTGGCATAACACTGCAAAGCATATAGCTCGAGTAGATTGTCTCGAGTAGATTGTTGGGGGCCTGACACCAGTTGAGCTTCGCGCGGAGGCAACGCCAAGAACCCTCGGTGCATATTTTTCTCGAGTTTTGTCTTCAAGCGGCGAGGTCGTCGAACGACGCGAGTCACCCGAAGCGAAGGAGGTATCTAGAGGCGAAATCGGGAGAGGCCCGAGGATGGGGCCAAGCCCCAAGTGTGAGGACCCGTGACCCGCGAAGCTACCGTCTAGCAAGGCGAAGCGGCGCGGTAACGGAGCACGAGAGCGAAGCAAAGTGGAGGGTCGGAGTACGTCCCGGCTAAGCGGCCGGCTAAGCCGCGAGAAACGCAGTTTCGGCTTTCTCGGAAAGCCCCTAAGAGTTACCGCCTCGTAGTAGGACTAGGGCACTCGGCCAAGAGTAAAATGGTCTTGTAAAAAAGGGCTTTCCGGAATATAAAGGGAGCTCAAGGGTCACTTGTAAATACACATGTAATCCGCAAGTCAACTTTGATTATACTAAGAGATATTATCTTACCATTTCGTTCTTTCATACTCCGCACATTCTCGTTTCTCGTGTTCGGCGTGCTAAGTGTGCACTACCTTAGCCACTCAACACGCCAACATTGGCGCCCACCGTGCATGAGCTCGAATTCCAAGTTCATGATGTTCGAACCACAAAAGCTACAAGAGGCTGCTCGACCGAGTGAAGAGCAAGCTTCATCTCGAAGCCCAAAGATCATCACCCCTACCCGCAACCAAGCGGCGACCACGACGGACCCGAGTGTATCAAGCGGGAAGGCTAGTAGGCACAATCTCTAGCACCTTCGCATCCTTCCTCACAAACGAAGCGATTAGAGAGACGAAGAAAGCATAGCGAAGCCAAAATGGAAGTGTGCCCCAATAACCTTCTCTCGAAGAAGATCTAGACCTCAAAAGCTACCCTCATATAGACGCTTTCGTCATTGAAGCAAACATCGACAGTGGCAAATCAACGAGTGCTCATGAACAATGGCGGCCAAATCGACGTAATATTCTATGACACATTCGGAAAAATGGGGTTCAAAGATGATGACCTAAAGCAATCTAGCCTAAGGCTATACGGCTTTGGGAGCAAAAGGATAGTACCAAAGGGCGAAGTCACGTTTCCAGTTTCCTTCGGCAGCACCGAGCAACTCAAGAACAGAGCTCATAACGTTTTAGATAATAAATCTCACCTACCCATACTTTGCAATATTAGGAAGGGCGGAAATCAACAAGCTCGAAGCGATAATCCACGTCTCATACCTCCGCATGAAAATGCCCGCAAAAGTCGGAATCACCACGGTAAAGGGGGACTAGCGGCTAGCCGGAGCGATAGAAAAAGACTTCGACCCAAAAGCGGCAAGCATCGGCGCCATCGACACACCTGCCTCGGGAGGTCGCGGATGAAGAGGAAGAATGAAAAATCAAGAAGGAGCAGGATAGGAGAAACACCAAGATAGAAAGAAAGGATGCAAATAACGAAGCAACACCAATACAGACCCGACGAAGAGACAAAATCGGTATTGCTTGGACAATACGGTGCTCCGTAGTCGATCATCGTAGGAACCGGCCTGACGTCAAGCGAAGAAAAAGCTCCTTCATTTCTTGCTAAAAAACAAAGATGTCTTCGCATGGTCATCACGCGACCTCAAACAAGTAAGCGGGCAAGTGATAGAACCCAAAGATGTCTTCGCGAGACGCGCAAGTAATAAGAGAAGTAAAATACCCAAAGTTGCTAGCAAACGTAGTCATGGTAAAGAAGAAGAGCGAGAAAGTGGAGAATGTGCATAGACTTTACGGACCTCAACAAGTCTTGCCCCAAAGACGACTTCCCACCGTCGAGAATAGACAAGGTAGTCGACGCAGCTGCAGGAAGCGAAATGCTATCACCGCTAGATTGTTTCTCCGGATACCATCAAGTCCGGGTAAAGAAAGAAGACGAAGAAAGACAAGTTTCGTCACGCCATTCGGAACCTATTGCTTTGTCGAATGCCACGGGGACTCAAAAACGCGGACCCAACTTTCGCAGAATGTCAAGAAAGGTTTTCGAGTCACAAATCGGTAGAATGTCCACGCATATGTGGACGACGTGATAGTCACAAGCGAAAAAGAGAAGACCACACCAATGATCTCGTCGAAACCTTCGCCAACCTCGGAGCAGGCGAAGCTAAAGTTGAACCTAGAAAAATGTATTTTTAGCGTACAAAAGGGCAATGTTCTTGGATGCTTGGTAAACTCAAAAGGCATCGAAGCAAACCGAGAAAAAGTGAAGGCAATAACAAGCATGCAGCCACCTCGCACCATAAAAGAAGTACGAAGCTAACAGGGAGAATGACGAGTACTCAACGGGTTCATCTCCAAATCGGCAGAAAAAGCCTACCTTTCTTCAAGGCACGCAAGGGCTTAGGAAGCTTTGAATGGACCGAAGAACAACAAAGAGCATTCGAAGAACTCAAAGAACACCTCACAGCGGTAGTCGGATTAGCCGACCCCGAACAAGGTGAAGCTCTCCTGCTATATGTCTTAGAAAACCACTTCGCGATCGGTGCATCCTTAGTGCAAGAAAGGAAAACCCGAAGCATAATGGACAAAAACGGAAAGGAGCTCTTCCAAGCAATACCCGGTTTACTTCGTCGGCGAAGCACTCGCGGGATCGAAGCTATTCTACTCGTAAATGGAAAAAATATGTTATGCGAGTGGTCATGGTAGCCAGAGAGTTAAGGAACTACTTTGAAGCCCACGGGATAAGAGTCCTCACAAACCAGCCCTTAAATGATATCTTCGGAAACAGAGAGGCTTCGAGCAGAGTTGGAAAATGGGCAATGGAGCTATCCGAGCACGTCATTGATTTTGAAAGCCGAAGCACGGCAAAATCACAAGTGTTAGCGGAATTTGTCACGGATTGGATGGCACCAAATGGGAAGGGCCGTTCATCATCTCAAAAGTGGGAAACCTAGGGTCCTACATGTCGAAGACAATGGTCGGTGAAGAGCTGCAGAGCACTCATGGAACGCAGACAATCTGCGCATGTTTTATGTTTGACTAGAACATGTAAAAATCGCAGCTTTGCATTTTATAAGCGAAGCCGCGACTAGGAACAATCAAAGATCGCACTCTTTTCCTCGCGGGGAAGCCCCGAAAGGGGCGCGAGGTTTTTAACGAGGGGGCATGTGTAATAGCATCTATAATCAATATTGAAAGTCGCCTAGAGGGGGGTGAATAGGCGAACCTAAAAATTTCTGCGAATTAACACTAAGACCAAACCGTCAAATACCGGAACTTCCGGTAGGGTACCGGAACTTCCGGTGCAGGGTGATAAATGCGGAATTAAACCCTACACAATTCTAGTGCTTGCAAAAAAGAAAGGAACAACCCTATGCAATTCTAGCAATTTAACGGCACAAAGGAAACTAACAAGCAACCTAGTGAAATTAAACAACAACGCGCTTAAATAAAAGAGGGAGCACAAGAGACACGGATTTTTCACCGAAGTTCAAGCCCACCAAGGACTCTACGTCTCCGTTGAGAAAGTCCACCAAGGACCGGGTTTCTTTCAACCCTATTTCTCTCTCAAGTCACCACCAAGGTTGAGCTTGAGTTTTCCACTATCAAAATCCCTTCCGGACGGGCAATACAAACTTCTCGGGCGTCACCACATAAGTTGGGAGCTCACGAGCACGCCTAGCCGTCTAGGAGCTCAAAGCTCCAAGAGTAACAAATCCAAATCACACGCTTGACGGGAGTGAAGATGCTCAAGAATGGAATCAAGTCTCTCAAACACTTGCTTGAAGTCTCTCACTCAAATCCTAGCTCAAGGATGGAATTTTTGTCTTTAGAGAGGATTTGGAGCAAGTGGAGTGAAGCACAAGTGTGTTTTGGCTCGGAATGTTGCAAGAGCGAATGAGTGAAGGAGGGGGTGTGGTATTTATACCACAGCCCAAAAAGAGCCGTTGGCTCTGTCCGAAAACCCGCACCGGAACTTCCGATAGGATATCGGAACTTCCGGTATGGGTCGATTTAGGGTTAGATCCGGATTTTTGGCCCGCACCGGAACTTCGGTGGAGTACCGGAACTTCCGGTACTTAGGTTTAGGGTTTGAAAACTGGACCGCACCGGAGCTTCCGGTGCCGTATCGGAACTTCCGGTATGGCATTTCGGAGAGCTGAAAGCTCTCTGTTAGCCTACCGGAACTTCCGGTACCGAGGACCGGAACTTCCGGTATGGCTTTTCCGGAGAGCAAACCTCTCTGTTAGCCTACCGGAACTTCCGAGTACCGGGACCGGAACTTCCGGTATGGCTTTTCCGAGAGCAAAGCTCTCTGTTAGCATACCGGAACTTCCGGTACCGGGACCGGAACTTCCGGTATGGCTTTTCCGGAGAGCAAAGCTCTCTGTTAGCCTACCGGAACTTCCGGTACCACACCGGAGCTTCCGATGAGTCCAGAAAGAATGGGTTCGGAGGGGATTTCTTGAGTTTGTGAGCATCTCCATTCTTTGCCAAATTTGTGATTTGCATCCCTCTTTATAGTACGGCATCCCTAAGACTCAAAGCAAAGAAATAAAACAAGCCACAAGCTTTGAGAGGGGCCTTTTCCAAATTCTCCTTTTACTTCATTTCACATTTCTTTTCTCCTTTTTGATTTTGCTTGCTACACTTTTATGTGCTTTTGATATTCACTACACACAATCTCATGAAAGCATTAGTCCAAATTTAATTGTATTGATGTCAATCATCCAAAATAAAATGAGGGGCCTAGATGCACTTTCAATCTCCACCTTTTTGGTGATTGATGCCAATACAATCAAATTTCTAAAAGGATGAATCAAAGCGCACAACTTGCAAAGATAAAAGATGAGCTCCCCCTTAATATGTGCATGAAATTGAATTTCAAGAGTTGGTCTATACAAAACCAAATGCACATTTAGAGATACAAACTTGTGAGGAGCTCCCCTTTATCTATGCATCCATAATAATAAACCAAGAACAATGCAATATGACATATTATCATCACACAAATGCATCTAAAAGGAGAAAACAACAACACATCAAGCATTGTATAAAGCAAGCCACAAAGATAGATAATTGAAAAACGAGTTTAAACCTATTACAATCATCCAAGGTCCAAACAAACCACTTGTCCATCACGCTCACATAGTTCATTACATAATGAAAACGGATAAGGATAAATAGAAATTTCTTCTCCCCCTTTGGCAACAAATCACCAAAAAGGAGAAAAGAACAGAAACTCCCACGAGAAGATCACTCGTCATCATCATCGTCGTCGTCCTCATCCTCGTCTTCCTCATCGCTCTCCTCCTCATGCTCGGGACGTGCCACGCCCTTGCCTTTCTCATGGAGCGGAATCGAGCACAAGTGCGAGGAGCGGTGGCGGGTGGAACATCCTCTCGTGCTGTCATCATCTCCACTGCAGGTACCACTCCCATCCACATCCCGGGCTGCCTGTGCCGCCTGTGCTGCCACTCCCGCGGCCTGCCGATAAGGAGCCCACGGGTCCTCCCACCGTCGGGGTATAATCGGTGCAAGATCCAAGGGAGGAGGTGGTGGCTGCTGCTCGCTGCCGAGCTAAGTGAGAAAGGAAACGGTGATGCCCTTCATTGATGCGCCGCTGCTCCATCCTCATCTCATAGATATCTTCACTATTAGCCTTGCACATGCAGAAAATAGACTTGAGGACCGAGCTAATAAAACCGGACTTGCTGCGAGTCCGACGAGAGGAGGTAGGTGGGGCATCCCTAGCTGGCTGCACCGATGGTGGAGGAGCTGCCTGTCTCACCGGTGAACCCCGAGGAGTAGGCAGGAGAGGGAACCTCTTGGGACGAAGCCCGGGGTGTTTCCTATCATGCACAAAATGCATTCCGAGAGACAGTCTCAACCATCTTCATAATGAAGGGAGCAAAAGGAAGGCTTGCCTTATGAGTGTACGAGTGGTTGATGATGGAAGTCCAAATGTGCTCAAAGACACAAAACGGCTCACCTCCCGGACGCATAGCACAAAGTAGAGTCTTGGAATCCGCCAGACAAAGAGGATGCATCCCCTATCTTAGGATCCAAGGTCCATCCGAACATGTTGTTCGGAACACGGTAGTAGGGGTGCGATCCAAAGTGTGTCCCAATGATCATGGTCTTGGGATGAGCATAGCGGCTGTCATACATGAACTCCAAGGCTGCATCATCCGGAGGGTCAAACACATTCACCTTGCTCCTCATAGCATCTGCATGTCCAAACCCAAGAATCCGTGCGAACCGAGCATAAGTGACCTGAAATCTGTTTCCATCAAGAGTCCAATGCATGATGGAATCCTCCCGTGAGTCTTCATTGAACTCAAGCCGAAGGGTGGCATAGAACCGAACCACCAACTCTGTGTTCCACGGATGCTCAAGTCCCATGAGCTCCACCATATTCCTCCTTGCACACTCAGCCTTGATTTGATTGAAAACTGGATCATTCCGACGATCCATCCAATCCCAATTTATCCACTTCATCTCATGTGTCTTGTTCTTCAATTTCAGCACCTCCTTGTACCACTCGGCTTGGGTGTGATCCCAAAACCGAATGTCATCCACACCCCGTTCCTTGGCCTTGATCCACGGGCACTTGCTCCTGTATTTTTGCACCTCATCTCCGTAGAAGGGCACATTGTAGCCTGCACCGCCACTCACGACCGGTGACCGCAGCTCATACTTGACATGCTCCCGCAAGTTGCGGGCGATAGGGAGAAACCACTCATCCCCGCCCACATTTCCCGCTTCCTCCTCATCACTTTCTTCTTCTTCACTAGACACCGGAGCGGGAGGAGGTCTCCTAGCTGTGCCTTTGCCCTTGCCTCCTCCAAGACCTTTGCCCCTGCCAGGGCCAAGACCACGAGTGGAGGACTGGTGACCGGTTCCCGTGGCTTGCCTCTTGGCAAGGCGTGGATTCGGGACATCGTAGTCCGAGTCCGTGTCGGAGTCATCATGACCCGGTGGAGCGGGTCGCTTGGTCACGGTTGCCTTCCCGCCACGAGTCATCTAACGAGAGAGAAAAACATGTGTAAGGAGCAACATACACAATGTGGATTGCTAGAGATACTACAAAGATGCCGACAAGAAAGGCCCTGTCGGAACTTCCGGTACGAGGTATCGGAACTTCCGGTACTAGGTACCAAAACTTCCGGTACCTGCGGTACCGGAACCTCCGACGAGGTTCCTTAACTGTCGAGAAGGTGACCCATACCGGAACTTCCGGTAGCCTACCGGAACTTCCGGTAGGGGTCAACCCTAACCCTAGCGAGTGCGAAAAATCACATCTAGCCAATGGAATTACTTCTTAGTAGCATGCTAGTGTTCTAGAACTGCTAGAGAACCATCTAAGCATCAAATAGGCCTAGGGGAACAAGGATTTAACTCTAGATCTAGAAGGGAAGGCAATGGAGGAATACCTTCTCCTCTAGCTAGAAGCTTGAAGGAGACCGGAGGGAGAAACCTTGAGAAATCTTGCCGTAGACCGCCGCCGGAGGTTGAGAGGAGCCTCCGGTTGATGAAGATCCGAAAGTGGAGTTGAAAAAGGTGGGGAGTGTTTCAAATAGGAGCCGTCCCTTTCAAGGGGACGGGCTCCCCCTTTTATACTCGCCGCCTCGCACCGGAACTTCCGGTGCGGGCTCAAACCCTAGGTCAACGCCTCGCACGGAACTTCCGGTAACATACCGGAACTTTCGGTGTGGGGGTGACACCCGAGGGTGAGCTCCCGGTCGGAGCTTCCAGTATCGGGTACCGGAACTTCCGACGAGAGAGAAAAAGTTCTCTGTTCGACCTCCGGTCGGAACCTCCGCACTCCTACCGGAACTTCCGACCGGGATAATTATCGAGCCCCGGTCCCGTACGGAACTCCGGTACCCTACCGAACTTCCGGTATGGGGGAAAACAGAGAGGGAAGAATGGAATTTTGGGGAGAGGTTTTCAAAAATAATTTTGATGGACTAGTAGAGAGACTTGACAACATGTGATCGAGTAAACAATCAACAAGCAAAGCTATGATCACATCTTGACAAGTTTTGACCTATTGGTCAAGAACCAATAAAATTTTCAAAAATAGTCTAGTTTATTTTTAAAAGCATGCATTTCAACTTGAGATCCAAAAACAAATAAGACAACAAGCAAATGTGCACGCTTTTACACCACGTTACTAGAGTCAAGTATATTTAGCTCACTCCTTAAATAGCAAACCGGCTTTCATCTAATGGCTTGGTGAAAATATCGGCCAATTGGTTTTCGGTTTTCACTTGGCTCACCTCAATATCCCCTTTGATAGAATGATCTCTCAAGAAATGATGTCGGATGTCTATATGCTTTGTGGCACTCCATAGGAGCGGCTTGGAAACGTGCACACATACACACACTAAGCATGATATCGGGCCTAGATGCACAAAGATAAAGCAAAGAGCCGATCATAGAGCGAAAAACCTTTTGATCAACCGGCTTGTCTTTCTTGGTGAGGTCGAGATGGCCGTTTGTTGCCATGGGCGTCTTGGCGGGCTTTGCCTTGTCCATGTCAAACTTCTTCAATATGTCTTGAGTGTACTTGGCTTGACATAGGAAGGTGCCCTCCTTGAGTTGCTTGACTTGAAATCCTAGAAAGAATGTCAACTCTCCCATCATAGACATCTCGAACCTCTTTGTCATTATCTTGCTAAAATCATCACAAAACATTTGATTAGTAGAACCAAATATTATGTCATCGACATAAATTTGGCACACAAATATATCATGATCAAAACGCTTAGTGAAGAGGGTTGCATCGGCCTTGCCCATTTCAAAACCCTTTTTCAAAAGGAAATCCCTAAGGCATTCATACCATGCTCTTGGTGCTTGTTTAAGCCCATAGAGCGCCTTATAGAGTTTGTACACGTGGTTAGGATACTTTGGGTCTTCGAAGCCCGGTGGTTGCTCCACGTACACTTCTTCCTTGATTGGTCCGTTAAGGAATGCGCTCTTCACGTCCATTTGATACAACTTGAAGTTGTGGTGAGTGGCAAAGGCAAGTAGCATCCTTATTGACTCAAGCCTAGCCACGGGGGCATAGGTTTCATCAAAATCCAATCCTTCTACTTGTGAATATCCTTTTGCCACCAATCTTGCTTTGTTTCTTGTCACAACACCGTCTTCATTTTGCTTATTGCGAAACACCCACTTGGTGCCCACAACATTCTTGCCTCTTGGTCTTTCTTCTAAGGTCCAAACTTCATTTCTTGTGAAGTTGTTCAATTCCTCTTGCATGGCCATCACCCAATCCGAGTCCTCGAGTGCTTCTTCTACTCTAAATGGCTCCAAAGAAGAGACAAAAGAGTAATGTTCACAAAAATTGCAAACACGAGAACGAGGGATTACCCCTTTTCTATGTCACCAAGAATTTGTTCCACGGGGTGATCACGTTGCACACTTTGGTGCACTCTTGGGTGTGGTGGATGTGAGCTTGTTTGGCCGCCGTCTTGTTCAACCTCTTGATCATGCGATGTGGGTTCATCATCTTGTGCTTGAGCATGATCTTCATTGCCAACTTCTTGATCTTGATCATGATTTGTGCATGGTTGGTCTTGATTTGAGGGAGGAGGTTGATCTTGAACATCTTGCGGTTCTCGCGGTCTCACATCACCAAGTGCCATTCTCTTGATTGCTTGCCTAGGAGCCTCAACATCTCGCATTGTTAATAACAACTTGCTCCCCTTGAGAGCCGTTAGATTCGTCAAACGTCACGTCACGTGAGACTTCAACACAACCGGTGATTTTCTTAAAGACACGATAGGCGTGACAATTTGAACCATACCTGTCGGTGTAGGGGGATCGGGGTCCCCTAACCGCGTGTGGGCCGCTTTCGGCCCACGAACGAAGACGGAGGCCCGCGAAGCCACGAAGTCCACGAAGCCACGAAGTCCATGAAGCCACGAAGTCCACGAGTCCCGCGGAAGCCGGAGGAGCGGGAGCGCCGGGGAGAACGAAGCTTCGCGGTAGTTTCCTCCGGCGCCCCAACCGCCCGGAGTTAATGCGGCACTCGAGCGCTCGTGGCGACGCCGCAGCCCGACAGGACGTGCGCGCGCCTTCCCCGTGCGCCGCGTCTCGGGAAGCCGCGCGGCTACGGTGCCGGGAGGGCTCTCGGCCAATGGGAAGGGAGAGATTGGGAACGCGAACCCGGGAACAAAGACCGCGACGGATTTGTGTCGGGATCGTGTCGGGATATTCCAGGAGGGACCGGACCCCCACCGGGTGCCCGGGTACCCCTCCGGGTACTTGTACGGTACTCCCCTCCTTGCCCTATAAAAGGGGGGATACCCCCATGTAAGAGAGGGTTCCTTTTAACACACAAAAAGCGGGACGTAGGGTGTTACGAATCTTGCGGCCCGAACCCGGATAACTCCCGGTGTTCTTACTCATTTGAATCATCTACGTTAACGCGCGAGCAAATCCGTTCTTCCCCGAGCCTATCCCAAGGGAGCCTTGACGAGCCCCCATTTGGAGATGTACTCACACACCGACATTTGGCGCGCCGGGTAGGGGAAGGTCGTAGATCTTGCTTCGCGGCTGCGAAACCTTGCTTCGCGCCATGCGAGAGATCCTCGAGCACACCGCGAACGGAGGATAGCGTCTCCGGCCGAGGCGTCCACCGGGCGCCGTCGCCGCGACCGTCGGCACGCGGGCCGCTCGCGCCACGACAATCGTCCGGCGCCTCGGCGGCCGAACATGCAGCGAGAGGGCCGGCGCGGCGCCGACCGCCACGCCCAAGCCGCCACGCCGCTCGCGTCCGGACGTGCCAGCTGCGCGTCGCCTCTTCCGAGGAAGAAGGGGGATGACCCCACGACCGCCGTGAAGACCATGCTCAACAACCCGCCGGCGGGACCGGCGGGGGAGAGCAAGCAAGGGAGTGGCTCACCGGAGTAGGTAAGCTCCCGGATACGGCGCAGGCCAAGCGCCGAGCAGGACCGTCACGCCGGCCGCGGCAGCCGCCGACCGACAACGACCGCCGCGCCAACCGCGCCAAGGACGCGCGCCCGCCGGCGGCTTCGCTCTCCGTCCACTCCCCACGGGCGCGGGGCGCCGCGACCTGCGCAACGACCTCAACGGACGCCGCCGCGAGGGGAAGATGCACGCGTCGGCATCGAGCGCTCGCGCGAGCGGGGCGCGAGCGTGAGCGCACCTCCACCCACGACCGCGATGGCCGGAAGCGGAGACGTCCCCGGAGCGCCAACCCAAGCGCAAGAGAAAGGAGCTCGACCCCTCTTTCCTCGGGGTTGCGCGGCCCTCTCAAAGCGCTCGCGCGACGTCACGTGGCCCGGCAAGTTCCGCCGGACCTCCCGGAGAGGTACGACGGCACCGCTCCCCCGACGAGTTCTTACAGATCTACTCCACCGCCGTCAAAGCCGCCGGTGGCTCGGAGGACATCATGGCCAACTACTTCCACCTGGCTCTCAAGGACTCGGCTCGGTCATGGTTCATGAACCCGGCGCCGGAGTCCATCGGCTCTGGAAGAGCCTCGTGCCGGAGTTCATGGCCAACTTCCAAGGAACGGCGAAGCGTCCGGAAGCCGGATCGACCTGGACCGCATCGTCCGGAGCCGGGCGAGACGCTGCGAGCGTTCATGCAGCGCTTCGGTCAGGTCCGCAACACCATCCCGCGCATCGACCCCTCCCGGGTGCTCTCCGCCTTCGCCACGGCGTCCGAGACAAGGATATCCCGGGCGAGTGGGCGTACACCGGCCGGAGACGGTCACGGACCTCTTCCAGCTGGGCCGACGGATGCGCCGTCGCCGGAAGCCTGGGCATGGCACGACCCGCCGGCAAAGTCCAACCCGGGTACCTCCTCTCCCAAGTCCGGGGGCACCCTCTCCAAGAAGCGAGAAGAAGAACCTCGCACGCAAGCGCAGGGCGGAAGAAGTGGCTGCGGCGGGAGGACCGTCACCCCGTGGGGCGCGACGCCCACCTCCCGCGGGTGCGGCAAGTCGCCGGCTAAATCCCCGGGACCTTCGCGTGCTACTTCCACCGCACCAACGACCACGACCGGTCGGAGTGCCGCTACATCCAGGCGAGTATCAAACGGCGCGACGAGCGGCGGGCGGCCGAGAAGGCCGAGAAGGAGAAAGAGGAAGTCGAGGCGTACCGGAGCGCGGACGACTCCATCGCCGTGATCGGCGGGGGCTCCTCGAGCTTCGCGTCCAAGGGCGAGGCCAAGCGCTTTCGCCGCGAGGTCCTCGCGATCACCGAAGGCAAGGCCGCGGCTCCCCTGCTCGAAGTGGTCCGACGTTCCCATCACCTTCGACAAGAGCGACATGGTGGGCCCGGACAACACCAAGGGGAAGATCCCCCTGGTCGTGTCGCCCACCATCCGCAACAAGAAGGTGGGGCGCACCCTCATCAATGGAGGCGCGAGCCTCAACCTCATCACCCCGAAAGTCTACGATTCCCTGCGGTGGGCGCGCGCCGAGCTGCAACCCTCGCGCCCTTTCGTCGGTGTGCTCCGGGTAGCTCCCGCCCCTTGGGTAGGATTGAGCTCCCGGTCACCTTCGGCACCCGGGACAATTTCCGCACGGAGAAGCTCCTCTTCGACGTCGCGGACATCGGCCTCCCCTACAACGCCATCATTGGGAGACCCGGCATCAACCGGTTCATGGCTATCCCGCATCACGCATTCCTCACGCTCGAAGATGCCGGGCCCGAAGGGTGTCATCGTGGAGAGGGCGGATGTTGTCAAGGCAATGGCTTGCCTCGAGGACATCTTGGCGGCGAGAAGAGGACACCGGCACGAAGAGAGCGCGCGACGCCCTGGAGAGGCCCGCTGCGCAATCCGGCCCCAAGCGGGCAAAACTTTCGGCTCCTGGAGAGGTGTCTACCAAGAAGATATCACTCGGGGGCTCGGAGGACAAGACCACCACCATCGGTGGCGACCTCGACCCGAAATAGGAACTCGCGCTCATCGCCTTCCTCCAAGCAAACAGCGACACCTTTGCACTGGCATCCTTCGGACATGCCGGGCATACCCGGGAGGGTGATTGAGCACCAACTCAAGGTCGACCCCGCCGCAAGACCCGTGAAGCGGCGGGCGAGGCGCCAAGCCCCCGAGCGCGAGGACTTCATCCGGGCCGAAGTCAAGAGGCTTTTAGAGGCCAAGTTCATCCGGAAGTCACGCACCCGACGTGGCTCGCCAACCCAGTGGTCGTGCCCAAGAATAACGGTAAGATGCGGATGTGCGTGGACTACACCGACTTGAACAAGGCTTGCCCGAAGGACCCGTTTCCGTTACCTCGGATAGATTACGTAGTAGACTCCACCGCAGGCTGCGACCTGCTTTGCATATTGGATGCGTACTCGGGTACCACCAAATATGTATGGCTAAGGAGGACGAGGAGAAGACTGCTTTATGACTCCCGCAGGGAGCTTTTGCTACGTAAGCATGCCTTTCGGCCTCAAAACGCAGGCCCCACGTTCCAACGAGCCATGCGCCTAACCCTGGACTCGCAAATCGGGAGGAACGTGGAGGCGTACGTCGACGACTTGGTCATTAAGTGCCGCAAGGCACCATCTCTTCTGTTCGACTTAGAGGAGACCTTCTCCAATCTGCGCCGCAACCGGGTGAAGCTCAACCCGGAGAAGTGCGTCTTCGGCGTACCGGCAGGGAAGCTACTCGGCTTCTGGTCTCGCACCGTGGGATCGAGGCAAACCCCGAGAAGATCCGGGCCATCGAAGAAATCCGCCCCCAAGGCGGCTCAAGGACGTGCAACGCCTAGCCGGAAGCATGGCGGCCCTTGGCCGATTCATTTCACGCCTAGGCGAGCGCGCTCTCCCGCTGTTCAAGCCGATGAAGAGGACGGACAAATTCGCGTGGACCCGAGAAGCCGACGAAGCTTTATAAGACCTCAAGCGCTACCGTCTTCTGCGCCCATTCTAGTCGCCCCGAACCGGGTGAACCACTACTTCGTACATAGCGGCTAACCCTCAAGTGGTCGGCGCGGCGCCGGTGGTCGAACGGCCGGAGCGGGCGCCTCGCGGCTCTCGGCGGACCAACAAGCGCGGGCGCCTCGACGGCTCGGGGAGGTGACTCAAACCGACCCGGGGCTCCGGCCGCGACCGGTTCGCAGGTTTCGGAGCACCCGGGGCTACGGACGCCTCCACCCGTGGCATGGCCTCGCGATGCGGCCGCCCCGGCCGGCCGGGGGGGTACCGGAATGGTCCTCGGCACTACGGACGGTGTGGCTCCCCAACTTCACCCGGGGCTCCGGCTCCGACTCGGTCGCATGATTTGGGCGAAGCGGGGACCACGACCGGAGAAGCGGAGATGGACGCGTCGATCCCACCCCACCGGGGGCTCCGGCTCCGACCACGTCTCGCATTGAGGGCGGGGCGGGATCTGCACCAACCACGCCCGACGTCGAGCACTGTACCGATGCTCGCATCACCCGGGGCTTCGGCCCCGACTACTACGACGAGCGAGAGCGAGCTGGGGCCCGCACCCCGGAGGCCGAGCCTCGCACTCGGCGCATCCGGCGCCGGTGTATTTCATCGGCGAGGTTTTGCGGGACGCCAAGACCCGGTACCCACGGTACTGGAAGATGCTCTACACAGTACTCATCGCGTCCCGAAAGCTGCGACACTACTTTCAAGGCCATCCTGTCCGGGTGGTAACTACGGCACCGCCGGAGACCATACTCGCGCAACGAGGAAGCGACCGGGCGAGTGGCCAAGTGGGCCGTGGAGCTGGGGAGTTCGACTTGTCCTTCCTCAAGCACACACGTCATCAAGAGCCGGGCTCTAGCCGAGTTCATCGCCGAGTGGACGCCCACACCGGAGATCGAGCGGGAAGAACTTAGCACCGGGTGCAGCGAGTACGACGCGCCCGGCGACTACCGGACGATGTTCTTCGACGGCTCCCTCACCCTCAACGGTGCGGGAGCAGGGGTGCTGCTGCTGTCACCAACCGGCGATGAGCTGCGCTACGCGGTCCAGCCTACACTTCCGGTGCACCAACAACATGGCAGAATACGAAGCCCTCCCGGCGGGGTTGCGGATTGCGGCCGACCTCGGGATCACGCGCCTCCTCGCCAAGGGAGACTCGCAACTTGTCGTCAACCAGGTATCTAAGGAATACCGAGTGTAACGACCCGCGGATGGCTGCATATCTTGCGGCGGTCGGGCGGATGGAAAAGAAGTTCAACGGCCTCGAGGTGCTTCACGTACACTGGAGGCGACAATCACATTGCCGACGAGCTATCCCGGGTGGCCTCCACTCGAGCTCCAACCCCACCCGGGACGTTCATGGAGATCTTGTCATCCCCTTCGGCCTCCGACGCCGACCGAGCTCTAGACAAGCAACAACAAAGCGCAAGCGCACCCGCAGGATCCGCAGCACACGCAGAATAGCGAAGAAGCGCTTGCCAACGAGCCACGGGACACCTGCTGGATGGACGACATCCTCGGGTACTGCGTGACGACATCCTTCCGGAAGACGACACGGACGCGGAACGCCTAGCCCGCCAAGCCAAGAGATACGCCGTTGTCGATGACGAGGCTGTACAAGCGCAGTGCCAATGGTGTTCTGCTGAAGTGTGTAAAGACAGAAGAAGGCAACGACATACTCGTTGAGATCCACGAGGGCGAGTGTGGCAGCCACCACGCTCCCCGCACGCTGGTCGGGAAAGCCTTTCGGCGAGGGTTACTACCGGCCGACGACCCTCCAGGACGCCACCAGGCTGGTGCAACAATGCAAGGCGTGCCGTTTCACGCCAAGCGATCGCACATGCCCGCTCAAGCCCTTCAAACAATTCCCTTATCCCGGCCGTTCGCGGTTTGGGGTCCGGACATTATAGGGCCATTTCCGATCGCCCGGGTGGGTACAGGTGGCTATACGTGGCCATCGACAAGTTCACGAAGTGGGTGGAAGCTGAAGCGGTGACAAAGATAGACCAAAACTCAGCGGTCAAATTCATGAAGAATGTCATTGCAAGATTCGGGGTGCCGCAGCGGATTATCACGGACAACGGGACTCGGTTCACGAGCCACGCATTCGCAGCATACTCGCGACTCCCTCGGCACCCGGATCTGCTTTGCCTCAAGAGCCCACCCACGGAGCAACGGCCAAGTCGAACGCGCCAACGGAGAAATCCTCAAGGGTTTGAAAACAAGATCATTCGACTCGTTGAGGAAGAAAGGCTCCAAGTGGGCAACCGAGATCCAATCCATGCTCCGGTCCCTGCGCACCATAGCGAGTCGAGCCACGGGCGAAACGCCTTTTTCCTCGTGTACGGTGCGGAGGCGGTGCTACCCACGGAGATCCGGTTCAATAGCCCCCGAGTCGCCGCATTCGACGAAGCCGACCAAAGCACCCGGCGGCACGACGACATCGACCTCCTCGAGGAGGCAAGACGGCGAGTACTACTCGCGAAGCGCAAGGTACCTCCAGGGCTTGCGCCGCTATCACCGGCGGCGCGTGCGCCCGGGAGTTGCAAACGGGAGACCTCGTCCTCCGACGGGCTCAAACGCGTGAAGGCAAAAACAAGCTAACTCCCATGTGGGAAGGGCCCTTCCTCGTCATCGCCGTCGGCCGCCGGGATCCGTTCGTCCGGAGTCGGAGGACGGGTACCGGAACCAAGCGCTTGGAACATTGAGCACCTAAAGAAATTCTACCCTTAGAATATTCCGTAGCCAATGGTCCGGGTAGTACCCGGAAGTCTTATCGCCACGGCCACGTCGCCACGGCCCTTGTACTAGCGTGTTTTGAACAAAAACAGCGCCTAGTCGCTTCCTTTCCTACCCCTCGCAGGATTGCTTGTCGTGCATATTGAAGTCCTTGTTTCCCCCGATGGATAACGAAGGTCTACGACTTAGTCGGAAGCCGGAAGGCTGCGCCCGGTTGTGGACCGGGCGCCTCGAGTCGCGCTAAAAGCGTCACTACGAAGTGCCGAACGGCCTACGACTACACGGCGCACGCGGACATTGGCACGGAACAAACAAAACAGTGGGTTCGAGCTCTCCATTGACAACGATAAGTTAAACTTCAAATATTTGCTGTACATACAGGAACACAGGTTTGACAAAAAACACAAAAGGGGGCACGAGCGCCGGAAGCCACTCGCAGGTGGAGGAAGCGAGCACTTAGCCGCGCTTGAAGCTCTCCGCGAAGGCGCGAGCGACGGCACGAGCCTGCGCCTTAGCCGTGGCATGCTCACCCGCAGGGACATCGCCGTTCACCACGGCTAGGAGCGGGAACCCGGGCACCGGCACCGGCGCGTTCGCTAGCACCTCCTCCGGGGCCGCGGCTATGGTTTGCCGCCCCTCATCCTCCAGGACCTCTCGCCACCGGGTGTTCGAGGCTGCTCGGAGAGTCGACCACCCCCGCATGGCGAAGGCATACCCACTCGGGCCGCGGTCAAGGGGCTCCGTAAGACGAGGCGGACCCGCATGGAATAGCGCCGACGAAACAGCCCGGTGCACCTCGGCGGCGATCTCCGCTTGCGTCCGCGCCGCCGTGGCCGGCTCGGTCGCCCGCTCGCTCGGCTCAACGCGTTGAAGCTCGGACTCCTCAGCCGGGACCGCGCCTCCGCGAGCTGCCGCCGGAGGTCATCGCCATCAGCTGCGGCGGAAGAGCCGCGACCCGACTTCTTCAACCGGGCCTCCAACCGCGTGGCTTGCCGGCGGTACTCATCCCGGCTCTTCTCCATCGCCTTAAGCTCGACGGCGAAGGCCTTCCGGGCCTCTGCGAGAGCCTCCTCGCGGATGCGGTGCGCCAACCCGTCGGCGAGGCCGCGGACCTGCTCCTCGGCCCGAGCGAGACGGGCCGCCTCCGTCTCCAAGGCCTCCTTCGGACGGCGGCCTCGTCCTCACGAGCCGGACCTGCTCCTCCCGGAAGCAAGGGCGCCCTCGCGTCCCCGAGCGCCGCCTCTCGGGAGGCCAGGGAGTCACTAACGTGCTGCACCCTCGCCTCGGCCGCTCCGACGGCCCGCTCCCGCTCGCCCGGCGCCGCCTCCCAAAGGGCAAGCGCGCTGGAACGCTCCTTCGGCTCCTCCTCGCGAGCCGCCGCGGTCGCCTCGCGACGGGTCACGGTCGCCTCGCGAAAGTCCACGTGGGCCTCCGCCTCCTCCAACAGCGCGCCGCGAGCTGCACGAGCACGCTCCCGCTCCGGGACGCTTTGGAGGCGGTTCACGCTTTCAGCCTCGCGGTCCTTCGCCTCACGCAGCTTCTCGGCGGCCCGGTCGCCGATACCAGCAGCTTGGTCCAGCTCATGCTCGGACTTCTTCCATGCGGCGCCGATATTGCTGCTGGGCCGGCTTCACCGCCGTCTCCGGGGACCGTCGTGCCTCCGCCACCTCCGCCTCGCGCTCGGCCGGCGCGGCCTCCCGGTCCTCCGGGGACGCGTCCGCCTCCTCCACGGCCGCCTTCATGGCAAGAAGCGACCGGGTGGCCTCCCCGATCACATCGCCAATCTTGTGGCGACCCGTACCGCCGGAGCGACCCGAAGGTGACCCGCTCCGACCGCGTCCGGCGCGCCCACGGCCCCTACCGGCGGCGGCGGTCGACGATGTGTCTCCGCCGACCACCGTACCCGGCTCCGACAAAACGCGCGGAGGGGAATCATTCCCCTCCAGACACTATAGGGCTGGCGGCGCCGGCACCCGGCCGCGGAGTGGAAGACCGTGGCGGACGCCGGCGGCGCCGATCGGGAAAGCACCCGGCACGTCCCCAGCTGGAGAAGGTGACACCCGGCCGGGGTCGGCCCGGGAGAGGCACCCGCGGTCTCCTCTTCGGCGAGGGCGCCGGCAGCCTCCTCGCCGGCAGAGGCACCCGCCGCCTCCTCTTCGGCGGCGCCTGCAGCCACCTCCTCGGGAGCGCCGGCGGCCCCTCTCCGGCGGCACCCGCGGCCATCTCCGCGGGACCGTCCGCAACCCCTTCCTCGGGGGCACCAGCGGCCACCTCCTCGGGGCACCCGCTGCCCCTCCCGCGTCGTCCTCCGCCCCGGCCACCGGAGCCGCACCGGCCGCCTTGGGGTTCAAAGGGACCAGGTCCGGGTCCGGTTCGATCCGGACGATCCCGCAAACAACACAAGTCGGAACACATTTGCGACCATCGACCTGCGATGAGACGAGGCGCAGCACACCGGGCACATGGCTTAAGTAAAAAGAGAGGAAAGCTGCCTACCTGTCGCGTGTCCACCCGGCCGCTTGCACCGGTGCGGCTACAGGAGACTTCTCTCGCGGAGCGGCCCCGTCACCGGCGCCGATGAAGCTCGCCGGGCCCGCTTCGCGGAAGACGAGGCGGGCCTGGAAGAGTCGGAGGAGGAGGGCGACGGAGACCTCTTTCCCTTGCCCTTGTCCCGCGCGCTCTTAGCGGGCCTCGCAGCGCCGGGGCTACCACCCGAGCTTCGGAGGCACCTCCAGGGGTGGCCGTCACACCCGGTCGGAGGAAGGTGCGACTCCGGTACCCGGAGACCGGGGCGGGAGTCGGGATCGCGTCAAGAAACCCGAGCGGCCCCGGCCGGGCATGCTCGTCAAGAACGGCGCTCTTGTTCGCCGACCGATGGAGGGGCTCGGCGCCTTCCGGGTACGCGAAAGAGGCGGGCCACTTCTTCCCGGTCGGCGTGGAGTAGGCGAACCGCTCGCGGCCTCGGGCAGGTCGGAGCCCGCCCCCGTGCGCGTGCGGCCGGCGAAGTTGAAGTCCCGGTACAGCCACGACGGGACCGATCTCCGGCGAAGGGGCGCGATGTTGCGCTCGAGGAAGTCGTGCACCACCCCGCGCGAGTCGGACCCGCGCGGCGAGCGCCGCGATCCGGTTGACCACGAGCATCATGCCCTCGGGAAGGCGGGGCACGGCGTCCCGGACGGCCAAGTGCCGGGCCGGGACCGGCGGGACGCGGAGGCGACGGAGGTCCTTCTCGTACGGCACCGTGAACCGGGCCCTCTTCCACGCGTCCACCTTGCTCGTCGGGCCGGCAGTCAGCCGGACGCACCCGATCACCTCCGAGGCATTGGTGAGCGTTATCTTGAAGTAGCGCTGGAATATGGGGAAGCACGGCTGCACCCCCACAAATCCTTCGCACGGATGGGCGAACACGGCCGGCGCCGCGACCGCGTTCGGCGTGAGATGCGCCATGCGGATCCCATACTCCCGAAGCACCTCCAGGAAGAAATCGGAGAAGGCGGGGGAACGGCGCCGGCGACGACGAAGGACACGAAGTGGAGGATCTCCAGCCCCCGGTCGGCGGCGGCAAAGGTCCCCAACGCGAACGGCCCCATGACCGTCCACCGGCGAGAAGGGCGAAAGCCGCCACATGTCGACCCCGGCGTCGGGCAAGTGCGCCGTTGGCGGGCGTCTGCCGACGGCGAGCGCGCGCGCGAACTGCTACGGCAGGGGGAGGACCTTCCGCGGGCCATCTTGGCGGCACGCGACAACGGCGACGGCAGCGGCGGCGCGGATCGGCGAAGACGGAAGGCGAAGGGGAGCGCAGCAACAAGGAAGAAGCCGAGAAGACGGGAGGCGAAGGGCGAAGTGGGAGACGTGCTCTAAGCAACCGGCCCTCCCACTACTTGAGCGCGGACGCCGGGCGGGCCCACGGCGCGCGAACCGAAGCGACGCGACGCCTCGGGGCGGTCGTGCCCCGGTAGCCCAAGCGGCTCGCTCCTCCGAGAGCCACGCCCCGCAGCAACCCAAACGGTACCGGGCACCGACGGGTGGCCCCAATCCTCGCTCCGACCCCGCGGGTCGGCCGACCGGGCCGGGGCTCCTGTCGGTGTAGGGGGTCTGGGGTCCCCTAACCGCGTGTGGGCCGCTTTCGGCCCACGAACGAAGACGGAGGCCCGCGAAGCCACGAAGTCCACGAAGCCACGAAGTCCATGAAGCCACGAAGTCCACGAGTCCCGCGGAAGCCGGAGGAGCGGGAGCGCCGGGGAGAACGAAGCTTCGCGGTAGTTTCCTCCGGCGCCCCAACCGCCCGGAGTTAATGCGGCACTCGAGCGCCCGTGGCGACGCCGCAGCCCGACGGGACGTGCGCGCGCCTTCCCCGTGCACCGCGTCTCGGGAAGCCGCGCGGCTACGGTGCCGGGAGGGCTCTCGGCCAATGGGAAGGGAGAGATTGGGAACGCGAACCCGGGAACAAAGACCGCGACGGATTTGTGTCGGGATCGTGTCGGGATATTCCAGGAGGGACCGGACCCCCACCGGGTGCCCGGTACCCCTCCGGGTACTTGTACAGTACTCCCCTCCTTGCCCTATAAAAGGGGGGATACCCCCATGTAAGAGAGGGTTCCTTTTAACACACAAAAAGCAAGACGTAGGGTGTTACGCATCTTGCGGCCCGAACCTGGATAACTCCCGGTGTTCTTACTCATTTGAATCATCTACGTTAACGCGCGGCAAATCCGTTCTTCCCCGAGCCTATCCCAAGGGAGCCTTGACAGGCCCCCATTTGGAGGTGTACTCACACACCGACAATACCCAAGCAAGAACCCTTCATCAACTTTAGGGGAGAACTTTGAAGTCTTGGGTTTCTTGTTGAGCATGAAGCATTTGCTCCCAAAAACTCGAAAGTCCGAGATGTTAGGCTTTTTACCGATTACTAGCTCATATGGCGTTTTTCTCAAGAGTCGATGAAGATATAATCGGTTTGAGGCATGACATGCGGTGTTGATTGCTTCGGCCCAAAAACGATCGGAGGTCTTGTATTCATCAAGCATGGTTCTTGCCATCTCTATGAGATTTCGGTTCTTTCTTTCGGCCACTCCATTTTGTTGCGGTGTGTAGGGTGCCGAAAACTCATGCTTGATGCCCTCCTCATCAAGGTACTTTTCAACTTGAGTGTTCTTGAACTCGGTACCATTGTCGCTTCTTATGGCCTTGATCTTTACTTCAAATTCATTTTGTGCTCTTTTCAAGAATGTCTTGAGTACATCCTTCACTTCACCTTTATCACACAAAAAGAATACCCACGTGAAGCGAGAATAATCATCAACAATAACAAGTCCATATTTGTTACCACCAATGCTTATGTAGGCAATTGGAACAAAAAGATCCATGTGTAGCATCTCCAATGGTCTTGTAGTTGTCACTATGTTCTTGGATGGGTGTGGTGCTCCAACTTGTTTTCCGGCTTGACATGCACTACAAATTTTATCTTTCTCAAAGCAAACATCCGTTAGTCCAAGGATATGACCGCCCTTTTGGAGTTTGTGAAGATTTCTCATACCGACATGGGCTAGTCGTCTATGCCACAACCATCCCATGTCGGACTTTGCAACTAAGCATGTGTCAAGTTTTGCTTTATCCGCGGTAAAATCCACAACATAAAGCTTTCCTTTGAGCACACCCTCAAAAGCAATCGAGCCATCACTTCTCCTTGAGACAATCACACCCTTGTCGTTGAACAAGCAATTGTAGCCCATTCCACAAAGTTGTGAGATAGACAACAAATTGAAGTCAACGTTATCCACAAGCATAACCTTCGAAAGTGAATGCGGAAAAGTTAAAGGAATGTTACCATATCCCAACACATAGCCTTTTCCATTGTCTCCAAAGGTGATATATTCATTTCTTTCTTTGCTTGGCTCGAATGACTCGAACATTTTCTTGTTCTCCGGTCATATGATTGGTGCATCCACTATCCACCACCCATGATGAACCACCGGAGGAGTATTCCTACAAAATAATTTATGCTTTGTTTTTAGGTATCCAAATTTGTTTGGGTCCTCTCACATTAGTAACAAGTGCCTTGGGCACCCACACACAAGATTTGTGTGTCTTGTTGCGTGGCCCAACATATTTTGCATAGACACGACCATGCTTGTTTCTCATTAGCACATAGGTCGCATCAAAATCATTAAAGAGAGCACATGAGGGGTTAGGCACGTTAGTACGCAAAGCACAAATAAGAGAAGATTTGTTAGTATTCTTGATTTGCTTCTCCGTCTTGACTTGCTTCTTTTGGTGTCCACTCTCTTTGGTGAACTTGATGAATTCGGTGCCGTTCTTGTTGATTCTTGCATTGTGCTTGTCACCTTGCTTGTACCCAATGCCATCCTTCACATGTGGCCGCCTCACATTGGTGTATGCGCCCTTGCATACTCGGTCTTGGCATCATTGATGACCTTCACTTTGTTTTGTGCTTGTTGTTGAAGCTCTTGAACTTGCTTCTTCAAGTCACCAATGGTCTTGATGTTTCTTGTACAAGCTTCAACATCAATCTTGAGGCACCTAGAGCACTCAATGCTAGATGGGGGCAAGCCGAAGATTGGGAGGAAGTAGTGTTACACTTAATTTCCTCAAATTGCACTTTGAGAGAGTTGTGATCCTTTTGCAAGTTATCACACTTCTCTTGAAGTGTCACATTTGTGACTTTAAGTGTCTCACTTTCATTTTCAACCATTTTAAGAGACTTTATCAAGTCCTCATTCTTCTTCCTCTCAACTTCTAGGAGCTTCTCAAGTTCAAGCACCCTTTGCTTCTCTTGAACAAGCATTTCCTCTTGTTTCTCAAGAAGCTCCTCTTGCCTCTCATTGGTCTCCTTTTTCTCGCTTAATAATGTCCAACAAATCAAACATGTTAGGAATTTGAGAACTTCCATTAGCATTTACCTTAGAGCCCTTAGCCATCATGCATTTGTGCCCGGCATCATCTTCATCATCGGTCAAGCTTCCAAACAAGGAGGAGATGGTCGGTGTTAGCCCTATAGCAAGTGAAGCAATGCCTCCCTTTTCTTCATCGGATTCCGACTCGGAGGAGGAAGATGATCCATCGGAGTTCCATTCTTGTCCAATGTGTGCTTCACCCCGACGGTACTTTCTATGCTTCTTGTACTTCTTGTCACCCTTCTTGTATTGCTTGTTCTTGTAGTTCTCCGGACACTCCGCCATGAAGTGACCTTTGTCTCCACAAATGTAGCACTTGTTTTTGGCTTTTCTTGATTTGCTCTTGTCTTGATCATTTTTCTTGAAGCTTCTTTTCGACATGTGCTTGTTGAATCTTTTCACAAAGAGAGCCATCTCATCATCACTATCATCATCACTCTCTTCAACCACCTTCTTTTTCTTTTCTTGTTCGGCATTGAGAGCCAAATCATTCTTGCTCCCACTAGCCTTTTCTTTGTCCCTAAGCAAAGCATTGATTCTATTTCCTTGGTCAATTTGCTGTTTTTGGGAGAGCACTTT
The DNA here is from genome assembly GCA_031894775.1 of Chloris gayana. Classification (NCBI taxonomy): domain Eukaryota; kingdom Viridiplantae; phylum Streptophyta; class Magnoliopsida; order Poales; family Poaceae; genus Chloris; species Chloris gayana. The sequence continues at coordinate 349,230 of JAUNZO010004316.1, forward strand.
CCCAATTACTTCATCGGTGGTAAAGTATCTAAAGCCATCTTTGTCCCTTATGTTGGACACTATATTTGCATCCCATGCTTGCAATGCTTGTAGTAACCTTCTATTAACATCCAAGTCCAACACCTTCTCTCCGAGTGCTCTTCTCTTGTTCACTATCCTCATCATTCTATCATGAGCTTCTCTTGGCCCTTCATCCGACCTCATGACAAAGTAGTTGAACTCTTCTCTAAGCCCTTCTAGCTTAGATTCCTTCACACTATCAATGCCCTCATGAACCAACTCAAGCTTCAACCAAATTTGGTGAGTATCTTCCAATCCGGTAATGTTCTCATACTCGGCGGGACTAAGTGCGGACACAAGAGCACTTGCCGCCGTCACATTGCATCTCACATTGAACAAGTCTTGTGTGGTTGGCTTGCTTCTACATTTCCACAAGAATCCATTTTGAGTCACACTTCTCACATTTTGATGCATTGAGTCCAAATGTAGTAGCATCTTTATTTTCCAATGATCAAAGTATTGACCATCAAAATATGGTAGCCTTCCTGAGCCGGGTCCAATATGCTCATCTCTTCCATCACTATAAGAGTAGGGTGTTTTGTTGTAGCTTATTGGCAAAGCACTTGGCACATGTCCATCCTTGGCAATTTCTTTTCCACTTCCAATTCTAGCATCACCCGGTGAGTTTTCATGCCTTCCTTCACCGGTTACCTTAGGTGGTACTTCACCACCACCACTACCACTTGGCGTTGCATCTTTCTCATTCGCCATCTTTAATCTTTAAGCGGTGAGGCTTCAACGAAGATACCCGCTCCGATACCAATTGAAAGTCGCCTAGAGGGGGGGTGAATAGGCGAACCTAAAATTTTCTGCGAATTAACACTAAGAGCAAACCGTCAAATACCGGAACTTCCGGTATGGTACCGGAACTTCCGGTGCAGGGTGATAAATGCGGAATTAAACCCTACACAATTCTAGTGCTTGCAAGAAAGAAAGGAACAACCCTATGCAATTCTAGCAATTTAACGGCACAAAGGAAACTAACAAGCAACCTAGTGAAATTAAACAACAACGCGCTTAAATAAAAGAGGGAGCACAAGAGACACGGATTTTTCACCGAAGTTCAAGCCCACCAAGGACTCTACGTCTCCGTTGAGAAAGTCCACCAAGGACCGGGTTTCTTTCAACCCTATTTCTCCCTCAAGTCACCACCAAGGTTGAGCTTGAGTTTTTCACTATCAAAATCCCTTCCGGGACGGGCAATACAAACTTCTCGGGCGTCACCACGCAAGTTGGGAGCTCACGAGCACGCCTAGCCGTCTAGGAGCTCAAAGCTCCAAGAGTAACAAATCCAAATCACACGCTTGACGGGAGTGAAGATGCTCAAGAATGGAATCAAGTCTCTCAAACACTTGCTTGAAGTCTCTCACTCAAATACTAGCTCAAGGATGGAATTTTTGTCTTTGGAGAGGATTTGGAGCAAGTGGAGTGAAGCACAAGTGTGTTTTGGCTCGGAATGTTGCAAGAGCGAATGAGTGAAGGAGGGGTGTGGTATTTATACCACAGCCTAAAAAGAGCCGTTGGCCTGTCCGAAAACTCCAGACCGGAACTTCCGATAGGATATCGGAACTTCCGGTATGGGTCGATTTAGGGTTAGATCTGGATTTTTGGCCCGCACCGGAACTTCCGGTGGAGTACCGGAACTTCCGATACTTAGGTTTAGGGTTTGAAAACTGGACCGCACCGGAGCTTCCGGTGCCGTATCGGAACTTCCGGTATGGCATTCCGAGAGCTGAAAGCTCTCTGTTAGCCTACCGGAACTTCCGGTACCAGGGACCGGAACTTCCGGTATGGCTTTTCCGAGAGCAAACCTCTCTGTTAGCCTACCGGAACTTCCGGTACCGAGGACCGGAACTTCCAGTATGGCTTTCCCGAGAGCAAAGCTCTCGTTAGCCTACCGGAACTTCCGGTACCGGGACCGGAACTTTCGGTATGGCTTTCCGCAGAGCAAAGCTCTCGTTAGCCTACCGGAACTTCCGATACCACACCGGAGCTTCCGATGAGTCCAGAAAGAATGGGTTCGGAGGGGATTTCTTGAGTTTGTGAGCATCTCCATTCTTTGCCAAATTTGTGATTTGCATCCCTCTTTATAGTACGGCATCCCTAAGACTCAAAGCAAAGAAATAAAACAAGCCACAAGCTTTGAGAGGGGCCTTTTCCGAATTCTCCTTTTACTTCATTTCACATTTCTTTTCTCCTTTTTGATTTTGCTTGCTACACTTTCATGTGCTTTTGATATTCACTACACACAATCTCATGAAAGCATTAGTCCAAATTTAATTGTATTGATGTCAATCATCCAAAATAAAATGAGGGGCCTAGATGCACTTTCAAATATAAAGTTGCATTCCCCAAAAACGAAGCAAAACATGCGTAGGTTGTCCGAATATTTCAAAACGACTTCCGTAAATAATGGAAGTCCGAACATTCGACAGGTGAGGCAACGCCTCGACCGATAGCGATACTCCGCGGGCCTAAGCAATACACCTCGGAGTACTAGCTAATATCAACTCCGTTGGGCACAAACAAAGACCCCGAAGACCCGGCTTACAAAACAATTACTCCGTCGGGCAAAAGCAATATACCTCGTAGTACAAGCCAAAAAACAAACGTCGTCTCTGTCGGGCACATGTAAAAACCCCGGAGCGACGAACCAAATCAAGCGTAAAAGTCGCTAAGGGACTCGCGTTTTCGTTCGAAGCAAATCACACTTCGCCCCTAAACAATTTAGTGGGGGTGGCATTTTATTTAAACAAAACGAGACGTTAAAGCCGCTAAGGGGCTCGCATTTTGTGAGGGGGAGTGGTGTGACACCCCTACCTTGCAAAGCAAGACGGATTGTCGCACAGGACCGCCTCGGGAGACATTCGACGAAGGGAACATTCATTGAAAACATACGTTAACGATACATCCACAATTTTCATATACATGTTTAGATACATGAGTGACATCTTTTACATCTGATGTTCTAGTTATTATTATACATAGAGTTTGAAATTCAGATTTAATATACATTAATATACAATGAGCGGAAGCGTAAAAATAATCTTGACGATAGCTGCCCAAAATGTAACACATCAAGCTCGTAGATGTGCCCATTCTTCTCGACAATCTCACCTGCACAAAAATGTTAACAACAAAGCCCCGAGTATCTAATATACTCCGCAAGTCTTACCCAATAAAAATGGTTTCTAAGACCGACTCCTAGTATGCAGGGGCTGACCGGGCTTGCGAGATATAGCCAAAAATAGCACCTATGAACAAGTCTAAATTTATATTTTAGCCATATTAAGAAGGTTGTAACATAAACGTAAATTTAATGAGCAAGACTAGCAAACATGGTAGTACAAAGGTTAAGTACTTCAAAATCAGCAAGTATAATATCCATATTCACTTCATTACTACGATGCGATCTGCTCGAGACAAGTGGTACTCATCACCGCGAGGGACGGCGATATATATCGATTTACATCCTGCAGGAGAAACCCAAATGCACGACATACGCATCATTTAAGAACACTATGACCACCTTTCACGGGATCACCATAGATATGAGCCGGGTCCACCCTCCGAGTGTGTGTTTCCCTTGCAACCACGAGTAACGTCGGGTCCAAGGATAAACAACACACCCTCTGTCTATTCACAAACCCATGCATCCACTCGTGACCGACATTTAGCACAAAGGGTGGAGTGACTGTCCAACACTATGACTCTCAAGTTACATCAGTTTACCAACTCCCATATGAAGGTATGCATTTGGTACACAACTCAATACTTGCTCACGGAGTCACAATGAACGGTCCTCAACCGACACGCACGGGGCTATGGCGAACAAGGGCCAACCTTGTCACCGCTTCCTACACATGCATTTTCCCGTACGGTCTCCAATTAGTTTCATGTGAGAGGTAACAATATTGAACCTATACCGAGAGGTCTCCAAACCACTCGGTGTTGCTACCGATGACTCATTTTAGCATAGCCATTCCATCGAAAAAAGATTATACCTATCCAAAGACCATAGGCAATAGGGATCATAATGCGACTATGGTTACCATCAACTCCTAAATGTAAATGCACAATACATAACATAGATATATGTGGAAATAAAATCGGAAACTAAACAAATGGGATTATGTACCGGGGCTTGCCTTGGCTTTGCTCGAAGTTAGCACTCTCAACCAAGTGCAATTCAGCGAGATCCTCTTTGTTATTTCTTTCTCTCGGTCGGGGTCGCTATATGGATGCAATGCATAATATGAGTATGGACGCATACACGGATATTTAGTTCCTGGAACTTTCTCAATAATGAATTAAAATGACAATGTGTTCATGAAATGAACATGCTTATGTATGAAATATGATGCTTGCATATGGATGATAGATCATGACTACATGTCAAGGGGACAAACTTCTAATTAAATAAGACATAGACTATGTAGCATAAAAGCACATGCTCTAGATTGAAAATGAAGCATGATTATAGCAAGTAGTTTGTATAAGACTTAGCTAGTATACTATATTGCAACATGAGCATGGCATATGATGTATTGAAGACAAACCTATGTGAACTACCTTGCTACCATGTACATGAAAGAGGGCATGGTAGATAATGATCATGCATGAAGTGCAAATCTTAACATGAATTATGCATATAATGGTATATGGCAATATGTGATGCAATCATTTTGACTTAACAAATCCTAATTGAAGCAAGTGGTGCAATAAGCAAATTTTATACATGATTTACGTGAAGATGCATAAAACGATCATAAATAAGCATAATAACATTTTTGCACTATGTATAGGCCTTTTCATGCATGAAAATATGTAATATGGCAACATGACATATTATGGCAATATGGAATGGCAACTTCAAAATTAAGCAAGTAGTGCTACAAAACACTCCTAAACATGAATTCTATGGTAAAACATGATTTGCTCATGATAAGTACCAGAAACAAATAATACATGCATTTTGGATATGTTTTCTAAATAAGGCATTTGTAGGAAATTATATCCTACATAAGTCAAAATGCAAATTATGATAAAAACATGTATGAATGCATCAAAATCATGTACCAGAGGGTCCAATATGTCATGATAAATGTTCAAGCCAATTTTCATGAATTTTACACTCTCCAAGATTTAAATATGGGTTTTAAAAGCTTAACAAGATGTCATTTCTTCTTGCATAAAACTTTATTTTCTTGCATAGTGAAAGTGCATCTAGGCCCCGCATTTTATTTTGGATGATTGACATCAATACAATTAAATTTGGACTAATGCTTTCATGAGAATGTGTGTAGTGAATATCCAAAGCACGTGAAAGAGTAGCAAGCAAAATCAAAAAGGAGAAAAGAAATGTGAAATGAAATAAAAGGAGAATGTGGAAAAGGCCACTCTCAAAGCTTGTGCCTTGTTTTATTTCTTTGCTTTGAGTCTTAGGGATGCCGTACTATAAAGAGGGATGCAAATCACAAATTTGGCAAAGAATGGAGATGCTCAAACTCAAGAAATCCCCTCCGAACCCATTCTTCCCGGACCCATCGGAAGCTCCGGTGTGGTACCGGAGGTTCCGGTAGGCTTACGTAAAGTTCTGCTCTCCGGAAAAGCCATACCGGAAGTTCCGGTCCCCGGTACCGGAAGTTCCGGTAGGCTAACAGAGAGCTTTGCTCTCCGGAAAAGCCATACCGGAAGTTCCGGTCCTCGGTACCGGAAGTTCCGATAGGCTAACGGAGAGCTTTGAGCTCTCCGGAATGCCATACCGGAAGTTCCGATACCGCACCGAAAGTTCCGGTGCGGTCCAATTTTCAAACCCTAAACCTAAGTACCGGAAGTTCCGGTACTCCACCGAAGTTCCGGTGCGGGCCGAAAATCCGGATCTAACCCTAATTCGACCCATACCGGAAGTTCCGATATCCTATCTGAAGTTCCGGTGCGGGGTTTTCGGACAGAGCTAACGGCTCTTTTTGGGCTGTGGTATATATACCACACCCCTCTCCTCACTCACATCTCTTGCAACATTCCGAACCAAAATACACTTGTGCTTCACTCCACTTGCTCCAAATCCTCTCCAAAAGCAAAAATTCCATCCTTGAGCTAGGATTTGAGTGAGAGACTTCAAGCAAGTGTTTGAGAGACTTGATTCTATTCTTGAGCATCTTCACTCCCGTCAAGCTTGTGATTTGGATTTGTTACTCTTGGAGCTTTGAGCTCCTAGATGGCTAGGCGTGCTCGTGAGCTCCCAACTTGTGTGGTGACGCCCGAGAAGTTTGTATTGCCCATCCCGGAAGGGACTTTGATAGTGGAAAACTCAAGCTCAACCTTGGTGGTGACTTGAGGGAGAAATAGGGTTGAAAGAAACCCGGTCCTTGGTGGACTTTCTCAACGGAGACGTAGAGTCCTTGGTGGGCTTGAACTTCGGTGAAAAATCCGTGTCTCTTGTGCTCCCTCTTTTACTTAAGCGCGTTGTTGTTTAAATTCACTAGGTTGCTTGTTAGTTTCCTTTGTGCCATTAAATTGCTAGAATTGCATAGGGTTGTTTCTTTCTTTCTTGCAAGCACTAGAATTGTGTAGGGTTTAATTCCGCATTTATCACCCTGCACCGGAAGTTCCGGTACCCTACCGAAGTTCCGGTATTTGACGGTTTCATCTTAGTGTTAATTCGCAGAAATTTTTAGGTTCGCCTATTCACCCCCCTCTAGGCGACTTTCAATTGGTATCGAGTGGGTATCTTCATTGAAGCCTCACCGCTTGAAGATTAAAGATGGCGAATCGAGAAAGATGCAACGACGAGTGGTAGTGGTGGTGGTGAAGGACCACCTAAGGTAATCGGTGAAGAAAGGCATGAGAACTCACCGGGTGATGCTAGAAATGGAAGTGGAAAAGAAATTGCCAAGGATGGACATGTGCCAAGTGCTTTGCCAATAAGCTACAACAAAACACCATACTCCTATAGTGATGGAAGAGATGAGCATATTGGACCCGGCTCCGGAAGGCTACCATATTTTGATGGTCAATACTTTGATCATTGGAAAACAAAGATGCTACTACATTTGGACTCAATGCATCAAAATGTGAGAAGTGTGACTCAAAATGGATTCTTGTGGGAATGTAGAAGCAAGCCAACCGCACAAGATTTGTTCAATGTGAGATGCAATGTGACGGCGGAAGTGCTCTTGTGTCCGCACTTAGTCCCGCCGAGTATGAGAACATTACCGGATTGGAAGATGCTCACCGAATTTGGTTGAAGCTTGAGTTGGTTCATGAGGGCATTGATAGTGTGAAGGAATCTAAGCTAGAAGGGCTTAGAGAAGAGTTCAACTACTTTGTCATGAGGTCGGATGAAGGGCCAAGAGAAGCCCATGATAGAATGATGAGGATAGTGAACAAGAGAAGAGCACTCGGAGAAAAAGTGCTAGACTTGGATGTAAATAGAAGGTTGCTACAAGCCTTGCAAGCATGGGATGCCAACATAGTGTCTAACATAAGAGACAAAGATGGCTTTAGATACTTCACCACCGATGAAGTAATTGGGAAAGTGCTCTCCCAAAAACAGCAAATTGACCAAGGGAATAGAATCAATGCTTTGCTTAGGGACAAGGAAAAAGCTAGTGGGAGCAAGAATGATTTGGCTCTCAATGCCGAACAAGAAAAGAAAAAGAAGTTGGTTGAGGAGAGTGATGATGATAGTGATGATGAGATGGCTCTCTTTGTGAAAAGATTCAACAAGCTCATGTCAAAAAGAAGTTTCAAGAAGAATGATAAAGACAAGAGCAAATCAAGAAAGGCCAAAAACAAGTGCTACATTTGTAGAGACAAAGGTCACTTCATGGCGGAGTGTCCGGAGAACTACAAGAACAAGCAATACAAGAAGGGTGACAAAAAGTACAAGAAGCATAGCAAGTACCGTCGGGGTGAAGCACACATTGGACAAGAATGGAACTCCGATGGATCATCTTCCTCCTCCGAGTCGAAATCGTCGGTGTTCGAACCACCGGCGGTAGAATTTGTTCCGGGGTCGCGCGTTTTGGCCGGATGGTGCACAAGGGAAGACACGAAGGATTTAGGGCTGGTTCGGGAAGGCTCCCTACGTCCAGCGGTGGGGGTCTCACGGCGTCGTGTTCCTTGCGCCAAGACGGAAAATGCGAGTACGGATGTGGTGGGAGAGGAGCGAGCTCCAAGTCCCGTGCGAGAGTGTATGCGAGTGGTGAGAGTCGTCTCGATCGTTCGAATCGTCCTCGTGTGTGTGGCCGGGTCACACCCCTTTATAGTCATAGGGGTGGGACCCGAGTTACGAGGGAGAGACAGAGGAGAAAGTGGATGGTCGAGCTTCGGGGTCCTCCAATCAGCTTCCCGGCTTGTCCGTTCCGCTAATGTTGACTGGTCGGTCGTGTCGTTCCTATTGCAACGAGCGCCGGGATGGAGTGTTCCGCAATCGGGGGAGCTTCGGGCGACGCCATTCGCGGAGTGGTTGGATTTGGACGTGCCATGCCTGTCCTCCTTTGTCGATCGTGATGATGCACTGGACATAGCCAAGGTACGGGGCGACCGCTTCCTCCGGTCGAGCTTGACGGGAGAGGCCATGCGGAGCGGAACGCTTGCTCGAGCTCGGGCTCGAGCTACACCTGTTCGAGTGGTGCATCGGAGGTTCGTACGTTCGTACATCGTCGGGCAATGACTCGTTGTTGACGCCGGTTTTTGACCAAGGGACCCATTGTCGGCGACTATAGGTCAAAAGAAGGCCGGTGAGCGGAAGGCCGACGGCCGCTTGGGAGAGTAAAAGGCGCGTACCTCCCGGGAATCGTGCGCGAACGCCAACAGATGAGCATAACATTGATGGGCCCGGCCCACGTTGTAAAATTAGAAATAATAGTTTAATTTTGGAAAAGGATCTTAGTCGGTTAGGAAATCGGCCCGAAGAGGGTCCGAGTAGGATTCTTTGTGCCGAGTATAAATACATACTCGGATGTAACATGTAAACTCGATTTACATCCAATACAACTTTCGGCGCATCGCCAAACCCTAATTTTCTCGTCAAGTCTTTACTCGTTTTCGCGGGGATCTTCGGGGCTCCGGTCGACGACACGTTGGCTTGACAAGGTAATTATGTTGTCTAATTCTCGGCGCATTGTTCGTAATTAGATAGCTTAATTGCTAGTTATCCGGCGACCGGATCTGTTTTCGATCGGCGTAGTGAGTATCGGCCGGGATGAGTCAAGTTGACCTGGTCCGGGCTCGTGGTGGAGGTAGTTGACTTGTCCCGCCTCCCCGTTCCAGCCTTTGCTCACGGCGCCGATTGGCTCGGATCTGGTCGTTCGAGTCACGATAGCTGCTATGAGAATTCTTCTATATCTTGGCCGATTCGGTCGTGCAGATTCGATTGACGTGTCCTGTGTTTGCCTTTGCGATAGTTGACTTGTCCTAGGCGCATGCAGCCGATTGACTAAGGTGTAGACTTACTTTCATAGTTAAGACGTTTATGATTGTGCTTGTCCTGAATCGGCCGGGCGTGCGCGTCGTTAGATCTGGTCCACCGCGTGCCATCGCTTGACTTGTCCTGTTGGAGCGATCGGTCGATTTGGGATCCGTGTGGTTGTATTTGTCTTATTGTTCTTTCGGAGTGTTTAGCCGATTGCTTATCACGTTCATTAAGTCTGTTTTATGTTTAATTAATGCTAAACCTGTTAAAGCTGCTTTTGAACCCGAGTTACTAAGTATGATCTTATTGATCATCATTATACCTTTGGACAGATCTAAATAATTCACCGATATAATCAATGGCAGAATCGGCCGCATACCCGATCGGCCGATTCACTGGATCTGATTGATGATTAAACTATCCTCTTGCTACCAAACTAATTACATCCTATTAATAATTGCTCTGTTTACATTGTACTCGATAACACATCCCTGCAAAGTCTTAATGATTTTGGTCGTTTACCGACGAAATCGGCTGCTAGTCACCGATCGCATGTTATAGCATCGGCCGATTTCGTATCGTTTGTACTACGGTTCGTTTGCCTAACATTTAATACATAAATGGATGGGCCGTGCTGTTCTCTCGTTCATGGCCGATTTTGTCTATCTTACTGCTGTGATCGGCCATGGCTGCACATCGGTCTATCCGGGCCGATGACCTGGAATTTTACACTCTTTTATTGTCTTTGTTGGTTTGCAGGAAAACCATCCGGCACGCACCAGCGCACACGAACATCGGCGAGTTGAACCGGTCCGTTGGGAGCACGAGATTCTGCGTCAGCTGGAATTTCGGTGGACTCTCCGGACGACGGTGTGTCGGCGACTTTTGACGTCAACACACTTTTTGGCACGCCCAGTGGGACAAAAGCAACCAAGATCAAGATGTCGTACATGCGAGCGATCGGGGAAGACGGAACACCAATGGTCGATGCTCGAGAATCGGCCGATTTTCGTTCCAGTCCCTCTCAGGACAGATGGCAAAGGCCATGGGGAAGTTTCGATGACAACACACTTTCGGCCTGGGGAAGATGACGACAGAACAAAAACTGCAGTACCAGGAATACTTGGCCGAAGCAATGAAAAAGTACTTTCAAGCCCTGACAGTGACACGTGGCAGAGTGGCCACAAAAGGAGACTTCCCTCGGATTCCGCATCCGGAAGAACTAAACCAAATCAAAGCCCGGAGACTGCCGGATGCCAACCAACTCGATGATATGGTCAACTCGTCCGTTCATCATGCCCTAATCAATCAATCGGGCGTGTTGACCAACACCATCGGGAATTTGATCAAGGACACAATTGATGGTAGGCTGTTCATCGAAGGGTATTCCGGACCTGCATATACTCAGCCTTTCGGCACTCCTGTACGGTCGAATCGGGGAATTAGCCTCCGCAGTACCATACCGCAGGAAGGGTTTCAGCCCCGTACGGCATGCCACCTCACCTATGGCCTGGCAAGGACAATGCAAATGCAAGTACCAGTGCAACCCAGCCAGGCAAAGAGGATGACGAGTGGCCCCAAGAAGTCGGTAACGGAAGAAGGCAACAGACAAGATGTACAACAGCCGACTTCGAGTTGGGGGCAGCAACCAATGTGGCAGCGGTCCCACGGATGGCACAAGCAACCCAATTTCTTCTACGTACCGAATATCGGCCCGAGTGGAATTGAAAACTCACCTACTATAGTACGGCCGATATCCGGTATTCCACGACCAACTGGCTGGGGACAGGGATTCATGATCGGACGGCCGATCCAATCGGCCATGAATTATGGGATCGCTCCGCAGACATTATTCCCGGCTACTAGCACTGGGATTTCCGGGAACGGTCGGTTGATACACCCAACCGGGGACAGCCCAATACAGCTTATATGACGGGGACCGGATCAGCAACTGCTGGACCCAATGATATGAATAGCCTCATGGCTAAAATCGCCGATATGATGAGAGATCAATTCGATTTGAAGCCTAAGGAGAAGAGTGCATTATATCGGCGACCTTACCCCGATCGGATGGATTCCGTGGCTTTACCCAATAAATATAAAATTCCTGAGTTTTCCAAATTTTCCGGGCAAGATAATACATCGACTATGGAGCACATCGACCGATATGACGCACGACTTGGTGAGGCGTCTACTCAGGAGGCTTTGCGGGTCGAGTTATTCCCATCTGTCATTGTCCGGATCGGCCTTTTCATGGTTTGCTTCACTGTCGCTCTGGTTCTATTCAAAGTTGGGCCGATCCGGAGAAAAGGTTTCACTCGTACTTTTTACGGGCATCACCGAGCTTAGTTTGTCCGATTTAATGGCAGTAAAACAGAAAACCGGGGAATCGTAGCTGATTATATACGGAGGTTCAGGACTCGAGGGACGATGCTACAACCTCGAACTCGACAGAGCAACAGTTGGCCGAAATTGCTTATGCGGGGTTATTCTCCAACATCAAAGAAAAGTTTACCCCACATGAGTTTGATGGGCTGGCACAGCTAACACGAAGGGCGATTGGCCGAGAAGAGAATCTCCAGCTCACCGAGAATCGGCGATATCGGGTAGCTTATGCTGATTTCGACGGAGAAGATGATGAAGAGGAAATTAATGCAGTGGAGTGGACTAATAACAAACGGCCGATATTTTCTCCGCATGTCAATCCTAAAGAGAGAAAATATGATTTTGATTTATCTAAGGCCGACGAGATATTTGATCAGCTGCTGCGGAAAAGAAAATTCAGCTTTCGCCTCATCACAAGATTCCTACGCCGAGGAGTTGAAGAAAATGGCTAAGTGGTGCAAATGGCATGGAAATTCACATCATAACACCGTTGATTGTTATGCTATGAGAGATGAGATCCGGAAGGCGGTTGACAGTGGGATATTGCGAGCAGTCGATGTGAAGAAGAAGATGAAAGTTGATGGGCACCCTTTCCCTACTAATACGATGTACATCAATACCATCGGTGGTGGATCAGCTGGTTTCATACGCCGATATGAGAGGAAGAGGGAGAGGGAAGAAAGAGATCAAGTGGCACATGAACAGGAATCTATCAGTCAAAGTCGCAGATACGAGCAAAGCGTGATCCGCCGAGAAGATTTTGACCCACACTCGGGATTGTCCTTTCTTTCAGATCGCTCGGGACCGAAACATGAAGCTTCCATCTATCGAGAACCGTCCGAGTGCACTGGCCGGGAAGAGTATCGTGACGTCGGGTCGTCAAATTACCGGGGACGGCCGATTGATCGCAACTATGAATCTCGACAATCGGCCCTCGGAAGAGCAATCGACTACGATCACGGGTATGATGAACGAAGATACGTAGTGCCAAAGAGAACCTCCGTTCACGATCGATCGGGGCCAATAAATGATGAAGAAGAGTTCGATTACCAATACCATGAAGATTCGAGAGGTGATCAAACCGAGAACGAAGGTCGATGGTGCCCGGTGGTTTGCTCAACAAAACCCAAAAGAGGAGGCTTCAAAGAATGCGTTGTCGAGAAATCAAGGGTGGACGCCATTACAGAGATGACCAAGATGATGAGCCCAAGCCCAAGAAGCAATGGAGGCCGAAAGTGCGGTCTCGGGTGGTACGGGCTGAAGCCGCGGTGAATATGATGTCACCGATGCCCAGGATTGTCGGATCGGCCGATGAAAATTCGGCTGAAGAAGAACCGGTTGGGGAAACTTCGGAGATTCTGTGGACGCCGGAATCAGCGGTATTTGATAAGCCGGTCAACTCGATCATTTGCACCTCAAGGCATTGTACATTAGCGGCTATGTCAATGGGTCGCCGATGAGGAAAATGTTGGTCGACGGAGGAGCGGCGATCAATGTCATGCCGATTACTACATACCGCAAGCTCGGGAAGACGCCGGAAGAAATGATAAGGGCTAATCCGACGCTCAAGGATTACAGCGGGAGAAGCCAAGATGTGCGTGGGGCCGCAATAATGGAGATCATCGTGGGAAGCAAAACCATACCCACCACTTTTTCATCATTGACGGGAAAGGTGCATACACAACTTTGTTAGGGAGAGACCGGATTCATGCCAATTGTTGCATCCCCTCAACCATGCACCAGTGTTTGATTCAATGGGTCGGCAACAAGGTCGAAATCGTGCGGGCCGATAAGTTCCGTAACCATTGCAACCGCCGATTTCGAGTTTGTTGGTCTAGAGAGCTTGCCTTGTTTATCGGGCACGTATTGGGATGCGGAGGCCATAAACATCACAGATGATGGAGTTATTGTGACCGGGGGTCGGGTACCCCCGGCTACTCCGATGGGCCCCACGAGAGAATTGACGGACAATCGGCCGATCGATGTACACACCGAAGACATGGTGAGTCGGCCGATTGATGAACCGGAGGACGGGAAATTAGGCCACGGTTTTGTGTCGGCCGATGAATTAGAAGAAGTGGATATAGGGGATGGAGCCAAGCCTCGACCGACATATATTAGCAAGAAATTGTGTAAAGAAGTAAGAGATGAATTGGTGGCCTTATTGGAAGAATTTAAGGATTGTTTTGCTTGGGATTATAGCGAGATGCCTGGACTTAGCCGATCGATTGTTGAACATCGGTTGCCCACTAAACCCGGATATCGACCATATAAGCAGGGGGCTCGGAAGATTGACCCTAGGTATTATGAAGCCGTCAAAGAAGAGATTATCGGATTGTATGAAGCCGGCTTCATCGGGCCATGCTCGATATGCGGAGTGGGTTTCTAGTATTGTGCTGGTGGAGAAGAAAAATGGAAAGATGCGGGTCTGCATTGACTTCAGGAATTTGAATAAGGCAACTCCGAAAGATGAGTATCCAATGCCAAACGCCGATTTGTTGGTTGATGCAGCCGCCGACAACAAAATTTTGAGCTTTATGGATGGAAATGCTGGGTATAATCAGGTTTTTATGGCCGAGGAAGATATATCGAAACGGCATTCGGATGCCCCGGGCGTTGGGATTATATGAGTGGGTTGTTATGACCTTCGGCTTAAAAAATGCTGGTGCCACGTATCGGAGGGCCATGAATTTTATATATCATGATTTGATCGGCCGATTGGTGGAAATTTATATTGATGATGTCATGGTGAAATCAAGATCGGTTGGAAGTCATGTGGCTGATCTCGTGGAAGTGTTGAAGAGGACGAGACAATACGGATCGAAGATGAACCCGCTCAAGTGTGCGTTTGGTGTCTCAATTGGACAATTTCTGGGGTTTATTGTGCATGAAAAGGGAATTGAAGTCGGCCCTAAGAGTATTGATTCTATCGGAAAGTTGGAACCGCCGACGAACAAGACGAAGCTCCAGTCCCCGATCGGCAAGATTAATTTTATTAGGCGATTTATCTCAAACTTGTCCGGCCGACTTGATGTGTTTACGCCATTATTGAAGCTCAAGGCCGATCAAGAGTTTCGGTGGGAGCCGATCCATCAAAAGGCTTTAGAAGATATCAAGAAATATTTGGTGTCCCCACCGATGATGGTTCCGCCAAAGTCGGGCACACCCTTTAAGTTATATTTATCGGCTGATGATAGGTGCATCGGCTCGAGCATTGACTCAAGAACAGGAGGGAAAAGAGCGGGTCATATTTTATCTCAGCCGCAAACCGATTGATGCAGAAACACGGTATCCGAAGTGGAAAGGTTATGTCTCTGTCTGTATTTTTCATGCACGAAATTAAGGCATTATCTCGTTGGCCGAAGAATGTACTCGTCGTTTGCCGGGCCGATGTCGTAAAGTATATGCTATCGGCTCCGGTCCCCAAAGGCCGGTTGGGCAAATGGATGTTGGCAATTGCGGAGTTTGATTTAGGCTATGAATCGGCCAAAGCGGTGAAAGCACAAGTATTGGCTGATTTAGTGGTGCAACACGGTGAACACTCGGCCGGATATGTTGAACCGAGTGCCATGGACGGTGTTCTTTGATGGTTCGATTTGCAAAGAAGGAAGTGGAATCGGCTTGGTTGTTGTGTCGCCTCGGGGCAGTACGTGGATACTCTATTACAGTGGAGGCGTACACCAACAACCAAGTCGAATACGAGGCAAGTATTAAAAGGATTGGAATTACTCATCGATGTCTGGGGCTGATTTTGTGAAAATTTTCGGAGATTCCTTGTTGGTTGTGAGTCAGCTGGCCGATGAGTATGAGTGTAAAGATGGAATATTGTCGCAATATCATAGAAAGTGCCGAAGTTAATGAAAAGGTTCAAGTATGTTAAAGTCAGCCATATACCAAGAGAGCAGAATTTTGAAGCAAATAACTTGGCTCAGCTAGCATCCGGATATCGGCTCACCGAAAACAGCTTAGAGATAGCTGATATTGAAGAAGCCGATTGGCGTACGGAAATTCGAAAATTTTTGAGCAATCCATCCCAACCTACGAGATAAGAAGATAAGATATAAAGCTTTAAAGTATGTTCGTTGGATGATCGACTATTTTTCAAGACAATTGATGGGGTGCTTCTCAAGTGTATTGATGACACCGAGGCAAAAGTGGTAATGAGCGAAGTACATGATGGGATTTGCGGAACGCATCAATCGGCCCATAAGATGAAGTGGCTGCTAAGGCGAGCTGGTTATTATCGGCCGACAATGTTGGCCGATTGTTTCAAATATTACAAGAGTTGCCAAGACTGCGCGAAATTCGGGCCTATACGAGGGCGCCCGCATCGGCTATGAATCCGAGTAATCAAACCTTGGCCGTTCGGAGGATGGGCTATGGATATGATCGGCCGGATAAATCCAGCATCGAGCAAAGGGCATCGAGTACATATTGGTAGCTACAGATTACTTCACAAAATAGGTTGAAGCAGCGCCCTATCGTAAAGTTTCGACGGCCGACGTGATAACGTTTGTTAGAGAGCATATTATTTATAGGTTTGGGATTCCGGAGACAATCACAACAGATCAAGGATCAGTATTCACGTCGGACGAATTTCAATCTTTTGCTTGATGAGATGGGAATTAAGTTGATTAATTCATCGCCGTATTATGCCCAAGCCAATGGACAAGCTGAAGCGGCGAATAAGAGTCCGATCAAGTTAATCAAGCGGAAAATACAAGAGTATCCTCGTAAGTGGCACATGAAATTGATGGACGCTTTGTGGGCTTATCGTATGTCACGGCATGGAGCTATGCAAGTTGCGCCGTATCAAGCTGGTATATGGGCACGAAGCCGTATCGCCATGGGAGACAGACTATCGGCTCCGGAAGGATTGAGTTGCAACAAAAGCTTTCGGCCGATCAAGTACTACGGATTGATGATGGATGAATTAGAAGATGTAGTACAAAATCGGCTGGATGCATTGGAAAAAATAGAGCAGAATAAGGCGAGGGTTGCCCGCCGTTATGATAAGAAGGTTGTGCGAAACAGTTTAAAGAGGGCGATTTGGTCCGGAAGCTTAGGATGCCGATCGGTGTGAAAGACAATCGGTTTGGTAAATGGTCGCCTAATTGGGAAGGACCTTATTTGATTAGCCGATCGGCACCGGGTAATGCATATATTTTGAAAGAGTTAGAAGGGGAAGAATTCGGCCGAGCACTTAATGGAAAGTATTTGAAGCAGTATTATCCTAGTATTTGGATTAACTCATAGTGTTCGGTCTAAAAAAGATTACAACCGATGTCGATGCACATCGCCTTGAGATGGCCGATACTGGGAGTATCGCCCTTAGCCCAAAAAATGTGAAAGAAAAAAATACAGGAAGTAACCGATAAATTAGCCGATGTTTAAACGTCGCCTTCGGATGGCCGATATGATTGTATATCGCCCTTAGTGCGAAAAAATATTAACAACAAATGGTGTCCAAAATCCTATTACACCTAAGCATAATCGACGGCCTCGGCACGGGACAAGAAGTCTTGGATGGCGAGATAGTGCGCGGGCCGAGCATGGAGTCGAGTTTGGCCATGATCGACAAGTCATCCTCGATGGAGCCGATATCGGCGTGAGCTGCAGCAACCATCTTCTCGGCCGCTTGAATTGCTTCGTCCGTCGTCTTCTGCCGAGCCGCCACGTCGGCCGACAAGCGTGCAATAGTGGCTTCCAAGGCCGCCGCCGCTCCTCCTTGAGAGCGGCGATGCTCTCAAATCGGCAATCTCCTGGTTGACTACCTGCAGTTCATCCTGCCGATTTGAGAGTTGCTCTTGCATCTCTTGGGTCTTCCGGACCTCCTCCTCGGAACGCTTGATGGATTCCTCGGTAAGTAATGCGGCTTGCTGCTGCTCCGCGTGGCGAGCCGGACGCTGCCGGGCACGGGTGAAGTCCATCTGCCGAGTACTCCATGTATGCCACACGGTGCGAGCATCGCGAACATCCTCTCGGGAGCTCGGTCCGGACCTCCAAGTACCGGGCCCTTATGGGGTGGGCGTCGGCCACCAAGCGATCAACCGAAGAAGCCTCAAGCTCGCGCGCGATTTCGGTCATGGTGGTAAGACCGGAAGCTGATACCAAAATCGGCGTAGGACGAGGGAAGCCGAGCGCTCGAAATTCCAAGAGAAATAAAATAAAGCTAATGAACAGCAGTGAATCAAAAAGGAGATAGTAAAAACAAACCCGTGAAGCGTCGATGCGAAGCGGCCGGACGTCTATCGGCTGCGCCATGGAACCAGCAGGTTCGTGTGTTCCAATCGGTTCTCGGCCGGCCGATCCCCCTTCATCGGCGGCACCATCGGAGGCAGCATCGGGCATATAGCCAGCTTGTTCGATATCGGCGGGCTCATCGGCCGACTCATCGGCAGCGAGTATTTACGAGGAGAAGCCGCGGGCGGCTCCCGGACGGTCGATTCTTCGACGAGCAATAGTGTCTTTGGGGGAAGCGATGGGCGACACATGGGCCGCTTGTTCAACTTCGGCGGCGACCTCGGAAGACGCAGGCCGATCCAAGCGAGTTGAACTCTCCATAGGATTTGGATCGGCCTGGCTTGGTGTGACTTCGAGATCCGGAGCTGTTTGAATCGGCGTCCCGGCCCGTGGAGGAGTCGACGGGCGGATCGGCCTCGTCGGGTGTTGGAGTCCGGGCCCGAGGAGGAAGAACCGCCGGTTCTCGCTAAGAACTCATAGTTAGACAGACATATGCGGTGAAAAAAGGGATCAGCAATCATACAATAATAACTCGACGCGGCGGAGATGGATCATCGAAATAGTCCGGGTCGGACGGGCGTACAGTGCTGCTTCACCGGCGCGCGGTGTCGCTTTAGGGCTTGAGTCGGCCCCGCAGCTGGCACGTTAGCCTTTCTCTTGCTCGGGGACGGCCGTTTTAGTCTTGGCCTTGCGGGCAGCTGGTGCCCTCGACTCATCGCCGCAAAAGCTTGGGCGGGAGTGCGATCGGTGAAGCCGATATTTGGAGCAATTGGGCTCGGCATTAAGTATGCAATCGGCCGGCCACTCGAAACTCGGGTCGGCGGCTCCTCCGTGTCCGACTGAAAAGAATATACAAGGGTGAGCATTTGGAGTGGCCGATTTCATTTACAAAATCGGCCTTATAAAATAAATCGATTACACATACCTCGGCGAAAGCTTCACTCGGGACTAAGCCGAGAGAGGAAGGAGGCGGTATTCCGGCCGCGGAGGTGCCGGTTCCACTCGCCCCACCAACGGTCAAAGAGGCGAGTACTTCGGGCGCCGGGGAAAATCCGGCTAAGTCGCCGGTGACGACATCGGCGGTGCGGCCGACGAGCCAATTCCACCGAATGGCGTTGTCGACGGTAGCTCGCGCCTTTATTTGCCCCACATAGAAGAGGTCGGGAGCAACCGGCCGAAACCGAGTTGGCGGGCTGCCACCGACGGATGGTAGAACTCATAGGAGCGAAAGCTTTGCTCCCGAGCAATGAGTCCCGTCGGCAGCAGACGAGGCGGAGACAGGTGGTGAAGATCTTGACCGCTTCCGCGTCGGCCGTCGGGAAGGTGGGGTCGATCGGGAAAGGAGTGTCATACCCCTTCTCGAAGAAATCAATGTACGGGTACCAATCCGTACTTTCGTTGTTGAGGCCCTTGTAGAGGGCGGCGAACCAATATGCCAAGGTGTCATCCGACATGGCCGCCCCGGTGCCATGGACAACGCTTCCCGAAAGAGATACATCGGCTGGATCGGGCGTGGCCGATTCGGCATGATTGCCGGGGAAGGTGAGAACACCGAGGTCCGGATCGATGGCCTTGGTGGTATGAAGGGACAACCACATTTGGATGAACCACCAAGGGCCTCCCGGGTTCTTGACCGATCGGCCGGAGCGCAACTCCACCGAGACTTGGTGAAGAAGGAGGTAGGCCGATCCCGGAAGATACTTGCCCATAGGGAGGGCATGGCCGTCGGCCGATACATGGGCCATCGGCAGGAAGTTGTTTGTGGGGCTCACGCCGACCCCACGGAAGAAGAAGTGGTCAAGCCACATGTTGAGGAAGGCAACGTGCTCGCGGCGATCGACCGAGCCGTGCCCTTTGTTGTAGGTCCGGATGTAGTTCTTCCAACCCCTGGTGTCCTTAGGGTTGATCCGATGGGAGGACTTAATGCGGATGGCGTCCGGGGTGGCCTCCGCCGTGATATTCAAATCGGCCAACATGACCGTGTCCGGGAGGGTCATGGTAGCCGGGCCGTGGCCGAACATGAAACGAGTTCAAGGCATCCGACCGGAGGTAAGAAGCTGCCACCGACAACGGTTCGTTCTTGTGGTGGTCGGCCAAGGAGAGTTTGATGGCGTGGGCAATGCCGATATTGGCCCAACCTTGCCGATGGACGGCCGATACTCGGTTATACCAATCGCGCCATCCGGCGACGGAGTCGGCCATGACCTAAAACTATTGGCCCACTCGGTCGGTAAAGGAGACTGTTGCCGAAACGGGACCCGGTTCGTTTCGGCACGGATGAGATCTCGTGGGGTCGGGATCACCCATGGGGCCCAAAAAGAAGTGAGTGGGGATATTGGATGGGATGGCGACTTGGTTCCGGATTTCCTAAAAACAAGGAATAGGGCTAAAATGAGAAACGGAACGGAAAGGAAATAGATCGTGAAAATGAACAAGAACAAGAACATGAAGAAAATTGCAAAGGTAGAAAAGAGAGATGCTCGAATATACATTACCTCCGAACGGCGTTGGTGGTAGCAACGACGCGGTCGGCGGCGGCAGCACGCAACAGCAGCAACAGCGAGGATTCATGGTCGCCGGAGGAGAAAAGACGGCGGCGGCGCAGTTGAAAGGTTGAAAGGGCTCGAGAAGGCAAAGGTCGCTAGGGCAGATGAAGACGAAAGCCAAGGAGAGGAAACAGATGGGAATGACCAGGGGTGGCCCCGGGTTTTATGGAGAAGTGACGGGCAGTAAAACCGGCGCGGTAAAAGAGGATAAATCGGTCCGACGCATGCGTTGCATACCCCGGACCGGGGGACATGTGTTGACGCCGGTTTTTGACCAAGGGACCCATTGTCGGCGACTATAGGTCAAAAGAAGGCCGGTGAGCGAGAAGGCCGACGGCCGCTTGGGAGAG
Source organism: Chloris gayana (assembly GCA_031894775.1). Classification (NCBI taxonomy): domain Eukaryota; kingdom Viridiplantae; phylum Streptophyta; class Magnoliopsida; order Poales; family Poaceae; genus Chloris; species Chloris gayana. The sequence continues at coordinate 370,235 of JAUNZO010004316.1, forward strand.
TAAAAGGCGCGTACCTCCCGGGAATCGTGCGCGAACGCCAACGAGATGAGCATAACATTGATGGGCCTGGCCCACGTTGTAAAATTAGAAATAATAGTTTAATTTTGGAAAAGGATCTTAGTCGGTTAGGAAATCGGCCCGAAGAGGGTCCGAGTAGGATTCTTTGTGCCGAGTATAAATACATACTCGGATGTAACATGTAAACTCGATTTACATCCAATACAACTTTCGGCGCATCGCCAAACCCTAATTTTCTGTCAAGTCTTTACTGTTTTCGCGCGGGATCTTCGGGGCTCCGGTCGACGACACGTTGGCTTGACAAGGTAATTATGTTGTCTAATTCTCGGCGCATTGTTCGTAATTAGATAGCTTAATTGCTAGTTATCCGGCGACCGGATCTGTTTTCGATCGGCGTAGTGAGTATCGGCGGGATGAGTCAAGTTGACCTGGTCCGGGCTCGTGGTGGAGGTAGTTGACTTGTCCCGCCTCCCCGTTCCAGCCTTTGCTCACGGCGCCGATTGGCTCGGATCCGGTCGTTCGAGTCACGATAGGCTGCTATGAGAATTCTTCTATATCTTGGCCGATTCGGTCGTGCGGATTCAGATTGACGTGTCCTGTGTTTGCCTTTGCGATAGTTGACTTGTCCTAGGCGCATGCAGCCGATTGACTAAGGTGTAGACTTACTTTCATAGTTAAGACGTTTATGATTGTGCTTGTCCTGAATCGGCCGGCGTGCGCGGCCGTTAGATCTGGTCCAGCCGCGTGCCATCGATTGACTTGTCCTGTTGGAGCGATCGGTCGATTTGGGATCTGTGTGGTTGTATTTGTCTTACTTGTTCTTTCGGAGTGTTTAGCCGATTGCTTATCACGTTCATTAAGCTGTTTTATGTTTAATTAATGCTAAACCTGTTAAAGCTGCTTTTGAACCCGAGTTACTAAGTATGATCTTATTGATCATCATTATACCTTTGGACAGATCTAAATAATTCATCGATATAATCAATGGCAGAATCGGCCGCATACCCGATCGGCCGATTCACGGATCTGATTGATGATTAAACTATCCTCTTGCTACCAAACTAATTACATCCTATTAATAATTGCTCTGTTTACATTGTACTCGATAACACATCCTCGCAAAGTCTTAATGATTTTGGTCGTTTATCGACGAAATCGGCTGCTAGTCACCGATCGCATGTTATAGCATCGGCCGATTTCAGTATCGTTTGTACTACGGTTCGTTTGCCTAACATTTAATACATAAATGGATGGGCCGTGCTGTTCTCTGTTCATGGCCGATTTTGTCTATCTTACGTTGTGATCGGCCATGGCTGCACATCGGTCTATCCGGGCCGATGACCTGGAATTTTACACTCTTTTATTGTCTTTGTTGGTTTGCGGGAAAACCATCCGGCACGCACCAGCGCACACGAACATCGGCGAGTTGAACCGGTCCGTTGGGAGCACAGGATTCTGCGTCAGCTGGAATTTCGGTGGACTCTCCGGACGACGGTGTGTCGGCGACTTTGACGTCAACACTCGTCCGGAACCCGCAGCCCACGCCAACTCCTGCCACTCAACGAGAACGGGACGTCCCATCGGCGTGCCCCGACGGGAGCAGGTGGCGGCAGGAGGGATGGGTTCAAACTTCTCTCCAATAATTCCTGGTCCGAGCCCACGTGGGCGCCGGAGCGATTGGCATTGAATGCGGTCGGTGGTCGAGCTGCACGGTCGAGCGTGAGGGAGGCCAAAGTCGTGCGGGACGGAGCCCTTCGAGCTTGGACGCCAAGGTCGTGCGAGGCGGAGCCCCCGACCCGGGCGTTAAGGTCGTGCGAGGCGGGCGTCCTCGAGCGGCGCGTGGGGGCCGTTCCCTGGTTGGTTCGCTTCGAGCCTTGGCCGGCTTCCGGAGATGACGTGGACGTGATAACCTTCCGTTTGGTGGGTCCGGGCGCTGCCACGTGGCAGCGCTAATCTTTTCCCCGACGGAATCCGATGAAGAGAAGGGAGGCATTGCTTCACTTGCTATTGGGCTAACACCGACCAATTCCTCCTTGTTTGGAAGCTTGACCGATGATGAAGATGATGCCGGGCACAAATGCATGATGGCTAAGGGCTCCAAGGTAAACGCTAATGGAAGTTCTCAAATTCCTAACATGTTTGACTTGTTGGACATTATTGAGCAGGAAAAGGAGACCAATGAGAGGCAAGAGGAGCTTCTTGAGAAACAAGAGGAAATGCTTGTTCAAGAGAAGCAAAGGGTGCTTGAACTTGAGAAGCTCCTAGAAGTTGAGAGGAAGAAGAATGAGGACTTGGTAAAGTCTCTCAAAATGGTTGAAAATGAAAGTGAGACACTTAAAGTCACAAATGTGTCACTTCAAGAGAAGTGATAACTTGCAAAAGGATCACAACTCTCTCAAAGTGCAATTTGAGGAAATTAAGTGTAACACTACTTCCTCCCAATCTTCGACTTGCCCCCCATCTAGCATTGAGTGCTCTAGGTGCCTCAAGATTGATGTTGAAGCTTGTACAAGAAACATCAAGACCATTGGTGATTTGAAGAAGCAAGTCCAAGAGCTTCAAGATCAAGCACAAAAGAAGAAGAAGGCTATTGATGATGCCAAGGCCGAGTATGCAAGGGGTGCATACACTAATGTGAGACGGTCACATGTGAAGGATGGCATTGGGTACAAGCAAGGTGACAAGCACAATGCAAGAATCAACAAGAACGGCACCGAGTTCATCAAGTTCACCAAAGAGAGTGGACACCAAAAGAAGGAAGTCAAGACGGAGAGGCAAATCAAGAACACTAACAAATCTTCTCTTATTTATGATTTGCGTACTAATGTGCCTAACCCCTCTAGTGCTCTCTTTAATGATTTTGATGCGACCTATGTGCTAATGAGAAACAAGCATGGTCGTGTCTATGCAAAATATGTTGGGCCACGCAACAAGACCCACAAATCTTGTGTGTGGGTGCCCAAGGCACTTGTTACTAATGTGAGAGGACCCAAACAAATTTGGGTACCTAAAAACAAAGCATAAATTGTTTTGTAGGAATACTCCTCCGATGGTTCATCATGGGTGGTGGATAGTGGATGCACCAATCATATGACCGGAGACAAGAAAATGTTCGAGTCATTCGAGCCAAGCAAAGAAAGAAATGAGTATATCACCTTTGGAGACAATGGAAAAGGCTATGTGTTGGGATATGGTAACATTCCTTTAACTTTTCCGCATTCACTTTCGAAGGTTATGCTTGTGGATAACGTTGACTTCAATTTGTTGTCTATCTCACAACTTTGTGGAATGGGCTACAATTGCTTGTTCAACGACAAGGGTGTGATTGTCTCAAGGAGAAGTGATGGCTCGATTGCTTTTGAGGGTGTGCTCAAAGGGAAGCTTTATGTTGTGGATTTTACCGCGGATAAAGCAAAACTTGACACATGCTTAGTTGCAAAGTCCGACATGGGATGGTTGTGGCATAGACGACTAGCCCATGTCGGTATGAGAAATCTTCACAAACTCCAAAAGGGCGGTCATATCCTTGGACTAACGGATGTTTGCTTTGAGAAAAATAAAATTTGTAGTGCATGTCAAGCCGGAAAACAAGTTGGAGCACCACACCCATCCAAGAACATAGTGACAACTACAAGACCGTTGGAGATGCTACACATGGACCTCTTTGGTCCCATTGCCTACATAAGCATTGGCGGTAACAAATATGGACTTGTTATTGTTGATGATTATTCTCGCTTCACGTGGGTATTCTTTTTGTGTGATAAAGGTGAAGTGAAGGATGTACTCAAGACATTCTTGAAAAGAGCACAAAATGAATTTGAAGTGAAGATCAAGGCCATAAGAAGCGACAACGGTACCGAGTTCAAGAACACTCAAGTTGAAGAGTACCTTGATGAGGAGGGCATCAAGCATGAGTTTTCGGCACCCTACACACCTCAACAAAATGGAGTGGCCGAAAGAAAGAACCGCACTCTCATAGAGATGGCAAGAACCATGCTTGATGAATACAAGACCTCCGATCGTTTTTGGGCCGAAGCAATCAACACCGCATGCCATGCCTCAAACCGGTTGTACCTCCATCGACTCTTGAGGAAAACACCATACGAGCTACTAACCGGTAAAAAGCCTAACATCTCGTACTTTAGAGTTTTTGGGAGCAAATGCTTCATGCTCAACAAGAAACCCAAGACTTCAAAGTTCTCCCCTAAAGTTGATGAAGGTTTCTTGCTTGGGTATGGTTCAAATTGTCACGCCTATCGTGTCTTTAACAAAACCACCGGTTGCGTTGAAGTTTCACGAGACGTGACGTTTGACGAATCTAACGGCTCTCAAGGGGAGCAAGTTGTTATTACCAATGCAGATGTTGAGGCTCCTAGGGAAGCAATCAAAAGAATGGCACTTGGTGATGTGAGACCGCAAGAACCACAAAATAACCAAGATCAACCTCCTCCCTCAAATCAAGACCAACCATGCACAAATCATGATCAAGTTGATCAAGATCAAGAAGTTGGTAATGAAGATCATGCTCAAGCACAAGATGATGAACCCACATCGCATGATCAAGAGGTTGAACAAGACGGCGGCCAAACAAGCTCACATCCACCACACCCAAGAGTGCATCAAAGTGTGCAACGTGATCACCCCGTGGAACAAATTCTTGGTGACATAGAAAAAGGGGTAATCACTCGTTCTCGTGTTTGCAATTTTTGTGAACATTACTCTTTTGTCTCTTCTTTGGAGCCATTTAGAGTAGAAGAAGCACTCGAGGACTCGGATTGGGTGATGGCCATGCAAGAAGAATTGAACAACTTCACAAGAAATGAAGTTTGGACATTAGAAGAAAGACCAAGAGGCAAGAATGTTGTGGGCACCAAGTGGGTGTTCCGCAATAAGCAAAATGAAGACGGTGTTGTAACAAGGAACAAAGCAAGATTGGTGGCAAAAGGATATTCACAAGTAGAAGGATTGGATTTTGATGAAACCTATGCCCCCGTGGCTAGGCTTGAGTCAATAAGAATACTACTTGCCTTTGCCACTCATCACAACTTCAAGTTGTATCAAATGGACGTGAAGAGTGCATTCCTTAACGGACCAATCAAGGAAGAAGTGTACGTGGAGCAACCACCGGGCTTTGAAGACCCCAAGTATCCTAACCACGTGTACAAACTCCATAAGGCGCTCTATGGGCTTAAACAAGCACCAAGAGCATGGTATGAATGCCTTAGGGATTTCCTTTTGAAAAAGGGTTTTGAAATGGGCAAGGCCGATGCAACCCTCTTCACTAAGCGTTTTGATCATGATATATTTGTGTGCCAAATTTATGTCGATGACATAATATTTGGTTCTACTAATCAAATGTTTTGTGATGATTTTAGCAAGATAATGACAAAGAGGTTCGAGATGTCTATGATGGGAGAGTTGACATTCTTTCTAGGATTTCAAGTCAAGCAACTCAAGGAGGGCACCTTCCTATGTCAAGCCAAGTACACTCAAGACATATTGAAGAAGTTTGACATGGACAAGGCAAAGCCCGCCAAGACGCCCATGGCAACAAACGGCCATCTCGACCTCACCAAGAAAGACAAGCCGGTTGATCAAAAGGTTTTTCGCTCTATGATCGGCTCTTTGCTTTACCTTTGTGCATCTAGGCCCGATATCATGCTTAGTGTGTGTATGTGTGCACGTTTCCAAGCCGCTCCTATGGAGTGCCACATGGTGGCCGTTAAAAGAATCTTGAGATATTTGGTGCACACACCCAACCTAGGACTTTGGTACCCCAAGGGTTCAAAGTTCAACCTAATAGGCTATTCCGATGCGGATTATGCCGGGGACAAAGTGGATAGAAAGAGTACCTCCGGGACTTGCCAATTTTTGGGTAGGTCCCTAGTGTCGTGGTCATCCAAGAAACAAAATTCCGTTGCCCTTTCCACGGCCGAAGCGGAGTATGTTGCAGCCGGTAGTTGTTGTGCACAACTATTATGGATGCGACAAACTCTAAGGGACTATGGTTACAAATTGAACCGTGTCCCTCTCCTATGTGACAATGAGAGTGCCATAAAGCTAGCATATAACCCCGTTGAGCATTCGCGCACAAAGCATATAGATATCCGACATCATTTCTTGAGAGATCATTCTATCAAAGGGGATATTGAGGTGAGCCATGTGAAAACCGAAAACCAATTGGCCGATATTTTCACCAAGCCATTAGATGAAAGCCGGTTTTGCTATTTAAGGAGTGAGCTAAATATACTTGACTCTAGTAACGTGGTGTAAAAGCGTGCACATTTGTTTGTTGTCTTATTCGTTTTTGGATCTTAAGTTGAAATGCATGCTTTCAAAAATTAACTAGACTATTTTTGAAAACTTTTATTGGTTCTTGACCAATAGGTCAAAACTTGTCGAAATGTGATCATAGCTTTGCTTGTTGATTGTTTACTGATCACATGATGACAAGATTTCCCTACTAGTCCATCAAAATTATTTTTGAAAAACTCTCCCCAAAATTCCATTCTCTCCTCTCTGTTTTCCCCCATACCGGAAGTTCCGGTAGGGTACCGCTCGAAGTTCCGTCGGGTACGGAGGTTCGACTGGAGGCTCGAACGAGAACTTTTCTCTCGGTCGGAAGTTCCGGTACCCGATGCCGGAAGCTCCGACTAGGAGCTCACCCTCGGGTGTCACCCCCACACCGGAAGTTCCGGTATGCTACCGGAAGTTCCGGTGCGGAGCGCTGACCTAGGGTTTGAGCCCGCACCGGAAGTTCCGGTAGGCTACCGGAAGTTTCGGTGCGGGGCGTCAGATATAAAAGGGGAGCCCGTCCCCTTGAAAGGGACGGCTCCCATTTGAAAACACCCCCACCTTTTTTCAACTTCCCTTTAGGATCTTCATCAACCGAAGGCTCCTCTCAACCTCCGGCGGCGGTCTACGGCAAGCTTCCTCAAGTTCCTTCCCTCCGGTCTTCTTCAAGCTACTAGCTAGAGGAGAAGGTATTCCTCCATTGCCTTCCCTTCTAGATCTAGGGTTAAATCCTTGTATTCTTAGGCCTATTTGATGCTTAGATGGTTCTCTAGCAGTTCTAGAACACTAGCATGCTTCTAGAAAGTAATTCCATTGGCTAGATGTGATTTTTCGCATCGCTAGGGTTAGGGTTGACCCCTACCGGAAGTTCCGGTAGGCTACCGGAAGTTCCGGTATGGGTCACCTTCGACGAGTTAAGGAACCCGTCGGAGGTTCCGGTACCGAGGTACCGGAAGTTTTGGTACCTAGTACCGAAAGTTCCGATACTCTGTACCGGAAGTTCCGACAGGGGCTTTTCTTGTCAGCATCTTTGTAGTATCTCTAGCAATCCACATTGTGTATGTTGCTCCTTACACATGTTTTTCTCTCGTTAGATGACTCGTGGCGGGAAGGCAACCGTGACCAAGCGACCCGCTCCACCGGGTCATGATGACTCCGACACGGACTCGGACTACGATGTCCCGAATCCGCGCCTTGCCAAGAGGCAAGCCACGGGAACCGGTCACCGAGTCCTCCACTCGTGGTCTTGGCCCTGGCGAGGGCAAAGGTCTTGGAGGAGGCAAGGGCAAAGGCACAGCTAGGAGACCTCCTCCCGCTCCGGTGTCTAGTGAAGAAGAAGAAAGTGATGAGGAAGAAGCGGGAAATGTGGGCGGGGATGAGTGGTTTCTCCCCATCGCCCGCAACTTGCGGGAGCATGTCAAGTATGAGCTGCGGTCACCGGTCTGTGACTGGCGGTGCAGGCTACAATGTGCCTTTCTACGGAGATGAGGTGCAAAAATATAGGAGCAAGTGCCCGTGGATCAAGGCTAAGGAAAGGGGTGTGGATGACATTCGGTTTTGGGATCACACCCAAGCCGAGTGGTACAAGGAGGTGCTGAAATTGAAGAACAAGACACATGAGATGAAGTGGATAAATTGGGAGTGGATGGATCGTCGGAATGATCCAATTTTCACACAAATCAAGGCTGAGTGTGCTAGGAGGAACATGGTGGAGCTCATGGGACTTGAGCATCCGTGGAACACAGAGTTGGTGGTTCAGTTCTATGCCACCCTCTGGCTTGAGTTCAATGAAGACTCACAGGAGGATTCCATCATGCATTGGACTCTTGATGGAAACAGATTTCAGGTCACCTATGCTCGGCTTGCACGGATTCTTGGGTTTGGTCATGCAGATGCTATGAGGAGAAATGTGAATGTGTTTGACCCTCCGGATGATGCAGCCTTGGAGTTCATGTATGACGGCCGCTATGCTCACCCCAAGACTATGATCATTGGGACACACTTTGGACTGCACCCCTACTATCGTGTTCGAACAACATGTTCGGATGGACTTTAGATCCTAAGATAGGGGATGCATCCTCTTTGCTTGCGAACTCCAAGAGCACATATGGACTTCGATCATCAACCACTCCTACACTCACAAGGCGAGCCTTCCCTTCGCTCCCTTTATTATGAAGATGATTGAGACTGTCTCTGGGATGCATTTTGTTCATGATAGGGATCACCCCGGACTTCGTCCCAAGAAGTTCCGTCTTCTACCTACTCCTCGGGGTTCCCCGGTGAGACGAGCAGCTCCTCCACCTCCGAGTGCAGCCAGCTATGGATGCCCCACCTACCTCCTCTCGCCGGACTCGCAGCAAGTCCGGTTTTACTAGCTCGGTCCTCAAGTCTATCTTTTGCATGTGCAAGGCTAACGGTGAGGACATCTATGAGATGAGGATGGAGCAGCGGCGCATCAATGAAGGACATCACCGATTCCTCTCTCACTTAGCTCGGCAGCAGCAGCAGCCACCACCTCCTCCCTTGGACCTTGCACCGATTGTACCTCGTCGGTGGGAGGACCCGTGGGCTCCTTATCGGCAGGCCGCGGGAGTGGCAGCACCGGCAGCAGCCCGGGATGTGGATGGCAGTGGTACCGGCAGTGGAGATGATGACAGCACGAGAGGATGTTCCACCCGCCACCGCTCCTCGCTCTTGCGCTCGGATCCCGCTCCATGAGAAAGGCAAGGCGTGGCACGCCCGAGCATGAGGAGGAGAGCGATGAGGAGGACGAGGACGATGATGATGATGATGATGACGAGTGATCCTCTCGTGGGAGTTCCTGTTCTTTTCTCCTTTTTGGTGATGTGTTGCCAAAGGGGGAGAAGAAATTTCTATTTATCTTTATCCGTTTTCATTATGTAATGAACTATGTGATCGTGATGGACAAGTAGTTTGGTTGGAACCTTGGATGATTGTAATAAGTTTAGACTTGTCTTAATTATCTATCTATGTGGTTTGCTTTATACTATGCTCGTTGTGTTGTTGTTTTCTCCTTTTAGATGCATTTGTGTGATGATAAAATGTCATATTGCATTGTTCTTGGTTTATTATTATGGATGCATAGATAAAGGGGAGCTCCTCATAAGTTCGTATCTCTAATGTGCATTTGGTATTGTATAGACCAAGTCTTGAAATTCAATTTCATGCACATATTAAGGGGAGCTCATCTTTTATCTTTGCGAGTTGTGCGTTTTGATTCATCTTTTTAGAAATTTGATTGTATTGGCATCAATCACCAAAAAGGGGGAGATTGAAAGTGCATCTAGGCCCCTCATTTTATTTTGGATGATTGACATCAATACAATTAAATTTGGACTAATGCTTTCATGAGAATGTGTGTAGTGAATATCCAAAGCACGTGAAAGAGTAGCAAGCAAAATCAAAAAGGAGAAAAGAAATGTGAAATGAAATAAAAGAAGAATGTGGAAAAGGCCACTCTCAAAGCTTGTGCCTTGTTTTATTTCTTTGCTTTGAGTCTTAGGGATGCAAATCACAAATTTGGCAAAGAATGGAGATGCTCACAAACTCAAGAAATCCCCTCCGAACCCATTCTTCCCGGACCCATCGGAAGCTCCGGTGTGGTACCGGAGGTTCCGGTAGGCTTACAGAGAGTTCTGCTCTCCGGAAAAGCCATATCGGAAGTTCCGGTCCCCGGTACCGGAAGTTCCGGTAGGCTAACAGAGAGCTTTGCTCTCCGGAAAAGCCATACCGGAAGTTCCGGTCCCCGGTACCGGAAGTTTCGGTAGGCTAACGAGAGCTTTGCTCTCCGGAAAAGCCATACCGGAAGTTCCGGTCCTCGGTACCGAAGTTCCGGTAGGCTAACGAGAGCTTTGAGCTCTCCGGAATGCCATACCGGAAGTTTCGATACGGCACCGGAAGTTCCGGAGCGGTCCAATTTTCAAACCCTAAACCTAAGTACCGGAAGTTCCGGTACTCCACCGAAGTTCCGGTGCGGGCCGAAAATACGAGATCTAACCCTAATTCGACCCATACCGGAAGTTCCGATATCCTATCGGAAGTTCCGGTGCGGGGTTTTCGGACAGAGCTAACGGCTCTTTTTGGGCTGTGGTATATATACCACACCCCTCTCCTCACTCACATCTCTTGCAACATTCCGAACCAAAATACACTTGTGCTTCACTCCACTTGCTCCAAATCCTCTCCAAAAGCAAAAATTCCATCCTTGAGCTAGGATTTGAGTGAGAGACTTCAAGCAAGTGTTTGAGAGACTTGATTCCATTCTTGAGTGTTGGTATTTCTTACGTCACGAATAAATCCGCAAGCGCACGGAATACCGTTGTAGCACTTCACCGGGAGTATTCCAAGGTATCGTATTTATATCCGCGAGGGAACGGAGTATTTCTGCAACAAGGTTAGTTTACCCAAGGACAACCAAGACAACGTAGCAAAATAGGGTCGAGAGGGTGACTCTTATCTATTTATCCTTTAAAGGTAGACGAACGCAAGCTAGACTTGTTTACTTCGGGCACCGTCTTAGGCTTGGTCGCGCAAGCCACTCCGATCTCGAAAGCTCTACTATGTACCCGAACGTGGAGGGTTCCTTTGGATGACGAGGGCTGTCACTTCCTGCCACCTACCTCTACAAACCGTGGGGCACACGGCAAACAAAGGCGATCTCCGGCCTAGACACCACGTCTATGCTATTGACCGCTACTCTAGCCTCGGCCTAGAGCGAGTTCGAGAAAGCTAGAGCACTTCTTGCGAAGCGATGATCCCGTAAACAAGTATAACAAGAATTACGTCTAACAAAGATATGTCACGATAGATAAGTAGATCACCACGTATAAATCACCTAAAAGAGTGTTTACACGCCAAGGTAAAAGGAAAGGAAATACTACTCCACTTTATAAAAGGGAGGAACACTCCTTCCTTTTCCTTGCCCTCTCTCCTATTCTACTAAGATACAAGAGGCCCTTGGCCTAAGGATGAGAATTTTGTCTTCTATCTTGATGTTGGTGGTGTGTTGAGAGAGGGGGTATAGCCCTTTATTTATAGCCTTGGAAGGTCGGCAACTTGGAGGCGGTTCCGGACGTCGGTGGTATTAATTGCGGGTGGAACCGACCTCCGGACGTCGGTGACGAACCGCCGAGAGAAAAGTGGGCCGGGGGGCCCACTGTCGGTTCGGCCGAACCGGTAGGGCGGTTCGGCCGAGCGGCACTAGGCTCCCCGGGCTTGGTTCTTCTGCGGTGCCTTCCTGCTGGCTGTGTGCTTGGCCCAATCCACTTGCTTGGTTTGATGTTGAGGCCCTGTTTTGTGGTTTTGGGCTTTTGGACGATATTCTTTAGTCAGGGAAAATCCGTCGATTGCAAAGTCCATGTTTCGTGCATGTTTTCCCCTGTTTTCATATGAATTGCACCTGCATTCATCATTTCACCAAGACTAGTGGAATTTGTTAGAAATAATCCCTATGTCTATTCTTGGTGATGGTGTTTGATTCAAAAAGATGCAATATGTTGACGGTAAAATTGGACCATAAGGACCGTCAACAAGACCCCCCACACTTAGCTCTTTGCTCGTCCTCGAGTAAAGGTGGGAGCGTAAGTTGAGAGATCTCTCCTCTTAGAGACCTGCACACATGTTATTACAAGCCACACCGTTTTACTTGTGAACATGACGGTGGCTAACATGCATTCTTGGATGATTGATAAGTGGAACAGCTCATGACTCAAGTCACTATACTTTTGCTCACTAAGCACCTTGGGTTTTTGAAAGTTTTGAAAATAAACAACATGACTCCCGCTCCTCTTTGATTCTCTTGAATCGCTCAAAAAGTGTTTTCCTCACCAAGGCATTGTGTTGCCTCTCTTTTTCCTACTTTTTAGGCTTGTATGTGGAGCTCGGTAGGGAATGAGAGAGGCATACTTGTATCACAAATATTGCTAAGCCAAAAGAAAGGATCCATGGAGAAGCCAAGTCATGCAACCTTGATCAAGAAGTGCGTGTGTGTATGGATATGAAAAAGTGACAACTCCTATTGTAATTGACCCCTCTTTATTTTGCATTTTCAAAACATGGCTATCTTTTTATTTTCTTTCTTTTCTTTTCTTGCTCTATGCTTGAGCATCTCTTCTCTTTTTCATTGCTCATCTTTGTGAGCTTTCTTTTCATTGCTCATACGTGTGAGCTTTTCATTGCTCATACGTGTGAGCTTTTCTTTCTACATAGCCATGTCTTGTTTATGCGTGATTGAGAGAGAGAGAGAGGTAAAAAGAGGTGCAAGCGAGGAGTGTCTTTATTTTGGTGGGGGGCTAGCTCCCGGTGTAGGAGTTTAGCCCTTTTTTGGTGGAGTGTACGTGCTCTTGATCAAGAGAGCATGACAAGTTTCTCTCTAGGGTCACTCAATTTTGGTAAAGCTCATTGCAAACACAAGCAGCATATGTATGTAAGTTTTGCAAGGTATGATCGTCATATGGCATTGGTAGGCATTTTTGTATCAAGAGAGGAGCATGAAGCCATGGTATTTTTGTTTTGTGAAATAAAATTCCCAAGGACTCGGTAAGCTAAGCATAAGATCATTTCGTCGAGCCATATCACACTTGCCAATAATCTAGAAAAACATGGGTCCTATGGATTTGATTATTTGTTCACGAGGCAAGTGGTGATGAAGCGAGTAATAAAAAGTGTGCAAGATCATCATGAGAGTATTAGGGAGAGACTTGGGATTTTCAAAGGTATTCAAAAGAAATCTTCCCAAATTTTAGTTGGTCAAGTTTTAGTAATTGTTTTTCGCGTCTCGGAATGAACTTGACAAATAAGGTAGGCAAAAAGGAAGTGTGAGAAACAAACTCAAGTGCCACGAGGAAGCGGGGGCTGAGTGGGACCCACCGAGGTTCGGCCGAACCACCCTCTTGGGTTCGGCCGAGCGCTAGGCCTCACTTGCGCTCTGTTTCGCAGCTTGTGTTTGTGTTGTTTTCCTCGTGATGTTTCTGCGCGCTTCGCGTGTGTTTGTCTTTGCTTTCCGCGATGTCCCCCCCACACTTGCCTTTTTGCTGTTTCCTTCAAAAGATAGACAAAAGACATTTGGAAACAAAATTTGCTCTGCCGGTATGGAAGCCCGGGGAGCACTAATATGATTGAATTAAAACAGTAGGCGTATTACAAAAAGGATCGAAAGATTTCTAAGGTTTATGCGTTCTACGTCCTACTCTTAATCTTTCTTAATTTTCCTCTCCTCCTCCCGCGAGTTTCGCCTTCTCTTCTTCGATCATCTCTAAGGCGAGGTCGTCCTGCGCCCATCCTCCGAGTGAGGGTCTCGATGAGGTCTTCATCCTTCTTCTTCTCCCTCTCGAGGTGGTTGTAGAGGTTACGGAGAACCCCATTCTCTTTTTTGGCGCGCTCTAACTGCCGGCGAAGCTCCTCAATGAGGCGGATAGCGTTGTCGAGTGCTTCGCCTTCTTCAATCCATTCATGGGGCTTCTTCCTTTTGCTGCTGCCGTCCGAGATGTCGGACGAGGCGCTGCTATGTTCGCTCATGATGTAGGAAGTGGAGGAGATGAAAAGATTGGGTGGAGAGGAGAAGTATAAATAGGGGTTTTCTACCCCGAGCGCGCTCGACAAGGTTTTTATTTTCCAGCAGAAAATAAAGAAAGGAGGAAGGAGATATTGGATTTTTGGCAAAAGATGGGCGCCGGGGAGATCGGGCCGGTTCGGCCGAACCACAAAGTGGGGTTCGGCCGGACTGCCTTTTCTTCCTACTGGTTTCCTTCTTTTTTCTGGTTTATTTCTTGCTATATTTATTCAAAGGAAAGTACTGCTACGGGTGATGAAGTAAAACGGGGGATATCATGAGAGATATTTCAAATCAATCAAGTGCATGACATCAAATTCTTTATCTTTATCGGGCTCGAAATAAATTTTAAGGCGCTGACCATTTACCTTAAATATTTTACCTTCGTCGTCTTGAAGTGTGATTGCTCCATGTGACGAGGTGTCAATAACCGTGTATGGTCCGTCCCATTTACTTCTTAATTTTCCATGCCCGAAGAGTTTCACCCGTGAATTGAATAGCAAGACTTTATCTCCAACCTTGAATACCTTTATCTTTATCTTTTTGTCGTGCCACCTTTTTGTCCTTTCTTTGTATATAGCTGAGTTGTGGTAAGCTTTGTCTCTCCATTCTTCTAACTCAGCTATCTCCATTTTCTTTTGCGTCCGGCACCATTAAGGTCCATGTTCTATTTCCGGATGGCCCAATACGCTCGGTGTTCCGTCTCGACGGGTAAATGACATGTTCTCCCGTACACGAGCTGGTATGGGGACATGCCTATGGGTGTCTTATATGCTGTACGGTATGCCCATAGTGCATCGGGTAGCTTGTCCTTCCATCCCTTCCCCATTTCTGTTACGGTCTTTTGCGGGATCCGCTTGATTTGCTTGTTTGAGGTCTCGGCACTGCCTTGGTTTGAGGGTGGTATGGAGTAGCGATATTATGCCTTGATCCAAGTTCTCTTAGGAAGCGTCGGAAGGTCTTATCAATGAAGTGAGACCCTCAGTCGCTTATCACTAGCTTCGGTGTTCCAAACCTCGGGAAGATAATTTCGTGGAACATCCGGCGAGCATGCTTGGCATTTGCGGCCACTGCAAGGCATTGCTTCTACCCACTTAGACACGTAGTCTACCGCCACCAAGATGTATTCGCAGTCATGTGACTTGGTGAACGGTCCCATGAAGTCAATGCCCCATACGTCGAAGAGCTCGACTTGTAAATTGTAGTTGAGGGGCATTGCATCTCTTGCCGTGATGCCTCCAACTCTTTGACATTACGGGCATCGCCGACAAATTCCTTTGTGTCTTCGTACATGGCTGGCCAAAAGAAACCACTTTGCCATATCTTGGCACTGTGTACGAAACACGCCGTAGTGTCCCCGTATGGCGATGCATGGCACTTCTCAATGATTCGTGTGCTCTCGGGTATGGGCACACATCGCCTTAGCAATCCATCGGCGCGGACACGGTAAAGGAAGGGTTCTTCCCATAAGTGACGGCGACTCTCATAGATGAGTCGTTTCTTGCTCTTTCCGGGTGGTACGTACCCCGTTGCCATGAAGTTCACAATGTCGGCGTACCATGGATGTGAGTCCCTTATTAGGAGCAGCATGTCGTCACGTAGGAAATCATTGATGGGTAATTCCTGCAGGTTAGTGAATTGTATACGCGACAAATGATCCGCCACGGAATTTTCTACTCCTTTTTTATCACGGATTTCTACATCAAATTCTTGGAGTAGAAGAACCCATCGTATCAAACGGGGTTTAGCATCCTTCTTATTGAGCAAAAACTTTAAAGCAGCATGATCGGTGTAAACAATGACTTTTGCTCCGAGTCAAGTAGGATCTAAACTTATCAAAAGCAAAAACGACGACAAGGAGCTCTTTTTCGGTGGTAGTGTAATTTAATTGAGCTCCGAGTCAAGGTTTTGCTTGCATAGGAGATTGCATGATGCTTTTTATCTCTAGTTTGGCCAAGAACAGCCCCTACGGCAAAATCACTAGCATCACACATTATCTCAAAAGGCAGCGTCCAATCGGGGGGTTGGATGATTGGCGGCGAGATGAGTGCATTTTTAAGGGTAGTGAAAGCGAGTCATGCATTCATCGATAAACTCAAAGGGTGCATCCTTCGCAAGTAGATTTGTAAGGGGTCTAGCAATTTGAGAGAAATCTTTGATAAAACGACGATAGAACCCCGCATGTCCCGAGAAAGCTGCGAATGCCCCTAATATTCACGGGAGGTGGAAGCTTTTCTATAACTTCTAATTTAGCTTTGTCCACCTCTATCCCCCTTTCGAGAAATTAAATGCCCTAGAACTATGCCTTCTCTAACCATGAAATGGCATTTTTCCCAATTGAGCACTAAATCATTTTCTTGACAACGTTGCAAGACTTTGTCTAAATTTTCTAAACAATGATCAAAGGTTTTTCCATAAACGGAGAAATCATCCATGAATACTTCCATAATCTCTTCGATCATGTCGAGAAAAGATAGACATCATGCAACGTTGAAAAAGCGAGTGCATTGCAAAGCCCAAAGGACATTCGTCGATAGGCGTAAGTTCCATAGGGGCATGTGAAAGTGGTCTTACTTTGATCGTCGGGATGGATGGGGATTTGATGATATCCTGAATACCCATCAAGGAAACAAAAGAAAGAATTATTTGCCGGCCGTTCCAACATCTCATCGATGAAGGGCGGCGGAAAATGATCCTTCTTTGTAGCCTTGTTAAGTTTCCGGTAATCTATGCACATCCTCCATCCCGTGACGGTGCGTTGAGGGATCAACTCATTTTTGTCATTACGGATGACCGTCATTCCTCCCTTCTTGGGTACAACCTGCCTTGGACTCACCCACTCGTTGTGTGGAACAGGGATAGATAATGCCGGCATGTAAAAGTTTTAAGACCTCCTTTTTAACGACCTCCCGCATCGCATTGTTCAACCTCCTTTGAGGTTCCCTAGATGGTGTACTATCGGGGCCTATGGGAATGCGATGGGTGCAAAGAGCGAGGGCTAATTCCCTTGAGGTCTCCAAGCGAGTACCCAAAAACGGAGTGATGTTTTTCTAGCACGGCTAAGAGTTTTGCGGTTTCCTCCTCCGAAAGCTTGTCACTTATGATGACGGGGGTTTCGGGATTTCCGTGAAGAAAAACGTGGCGCAAGCCTGGTGGAAGAGTTTTGAGTTCTACGGGAGGTGGCGTAGGTGTAAAAGTTTCGGGCAGCTCAAAAGTTTCCGCCGAATCATCCTCTTCCAAAATGAAATCAAGAGCATCTTCATCCAAGGATGATTCGGGGTTTTCATGAGGAAAAATTGCCATAACCTCCTCCATGCATTCTTCTTCCACAAGCGGCTCCTCGGCAAAAGAGTTTTGTGCATGAATGATAGGAAGAGAAAAAGTTTTCTTGCCGAGGGTGAAGTCTAAGGTTCCTAAAGGTGATATCCCTAAGAAAAGCTTTTCTATGGGATGACCAGACCAAAACATCGAAATCCAAGATTCGAAAACGTGAAAGTCCGGGGAAACCTTTGCTTCATTATGCTTAATGCAAACATCTCTAATGATCCCCAAACTCTCAAAAAATTGCCCCGGTGAGGCTTTAAGGAGTTTGTCGAGAAGGTGCCCATGTCTCGTTTCCAAATAAAGTTGAAGCAAAAGATTCGGACATGATGTTGGCACCTACTAGAGGATTATAGAGAATATCTACCATTACTCCCCGAATTGAGCCACGAATGGTTGATCTAGGATGATCAAGTCGAAGAACTTCAGAAGAAAGTTCGTTTTCTATCAACCATTCATCACTCATGATTGCTTTGTCAACTTCCGAACAGTTTTTAAGAGAATAGATTTTTCAATAGGTTCGGGAGTTGGTGCGAGGAGTGCTTGGTTTCTTTTGATAGGAGTAGTTCAAGGTGTTTCCAAAATCTTCAAAAATTTCTTCCTTGAACTCAAATGGGAACTCAAGAGGTTCATCTTCCTCTATCATTGTTCTTGTGTTAGATGAGGACTCGAGTGCTAGGTGCTCCATCATGGGCACCAAGTGCTTGTGTCTCTTGCACAACGAGTTCCTCATCTTCGACTCCGGCTCTACGAGTAAGTCGGCGGAAAAAGGTGTGTTTTCCACAATTCGATCCAAAAGTTCGTGTGCTTCCGCTATGGTCTTATGAGAAAAAGATCCACCCGCGGCCGTGTCAAGATAAAGTGCGGTATCGTTGCTCAATCCCGAATAAAAGTGTTGTAATAAAACGGGTTCGGGGAGCAACAATTCTAGTCCGGAGTACGGTAGAGAACGAGAACCGAATCCATGCCGCGCTCAAGGTTTCCTTTTCTTCTTGTCGAAAGCTTATTATTTCCGCTCGTAGAGAAGTGATACGAGACACGGGGAAGAATGCTAGACAAAATTTGTCTCGCAATTCTTTCCAATCACCGTTCACTCTCTTAGCGGTGTAAGTGTACCATTGCTTCGCCTTCTCATTGAGAGAGAAGGGAAACAACTTCCACTTCAATGTTTCTTGTGTCATGCCATGGATCGGTCGGCATGAACACAAATGTTCAAACTCTCGCAAGTGTTCATAAGGATTTTCATGTTTAAAACCCGAAAAGGATAAACCTCTAATCATCGAAATGTAATCGGGGGAGAACTCATAGCCAGGTGAAGAAATAGGTTGTGATGATGATGGTGGCTCTAAGAGTTCACCCCGTGGAGTGGAGAAAGATTGGATGGTTGGGTGTGACTCCATGATATGTTTTTGTGAAATTTTGAATGTAAGGAAAAATAAAAACAGAACGGTAAGTAAGATAGATTACGAGGGCAAACCTGATTCGTTACAAAGATAACAACCGCTCCCCGAGCAACGGCGCCGGAAATGCTTGTTGGTATTTCTTACGTCACGAATAAATCCGCAAGCGCACGGAATACCGTTGTAGCACTTCACCGGGAGTATTCCAAGGTATCGTATTTATATCCGCGAGGGAACGGAGTATTTCTGCAACAAGGTTAGTTTACCCAAGGACAACCAAGACAACGTAGCAAAATAGGGTCGAGAGGGTGACTCTTATCTATTTATCCTTTAAAGGTAGACGAACGCAAGCTAGACTTGTTTACTTCGGGCACCGTCTTAGGCTTGGTCTGCCAAGCCACTCCGGTCTACGAAAGCTCTACTATGTACCCGAACGTGGAGGGTTCCTTTGGATGACGGGGCTGTCACTTCCTGCCACCTACCTCTACAAACCGTGGGGCACACGGCAAACAAAGGCGATCTCCGGCCCTAGACACCACGTCTATGCTATTGACCGCTACTCTAGCCTCGGCCTAGAGCTGAGTTCGAGAAAGCTAGAGCACTTCTTGCGAAGCGATGATCCCGTAAACAAGTATAACAAGAATTACGTCTAACAAAGATATGTCACGATAGATAAGTAGATCACCACGTATAAATCACCTAAAAGAGTGTTTACACGCCAAGGTAAAAGGAAAGGAAATACTACTCCACTTTATAAAAGGGAGGAACACTCCTTCCTTTTCCTTGCCCTCTCTCCTATTCTACTAAGATACAAGAGGCCCTTGGCCTAAGGATGAGAATTTTGTCTTCTATCTTGATGTTGGTGGTGTGTTGAGAGAGGGGGTATAGCCCTTTATTTATAGCCTTGGAAGGTCGGCAACTTGGAGGCGGTTCCAGGACGTCGGTGGTATTAATTGCAGGTGGAACCGACCTCCGGACGTCGGTGACGAACCGCCGAGAGAAAAGTGGGCCGGGGGGCCCACTGTCGGTTCGGCCGAACCGGTAGGGCGGTTCGGCCGAGCGCACTGGGCTCCCACGGGCTTGGTTCTTCTCTGGTGCCTTCCTGCTGGCTGTGTCTTGGCCCAATCCACTTGCTTGGTTTGATGTTGAGGCCCTGTTTTGTGGTTTTGGGCTTTTGGACGATATTCTTTAGTCGGGGAAAATCCGTCGATTGCAAAGTCCATGTTTCGTGCATGTTTTCCCCTGTTTTCATATGAATTGCACCTGCATTCATCATTTCACCAAGACTAGTGGAATTTGTTAGAAATAATCCCTATGTCTATTCTTGGTGATGGTGTTTGATTCAAAAAGATGCAATATGTTGACGGTAAAATTGGACCATAAGGACCGTCAACATTGAGCATCTTCACTCCCGTCAAGCTTGTGATTTGGATTTGTTACTCTTGGAGCTTTGAGCTCCTAGACGGCTAGGCGTGCTCGTGAGCTCCCAACTTGTGTGGTGACGCCGAGAAGTTTGTATTGCCCGTCCGGAAGGGACTTTGATAGTGGAAAACTCAAGCTCAACCTTGAGGGACTTTGATAGTGGAAAACTCAAGCTCAACCCAGTCCTTGGTGGACTTTCTCAACGGAGACGTAGAGTCCTTGGTGGGCTTGAACTTCGATGAAAAATCCGTGTCTCTTGTGCTCCCTCTTTTACTTAAGTGCGTTGTTGTTTAAATTCACTAGGTTGCTTGTTAGTTTCCTTTGTGCCATTAAATTGCTAGAATTGCATAGGGTTGTTTCTTTCTTTCTTGCAAGCACTAGAATTGTGTAGGGTTTAATTCCGCATTTATCACCCTGCACCGGAAGTTCCGGTACCCGACCGGAAGTTCCGGTATTTGATGGTTTCGTCTTAGTGTTAATTCGCAGAAATTTTTAGGTTCGCCTATTCACCCCCCTCTAGGCGACTTTCAATTGGTATCGAGTGGGTATCTTCGTTGAAGCCTCACCGCTTGAAGATTAAAGATGGCGAATGAGAAAGATGCAATGACGAGTGGTAGTGGTGGTGGTGAAGGACCACCTAAGGTAATCGGTGAAGAAAGGCATGAGAACTCACCGGGTGATGCTAGAAATGGAAGTGGAAAAGAAATTGCCAAGGATGGACATGTGCCAAGTGCTTTGCCAATAAGCTACAACAAAACACCATACTCCTATAGTGATGGAAGAGATGAGCATATTGGACCCGGCTCAGGAAGGCTACCATATTTTGATGGTCAATACTTTGATCATTGGAAAACAAAGATGCTACTACATTTGGACTCAATGCATCAAAATGTGAGAAGTGTGACTCAAAATGGATTCTTGTGGGAATGTAGAAGCAAGCCAACCGCACAAGATTTGTTCAATGTGAGATGCAATGTGACGGCGGCAAGTGCTCACTAAAATTACTATTTTTGAATACCCTTCATGATTATGCAAAAATATTGGTATGGTTGTGTTAACATTTTTGAAGTGTGCATTATAATCTATGGGCAATATTGAGTGCATTTGCATATGAGTTAAATATTGCAATATGGCTATATGTCATTCTATGCACATTTTAACATAGCACCTTATAAACAGAAATCAAACAATAAAACATTTCTAAATATAATTCTCATGATGAAACATGATTTTTCTTATGATTGAGCACCGAAGCAAATAGATTTCATTTTTACACATTTATTGAAAATAGAGCACTTTTCCCTTTTAATCAATTATGGCATTTATGCATCGGGAGGCTATCATTTAAACAAGTAACCCTACAATACTCACTGAACATAGCATCTTTGTTGAAACATAATTTAGCTCATGATTGAGCACCATAAGCAATTAAATGGATATTTAAATATGCATTTTCCTATTAAGCAATGGTAGTGCTTTAAACACTATATGAACAATATAACCAAAATGATGCCAATATGATCAAATTCGCAAAACTTACGCAAAATATGGTGGAACATGTCAGTAAGAGTGATGGGACCAATTTTGGTGAAGATCTACTACTTAAAACATTTAATTTATGGTCATTTTAGTGCTTAACGTGATAGCATCTTAAAGTACTCGGAACTTTAATTTTCACCATAGAAACTACTTGGAAATTGGGTCCATTACAAAGGACACTTCTCAAGCTTTCCAAAAAGTCCTTATTTGCCTAAATCCAAGATTCCTAGCAAAAGTTATAAATTTAATAAAATCTAATGTTTCTCTGGTTAGTTAACGTCTTAGCATTTTAAAGTACTTGAAACTTTAATTTTTATCATAGAACCCTATATGGTAACTAGTCCAATTGCAAAGTACACTTCTCAAGCTTTCTAGAAACTATCTATTCACATACTTCGGAGCTTCCTACTGAAAGTTATTGAATTTTGGATTTCCTTGAAAGTTCACTAATGTTACAAAAATGCCACCGTGATTCAAAATTGGCTAAGGGTGTGTTTGGTTGGGTTGTGATCTGTGAAAAAGCTGCAGTGGGCTGTGAAAAAAGTAGCTATAGGTTATGAGTCTGTGAGAAAGCTGAAAGCCGTTTGGTAAAACAGCTGTGGCTTTTCGAAATTTACTAGCTGAAAGTCCTAGTTATCATCATATATACCATCATATATACGTACATATATACATACAAATATATGTATAATGTAATACGTACATATATATATAATGTAACACCCGAATTTCAAATTATGGGTTGTGCTTAAAATTCACTAAATTTTAAAACTTTTTGAAGTATATTATGAAATCTATCTAAAGGTTAATATTTGAATTATATTTTGTTTCTTCTTCAAGAGAAAGAGTTATTCTAAACTCAACAAAAGTAATATAAGTTATTTTGCTTATAAAGTAAAGCTTGTTAATTTTTTACTAATGTATCTCTGGTTTGTTTTGGATTATGAAAATGATTTATTGAAAAAAAATACATATTTGATTTACTGAATTTATATTATTTTGGAAAGAATGAAGTTTTACACAAGGTATTTTTTTCGTCGCAAGAAAAAGAGAAGTGTGTTATCCTTTTATGTGAACTAAAGATGTTATTTTTGAAAAATAAATAAAGTTTGATCTATAGAAACATTTATTTAAGAAATACTTTTGATTTATGGAGGTAATCTATTTTAAGGAAATAATTTGTTGAAAATAAATTATTGAACAATTATATGTGATTTATGAAAATAAGATTATTTCAAAAAGTAATATTTTATATAAGATTATTCTAGAAGGCAATGTTTTATATAAGTTATTTTCTCTTTGAAAACAAAATGAAAGCTTTATTATTTCATGTGAGAAAAAGGAGTTATTTCCAAAACTAATTAGAGTTTGATTTACAAAAGTCTGTTAAAATATATTTGATTTATGGTTCAAATACTTTAAATGTGTGAAAAGGATTTATCAAATAAATGTATTTGATTTATGCAAATGTTTACTTAATAAATGTAATAGATCTATGAAAATAGTTTCTTTTATCAACACATGGGGTTTTTAAAAGTATTTTATTTTGTTTTGGCTCCAAGGCATTTCCAAACTATTAAAATGTTTATCTTCAATTGATAAAAGTTTGGCTTTAAAAAGACAATTTAAGAACCCTTTTCTTTTATGCAAAAGCATATTATTTTCTAAATTTAATTGATTAAAATAGATTATATTTTGGCTGAAATGCATGCATGTTGACTAGTTACATTTGGTCTTTATTGTGTGAAAATTTCATTTGAAAATTCGAGTAGAATTCATTCGTTGTTTAGTTTGCTACTAGAAATAGAAAAAGAAATAAAACCCTCGGCTGGCCATGGGCCACTTTTCTCCTGGCCCAACTCTCTTCTCCCTCCCTTTGCTCTCCTTTCTCGGCTCTGCTAATCGCCGCGGCCCACTAGCAACCAGCCGGCCGCAAGCCCCGTAGGCCCGCGCACACCCTGGCCCATAGGCACCGCCCGGAGCCCGAGCCGCGCGCCGCACGGAACCCTAACCGCGCTACCGTGTCCGAATCAACCTTGTCACCCTCGACGTGCGCGCCACGACAACCTCGTGACCCGCACCCTATAAATCGGGGATCCCCGCGCCTCGTGCCGCGTTTTCCCCAAGCCCGCAACCCTGTCGTACCCACGACCGAGCGCCGCCGCTTCCATCGCCGTCTTCCCCACAAGGCCGTCAACCGCCGACGAGACGCCGGCTCGGGTCACCGCGACCGGACGTCGACCTTGCCCGAGCTAAGCCGCCTCCACCGGCTCTAACGCGACGAATAACGGCCGCCCGAGGAGCTTCCGCACCATCGCCTAACGTAGGCGCCTCCACCTCGCCGTCGTGAAGCCACTTCCGACCTTTTCCACGCCTGTGCGACACGCCGGTGAGCCTCCCCACGACTTCCTCCTTCTTTTCGACTAACCACGGCGAGAATCCGAGCTCCCTAGCCGGAGATCGAAGCGAGCTCCGGCGAGTTGCCGCCGTGTAACCCGCCGCCGACCGATTCTTCCCAGCGGAGCTTCCGCAACCATCCGATCTAGCTCGAGCGGCCGAGATTAAAAGACCCCGAAGGGTTATGAGTCTCGGTCCACGGTGGACCCGTGGATCGAGCCCTCGTCATGGTCCATAGAGCCATGGATCCGATTACGAAATTATAGATTTATTTTAAATTCGTTATTTCCCGATTAATTGGTAGTTTTGCACATAGGTCCCTGTAGTTTATTTAAATCACCTTTAAACCCTCTGTTTTTACATAATCAACCCTAGGTTTAAGTTTAATTATGTTTTAACCCATGCACGTAGCATAGGATTAGTAACTTTTGCAATGTAGCCCTCGAACTTATTTTTAATTATGTTTAGGTCCAGTAAATTTTACAAAAACAACCCAATGTTTTTCATAAATTATATTTTAGTCTAGAACTTTTACATTTTTTACCCTATATTTTTTGCAAATTACAAATAGGTCCCTGGACTTGGTTGTTTTACATATGGACCCCTATAGTTTTATTATTTCACGTTTAAGTCCTTATCTTTTTCAAAAGGAGCCTTAGCCTTCATTTTAAATCTGTTTTTGTCCTAATCTTTTTCGTTAAGACTTTTTGTTAATTGTTAAACTATTTTTAAGTCCTTAAGCCATATTTATTTCAATGTTTTAATTATGTCCTTTTTACATAAAAAACCCCGGGCTTTTAGAAAATTACATTTTAACTCATGTTTACTCAAACGACACTAAATCATGATCTTTTGCAAAGTCAATCCTGGTGTTTTATGAACTTATATTTTTAGCCCTTAGCCTTTTACACTTTAGTCCCTAAATTTTTCTATATTTACAAAACAGTCCTTAAAATTGTTGCTTTTACATTTTAAACCCTGGATCTTCAATTGCTCATAACTTTTTGCTCGTAACTCCGATTAAGACGAATCTTGTGCTCACGCGATCATAGCGACGTGTACTATTCATTAGTACTATTTTCATAGTTACTAGGTATTGTTTGGTGTACTGTTTCTTAGTTGCTTGTACGCTTGTTTCTTGCATGTTTTATATCGGTGTGACGTTAAATAGAAGAACGTACATTTCGAAGAACTCAAGAGAAAGACTTGAAGACATGAGCAACAACAAAGGGAAACAGGCAAGTGTCCTTGATGCGCATTGCGCCTACTTCTTTACTATCTGAATTTACTTTATGCATTGCATTTAGTTTGAATCCTATTGTGTCATATCCTATTCCATATTATTTCCTTGTCGCCTTGGTTTTGGGTGTAGTATTATAGTATGGGTACGTCATTGCTTAGTTGCTTGATAATGGGGTTCACAATTGAACTAAATGCTAATCTTGACTAATTATCCACTTGAACATAATGATCAATGAACTGGTAAGGCTTTTTAGCAACATGGAACTTAGGTGATCCCGATAGGAGGATTGTCGATGATGGTGCAGGTGAACACCGTTAGTTGTGGTGGTACCTGTTTGGGATCATAAGGACCGGTTCTTGGAGCGGCAATCCAGGACTTCCGCACAAAGCACGTGGCTGATAATGGGTAGGTAAGGTTTAGTACCAAGGTAACTTCCCCGGTTCTCCGAGCGTCGAGGAAGGATGAAGGAAGGTGTCTTCGGATTCGGGCGAGGGAAGGCAGAGTACTTGAAGCCACGGTGCAAGAGGGGCCCCTGGGTGATGCGTCACTTTGATGGCGGCGAAACCTTAGCATGGGCGTTTTGCAAGTCGGGAAGTCCTTTGAAAGACCTTGCGGTGATTTCTTGGCCTCACATCTAAGGAAGTGTACTTGGTATAATGGAGGTTTTAGTCACCGACGGGTGATGGAATCACCGACCTGTGGGTAAAGTTGTGCCACCTTTACGAGTGTAAAAGCTGTTATTAACGATCGTGTTCACGGTCACGAACGGCCTGGATCCTCACGAGAACTAGAGGGCATGGACGGGTGGAGTAACTCGTAGGATGCTACGGGCGGGGTAACGTGTAGTGTGGTTTGCTACGAGGCGGGGTAACTCGTAGTGTGGTTGGCTACGGGCGGGGTAACTCTGTAGGTGTGGTTTGCTTGCAAGTAGGGTAGCTTGCGGTGGTTGACGAGTGGGGTAGCTTTGTTGGTTCATATTCACTTAGTAAATAGGTTGCTTTAATTAATTTGACTAGTGTAGGTGTTTCCTATTGCAAACCATGTGTTGGCCTTCCTTTTATTCAGCTTGCATATCATATATTTTCCATACTTGCTTGAGTGCTCCATGTACTCACCCTTGCTATTTTCCTTTTTGGCTTTTTGCTACCAACTACTGCTGCTCGGAAGATGGAGAAGACCACCGATGAGAAAGGTCTAGGCGTGCGAATCCCCGGTCGATCGCCTCGTGGTGTTATGGAGTCTTCCGCTAGCGTATATTGTATTTAGTCCTTTGAGACAATATCGATGTAAGTATTCGATTTATTAAAGACGTTGTTCTTTTACCACATTATTTGTCCTGTGTGAGTGAAAACTTGTTCCCGGGGACGCATACGGATGCATTACTGTTTTGGTCGTTAAAACCGGGTGTGACATATAATAAGTTTTATATTTATACATTTATTTCTATCGTATATATAATATAACATATATATAGATAAATATATGTATATATACATTTATATACATTTGAGATATATATATATATATATATATATATAATATATTTTATATGTATATATTTATTTATATCATATATATAATATAACATATATATATGTATATAAATAAATAGATAAACATATATATGGATACATACATATACATATGAATAAAATATATATTTCTACATATAAACATTATATACATATATTTATTTATTTACATGTATCTTATACATATAAACACACACACACACACACATATATATATATATATATATATAAGATATATATATAAATACATAATATTTATATAAATAAATAAAAGTCATATAACATATATATTACATGTATATATATACATATGTAGGTAATTTCTTTAAACTTGTGAAAGTCAAAGCCGAAAAAGCACCTTCACACCTGCTTCGAGAAATGAACTAGCAAAAAGTCTGCTTTTGGCTTTGGCTTTTGTTGGCAACCAACCCCTTTGGTTGGGCTACGGCTTTTTGGAAAAGCCAAAGCCAGAAAAAACCCAACCAAACACACGCGGCGGTTCCTCGTCGGAGGAGGGCGGCGCCGCTCGCCGAAGTTGGGCCGGGGTTGTCTATTGGAGCTAGGTTTGGCCACCTGTGCATGATTTTACGTGGCCGATCGAGTGGTGCGAGCGGCCAAGGCGATGAGAGACAAATATTTGAACAGTTTTGTGAAGAACAAGCTGAGGAATAGAACGAGGAATTGAATAGTTATTTGTAGCGTGGCAATCGTAGCCACCATTGGTCAGCCCGCAGCTGATGAGCTCCCCAACGGTGGCTATAGCTAAGGATGTCCATTCACGGTTTGTAGAAACCGGACATCAAACCATCATGCTGCAGCATACATATGAATGAACAGTAACTATACAGATGAACAATGCCTGTAGTTCTCCGCTCGCCTGCCGGTTTCGTCACCGGTTTCCTGAAGCCGTGAATGAAACATCCCTAGCTAGTGGAGGCAGACCATTGGAGAAAAGAGCAGAGGTCACGGGTCGGATGACATATCCAGGAAGTAGCAGGCGTGCAGGTTATTTGCAGCCTCACACTGAGGAAAAGGCTCGTTGTGCTTGCTAACTTGAGCCTTGTTCGTTTCCTACCCTCTAAAATTTAAGACTGTCACATCAAAGAGAATCTTACTATTTATGAATATTTCGATTAATTTAATGACAAAAACCCTATTGACAGATTGGTGCTAATTTTCGAGATGAATCTAATGAGCTTAATTAATTTAGTTTTGCTAAAGTAATGCTACAGATAACCAGTCTTTTAATCATGACTTAATTAACCTCATTAGATTCGTCTCGTAAATTAGTCTAGAGGTCCTGTAATTTATTTTATAATTAAACTTTATTTAATACTCCTAAATAGTAAGATTCTTTTTGATGTGATAATGCTAAAGTTTAGACTCAGGAAACGAACACACCCTTGAACGCAAACTCGCAACCTAGTGCACGGGCTCCTCCTCCTGAAACTTCCTGAACCGGCCTTGTCCCCACGCAACAAGGCAAGAACGACCTCAGTGTTTCCATTTCCTGGCAAGGGCGTTGCCTGTCATCCAGACCCTTAATTTTTATGAGCTGTTATGGGGATATGTGCCTGGCTGTGGCAGGGTCTTGTATTTCTCTTCTGTTAGAATTTTTTTAGCCCGTATAAGGAAGAGAGAGGGGACACTGACCATGGTATTGTCAGAAAGCCGTCAGCAGCTTAAGGCAGACCAGCACTCGGCGCTCTCCTCTTTCAAAATTTGAACGTGGTACATAATCATCCAAGAAAATGAACTGCCAATCCTGTACCACTACACAGTAGTACCCGAACTTGGCACTGAATCATGCTTTAACCGAGGTACTTAGTCATGGGAGAAAATGTACCAGCATCCAAAGAATATTGTTCTTTAAGCTAGAATTTTTAAAAGCTATCACATATCTCAGAAGATTTTACAATGTACCACAAAATTTCAGAAAATGTACCGGAACAAATATTTACTGCTAGTAGAATTTTGTACATCCTTTTTGCAAGGAAAATTGAGACCTGACACTATATGTAGAGTACCAATCTTGTACCTTCCATGAGCACCTCTTCTACACTTCAAATTTTGAACCTCAATGAAAAAATGAACAAGATTTACAAGGTACCACAAATTTCAGAAATAAAGACATTATGCTTCTTAAGGTTCTCATCGTTTCAAATTTTGAACCTCCACTAAAAAGAACACAAGATTTATATGGTACCACAGATTTTAGAAATTTTTATATCAGAATTATTGGTAGAATTTTGTACATCTTTTTTCAACCAAAAATAGAGATCTAATGTTACCTGTACCTCACATGAGCATGAACATCAAGAACACAAGATATATGTGGGAAATATAATGCTCACTTCAAGAAACTCATGAAACAAAAAATAAACAAGGATTACACACAAGTCCGAACCAAATGGAGTACAATTCAAAACACATTCTCACAAGCAAGCATGGTGAGAAGTGTATTATGCATTTCTGCCCAAGGAACATGTACAACAAGGTGAAATAAGAACGTTGTACCCCATCCCTGCACTTCGAAAAAATATCCTTTTATGTACTAATTTATTTGCTCAACAAAAATGAAGAGGATCCAAAGCACATACACCCAAGCATTGAAGTAACAACAAATTTTTTCTGCACAAGCAAAACGGCAAAGAGATTCAGCATGTACATCCAGCCAAATATCCGATCGGCAACAGCATCCAGCAAGAAAAAAAAACTACTACTATTTCTTCATTACCTTTGCCGCACCCGCACTTTCTTCGTCATCAATGGCTCCGCTGCCTAGCACTTGAACATCAAGAGAAACAGCAGCGAACATATCGAGATGCTTCCGGTCTTGCGTAGGGGCCTTGGATGCCTGCATCTGACTTGAGGTCGATGTTATCCGTGGTGCAGCAATAGCTGCCTGGCCGCCGCGCGGATCTCTGGCTGTCCATGGTGCAGCAGCAGTTGCGTGGGACCACGCAGAAGTCCGGCCGTCAGTGGGTGCAGCAGCAGCTGCGCGGGGGCCGCAGGGAGCTCCGGTTGTCGGTGGTGCGGCAGCAACTGTGTGGAACCACGCGGAACTCGGCCGTGGGTGGTACAGCAGCAACTGCGTCGGGGCCGCACGGAGCTCCGGTCGTCGCCAAGGGGAGCACTGCTCCGGCGAGGCGAGCCGGATCCGGTGAAGGGAGGGTTGGATCCGGTTGCTCCTACTCGGATCCGGCCAGAGGAGAAGCAGATCTAGCATGAGAGGACCAGATCCGTGCACCGCAACCCAACCTCACCGATGCTAAAAAGAGGAAAGATGAGGATACGATGACTGTCATGGGCTCTGTGAGGTCGCCGTCGACCGGATCTTGAGGCAGCCCCGCTCGGGCCACCGAATCCAGACACCTGCCGTCGCCGACACCGGAGGGGAGGGAGATGAGGATGCGGCGGCCATAGGCTCCGCGCGGCGGTGCGACCGTCGTGGGCTCCGCGCCCGCTGCCGACCAGATCTGGAGGAGAGAACGACGCGGCGGCGAAAACTAAAAAGCGAGGAAGAATGACGAGAAGAGAGGAGCGGGGTATCAAATATATTTTGTACACCTTATTCTCGGCCCCACCGTACATATATTTTTACTGTGCGTATTTCTATCTATACCGACCAACTCACCTGCCAACCCCGCAACGGCTCGTATCCCGAAGTCCGGATCGAACGGTACAGCATCCGGAAAATGCATTTGCCAGGAGATAGAATGTCATATTAAGCTCCGCACGACGGACAAGATGAGGAGCCCTTAGAAAACAAGAACAGAGGAGCACGGAAGAGAAGACGACATAGTTACACATATAAGTGCCTCCAGAGAACAATAAATAGGAGTTCGAGTGCCTGTGTGTGGATCATGTTTTGTTAGATGGCATAATTTGGAGTAAAAAATTCGTTTTGTTGGCCGTCTTCCGTGTTTTGATCTTTTTTCTCCACGAGATCATGCTTTATCAATATGTGAAGTATTTTTATGTGATCACGAATTTTGATGAGCATGGATCAAAGACTATCATCTCCTCTACCAACCGATTATTCTCCTGTACGTCTACATCCTTCCGAGTAATAGGAGCACGAGAGGCATTCAAATTTATTTGCCTAGCAACGCACCCTCTAGACTTGCTCGTGATACTTGTCGGTGTTCGGACCACCGATCGTAGAATTTGTCCCGGGGTTGCGCGTTTTAGGCCGGATGGTGCACAAGGGAAGACACGAAGGGTTTAGGCTGGTTCGGGAAAGCTCCCTACGTCCGGCGCACGGGGGGGGGTGGTTGTCTCGCGGCGTCGTGTTCCTTGCGCCAAGATGAGAATACGGGTACGAAATGGTGGGAGAGGAGCGTGCTCCAAGTCCCGTGCGAAAATGTGTTGTGTCGTGTTGAAGACGATGGTCTCGTCGTGCATAGAAGAGTTTCACCCCTTTATAGTCACAGGGGTGGGACTCGAGTTACAAGAGAGAGAGAGAAGAGAGAGAAATGGTCGAGCTTCGGCGTTATCCAATCAACCTCCTCGTCTACGTTCCGTCGGGGTTGATCGAGCGGTCGCGTCGTTCCCGTAGCGACGAGCGTCAAGGTGGAGTGTCCCGCAATCGGGGAGCCACGGGCGGTGCTCGTTCGCAGAGTGGTTGGATTTAGACACGCCATACCCGTCCTTTTCTATCGGGCGTGATGATGCTTTGGATACGGTCGGGGTACGGGAGTGGTTGTCTTTCCGAGTCGAGCTTGCGGGGAAGGTCGTGCGAGACGGGGCGTAGCTCGAGCTCGACCTTGGGCTACACCGTTCGACGGGCGTGACGGGGAATCGTACGCTCGTACGTTTACGGGCAGCGGCTCCTCTTGGAGCCTACGGTCCACGCCAACTCCCGCCAATCCACATGAACGGGACGTCCCATCGGCGTGCCCGACGGGAGCAGGTGGCGGCGGGAGGGATGGGCTCACGCTTCCCTCCAATGATTCCCGAGCCGAGCCCACGTGGACGCCGGGCGGTTGGAATTAAATGCGGTTGGTGGTCGAGTCGTGAGGTCGAGTGCGAGGGTCGAGACGCCAAGGTCGTGCGGGACGGAGCCCTTCGACCAAGACGCCAAGGTCGTGCGGGACGGAACCCCTCGACCAAGACGTCAAGGTCGTGCGGGACGGACATCCTTGAGTAAGGCGCCGGGGTCGCTCCCTAATCGGCCATACGGACGTGGGCCGGCCTCCGGTGATGTCGTGGTCGTGTTAACCCTCCGTTGGGTAGGTCCGGACGCCGCCACGTGGCGGCGTTAATCTTTTCCCCGACGGTAGCCTCGAGCCCCGGGTGAGTCAAGGACTCGTCCGGGGATCTTCACAAGAGGTAGGGGTCGTCCTCATGTGCTCTTCGTGGGAGGTGTTTTCTCCACCGGGTGCACGCGAGCGCGTCCGGTGGACGGTAGCCCCGAGCCGGGGGATAAGTCGTAGACATATGCCTTGGCCGAGACGTTTTGTCGAGATGCGGTCCCGCCGTCGGACCTCGTATTCGCGATGCCGGTCCCCGAGCCTTCCGCACGTTGCGAATGGCCGATCGAGAGATGTTT
Organism: Chloris gayana; assembly: GCA_031894775.1. NCBI lineage: Eukaryota > Viridiplantae > Streptophyta > Magnoliopsida > Poales > Poaceae > Chloris > Chloris gayana. The sequence goes on from JAUNZO010004316.1 coordinate 402,525, forward strand.
CGTCTTTTGTCGTCTTCCCCGTCCGTGTCGCGTTCGTACGATGGAGGGTAGAGCGGATCCACGATTCGCCCGGAAGGGCCGGCACGCGGGGCTCGGGGAGCTCGATAACGGGAAAAGTTCGAGCGGAGTTGCGGTTTCTCGTCGGGGAGATTTCGTCGGGCCCGTTGGGGGACAACTCCATGAATCCGTGCGTCACCTTCGATTGGGACCCAAAACCGTTCGATGGGTTTCGGGGCTCGATGCCTCTCTACGATGAGATTCCCCTTAGTCGAGGTCGACCGGGACTCGAACGTGTTAGTCGATGCCCGTTGCGCTTGCGCACGTGGGTCGCGGCCGTTAGGCGGGCCCATCGACGTCACTCCCCGGCTCGAGAAATACTTGCTCGAGGCGGCCGCCTAACCCTTCGGACGGGCCAGCCTTGGAACCTCGGCGAGGTGGGGCCGTCGAGACGGTTTTCAGCCTCTTATCCCCTCTTACCTTCGAGGTCGAGCCTCGGTCGGTCGAGCCCGGAGGTCGAGCACTCGACCTTGACGGAAGTCGAGTAGAGGTCGAACCGCCCCTTCGGGGTGTGTGCCCTTTCTCGTCTCTGCATGTGTAACAACTCTCGGAAAAATAATGCATTTCATGTCATCATGCGCATTTCATCCCATCATTTCAATTGTGAAGATATTAAATTTTATGTTACGCACATACACATAAAATAACAAAATAGATAAAGAAGAAAGGAAGTGTTTAAAAAGAAATAAAATAAGCATAAAATTCATGTTTAATATTTTCCATGGCTCAAACATTATAAATAAAGATTTATGAAAATGTCCTGAAAGTATTTTGTCTGTGTAAAAATATTTACAAGAAATAAACAAAACTCCTTTTATTAGTTTAGCTATGAATTTTGATTCAAAAATAAATTGGAATTTCTATCCGGACTTAACAGGAAAAGTGTCTAAAATATTTTTAATAACACCCCGAAAAATTTGGAAATTTTTGGAGCTCGGGAAGATCACTTTTTAATTTCGCGAAAAGAGAAGGGCCTTTTTGCAAAACGGCCAAGCCAGGCCCAGCCGTCACTCTCTTCTTCCTCTCTCTCCCGCGCTCTCACCACCGCCCCGTCGTGCCGCCTCCGGCCGGGCCGCCACGCAGCAGCCACGCAGCTGCTTGCGCAGCCGCTCGCTCGGCCCTTACCGCCTCTCGATGGGATAAGACCCTTCCCCGGCCGTGCTTATCTCTCCCTCTTCCTCATTTCCTCCCCACACCTCACCACCATCACCTCCGCCTCCGGAGCTCGACGCCGGACCGCTCCGGTGCCTCTCCATCCGAGTCAAACCCACCGCAAGGTCCGCTGAGACCCCCTGCTGCTACCCGAGCCGTCGCTCGTCCTCAAACCCCCGAGTCCGGTGAATCGACCTGTTCCCCGTGAAGCCTCGCCGCCGGGTGATCCTCACCGTGCCGCCCGATTCCGCACTGTCTCGGTGAGCCGTTGTCCTTCGTTTTTCTACCAATTGATGCGCAACTACATGTTCGTTCTCCCGAAACTCATCATCGAATTAATTCACGGAGGACGAGCAATCGTCGTTCTTCCCGGAGCTCGGTCCGCCGCCGCCGCACTTCCACGGTGAGCTCTATCCTCCAATCGTGCTCATGCTCCTAGGGTCATCATACGAGCTGGTTTAGGGTCCGTAGATGCTTGTCCGTGGCGGTTTCCCCAATTGTTGGGTGCTCGAGCGAGCTCCCCGCCGTGCCGAAGCCTCTGCCATGGCCATCCCTCGCCGCCGGCGTGCTTCGGAGGGAGCTCATGCTCGTTTGGTCACCATGGTTGAGTCCGCCGGGTCGAGTAGCTCTTGTAGGTGGTATCGCGGCGAGGTTTAGCGCACCGGCGGCCAACTCCGGTGGCCGCGCCGCCGCTGGCCCGCCGCCGCGGTGGTGCCACACCGCGGGCCACACGCGCGTGGCATCGCGTGTGGCCACGTGGGGATCCCGTGCGGTTAACTCTCGTGGCCCATCGTGTGGCACGTAGAGGTTTTCAAATTTCGAAAATTCGTAGAAAATTCATTAAAAATTGAAAAAATGTCAAACCAACTTTGTTAGACTCGGAAAAATAAGATCTATTTATTTATGAAATAAAATATCTATTTTGAGTAATTTTATTTCATAAATATCAACTAATCTCTTTCTTTAGTTAATAGAAAGCTATTATTTTATGCTAATAAGATGTTTAATTATGAAAAATAATTTTATTTGATGAAGGAGATACTGCAGACGAAATTAATTATGAAATTTATTTTCCAAAATTAAACTTAAACTCTATTATTTTATGTGATCACAATGTAATAACCTTTTATCACTTAAAGTAATGAGTTACTTATTGCTTAATAAACAAGAATAATTTATTAATTATTAACCTAAGTAATTAAGAGGCAGAACTAATTAATAGATAATGACCTTGATTAAACAATTGTTAATCAAGCATAATTACTTGTTAATTATTGCTTAATGAACATGCTTATCCTTAATTTATCAATTAACTAAGGAGATTAAGCATTAATCGTTAATTGTTACTTATTGGACTTAATTAAGGAATCCTTGCATAACTTCATCATGAGCATTCATACATACATGTTTGTGATTCGCAACGTATTGCTGGTCGACTAGGTTCGAAGTGATCGAGGTTCCACCCGAGGTCGAGTCGGAGCCGGAATCTCGAAGTCGACCCGACCGCCGAGGAAGCTAATTCCGAACAGTATCAAGGCAAGCTCCGGTGCATCCTACCTATGTTTTTAAATGTTTTACTTTATCACATAGTGCGGTTATATTTGTGCATTAGGTGTTAGGGAATGTTTGATACCCTAGTTGCATTATGGTAGGATTCCGTTTGTTTATTCTATACTTGGTACTGGTAGCTCAATAGAGGCTAAGCTTAATTCATAGTGGCAACGGTAGATGTTTTAGGGAATCTTAAAGCATGGAGGCTTGTAGGGTTTTTGTGTTGACACTAAGATGAAGAGAGTGTTAATGAAGTTGAGACCGGACGGGCCCCGTAGGAGAAAGGGCAAGACAGAGATGAGGTCTTGCAAGGTGGTAGCCCCGTCCGAGTCGGTCAAGGACCGTACCGTTGTCGGCTTAGTTGAACAAGTTTGAACGTACCGCACTACATGCTGGTATCATGGGCCCAGCAAGCTGATGTACCCTATCGCCCTAGAGATGTAGCGTAGCCGACTCTCTTTCTTGGTCGTCGGTGAGAGGATAGTCTCACGGGAGGGAGATGGGTCGACCACGAGGGAAGTCGTGGTGTTGCCATACTTCCGGGGAGTTGGAAATGGCTAGTCTGCTGCCAGGTGCTAGCGGGAAAGGTTGTTGTATACGATCGGTGTGATGCGTATACGTCGTGTAGTCGGGTTTTGCCAGCCGGTATAAAATCGATTCGAATCGCTATCCCTCGCGAGTAATGAGTACCGCTTGTTTAGCTCGTCACATCGTAGTAAATACTGAAAGATAAAGACGAGAGATGAAAGGATAAATGATCTATATTATCTTGTCTTGCAAACTTGATTCCAATAGTGATAGGCTGCAAATGTCAAGGCTAATGAACTTAATACTGAGCTAGAATATTGAAAGTAAGGATCCACCCTGTTAATGCTGTTTTCGCAAAGGAGTAAACCCCACAGCCGGAAAGCCTTTGCATACTAGGCGTCGACCTTAGCGTGCCATGTTGACGGGTCAGTCTTGCTGAGTATTAGAATACTCGGGATTTGTTCGTTACCTTTCGGGGAACGAGTCGTACTACCACGACTTGTATGGCAGCTTTCCCGAAGAGGAGCAAAGTCCGGAGGGAGGTTCCCTTCGGTGGGAACGTATCCCCACGCCATGATGAGAGAGGACCGCGATGTACGAAGGGCTCGGTGCATCGCGTTGATCGTTTAAGTCTTTTGGAGTTGTATGATAGAACAAGTTTCCGCCGAGTACTCGTACAATGTTAAACTTCAATAATGTATATTTCCGCTGCACGAATGTTTGTATTTTGAAAACCTGGTTGTATTATACTATAATGTATATATTCTGGCTTGTATGAGATGATGTTTCGTTGTAACTCGCTTCGTCGAGTGTCCCTCTGTTCCGATCACTCGGGTGTCCCGGAGGGGATGTCACAACATGCGGGTGAGAGAATACGAAAGGACAAAAAGCACGAGAGAGGAGCGTGGGATTTTCACCGTCTCGGCTTCCATGGTTCGGGGATCGAGGCGGGTCCTTATCCGTCGGTGGCGTGTAGTGGCTAGCCCTCGCGAGCACGGGGTCGGTTTCCTCTCGGTAGTGGTGGGACCTCGCGCAGTTAGTACGGGCGGCTAGAGCGCATACTTATAGGCGGCGGCGTGGGAATCGGGATGAGGGAGATTTAAGAAAATTTACCGGGGTAGTGGTGATCGTGGGGCCCGCTGCGGAATCGAAGGGTCGCGGCCGTCCGATGCAGCCCCTATTTAAGCCGTCGCACGTCGGGTCCCTTGGCTCACGCACGCCATTGCCTTTCCCGCCTTCGCCTTCCTTGCCCTAGCCTTTGCTTTCTTCGCCCTAGCCTTCGTCTTCCGAGCTCTTGAGCTTTCCCTCCTTTGCCCTAACCATGTCGACCTGGACCCGATCCACGACGACGAGGGCCAAGCTTTACCGCCCGGTGACGCAAGGCATGCTCGCGCGAGCGCGGTCCCAACCGATGGTGGATGCTCCCCGGCAATGAGTCCCATCCGGAGCCTCCCCAAGGCTACGTGGTCTCGTTCTCGCATTTCCACGAGCGCGGCCCGGGGACGCCGGGGAACGACTTCTGCGGGCACTCATGTTCCGGATCCATCCGGAGCTCCGAGCATCCGAACCCCAATGGGATCCGAGCAGTCGAGCACCTTCGTCGCTCTCTGCGAGGGTTTCCTGGGGATGGAGCCCGACCTTGACCTCTCGGTGGTACTTCTTCCGCATTAACCTCCATCGGAGGAGGAATTCCGGAGGTGAGGACGTTCCCGCGCATGTCGGTTGCGCGGGGATCATGATGAAGAGGGACCATGGTAGAGACTACATCACGGTGACCACCCCTTCGTCGAACCAAGGGTGGCACCCGAAGTGGTTCTACCTTCGGCAGGACCGGGGCATCCGTTCTCGGCCTTCGAGGGTCGGGTCTTCGAGGAGGCCCGGAGGAGTGGAAGTGGGGCTGCCCTCGCGCCGGCACATGCAAGGTCGACATGGCCATCGAGGCGATCCGGCACCGGCCCGGTTCAACGTTGATGCGACGGTGGTGGTGGGCTCCTTCCACAAGCTCGAGGTTCGTGCCGCATATGCGGGGCTCGATGCTAATGCACCGGGTGTCGGGTAACGACCACGTCGTCCCCGACACCGTGATGACGGTGCAGGAGCTCGACGATGGCACCGTCGCTTTGCGCGTTCGGAGCGCGGCCGGGGACGGCCGCGCGCCCCGGCTCGTCCGGGGGCCCCTCCCATGAAGCCGCACTCGGACGCCCTGGATGTGGTAAGTTAATTCGATCTTCGTCGTCCCGAAGTTTATTCGGGCTTTTGTCTTTAGTTTTCTCACCGACCCATCCTCTGTCTCTCGGTCTGCCTGGGTCCCGCTTAGTCGGCGCGCCGAGCTTCGCCTTCCCGAGGAGGCCGCCCGGCGCGAGGCCAACCGCCTCCATGCCGCGGAGGTGCAAGCCGAGAGGAAGGCCGTGAGGGACGTGGCCGTGAGGCTGCGGCTTGAGAAGACGACGCGGGATGTTGAACGGTAGAGGAAGAGGGAGGCCTACCGGCTCGCGGGGCGGAACCCCGATACGGCGTCTACCGCCTCGACCCCCGTGCCGACGGACTCCGAGGATGATGGCGGAGCCGATGAGTTTGAGAGCGACGGGGAGCCCCGTTCGTCCGCTCCCGCCGAGCCGTCACCTCGGGCCTCGAGTCTTCGGCTCCCTCGACCTCGACCTTCCGGCCGGCCCCTCAAGTCGGCCTGCCTCTCACGGGGGTGAGTCGAGCTCTAGGGCCGGCGAGGCGTCTCGCGCCGGGGGACCGGGTCTACCCCGGACCCATTTTTTGGGACAGAGGTGGTTGACCTCACGGTAGATCCTTCCGTCGTCTGCGAGGGAGGCTGCGGAGATGATCGCCGAGCTAGTCGAAGGCGATACCGATCTTAACCGCGCGTCCGCGGAGCCCGGGGAGGGGACGGCGGATGGCGTAGATCTGCGATGCCTTCCCCCACCGCCCCGGCGAGACGTGGTGCCCGTGCAAGGTTCCGGCGCGGAGACGCTGCGACCGGCGAGACGGTCTCGCGGCATGCGGACGCGCATGCCAATATCCTTGAACCCGGCTGCGCCCGGCGGGGAGGGTGCCGCGGAGCCCTCCCCGACGGTTGAAGTTCCTGCGAGAACTTGCCGAGGGGCCATCGCGGCCGGTGGTCGACCCGTCGGTGGCCGCCGGCAAGCGCGTTCGCGAAGACGAGCCCGACGAGAGTGCTCCCGCGCCCAAGCGGACGGTGCCTCCGCGAAGGAGGGCCCCGCCCATGACTTTACGCAAGTCGTTGACCTCCTCGGCGGCGCAGCCGCTGGGTCGAGGAGGACGGGCGTCGAGGGAGTCGACCGCCGTGGTGACGGCGGCGAGAGGCGTGCCGGCGGAGCCCGGCCGAGCCCCGGGGCAGCCTCCGGACCGGCGGTTGTCGAACTTCTTGGCCGGGCTCGCGCCGGCCGTGCGGGCATTCCTGGCCCGGCTTGAGTCGGAGGCCGGGGAGTTGATGCGGGCGGCCGGCGAGGCTCGCGCCGGTCCGGACGGGCGCTCGCCCGGGAGGAGGCTCTCCGGGCGGCAAAGGAGGTGGCGAGCTCGAGGCTGCAGAGGCGCGCCGCTCGAAGGAGGAGGCGCTCACGGCACCGGCTAAGGCCGAACAAGCCGCCTCGTCGGCGGAGAAGGTCAAGGCGGCGCTCCAAATGGAGCGGGAGCCGAGGCAAAAGGCCGAGGCCGTGGCGGAGGTTTCCCACCGGACCGCGTCCGGCTACCTCCGCGAGCTCCGGGAGCGGCGGGTCGAGATGGAGGGTAGGTGCTCCGAGCCTTTCCTCCTTGACCTTAATCGGGTCCTTTAGTCGTTTCCTCGACTACTCGAGCCCGGGTTTCGAAGTTCTGTTTTCTTTGCGGGGCTGGAGCAGAGGCAAGCCACGGCGTAGGCGTCGCGGAGGGAGCTCGATGCTGCCCTGGACCGCGCGTTCGTCGATGTGGAGGTCGAGCGGAACGTCGAGGCCGCTCTGCCGGAGCAGATTGGCGTGGTGGTTCGAGGAGCCGGGCGCTCCGCCGTGCGCGCGACCTTTACGGTGCTCGGCGTCCCACTTCGGGGCCGTCGAGCATCGGACTCGTCCCCGGCTTCGCCGGTGCCGAGCCGGAGTTGCTCGAAGGCCGAGACGCGCGCACCCGCCGATGCTCCGGCTGCAAAGCTCGAGGAGGAGCCCCTCCCCAAGTCGTAGAAAGTTTAGGGGATTAGTTTTTCATTTTTTGTTTTGTCAAGAACAAAGGGGCGTGGTTCCCCGCTTGTAAATAACTTTAAGTTTTCTTAAATCATTCTGCGCTTGACCCTTCGAGGTCTCGCTCTTTATCAAGTAATTTTAAGTTGAACTTGAATATGTTTTGGCCTTTTCATCTCGTCTCGTTGAGTCACAAAGCTTGAGCCGACGAGCCTCGTTGAACTTAGTCGTATTTGGTGAGCGTTCGCTAGGGCCGCTGGGGCGCTCGAGCTTTAGCCTTCCGACCGGTTTAGACTACGAGCTCGTTTGCTCGCGCTTACTTTGGTCGTCGGCGAGATTCGAATTCAAGGCCAAGCGAGACTTAGCAAATTCGTTCGCGAAAAAAGAGCTAAGTGTAGGTGATTTTTGTTTTTGAAAAATCGTGGTTTCGCCCGCCTTCCAGCCCCAAGTGAGGCTCGACCTCGCAGCGAGAGGTCGAGGGACACCGTACTTGGCGGGCGATCGCTTAAAGAGTAAAGGAACAAACGCGAGGTTAGGGATAGAACTTACGTAAGCTGCGCAATGTTCCGGGCATTGGTTAGTTCTCGACCTTCCACCGTCTTGAGCTTGTAGGAGCCGGGTCGATGACGCGCACAACGATGTAAGGTCCCTCCCATGGAGGGGATAGCTTGTGACGATCCTTGTTGCTCTGCACTCTACACAGCTCCATGTCTCCGATGTTGAACCCTCGGCTCTTGACGTTGCGACCGTGGTACCGTCGGAGCGCTTGTTGGTACTTGGCGGAATGCAAGAGCGCAACATCGCGCGCTTCGTCGAGCTGGTCCGCTGCGTCCTCGAGGGCCGTCTCGGTTCCCTTGTTCATTGAAGACGCGAACCCTTGGAGCGCCATAGTCGAGGTCGGTTGGCGGGACCGCCTCGATCCGTAGACCATGAAGAACGACGTGTAGCCGGTCGCTCGACTCGGAGTCGTTCGAAGACTCCGGAGGACGGCCGGTAGTTCGGCTGCCCAACGACCGCCGAAACGTTTCGGGCGGTCATAAATGCGTGGCTTGAGCCCTTGCGGGATCATGCTCGTTGGCCCGCTCGACCTGCCCTTTGGTCTCGGGGTGAGCCACGGCTGCCCAATCCACTCGAATGTGGTAGTCGTCGCAGAACGTGAGGAACTTCTTCCCGGTGAACCGTGTGCCGTTGTCCGTGACGATCGAGTTGGGGACTCCAAAACGATGGACAATGTCGAGGAAGAACTCGACCGCTTCCTCGGAGCGGATCTTGCCGATGGCGCGAGCCTCGATCCACTTTGTGAATTTGTCGACTGCGACGACCAAGTGGGTGAAGCCCCGGGCGCTTTTTAGAGGGCCGACCAAGTCTAAACCCCAAACCGCGAAAGGCCAAGTGATGGGTATAGTTTGGAGGGCTTGAGCGGGCAGGTGCATCCGTCGAGCAAAGTACCGGCAACCTTTGCACCGGTGGACGATGCGGGTTGCATCCTCTGTGGCGGTCGGCCAATAGAAGCCTTGTCGGAAGGCATTGCCCACGAGGGTCCGTGGCGCGGCGTGGTGACCGCAAACGCCCACGTCTATGTCGTCGAGGAGTCACGCGCCTTCCTCGAATAGAATGCATCGCCGCAGGATCCTCGACACGCTGCGCTTGTAAAGCTCGTCGTCGACCAAGACGAAGGACTTAGAGCGCCCGTGCGGACGTCTTGCCTCGATCCGGTCGGCCGGGAGTTTGCCGTGGAGGAGGTACTCGATGTACGGTGTTCTCCAATCGGTCGGCCGTGGCGCGGCGACCGCCGGCGCATCAATCTCCATGACCTCCCTGGTCGCCGGTGGAGGTTCAGCCCCCGAGGCCTCGTCTTGGCTCGGGTGTTCCTTCGAGTCGAGGTTGGCGCCGGGGAAGCCTCCGGACCCACCTCGACGGATTTTTCCTCACCGCTAGGAGAGACGGGAGGTCGTACCGACGGCTGGAGTTGGTCGTGGGCAAAGATGCCCGTCGGGACCGGCTCCCTACTAGACGCCATTTTGGCGAGCGAGTCCGCCGCCTCGTTAAGTCGTCGGGGGATGTGCTTGAGCTCGAGCCCATCGAACTTCTCTTCGAGCTTCCGCACCTCTTGGTGATAGAGCGTCGGCGTGTCATTTCGACAGGTCGACTCTTTCATGACTTGGTCGACGACGAGTTGGGAGTCCCCACGGACCTCGAGTCGCCGAATCCGGAGTTCAATGGCGATCTTAAGGCCATTCACTAAGGCTTCGTACTCGGCCACATTATTCGAAGCTGGAAAATGTAACTAAATAGCGTACCTCATGCGTACTCCCCGGGGAGACAAAGACGAGCCCAACACCGGCTCCTTGGCGCATCAACGACCCATCGAAGTACATGACCCAGTACTCTTGATCCACCGGCGCCGGTGGCAGCTGGGTCTCCGTCCACTCCGCGATGAAGTCGACTAGTACTCGGGACTTTATCGCCGTGCGGGGCGCGTAAGTGATATCGTGCCCTATCGGCTCGAGAGCCCACTTGGCGACCTTGCCCACGGACTCCCTGTATTCAATGATATCACGTAGAGGGAAGGAGCTCACCACGGTTATCGAGTGCGAGTCGAAGTAGTGGCACGGCTTGCGTCCGGCGACCATCGGGCGTAGAGGATCTTGAGGACTTGTAGGTACCGAGTTTTCGAGTCGGAGAGCACTTCGCCGACGTAGTAGACGGGACGCTGCACTTTGAGCGCATTACCCTCCTCCCGCTCGACCACGATGGCGGCGGCGACGACCTGCGTCGTCGCCGCGACGTAAAGCAAGAGTTGTTCCCCGGGAGTGGGGGAGTCAAGACCGGAGGGTTAGCTAGGATGCGCTTCACTTCATCGAGCGCGACCTGCGCTTCCCGGGTCCACTCGAAGCGCTCGGATTTCTTGACGAGATTGTAGAGCGGCGGCGCCCTTTCGCCGAGTCGCGAGATGAAACGACTTAGCGCCGCCGGGCATCCCGTGAGCCGTTGCACCCCTTTGATGTTCGGATCGGACCCATGCGCTCGATGGCGGTGATCTTCTCCGGGTTTGCCTCGATGCCACGCTCGGAAACGATGAATCCCAACAACATCCCTCGAGGGACCCCGAAGACACACTTCTCGGGGTTGAGCTTAACGCCGTTCCGGCGCAGCTTGGCAAACACACGCTCGAGGTCGACCACGAGCTGGTCGGCCTTTTTGGATTTGACGACAATGTCGTCCACGTAGGCTTCGAAGATATCTCCGATGAGATAGTCGAAGCATTTCCGGATGAACCTTTGGTACGTGGCACCGGCATTCTTGAGTCCAAACGGCATCGTCGTGTAGCAATACGAGCCTAAGGGCATGATGAAGGAGGTAGCGAGTTGGTCCGATTCATCGAGCGCTACTCGATGGTACCGGAGTACACGTCTAGAAAGCAGAGGGTTTCGCACCCGGAGGTCGAGTCGACTATTTGGTCGATGCGCGGTAAAGGATCCTTAGGACAAGCCTTATTCAGGCTAGTATAGTCAACGCACATTCTCTATTTCCCATTCTTTTTTCGTACACAAACAGGATTGGCCAACCATTCGGGGTGGTACACCTCCTTGATAAACCCGGCCGCCAAAAGCTTCGCGATCTCCTCCCCGATTGCCCTGCGCTTCTCCTCGTCGAAGCGGCGCAAGCGTTGCTTCACCGGCTTGGAGCCCGGCCCGATGTGCAAGGAGTGCTCGGCGACTTCCCTCGAGATCCCTGGCATGTCCGAGGGTTTCCACACGAAGACATCGGCGTTCGCGCGGAGGAAGTCGACGAGCGCGCTTTCCTATTTGGGGAGAGGGAGGTGCCGATGCGCACCGTTTTCTTCTCGTCTCCTTTGAGGTCGAGGGCGACCTCCTTGGTTCCCTCCGCCGGCTCGAAGGAAGCCGCCTTGCGGCTCGACCGCGGCGGGTCCTCGACCACCTGCTCCCTAATGACCGCCGGCTCGGTGGTGGAGGCCAAGTGCGTCGAAGCCGGGTCACGGTTGTCGACGTTGCACCGGTAGGCGTGCTGGAAAGACGCGCCCACGGTGATAACTCCCTTCGGCCCGGGCATCTTGAGCTTCGGGTAGACATAGTTCGGGACGGCCATGAACTTCGCGTAGAACGACCGCCCGAGGATAGGATGGTAGACCCCCGGGAATCCTACCACCTCGAAGGTGAGGGTCTCCGTTCGAAAGTTCGAAGGAGTCCCGAACGTGACGGGCAGGTCGATCCGCCCGATGGGGACGGCTTGCGTTCCCGGAACGACGCCATGGAACGGTGAGCCGTTGGGACGAATTTGCGAGCGCTCGACGCCCATAGCATCCAGGACGTCGGCGTACGGGATGTTGAGGCCGCTGCCTCCGTCCATCAACACCTTGGAAAGGCGTGTCTTGGCGATGATGGGGTCGACCACGAGCGCGATCGAATGTGATCGGGAGCTCCGACCACTTGAGGTAAGTCGGGGTAGCGGGTTCCGCGGCAAAGACCTCGCGACGCCGGAGTTTGACGGAACGTCGACCCGGACGAGCGTCGGAGCTCGCGAAGATCATAAGGCAGCCCTTCGCCCGAGGGAAGCCCTCCTCGTTTTCCTCGCCGGTGTCGCCCTCGACCCCGACGTTCCCCTCCTGGTCATGCTGCGCGGCGCCCCTTCCGCCTCGTGCTGCGTGATGAACTTCTTCATCAACGAGCAGTCCCGCATCAAGTGCTTGACTGGAAACTTGTGGTTGGGGCACGGCCCGTTCCACTTCTTCTCGAAGTGGTCCGGGGTTTTGTTGGGCTGCTTCGCGCCCTTCTTGTCGGTCGCGGCTACCATGTGGCCATCGGTTGGCCGCGACTTATTCTTTTTGTTGGGCTTGGAGCCGGAAGGCCCCCGCCCGCGTTGCCATCGGTCCTCTTGCCCTTCCCTTTCTCGGGGAGGTCGCGGTGGAGGAGAGCTCCGACCGCCTCCTCGCTTGAGGCGTGGCTCGTGGCAATGTCTAGGAGTTCCCGAGCCGTTCGCGGGAAACTTCGCCCCGACTCATGGACCAGAGCCTCGTAGTTTGTTCCGGAGAGGAAGGCCCCAATGACATCCGCGTCCACGACATGGGGTAGCTCGTTGCACCACCGGAAAAGCGTCGAATGTAATCTCGGAGCGGCTCATTCGGCTTCGGCGGCGGTTCTTCAACTCCCGTGGGTTACCCGGGCGGGCGCACGTGGCCCGGAAGTTTCCCACGAAAACCTCTCGCAGGTCGCCCCACGATCATATCCGGTCCGCGGGCGGATGCTCGAGCCAGGTCCTTGCCGAGTCGGCGAGGTACGGCGGTAGGTTCCGAATAATGGCGAGGTCGACACTCGCTCCGCCGGCTCGGGATGCCAGCCGGTAGTCTTCTAGCCGGAGGGAGGGGTTCGACTCCCCGCGTACTTGGCTACCGTCGTCGGGGGATGGAAGCGCGGAGGGAAGGTCGCCTCCCCTAATCGCGGAGCCGAAGACCCTAGGACCCGGGGTCGGGGCTCCGGCTCCGATCATGCTCGACGTCGCCCGGCCTCCGCGGCGGGGGTTTCGGACGAGGCGTGGGCCTCTGTCGTCCTGAACGCGACGGCGTGCGTCCGGGGTCATGCGCGCGTCACGAGCGGCTCCGATGCGGGAGTGCACCGATTGCCTAGGCTCGGGCTGGCCTGGTCGTGCGGGCTGCCGTACGGAGGCATGCACCGATCCTCCCGCTCGGGAGTCGCGCCGCCCGGCGCCGGCGTGCTAGACCGACAGCGCGGCGCGTCGCCGAGAGCTTTCGCCGTGCTGCTCCGCCGCCTTGGCGAGGAGCCCGGCCATCTCCCTCTGCACCCGCTGTGCCTCGGAAGTTGGCTGCACGAGAAGAGTTTTTAGCAACGCGGCCGCCGCAGCCACGTATTGCCCGGCGCGCGGGAAGTGTTGTGCCTCGGCCCCGGCGTCGTCGGCGATCTCGCTGCGGAACGCGGCGAGCCCTCGGGCGTGCGTTGCACTCCGCGTGCTGGCGTTGCTGCTGCAATTCCCGCTCTACCGCCGCGGTCTCCTCGTCGAGGCCACGGCGAGCCTCTTCCAGCTCCGGGCGCCTAGCTTGGAGGCGAGTCCGGAGGTCGTCACCACCCGGAGGCGCGGTGTGCATGCGTTGAGCCGCGAGGGTCCCCGGGGCGCCGGGCTCCGGCTCGGCTGGTCCCCCTACGCTCCGGGCTCCCGCTGCCCCGGCGTGCACTACGTTGCACTCGTGAGCGGGGCCGTGGGCCTCGTCGCTGCCGCCCTGGTCCGAGTCCTCCTCCTCCCCGGCGTCGAGGAGGTCGAAGAGGGATTCGGAGGGATGGATTACCATCCCTACGAACTCGCTTCTGCCGGATTAGCCGCTCCCGGAGAGCGCTAAGTCGTGTCACGTTCGCGGTGACATGGGTTGCAACCCGGGCCTGCGGCGCTGGCGGCTCCGCGCGTGCCGGCGTCCGCTCGGTGGTAGCCACGAAATCCGGGCTCGCGAAGCGCACGGTAGTGCCGGGAGCCTAGAACGAAGGCTCGGAATCAACCATCCGCGCCATGTGGGCCGAAAAAGCGTGACGAAAATGCGCAACAGCCCCTTCCCGGCGCGCCAACTGTCGGTGTTCGGACCACCGGCTGTAGAATTTGTCCCGGGGTTGCGCATTTTAGGCCGGATGGTGCACAAGGGAAGACACGAAGGGTTTAGGCTGGTTCGGGAAAGCTCCCTACGTCCGGTGGGGGGGGCTTGTCTCGCGGCGTCGTGTTCCTTGCGCCAAGATGACAATGCGGGTACGAAGTGGTGGGAGAGGAGCGTGCTCCAAGTCCCGTGCGAAAATGTGTTGTGTCGTGTTGAAGACGATGGTCTCGTCGTGCATAGAAGAGTTTCACCCCTTTATAATCACAGGGGTGGGACCCGAGTTACAAGAGAGAGAGAGAAGAGAGAGAGATGGTCGAGCTTCGGCGTTATCCAATCAACCTCCTCGTCGTACGTTCCGTCGGGGTTGATCGGGCGGTCGCGTCGTTCTCGTAGCGACGAGCGTCAAGGTGGAGTGTCCTGCAATCGGGGGAGCCACGGGCGGTGCTGTTCGCAGAGTGGTTGGATTTAGACATGCCATACCCGTCCTTTTACGTCGGGCGTGATGATGCTTTGGATACGGTCGGGGTACGGGAGTGGTTGTCTTTCCGAGTCGAGCTTGCGGGGAAGGTCGTGCGAGACGGGGCGTAGCTCGAGCTTGACCTTGGGCTACACCTGTTCGACGGTCGTGATGGGGAATCGTACGCTCGTACATTTACGGGCAGCGGCTCCTCCCGGAGCCTGCGGTCCACGCCAACTCCTACCAATCCACGAGAACGGGACGTCCCATCGGCGTGCCCCGACGGGAGCAGGTGGCGGCAGGAGGGATGGGCTCACGCTTCCCTCCAATGATTCCCGAGCTGAGCCCACGTGGACGCCGGGGCGGTTGGAATTAAATGCGGTTGGTGGTCGAGTCGTGAGGTCGAGTGTGAGGGTCGAGACGCCAAGGTCGTGCGGGACGGAGCCCTTCGACCAACACGCCAAGGTCGTGCGGGAAGGAACCCCTCGACCAAGGCGTCAAGGTCGTGCGGGACGGTCATCCTTGAGTAAGGCGCCACGGTCGTTTCCTGGTCAGCCATACGGACGTGGGCCAGCCTCCGGTGATGTCGTGGTCGTGTTAACCCTCTGTTGGGTAGGTCCGGACGCTGCCACGTGGCGGCCTTAATCTTTTCCCCGACAGATACTTTGAGCATTAGCCGGTTTTGAATCAGAATTGCAGGACAAGGGATGGATCTATAACCGATCAACAAATGAAAGATGAACGCCGTCTACCTTGTCCCATACTCAGGATCTGTCTCTTCCATTGCAGGTGAGGCAGCATGTAGAATCCGAGAGGTGAATGCAGGCGCAAAGAAAGGTGATTTGCAAATGGAAGCACACCGGGTCCGTTCACGTAGAAAGAGCCATGAGAAGAAAGCTTTGATGATGGGTATTTTCGATATGAACGAGAGCATGGAGTTCTTCAGGATTGAGGTGCCACTTCAGATCCAATTGCAGATTAAGATGATGATTGCGGTAACACCAGCTGCGTGCAGCAGCAGTTTAAGGAAGAGGTCGAAGCAGTTTAAGGACGAGAAATATCAGCTGCTGCAGCAGTTTAAGGACGATGAAGCACTAAGAAACTGCAGGAACCAACTCTCAACAGAGACGATTGGTAACTCTCCTCACCATGAAGCTGAGGTTTGATGTCTTTCTTACTCTTGATCTGATGCCTAGTATATTTGATAACTATACTGGACACTGTAGTCAGCAAATGTTGTAAAAAAATCCAAGGAGAAATAGTATAGTTCATGTTTCATGAATGGACATGTCCACCATGCATATCTATGGTCATTAAGGTTTGAATTTCCAATTGGACTTACAATATACGAATGACATTTGTTTTTTATAGAGAAAAAACAGTCATGCATAGAAGCTATACTGGACACTGTTTGATTCAACATGGTTGACATCGTTGTCTTCATGGTAACATAGTCATAATATAACATCACCTCACACATCTTTTTTCTTCTATTTACATTTTTGTATCGTTGTACATCGCTTAAAACAATGGAATTATTCACAATTTAATAGGGTAAAATGAAGTACATTATTTAAAATGGTGCATTCTATTTATGTGCTGGCCCGTGCAATTGCGCGAGCAAAACAATCTAGTTACATAAATATTACTCTGCATAATGCATGGTATATTCAGTCCTCCGAACCATGTGTTAGATTGGTCTGATGGAATTATTGGGCCAAAGCCCACTTATAATTTCTATAATTCCTAGAAAATCTCAAAGGCCCATATAGGGATAGTGGGAGTGCAATCTTTAGTACCACATTGCTAGTGGAGGTGGAGGGAGACCAACTTATAAACTTGGATGCTCTTGTCTTCCTTGCAAGTGTGAGAAAGAGAGAAGGAAGACCACACGCGCGCTCGCCTCGCCGGCCGGGCGGGACGGGGCGTGGACGCGGCCGCGCATTACCTGCGTGAATGGTCCGCCAAAATCCGGCTCGGGCGTGGGCGCGGCCGCGCATCACCTGCGTGAATGGTCCGCCAAAATCCAGTTCCTTGCCTAGCAGGGCGCGGCTTCCTTTTGCACTTTATTTTTGCTGCGAGTCCAATACGTTTTCTGTTTTGGAAACCGACTCGGTTTAGGTTCGCCTAACCCTAGCGGTCTCTCCTATATAAACATACGGGCGCCGCCGCAGAAATAATCTCTCGAACTCACCTAGGGTTTTAGCCTCTCTTGCTGCTGCGCCGCCAAGACTACTCCATCCCGATCGTCGGCGTGCACCGGCGAACGGGAGAGCAGGTCTCCGGAACCAGCGCCTTCGGCGATCCTGCACCGGGAGAAGGCAAATAAGGTTTTTGGGAAGCACTATGCGCGACTGCTCGATCGCTTCCACCACGGCGCGTCTTCCCACCGCGTGAGCCAAGCACGTCGTTGTCTTCGTCGTGACGCTCGCTGAACGTCGTCGTCAACTCCTCTACTCCGTCGGGCCGGAAACATACGTACCTTCTACTTGCGTAATGTCTTCCATACTAGCCTTTGCGTTCTATCCCTGCATGATAGCTATGGATAGTATGGTAGATGTGTCCATCTTCTCCTCGCTTATTAGATATGTCTAGATCTTGTGTAGACTTGTCTAATTTATTTAGCAATCTGTATATCATGTTAATGATTTATTTCTAGATTAAATTAAAACTGAAAGTGCTTATATTTCCAATAATCCAAAAACCTTATTATAGGCACTTTAGTTTTATGGCTGGATTTGTGGAGGCACCGAGGTCGGAACGTTTTACCGGCGTGCACTTCAAGAGATGGCAAGTGAAAGTCACTCTATGGCTTAATGCCATGAAAGTGTTTGAGGCATCCAAAGGCAAACTTGGAGGTACTCTTTCTCCTGAAGAGGAGAATCGGTACAAGGAAGCCAACACTCTATTTGTGGGCGCTGGGATTGGAAATCTTGCAGATCATCCGCAAGATGTGTACATCCATCACATTGACGCTAAAGAGTTATGGGATGCTCTCTGCGCTGACTATGGTGGTTCCGATGTCGGCATCGAGTTGTATATCATGGAGCAGTACCATGACTATAAGATGGTCGAAGGCAAATCCGTAGTCGAACAGGCTCATGAAATACGAGTGTCCGGTCAAGGAACTCGACATGCTTAAGATCACCTTACCCGACAAGTTTGTGGATGGGGGCATCATTGCCAAATTGCCTCCTTCATGGAAGGATTTTGCCACTTCTCTCAAGCACAAGAGGATCGACATTTCTGTTTCAGATTTGATCGCGTCTCTTGATATTGAGGAGAAAGCTCGGGCTAAGGATGGGAGAGCTAAAGCTGTTGAGGGTCGGACCAATACCAACATGGTGCACCAACCACGGTCGTCTCATGGCAATGGAGGCGAGGGCAAGGGCAAGCACAATAAGCCTAAGCGGACCACTACCTTCAAGAAGAAAAAGAACAAGGAGAACGAGGGATGCTTTGTTTGCGGTTCCACCGAGCATTGGGCAAAGAAGTGTCCACAGCGCAAGGGGAGGAAGCCTCCTCAGCGAAGTCTGCGAACATAGTGACCAGTGTTGACACTCATCGGGTACGGTAATTTACCGTCTGTATTTTTAGTATTTCAATCTACAAGTTGGTGGCTTGATACTGGTGCAAATGTTCATGTGTGTGCTGATACTTCTCTGTTTTCTTTTTACCAGGTCGCCCGGGATTCTTCCGTCCCGATGGGAGATGGGTCACATGCTTCTGTTCATGGTGTTGGCACGGTCGAGTTGAAGTTTACTTCGGGAAAGATTGTCCAATTGAAGAACGTGCAGCATGTCCCTTCTATCAAGAAGAATCTCGTTAGTGGCTCCCTTTTATGTAGGGATGGTTTTAAGGTAGTGCTCGAGTCGAATAAAGTTGTCGTGTCTAAAAGTGGACAATTTATTGGTAAAGGCTATGTGTGCGGAGGCTTGTTCCGCTTTTCCCTTTCAGATTTTTGCAATAAATCGGTGAACTATATTTGTGATGGTGTTAATGAGAGTGATGCCAATGTTTGGCATTCACGTTTATGTCATCTGAATTTTGGTCCTATGTCTCGACTTTCCAGCTTGAATTTAATTCCGAATTTTTCCATTGTCAAAGGTTCTAAGTGCCATACTTGTGTGCAATCTAAGCAACCTCGAAAACCTCACAAGGCTGCTGAGGAGAGACAATTGCCACCACTAGAACTTATACATTCAGATCTTTGCGAAATGAATGGTATATTGACAGAAGGTGGAAAAAGATATTTCATGACTTTGATTGATGATGCGTCTAGATATTGCTATGTGTATTTGTTAAAAACGAAAGATGAGGCTTTAAACTACTTTAAAAGCTACAAGGCTGAAGTTGAAACTCGAAAGTTGCCTAGAGGGGGGTGAATAGGCAAGCTACACTAATTTCTGAAAAACACAACACTTTAAACCTAGTTAGTCAGTCCAACACGGAACTTCTCTCAAATGACAGAACTTCCATCTTTGACGAGCTTCCGTTATGGACTTGAGGGGAAGAACAAGATAATGAAAGCAAAGATGGAATCTTACAAATCCCTTTGAATAGAAAGTTTCCTCCACCTCCTAGGAATGTCGTGCCTGCAGGGAATCGATAGACAATGCCCAGACAAGAAGATCGGGCTAAATATAGCACAAGCACCAAACAACAACAAGGAACAAGATACAACAAGCAAGAGAACACAAGAGAGACACGAGATTTGTTTACCGAAGTTCGGACCCCTCATAAAGAGGTTCCTACGTCTCCGTTGAGAAGCTCATAAAGAGCCGGGTCTCTCTCAACCCTAATCCTCCCCAAGTGACCACCAAGGTCAAACTTGGTTTTCTTCTTCTTCTTGCTTGATTCCTTTCCTTCCGGAAGTGAATCACAACCTTCACAAACTTCCCAAGGCTCACCACAATCTTGGGAGCTCTAGGGTGACACCTAGCCAATCTAGGAGAACAAATCTCCAAGAGTAACAAGTGAAGTAGAGATTGCTTGCTAGGGGAAGATGTGCTCAAGTTTGGGATGATGCTTCTCAAGCTTGGATTTGAGATGGGGCTCTCAAAGTGGACTTGAATCTCAAGGAGAGTGGAAGAGAGATGAGAGCAAAAGCTTGTGGGAGATGTGATAGTTCAAAAAGCACCAGCAAACCCTAGAGTGAGATGGGGAGGTCTATTTATAGGAGTGGGTCCAAAAAGAGCCATTGCTAGGGTTTGGTCAGGCAAATAACGGAACTTCCGCTCAAGACGGAACTTCCGTCAAAAACCTCCTGGAAATCACGGAAGTTCCATAGGAAGACGGAACTTCTCTCTTGACAGATTTTGAAAAAGACTAAGTGTAAAATCCCAAGACGGAACTTCCGTCTTGGGCGGAGGTTCCGTGAAAAACCTCTCGGAAATCTCGGAACTTCCGAGTTGGAGGCGGAACTTCCGTCTTGTCCGAGTGTGATTTATTTTGACTCTTTGGACTTTGATCTTTTAGCTTTTTGAGTGGTTTGGTTTTTATCCAAGCTTTGATTTAGGTAACTTGAGCACATATTCCCTGCACGAAAGACTAAATCACCCCTCTTTATAGTTTGGCAAGCCTAGACTCAAAGAACTATAAAAACTAATTTAAGCTTCTTTTTGAGTCCATCTTTTGACTTTTGTATGAGGGGCTATCATTCCTATAACGTGGGTTAGTTGACTTCAATATCCTGCACATTAGCTCAATGAAACATTAGACATTTTAATTATTTGTCATTTATCACCAAAACCCACTAGGGGGACTAGTTGCATCTTCAATCTCTCCCTTTTTGGTGATTGATGACAAACAATTAAAAGAGATAAGGATATCAAAAGAACGAAAAAAGAAACACCAAAATATAGCGGAGCTCCCCCTAAAGAGATGCATGGGTCACACAAACATGTGAGAGAGCTCCCCCTATATTATGTGCTTGTGGGGTGCCTAAAACAATGGGCTCACAAGACTTGCATAAGTGAGAAAAGCAAAAGCAACATGCGCTAAGAAGCTGCACACCACGGAATGCAAGCCACATGAATAAAACATAAGTGATGACATGCAAGCCACACATTAAAGCAATAAACATCCATCATTCAAGTACATAGTTTTGCAACATAGCGAAATTAAACAAGTCTAGCCCTATTACAATAAAAAGGCACACACACATAGTTCCATAAGTTCCAAGTCTAATAGATAGATAGATAGAGATACAAAGGCCTCTCTTTTCTCTCCCCTTTGGCATCAAGCCACCAAAAAGGTAGATAGTTCACTCGTCATCATCGGAGAGGATCACGGTGGCTCCACTGTATGGAGGACTCGGCTCCAACCGATCACCTGTCGTCTTCATTTTCCTCATCTTCATCTTCTCCTCCTCCTGCTGCTTGCTCATGTGCGTGCTCATGCTCATACCCATGCTCGGCTCATTCTCATACTCATGCTCCGGCTCATGCGCATATGGCTGATATTGCTCATAAGCATCAAGCGGCCATTGATAGACCGGAGGAGGTGCATCTTGTTCTTCCTCGGAACCGGGAGGAGATACCTCCGCACCTTGTTCCCTCATGAACATCTTCATGCGCCGGGCATTCTTCTTCGCGCGCTGCTTGTTCTTGTGGATCTCAACGGCATTGGCCGTGCACACATTGAAGATTGCTTTAAGGCCTTTCTTGAGCCAAGAGGTGGGAGATCCTTTGCGCTGAGGTGCACTAGAGGAGGATGGAGCAGCTGCCCCAAAGAAAGATCCATGATGAGGTGGAGAGGGAGCTTCTATGGTGCGAATCTGCTTTGGACGAAGTGGGAGGTGCTTGCACTCTTTCTCAAAGGTTAGCCCGGTCTCTTTTTCAATCATTGCCATGATGAAAGGGGCATATGGCATGGTTCTCCGGGTAGCATAAGAAGCTCGGTGGATCTCTACCATGATATGACCCATCACACAGAATCCGTCGTAGTCCGGAGCCATTCTCACAAGAACATTCCTAGAATATGAGGCAATCTTGGTGGAGAAGCCATCCTTAGGGGCAATGTTGTGACGAAGGAGACGGTTCATAAGAAGATAGTAGGGGCGCAAACCTTCGGTCTTTCCAATGATAGCATGGTCCGGATCCTCATACATAAACTCCAAAAGTCTACTTCCTAGAACCGGCTCATTTGCAATGTTGGGCCGCTTCACATCATTTTTGGGCAAGCAGAAATAAGAAGCAAATCTCTTGTAGCTAACACCGTACTTGGATTCCCCGAGTCATCCAAAACACTTTGCCCCGACCTTGTCCATCCAAGTAGAGAGTGGCCCGAACCGACAAATGACCTCCTCGTTCCAATCATACTTGAATGCCATCAAGTCATACACACCCTTTGCTTTGCATTGCTCAATCACTTGATCAAAGAGTGGGTCTTGCTTCCTAACCATATAGTTCCAATCTATCCACCGGTGAGGATGCAGCCTGCGATGCTTCTTGTCATCAAGCTCAATAAAGAAGCACCGATAGTAGTCTTGCTGAAACCAAGTGTAGAACCTGTCATCGAAGCTTCTTGTTCCGGCACACGCTCCGGATGGGTCGTCCTATCCTCAAGCAATGACCCCGGCCACTTCTTATAGTCAAAGCAAACATGATCTCCACGATACACGGGAGGGTGCACTCTCAAACCGGTAACCCTCCGCAAGTCCTCACTTGGAATGCGATTTGAGCTTGCCCCTGCAGCCTACTCCTTTGCCCTTAGCTCTTCGATCGGGTAGAGCACCACCTCGCTCAACTCGAACGGTCCGAGCAGCCTGTGGTGGTCGAGATGTAGTGCTCTTTCTTCTCTTAGGCTCGGGCACAATCTCCTCGCTGCCCTCATCACTAGGAAGTTCCAAATCTTCCCCCTCGGAGTCTTCAACATAAGCTGCGGAGCTCTTCCTCTCGGGAACCTTAGTTCTACCCATTTGATGGTGACCTGGCATGGAAAGAATACAAAGATCACAAGGGATGCTAGAGAAGATTCAAAATTATAGTGATTCAAATGTGACCGCTCTGTGCCGGAATGGAGGTTCCGCAAAGGGCGGAAGTTCCACGAAACACGGAAGTTCCGTCCCGGGGCGGAGGTTCCGTTCGAGCCGATGCAAGCACACAAAAATCATCATAACTTTAGATCTACCGTCTAACTACTCAAGTCCTTCAAGGATAATGTAGACTAGTTGCTAGGGAACTACTCTACCCAAGGAAACTAGGAAAAACTTGAGTGCATTAGCGGATCGGGAAAAAGACACCAAGATTCATACCGTGAGAGAAAACGAAGATGGGAAATCATGGAGGAACTTGGGGCACGGAGGTTCCGGAGGGTGGAGCACCTTTTCCATGGATCACTTCTTCAAACTCGCGGTTGGAACACCAAATCGCCTTGGGAGAGCACCGGTTGACTTTGGGGAGAAGAGAGAGAAAGGAAGTGTTCAAATGAGGGGACCAGAAGGGGTACGGTGGCTGGTTCTAGGGTTTAAACCCGACAAACACGGAGGTTCCGTCTTCAACGACGGAGGTTCCGCAAATCGCGGAGGTTCCGTCATGTCCCGATCCGAGTAGAGAAGAAAAACGCTAAGTGTGGACGGAGGTTCCGTGATCGATGTGGAAGTTCCGAGAAAAACAGGAGCTTTTTGGCGGAGGTTCCGTGACGGACGGAAGTTCCGTGAATTACGAGAAAATTAGCTTGGAACTTGGAGTTGCTTTCTCTTGTGAATAGCCAGCAATCAATCAAGTAAAACAATATTCACAAGACGGGCAACAAGATCATATGATCAACTCCAGAAATTTTCAATACAAAAACACGCAATAATTTTACAAATCATTTTGAAAAATAAACCACCTCAATCAATCTCACAAAGATGCGCAAGAATTCATTCCACATTAGAAGAATCAAGTATATGAAGTTCACTTCTAAGCTCACAGAATCTTTTCTCATCTAGGGGCTTGGTGAAAATATCGGCTAGTTGTTTATCGGTTCTCACATAACTAATCTCAATGTCCCCTTTGATTGAATGATCTCTCAAGAAGTGGTGCCGGATATCTATATGCTTAGTCCTGTTGTGATCAATGGGGTTGTATGCAATCATGATAGCACTCTCATTGTCACATGGGAGGGGAACTTTGGTCAAAGAGTATCCAAAGTCCTTCAGAGTTTGTCGCATCCATAAGAGTTGTGCACAACAACTACCGGCTGCAACATACTCCGCTTCGGTCGTGGAAAGGGCAACGGAATTTTCTTTCTTGGATGACCATGACACAAGAGACCTACCCAAGAATTGGCAAGTCCCGGAGGTACTCTTTCTATCTACCTTACATCCGGCGTAGTCGGCATCGGAGTAGCCAACTAACTTGAATTTGGCGCCCTTAGGATACCACAACCCTATGGTTGGAGTGTGAACCAAATATCTCAAGATTCTTTTAACGGCCACCAAGTGGTTCTCTTTTGGAGCGGCTTGAAATCTTGCACACATGCACACACTAAGCATGATATCGGGCCTAGAGGCACAAAGGTAAAGCAAAGAACCAATCATGGAGCGATATACCTTTTGGTCGACCGCCTTCCCATTCACATCCAATCCTAGATGACCATTTGTCTTCATTGGAGTTTTGCTTGGCTTTGCCTTGCTCATATCAAATTTCTTGAGGATGTCTTGGGTGTACTTGGTTTGACTTATAAAAGTTCCTTCTTCTAGTTGCTTGACTTGAAAGCCTAGAAAGAACATCAACTCCCCCATCATTGACATCTCAAATTTCCTAGTCATAATCTTGGCAAACTCATCACGGAAAGATTGGTTAGTAGAACCAAATATTATGTCATCGACATATATTTGGCACACAAATAAATCACTTCCAACTTTTCTAGTGAAGAGGGTAGGGTCGGCCTTGCCCATTATGAAGCCCTTGTCGACGAGGTATCCCTTGAGGTGTTCATACCAAGCTCTTGGCGCTTGCTTGAGCCCGTAGAGTGCTTTGTGAAGTTTGTACACGTGGTAAGGTTTCTTCGGATCTTCAAAACCCGGTGGTTGTTGCACGTAGACTTCTTCTTGTATTGGACCATTGAGGAATACACTCTTCACATCCATTTGATATAACTTGAAACCATGATGTGTAGCACAGGCGAGCAATATGCGAATTGACTCAAGCCGTGCTACCGGTGCATATGTCTCTCCAAAATCCAAACCTTCAACTTGTGAGTAGCCTTTTGCAACAAGTCTTGCTTTGTTCCTCACCACCACACCGTGTTCATCTTGCTTGTTGCGGAACACCCATTTGGTTCCCACAACATTTTGATTGGGCCTTTCCACCAATGACCACACTTTGTTTCTCTCAAAGTTGTTCAACTCTTCTTGCATGGCCACCACCCAATCCGAGTCTTGCAACGCTTGTTCTACCTTAAGAGGTTTCAAAGAGGAAACAAACGAGTAATGATGGCAAAAGGTAGCGACTCGAGATCTAGTGGTTACCCCTTTTTGAATGTCACCAAGAATGTTATCAACGGGATTATCTTTTTGTATGCTTTGGCGCACTCGGGGTTGTTGGGGCCTAGGTGCATCTTCTTCTTCTCCTTGTGGTTCGTCCTGATGATCATCACCTCCACCATCTTGTTCTTGATCTTGGTTGTTGCCTTGATCATGATCGTCACCATGATCTTGGTCACCACCTTGATCTTGTTCATTGTGTGGATCTTGTGGGGGATCTTGATCTTGACTTGGAGAAGACGGATCACCTTGCACTTGAGTTGGGTCTTGTGGCCTTATTTCACCAATTGCCATGTTCCTTATTGCTTCACAACGAGCTTCATCACCTACATCACTTGGATTAACTTGCTCTACTTGAGAGCCGTTAGATTCATCAAATGTTACATCACGCGTGATCTCAACAATGCCGGTGACTTTGTTGAAAACTCGGTATGCATACACATTTGATCCGTACCCAAGTAAGAAACCTTCATTGGTCTTTGGAGCAAACTTAGAAGACCTTGGCTTCTTGTTAAGAATAAAGCACTTGCTCCCAAAGACACGGAAATACGACACGTTAGGAATTTTACCGGTAAGAAGCTCATAAGGTGTCTTTTTCAATATCTTGTGAAGATACAATCGATTTGTTGCATGGCAAGCGGTGTTGATGGCTTCGGCTCAAAAGGTGTCGGGAGTCTTGTATTCATGAAGCATGATTCTTGCCATCTCAATGAGTGTATGGTTCTTTCTCTCGGCTACACCATTTTGTTGTGGGGTGTATGGTGCCGAGAACTCATGCTTGATGCCTTCTTCATCTAGGTACTCCTCAACTTGTGTATTCTTGAACTCGGTGCCGTTGTCACCTCTAATCTTCTTGATCTTTACTTCATATTCATTTTGTGCTCTTCTTAAGAAGCTCTTTAGAACACCTTGTGTCTCACTTTTATCCATCAAAAAGAATACCCAAGTGAAACGGGAATAATCATCAACGATGACAAGGCCATACTTGTTACCGCCAATGCTTAGGTATGTGACCGGTCCGAAGAGGTCCATGTGAAGCATCTCCAATGGTCTTGTCGTCGTCATCATCGTCTTGGATGGATGGTTGGCTCCAACTTGCTTTCCGGCTTGACATGCACTACACACTTTGTCCTTCTCAAAGGCAACATCCTTTAGTCCAACGACGTGGCGACCCTTTAGAAGCTTATGTAGATTCCTCATCCCAACATGAGCTAGTCGGCGATGCCACAACCAACCCAAAGTGGTTTTTGCTATCAAACAAGCACTTAGATTTGGACCCTCTTTGTTGATGAAATCAACAAGATAGATCTTATCTACAACTGACCGACCCACGGATCGTGATTCCCGAGGTGTCTGTTTAAGCGGACACTTGATAATACAACAACTAGCCAACTTTATATTACAACGAGTGGAAAGAACTTCATAATTACATCGAGAGTATTAAGTTCAGAGCAGCGGAAGTTAAACAAGTTCAAGTTTAGAAAAGATGCGGAAGCAAACATAACGTTGGTACGTCTCGACGATATTATACAGCAAAAGGTGATAAATCCGAGCCCATACGGATTATCACGTAGCCAAGCACATTACTCGCGGCGGACTAGGCTCCCATTGGAAAGTCCAGCCCTCTAGAATCTGCATATCCCGGGGCATAACACCAACAGGGCAATCTAATGCATCACCTGAAACAAAAACAACAACGGCACAAAGCACTGAGCAACAAGAGCTCAGCAAGATCGACCCGTCAACATGGCACTCTAAGGCCGACGCCTAGACATGCAAGGCTCGGAGGGTGTAGCTGGTTTTGATAATAAATCAGCGACTAAGCCATTGATCCTTACTTTCATGATTTTAGCATTTATTAACTTGTACACAAAATAACAATAATATTAGCATCAAGAAAGATATACATACTGTAAAGCATAAGTAAAAAACATCACAGGCAACCATAATTATCCAAAGCTTAGTTCAAGTTGTTACTACGATGTGACTCGGTTCACAAGCGGTACTCATTACTGCGAGGGACAGCGATACGCATCGATTTATCACCAGCTGGGAAAACCCGAGGTACACGACATACGCATCATTTAAGAACACGTATATCAACCGTTCACCATGACATCCTACAACTTTGTAGGGTCCAAATCCTCGAGTGGGCAGCCGTTCCACGAGTACCTCGTGAACCTGTCCACCCCAACGGATCCTACGACCAAGGATTCGGGTAACCTACGCCATTGCAAGCTATTAAGGTTACGTAGGTTTACTAGTTCCCATAAAACTAGCATGCACTCGGTACTTGTTCAATACTTGCTCAAGCAGGGCCAACAACGACACGGTCCTTAACCGACGACAGGCGGGGCTACAGCCTTGCAAGCCATGTCCTTTGAAGGCACATGCACTTGCCCTTTCACCTACGAGGGCCCGTCCACGTCTCAACTTTTAGTGGTTTATACGAACGATCTGCCACCTTGCGAGACAAGCCCTCTCCGGGCCCTTGCCTTCGCTCTTTTCCAAACAGACTCGTTCGGTCTCAAGATTAGCTTTTCAGATTCATTAACTTCCAAGTCTCGAAGCCTCCATGCTCCGAGCACAATTAAGCAATTTATACCAATAAACTTATGACGTAAGCATAGCCAGTTTTCTATCGAACTACCTGTACCGAGTATATCACTAACATAGGTCATATCGGGAAACAATGCAGGTGGGTTTCATACATCACCTACACTTAATGCACAAACATCCTAGACATCTAGTAGTGTTATACTGAAAGGAAAAACATTTAAAAACTGGAAGGATGCACCGGGGCTTGCCTTGTGCCACAGTGGAAATGTTAGCAACTTCGGTGCTGGTTCTTGTGTTGATTCCTTACGAAGATCCTCGACCGGCACTTCGTCGTTTCCTAAATTAACGATATGTCAATAGCGATAAATATAGACGATGCAAAGGTATGATGATGCAAATGTCGATGATACAAACATAGCTAAGTTACAAACATGGTTCTTGAAGACATATGCATAGAAATATGAACTTTATTTTAAATTGAACCTATTATTTTATGTGACTTTCATATGAGTTTAGAACATAAAAGTATGGTTAAAGGCAAAACAGTTGTTAAGCACTTCTAACTTTCTTCTAACCTGCCTACAATAATAGGAATATGTGGCCTTAACTAATTAACCTGCATGCATGAGAACAAAAAAATTATTTTAAGGCCATTCTATTATTTCATGTGACCTATAATTATGAAAGATGGTATGCGCAAATTAGCTACCATATGCACACATGCATAACCAGTACCAAAACATTGCACTAGCAGATAGAGCAGATAAAAACTAAACTAATAAAGTTGGGTTTGCAATTTTAGCATAAACAAAGAATTAATTATGAATTAACTAGTGTTTTGGATGTTCTGATAATTCTAGGAAAAACCATCAAGACTCTCTGATCACCAACATGACCAGATGGTAGAGCATGAAACAAGGAATCCAACAAAATTTGATTGACTCAATTTGGAGTTCGGAATCAAAAGATATGATTTTTGCAAGGTTATTGTATTTTCCTGGATTTTTAATTCGTGAAAATGGAAAAATCCTGGAACTGAACCAATGGAACGCGAGCCACACGGAAGGCAACAGAGATAAGGATCTGCAGTGGCTGTGGCCACACAAGATCCGGCCTGTATGGCCTAGGCTGTGGCCGTGGCGCGCGGTGGCCGGAGACGACGGCGGCTCGACGGAGACTCGCCGGAGTTGGCCGGACGGCGACCAACCTCGACGGAAATAGGACTGCACGCTCAACTTGACACGAGGAACACAATGGTTGGGCCTACTTCGCCGGAGGATGGCCGGAAAGGTGCCGGCGGCGAGCGGCGACTTGCGTGCGGGTTCGGCGATGCCTAGAGCTCGCTGTGGTCCACGAAAATAGGAGAAACGAGTGCTGCTAGCATCTACGAGAGGATAGGCAACGCCGGCACGAGGATGAACCACCTTGGAGATGGCCGGAGCTAAGAGCGCGACGGTGAGGTGGAAGGCGTTGGTGGCCGGACATGGGGAAGAAGGCCGAAATTCCGGCAGTCCTGTGGGACAAACGCAGCGTGAGTTTGATCGATGATAAAGAAGTATGTTGCGCACAGATGGAAACCGGAATTGGGTGAAACGGCTCACCGGAGAGAGCAAATTTTGGAGATGCGACGGCGGACGGCGATGGTGGCCGGTTGAATAGGAACGGCGTCGATCTTCGGTTCTAGGGTGAAGTAGCGCGATTGGCGGCCCTAGGGAGTTGCAGCGTGGGCTTGCGGAGCTTCTGCGGTTGGTAGCACTGCCGGGGAACAGCCGGAGCTGGTCGAGCGGCGGAGGAGCAGACAGACGGACGGTGGCAGCGTTTCGTGAGCCAAACGTGAGAGAGAAAAGAGTTGCGCACAGGAGAGAGGGAAAGGATAGCGTTGGCTCGGTCTTATCCTGCTGCGGCTGGAGGCGGCAAGCAGCTGCTTGGCTGGCTGCTGCGTGGCGCGCAGGGCAGGGACAGCTGCACGGGCGCAGGCAGGAGGTGGCGCTGAGCCGGAGGAGAAGCCAGCGTTGGGGATAAACGTGGCAAATTTGCAGAAAGGCCCTCGCTCTCTTATTTAATTCGAAACTTCATTTCTAGGCTGCAGAAAAATATGACAAAATTCCAGGGTGTACTCCAAAACATTCTGAGCAACTTTTCTTATTGACCAAAGATCCAATTCTGCTCCGAAAAAATTTATAAAAATTCCACAAAACAGCTGACTTGGGATTTAATCTTTACTTAAATGGGCATTTATCTTTTTTGAAAAATTCCAGTAAATTCTCATAATTTCCTCATTATACCCAATCCAATAAAAATATAATATGCATATACTTTTCTTGAGGAAATGCATATTTTTGCCAGCCTTAACTTTTGACCTTTATTGATCCGTTTTGTTTAAACTTCGTGTTGGAAACTCATCTCCGGTGCGGTGATGGAGAAGCTTTTAGTGACACGGGGTGTCACAACCCTCCCTCCTTAAAGAAATCTCGTCCCGAGATTTAAAGGAGACTAAAGGAAGATAAATACATTAACGCTTCATACCCGAAAGTTGATGGAGAAATCCTGGATAATGAGTATGAAGAAATTCTCGTTGTTTCCCGGGTAGCTTCATCTTCGGAGTGATTGCTCCATTGAACCTTATAGAACTTGAGATTTCGTTTCCGAGTGACGCGGTCCTTCTCATCGAGCACTTTTACTGGGTACTCGGAGTAAGTGAGATCAGGTTGTAATTGTTCAACATCTTCCAAAATAATGTCCACTTGGAGGCTTGAGACACTTCTTCAATTGGGATACGTGAAAAATGTTGTGTACTCCAGATAATTTGATTGGCAATTCCAGTTTATAAGCTAACGGTCCACATTGTTCCAATATTTTGAACGGTCCGATATAACGAGGTGCCAATTTTCCTTTTATACCAAAACGTTGAATGCCCCTCATAGGAGATACTCGTAGATAGACATAATCGTCCTTGTCAAAGGTAAGGGGTCGACGACGCTTATTTGCATACATCTCCTGACGTTGCTTGGCAGCCTTTAAATTGGCTTGAATAACCCGAACCTTTTCTTCAGCTTGTTGTACTAGATCTGGTCCAAAGGTGACTCTTTCTCCGGACTACGACCAATTTAGAGGGGTTCGACAAGCTGCGTCCATATAAGGCTTCAAATGGCGTCATACCCGCACTCTCTTGATAACTGTTGTTGTAAGAGAACTCAGCGAGAGGCAGATATTCATCCCAATTACCTCCATGTTTTAAGACACAAGCCCTAAGCATGTCTTCCAAAATCTGATTGACACGCTCGGTTTGTCCATCGATAGGCTGGGTGATAAGCTGAACTGCGGATTAACTTAGTACCCAAAGATGCATGAAGTTGTTCCCAAAATCTTGCCACAAATTGGGAACCTCGATCTGAAATAATTGTCTTGGGCACACCATGTAAGCATAAAATCCTGGAGATATAAAGTTCGGCATACTGGCGAGCCGAGTAGCAAGTGTTGACGAGTATGAAATGAGCTGACTTAGTGAGTCGGTCAACAACAACCCGGATGGAGTCATGCTTACGAGTCGTACGAGGAAGACCAACAATGAAATCCATACTAATGTCATCCCACTTCCAAGTAGGAATACTTAATGGTTGCAGAAGACCTGCTTTCTTCAAATGGTCCGCCTTGATCCTTTGACAAGTATCACACTCGCAGACGTAGCGAGCAACTTCTCGTTTCATCCTAGTCCACCAAAAACTTTCTCTTAATCCTTGATACATCTTGTTACTACCAGGATGAACAGAATACTTCGATTGGTGTGCTTCATCGAGAATCTTACGACGGAGTTTAAAATCCTTAGGAACAACCAATCGATCGTTAAACCATAGAGCACCATTATTATCTTGTCGAAAGCATGTTGCCTTGCCATCTTGAATTTTCCTCCGAATAAGAGCCATACCGGATCCTTTTTCCGAGCAGCAATTACTTCTTCTCCGATAGTAGAATGGACTGCCAGATTGTGTATAGCTGCCTTAGGTATAATGTGTGTACTTGGGTTCGATAGTAGAAACATCTTCATTGTTGTCCATCAATTGTAGCACCAAATTATTGCAATGCTCTTTACGACTCAGTGCGTCGGCTACGACATTAGCTTTACCAGGATGATAATGTACTTCCAACTCATAGTCTTTTATTAACTCTAACCATCTTCTCGGCGCATGTTCAGATCCGATTGTGTAAATATGTACTTAAGACTCTTGTGATCCGTGTAGATATGCACCAAATTGCCGAGCAAATAATGTCGCCAAATCTTGAGTGCTAGTACCACTGCAGCTAATTCCAAATCATGTGTAGGGTAGTGTTCTTCATGCTTACATAATTGACGAGATGCATAAGCAATAACACGGCCTTCTTGCATAAGAACGCATCCAAGTCCCGTACCGGATGCATCACAATACACATCAAAGGATTTAGTGATGTCCGGTTGAGCCAATACGGGAGCGAGTGGTTAGCAACTTCTTCAAATTCTGAAAAGCTTGTTCACATTGATCATTCCATTCAAACTTTACTTCCTTCTTCGAGTAGCTTCGTGATAGGTTGTGCTAGTTGTGAAAAATTGGGGATGAAACGCCGATAATAAC
Source organism: Chloris gayana (assembly GCA_031894775.1). Lineage (NCBI taxonomy): Eukaryota > Viridiplantae > Streptophyta > Magnoliopsida > Poales > Poaceae > Chloris > Chloris gayana. The sequence continues at coordinate 434,698 of JAUNZO010004316.1, forward strand.
CCGCTAGTCCAAGAAAACTTTGAATTTGTGAGACAGACTTTGGTGGCTTCCAATTCAATACATCCTGAACCTTTCCAGGGTCAACAGCAATGCCTTCACTTGAAACCACATGACCAAGGAATGGAACTCGATCTAACCAAAATTCACACTTGCTAAACTTGGCATATAACTTATGATCCCGCAAGCGTTGTAGTATAATCCGAAGATGTTCGGCATGCTCTTCCTTATCCTTGGAGTATATGAGAATATCATCAATGAAGACCACTACAAACTTATCCAGCTCTGGCATGAACACTGAGTTCATCAAATACATGAAGTAGGCCGGAGCGTTGGTTAATCCAAAGGACATTACTAGATACTCATAAAGACCATATCTAGTAGAGAAGGCGATCTTCGGAATATCTTCTTCTCGAATCTTGATCCGATGGTATCCCGAACGAAGATCAATCTTTGAAAACACTTTTGCACCAACCAATTGATCAAATAGAATGTCAATACGGGGTAATGGATATTTATTCTTGATGGTCACTTCATTCAACGGTCGATAATCGACGACAAGGCGTAGACTTTTGTCCTTCTTCTTCACAAACATAGCAGGGCAACCCCAAGGTGACGAACTTGGGCGTATGTACCCTTTGTCTAACAAGTCCTTCAGTTGGATTTTCAGCTCTTTCAACTCATTATGTGCCATCTTATACGAGTGTCGACAAAGCGGAGACGTCCCCGGTTGGAGTTCGATTTTGAATTCAACAGCTCGGTCGGGAGGAAGACCGGGAAGATCATCAGGGAATACATCAGGAAACTCTCGGACAATGGGAATACTTTCCAAGGATTTTTCTTCGAGATGATGGACGACAAGAGTTTTGGTTGGAGCTAGACTCAAAGGAATGGAATCCGATCCATGAATTGGAGAATTCAAATGAACAATGCGAGGCGCGATGTCTAGTAAAGCCTTATGAAAAGTCATCCATTGCATACCTAAAATAAGATCTATCTCCTGTTTCTCTAGCATAATAAAGTTGGTGGAATATACCTTCGATTCAATTCCACCGGTGCCTTTCCTAGCATTTGATCAGCAAGAATTTGACCACCGGGAGATCGAATAGTATAAGGATTTTTAGTGGTATAGGTAGATAGGTTATGCCTTCGAATGCATGAGCTGGCTAACAAAATTATAAGAAGCACCTGAATCGAACAAAATGACAACTGGGCGAAGATGTAGCGAGAACATACCCGAAAGAACAGGTTCACCTTCAGGGATGTCATCCGGACTTGTGAAGTTCACACGGCCGGTCCTATTAGAAGAACCTCGTTGTTGAATTGCAGCTTGCCCTTGCGATTGCACTGTTACCATTCTTCTTTGGAAATGGACAACTATTGATGAAATGACCAGTTTGACCACAATTGTAACACCCTTTAGGATTATTCTGCCCAGCTTGAGGAACACTACGTGCAGGCTGATTTGCTTGCTGTTGAGGTGGTGCACGTTGAGCATACTGCTGCTGCTGGGGTGGCCTATCATAACCTTGCTGTGGCGGGCGATAATATTGTTGCTGAGGTGCTGCCGAAAGCGTTGTCCGGTGGGTGAAGTGTACACCGGACGATACTTACGTGGAGGACCAGGAGGTGTACCACTTGGTGGAGCCTTCCTCTTGCGCTCATCGGCTAGCACTTCACGTTGAGCATCCTCTTGAATGATAGCTGCATTAACCGGATCATTAAAAGTTCCGGTGGACTGCCAAGTTAATTTCTCCTTTAATACGGGGTTCATGCCCCTTCGGAAAGCAGCACGCTTCTTATCTTCGGTGTACACATAAAGAGGAGCATATTGGGCTAAATGATTGAACCTCTCGGTATACTCAAGCACGGTCCTCCCTCCTTGTTTCAAATCTTGAAATTCTTGCAGCTTTCTTTCCATCAATGCGGTAGGGATATAACGAGCACGAAAGGCAGTTTTGAATTCATCCCACTGCACTATGTGTCCTTCCGGAAGAGAAGCCGGATAATTTGCCCACCAAGCACTGGCGGGTCCTTGCGATAGTTGTGCTGCGAAAAGAGGCTTACGTGCGTTGGTGCACTCGTAACAATCCAAACTTGGACTCTATGCCACGGAGCCAATGATCAGCATCCGGGGGCTCGTTGGCACGCTCAAATGGTACTGGATGAGTTGACAGAAAATCTTGATATGTACTTTGTCGTGGATGATCGTCACGATCGTTGGCATCTCTTAAGGTCACGCGGAAAGAAACACGTGACCGCGGGAGAGCCAAGGGTTTAAGTCACTTGCACTATTTAACCAAATAATCCACATCCAGTACAAGTACTAGATATGTATTATAAGGTGGGTCATGAATATCCGCAAGCGGACGGATAACCCGTTGTAGCATTTCACCCGAGAGTATTCAAGGGTATCGTATTTATATTTTCCCCAAGGAAGACATGGTTGATAAGAGTACTTATGTTCATGGTGTTACAAAAGAATGATGAAGTATTCACATTCCAATGCAGGGGTTAGGAGCAATAAGTTGAGGATAGTGTGACACACACCAAGGCGATGCATTCTCTTATAAAAGGGATAGAGGCGATCCTAGATAAAGCTAAACTAGACTAGCGAGACCACTACTCCTAATGATACAACATTCATATGAGTGCGCAGCTTCTACCTAACATCCAAGATCATGCAAGCGCAAGCAAGCGTCTAATGCCTAGGCATCATCGGGAGATCCGTCTTACGCGAGGTCCGCCTCGCGACTCCGGCTTTTAGACTCCTATGCCATGCCCGAACGTGGAGGATTACTTTGGATGACAAGGCTGTCACTTCTTGTCACCTACCTCTACAAACCGTGGGACACGAAGCACATTCAACGGTGGGTAGATAACCCCGACACCGTGCCGGCGTCACTAACCACAACTCTAGATCCCTCGAGGCACCGACATGGTGGTAAATCTAGAGCACCCTTGCGGGACGATGAACCCGAAGCCTATTCATAAGAACACTAGCCTAACTAGCATAAGCTAGACGAAAGGATCAAAGCTAGCACTAAGTCATGCAAAGGCGTTCGTCGCTCAAGAATGAGCGACGAACGGCAATTAATCAAGTAAGATCGGGAGTAATCGGTGATCAAGTATGAACGAACGAAGAACATTCGATATGAGTTCATCTTCTATTAATGAAGAACGAAGAACGAACGACGAACTTATATGAACGAACGATGAACGATCAAACAAGATCATGATTACTCTATAAAGCTCATGACAAGGATATGAACGAAAGTATTCCATAGATGAATGATCAAGTCTCATAAAGAGAGGATACAAGAGCTATACCCAATTCTCCACAAGACTTTGGGAGCAATGAGGCAGCCCACTACTAAGCCTAGCACTACCTAGAAAGCCTCTAAACTTCTAGTGTGAGGAGAGAATGATCCTTGTGTTGTTGTGTGTGTTAAGGAGGGGGGTACCCCTCCTTATATAGGCTTGAAAGGTCGGCTCCTGGAGGCGGTTTCGTAGGTCGGTGGCATTTAATGCGCGTGGAACCGACCTCCGGAGGCGGTGGGCAAACCGCCGGAGAAAAGTGGGCCGGGGGGCCACCATGACGGTTCGGCCGAACCGCCTTGTTGGTTCGGCCGAACCGCCACCGGCCCCTCCTGGGCTGGGCTTTGGCGGTTGGCTCCCCACTGGATGTTGGTCTTTGATCCAGGTGCGTGAGGCCTTATTTGTGTTGGATTTCGTGGTCGTTGGCCTTTTATCTTGGAGTTGATTCCCGCGGCGAAGTGGAAGTTTTGTAAAAGTGTTGATTTGTCGCCTCGGGGCACTGGAATTCATCATTTTCCACCTGCACACTAAAAATCTAGAGGTACACGTGGAACTAGGTTATTTCTAAGTAAAATGCATGCAAGACATGCCTAGTCCTTCTCATTTATTTGACTAATTGACGGTCGAAATTGGTCCGTAACGACCGTCAACAAGCCCCCCAAGCTTACCCCTTGCTCGTCCCGAGCAAGTAGTAGAACTTTAGGTTGTTGATCGGGAGTTGCTACAATGCCTACTTCTCAAAGGTACCAAGTGTATAACAAAGATACTCATCCTTGAGTTGAATAAGTTGGCAATGGTGACTCACCCTTCCCCTTAGTCCTCATGGGGCTTTGTGCTTTTCACTTTACCTTGGGCGGTTGAGAGAGAGAACGGTGTATAGAGCATTTATTTTCTCTTCCCTTGTCTTGCTTTTTATTCTCCGGACGTTTTCAAAAAATATTTTTTTTTTTTTTTTCAAGTAAAACCACGTTCCACAAGTGATGCTCTCGAATCGCTCTAATGGTGTTTATATTCCTCACCAAGGCATGTGTATTGCCTCATCCTACATCTAATAGGCTTTTGTGGAGCTCAAGGTAGGGTATGAAATGAGGCATACTTGCATTCATATTTTTGCGAAACCAAAAGAGTGGATCCATGGAGATAGCAAGTCATACAATCGTAGATCAAGATGTGCAAGTGTGAAGATGATGGTGGTGGTGTATTTGACTACTCCTCTTTTTGTTTCACCTCTTTTTATTTTGGATTTTGGGCATGGCTATCTTTTCTTCTTTCTTTTTCCATGCTCGAAATGAGAGCAGCATCTTTTTCTTGCTCATCTTTTGTGAGCCTTATTTTCTTTTTCTTTTGCATAGCCATGCCTTCTTTTGATATTTTAAGAGAGGTGATAAAATGTGAGGAGTGTCTTTATTTTGGGTGGATGGCATGACATGTTGCTAACTTCCGGTGTAGAAGTGTAGCATATGAGGTGGAGTGTGTACGTGATCTTGATCATGAGAGTATGAAAAGCATCTCACTAGGGTCACACAATTTTGATAAAGCTCAATGAAGTAACAAGTAGCAAATGAGTAAGGTTTTCAAGGGAAATTTGCATATGGCTTTGGTAGGAATTTATCATCACTTGGGAACTTATAGATTTTGCAATTTTTGGGAACAGAATTCCGGAGATTTTAAGCTCAACTTAGGACAAGATCATAGCAGCTCTTTTTACCATATCATCATCTCACAACAACTTAGGTGCAGCTCAAGCATGTGCAGCCCACAAGTTTCAGGTTCTAAGCAAGTTTTGCTAGCCACCAAACTCAAAACTAGGAGAGTTCTAAATTATAGACTAGGCACATGAGAGAAATAAAACAGAGCAACTATTCATCATCTCAACATAGAAAGACTAGCAACATACTTGCAGCGTATAAAAGGGAACTAAGCTACTTCTTTTTGTTCTTTTTAGTTTTATCATTTTTATTTTGTTTTTCATATGAGAGGCAAGAACAAGCAAAAACAAGAGACAATAAAGGATACAAGTTGCGATACATGATACCTTAGCGGGGGTGCTGCCCCCCAAGCTTGTTCTTGCTCATGGGTTTGGTGGAATGAACCCCATGTGACGGAAGTAAGCCAAAAGATCGGCTCGTTGTTGCTCCGTCATGTTGGTGAGGGCGGTGAGCTGGGTGTCGGTGCGCTCTTGCCATTGATGAGTTTGCAAGATGTGTTGGTTGAGCGCATACTCGGTGTCTTCCGCCGTGGTTTGGAGTCTTCCCATTTGTGAGGAGAGGTTGTTCATCTCCTGCACAAAGTTGTAGCCTTGGGCTGATCCGGAGTCGGTGGAGTGTTCCTCCCATTGTTGTTGTGGAGAAAACAGCCCCGGGCCATATCCCGGAGTTTGCCACGCCGATCCCCCGGCCATGTGAGGTGGCGGGGCTGGGTACCCACCGGGAGAAAACCCGGGGTGGCTGTACCCCGGCTCGCCATGAGTCGTGGGGTGCGGTGTGGGCATCTCGGAGGTAGATGGTTGTTCTGATCTGTGCGCCCCCTGCGAGAAGATACACTCCTGCGAGACCGCTGCGCTTCTTGGAGCTCAATGGTTAGATTTTTGAGAGTATACAAACGAAGGTCCGGGTTAGGTAACCGAAACTCGTTTGCATATCCCACAAAATAATATATGAGGGAATCGTTCGGACCATTCTTAAGAGAGTGACCTTGAATAAGATAATCTTTATTTATAAGAGAGCGAGGTGTAGCAAGGTATTCAACATTAGCATCATGTAAAGCTCCCACCCGCATGGCAATTCGTGTCACTAGAGAGGTACATTCAATTGGTCCTATCGTCCCAAGATTTTCTATCCATTGGCAAATCATGGCTTTCACGGGAGCAATCTTAATCTTATCGACCGCAGCAAAAAGAATTTTTAGCTCATCCTCGCAGCACAATTCGAATATCACTCCTTGGAAAAAGAGTGATAGCAATCCACATGTGCATAAAACGCAAGGTAGGATGATGGATGTGATTAGTTCTAGGTCGCACGCAACTAGGAAGACCCGTAATCCTTTCCCAAAAAGCATGCTTTGAAAACTGAGGAAGGGCACCATCCAAGTCGGTATTGCAGCGAGTACTAAAGCCAAGAAGAGTGCTAAGTTCTTTCCAAGTCAAACGGTAGGATTCACGGAAAAACCGAAAAGAAATTCCTTCATCTACCGTTTGTAGGGTGCATAAAAACTGAAGTGTAAGCAAGCGGGAACCCGGCTCATTTACACTAGCAAAATCTGTCCACCCTAAGGCTTTAAATACTTGAGCAAATTCAGCATCCATACCTATTTTGTGCAGCAGCTCCGTGTCAAATGCTCGCGTAGGAGCAAAGAGACGGTGTTGGAGAAGCGTGTAGGTGCGCGTCTCGTGCTCGCCCACTAAGTCGAGGTCGGTGTCGGTGAGGAGACGATGCTCGATGTTGCCCTCTTGCCCTTCTTCCTCGACTTGTGGTGGTGAACTTGGCGGTGACTCGACTACGGGCGTGCGCGGGTGCTTCGACGTAAAGAGCTTGAACTTGAGCGTGAGCTCAAGGACCTCTTGATTGACCCGAACAGCTTCTTGGCACCGGTCATGGCTGCACACAAAGAGAGCAAGAATGCAAGAACAAAAATTCCGAACGGGTCATGTGAGGGAAAAAATCAAATTAGCGACACCGTCGGTTGTTCATGTGAGCAAGAAATCGCAACTCGAGAAAACCAAACAAAAACAAATCAAACCAAAAACTAGACAAGCACACCAAGAGCAAAAGATTTATGCAGAACTTTTAGGCAATGAGCAAGTGAGGACAATGGAAAACTTGAGAGTAATGAGAATGAAGTGAGTGAGGAGTGGAAATGATAGTGTGAGAGGGGAGAGAGCTCCGGCCAGGCCACCTCTACTTATAGCTCACGAAGTAGCCGTTTCTGAGCGTTAGGAGGGGCATATGACCGTTGGGAAAAGGACAGACCGAGCAACGGTCATGGCAGTTCGGCCGAACCAAGGAGGTGGGTTCGGCCGACCTGCTGTGGGTCCCTTTTGCTCCCCTTTTGGCCCATAGCTCCCAACGGCCAAATGATCATTGACCATGGTTGCTACGTCCGGATATTCCTCGAAATTTTTGCTCAAGAAATCCAAAGAAAGTTGCCTCAAATTCAGCTTTATTCGAAAAATCAAATCTCGAGAAAAAGTGTTGGAGAAAATTCCAACATGCAAAAATTGTTTTTGGATTTTGTATAAGGATACAAGGGTTGTCCAAAAGTTTCAAACAAAGTAGGAAAATTTGGACGTAAAAGGATTTTGGTTTTCAAATTTTCTATGCATGGCGAGAGAGAAAAAAAAATCAAATATGTCTGGCGGAAAATCCAAATAAATGAAATGAAAATTATCTTGTGATAAAATAGAATATGCAGGGAGATGCATGTGGTGGAAAACAAAAATCAAAAGAAATCGAAAGATAATACCGATTTATCCTCGTCGACCAGGGCTTTGCCATTTTAAGTCCGGCGAGCGAGGACTTCTCCATTTCTTTTCATCCTTGTGGTGCAGGCCCTTTCCCTGGAGAAGAGGATGAAGATGGCTGCACCTTCTTCACTTGCCACACTTGTTTGGTCTTTGTTGATGTAGGTGGCTTTGTGTCTTGAAGGACCGGCTTCTTGGCCCATAATCCCGGCCTTGTCGTTGCAGGCTTCTTGGGTTGGTACCATGACGGATTCTCAATTTTGTCAAGTTGCTTCCAAAAGGCGACGAGACTATCCGTCTTTCTTGGCGTCACTTCAACTTCACGGATGTTTGAGGGATTTGGCCCATACTTGATCTTGATCATTGAGCATTGTTCTTTTCTTGGTTGGAACTCAAACTTTTCCTCCTTCCCATTGATGTGGAATCGGATTTCTCCATTCCCAACATCAATTTGGGCGTTTGCGGTGCCGAGGAAGGGACGTCCCAAAATGAGGGGCGTGTTCTTGTCGATATCCATCTCAAGCACCACAAAGTCCACCGGTATGAAGTTGCCTCGAATTTTTACCGGCACGTCTTCGGCTATTCCCGCGGGGTAGCGGACCGAAGAGTCTGCCAATTGCAACCTCATTGGTGTAGGAGTCAAGGTTGTGTAGCTCAAACGATCAAAGACTTCTTTGGGCATCACGCCGACGCTTGCCCCAAGATCACATAAGGCCCGGTCGAAGTGGTGTGCCCCAATGGAACATGATATTGTGGGGCAGCCAGGGTCCTTCTTCTTTTCTCGAAGCCGATTGAGTATAGCTGCGCTACACTCCTCTCGTGAGCTTGACCATTTCCTCGTTGGGTAGTGGCCTCTTGTTGTTGAGGATGTCTTTAAGGTAGCGTGCATATGTGGGCACCTGCACCATGTCCAACAATGGCACGTTGACATGAATCCTTCGGATGGTCTCGACGAATCGAGCAAATTGTTCATCCTCCTTTGGCTTCCTGTTTCGTGAGGGAATGGCAAAAAGCTTGTGTCTTGAAATTCAATTCCATTCTTCCCTTCACTTGGCTTCGGTTCTTCTTCTTTTTCTTTGGTAATAGAAGGGCTTTCCTCCTCCAGGTCGTTCCTGTTCTTCTTTGCTGCATGGTTAGGATATGGCGGATCCCGAGTGGATTTTCCTCCCCTCGTGGTAACCGCATTAACATTTTCCAAAGAAGACTCGGTTGCCCCGGATCTTCCCTGAATTAGAACCAGGAATAAGAGCAGCTAGCTGAGCAACTTGGGTTTCAATCATTTTATTAAAGCTCAGCTGATTTTTGAAAGCAGAGGAGAAACCTTCTATTTGTGCGCTTATGTTTTCTAAGACTTTATCATTGGCAGCAAGCTTTTTGTTGATAGATTCGTTAATTTTAGCTTGGCCATAAACCAAATCTTTCAAGGAAGGTTGATTATTGTTAAAGCCAGAAAAATTGTTACCTCCTTGATATGATGGTCGGTTTTGGTTGTACCCTTGTCCTCCGTTTGGACGATACCCGTTGTTGTTGTTCATGTAGAACACCTCTTCATGGGTATGGGGGCAATCCTTCCCCATATGGCCAGTGTTCCCGCACTCCTCACACGTCATGTGTGAGTCCAATGCATGAACACCACCATTTGCGTTGTGTTCGTCCAAGCGTTTTATGAGGAGGTCAACCTTGGCGGACAGCATGTCCACCTCCTTGACAGGGTGTACGCCTCTTGCGCGTGTTTGGAGTCGATCATCGCTCCACCCTTGATTGGAGACCATCTTCTCTATGAGTTCTTTTGCTTGGGCAATAGTTTTGGAGAAGAAGGCTCCTCCAGCAGCGGCATCCATATGTCCACGGGTTGTTGGTGTCAACCCGTTGTAGAAATGTTGAAGAATGAGCCATTCCTCCATCCCATGGTGAGGGCAGGCCGTAATGTATTCTTGAAGCCTTTCCCATGCCTCGGGCATGGATTCGTTTGTCGCTTGTCTGGAAACTTGCAATTCTTCCACGAAGGGCATTGGTTTTGCCCATCGGGAAAAACTTGGCGAGGAACGCCGTGGAACATTTGTTCCAAGTGTCAATGCTTGCACGATTGGCATAAAACCACTGTTTCGCCTTCCCAAGGAGGGATAGGGAAACAAAGCGGAGTTTGATAGCATCTTGGTTGGCTCCGGCCGTGGCCGATGTGTTGCATATTTCCAGGAACCGTTGGAGATGAGAGTTGGCGTCCTCTGAGGCCTTTCCACAAAAGGGAATGGCTTGCACCATAGTGATGAGGCTGGACTTGATGTCAAGTCCTCGCAGCACCGGCGTCGACGTTGGGCCCAATGGGCACATTGGCGACGGAGGGCGCAGAGTAGTCACGAAGGGTCCTTTCAGCCATGAGTGTTGAGGTTGATGGTGCGGAAGATGCGGGCTCGCTTGTCGTGGGTTCTTGAGGAGAGACAACGACGCGAGGTCGAGTCTTTCTCGCAAGAGCCTCGGGATTATCAACGAAGTTTTCCGGCAAGTCGAATCCACGCATGCACTATCCTCGTTTTCACCTTTGAGAGAAAACAGATCAAGGTTAGCCTCGCAAGGGCAATGATTAAATCATCATCAAGTGTAATCATGAACATTCATTGTATTCTTATTAACCAATGTCTTCCCCGGCAACGGCGCCAGAAATGCTTGTTGGCATCTCTTAAGGTCACGCGGAAAGAAACACGTGACCGCGGGAGAGCCAAGGGTTTAAGTCACTTGCACTATTTAACCAAATAATCCACATCCAAGTACAAGTACTAGATATGTATTATAAGGTGGGTCATGAATATCCGCAAGCGGACGGATAACCCGTTGTAGCATTTCACCCGAGAGTATTCAAGGGTATCGTATTTATATTTTCCCAAAGGAAGACATGGTTGATAAGAGTACTTATGTTCATGGTGTTACAAAAGAATGATGAAGTATTCACATTCCAATGCAGGGGTTAGGAGCAATAAGTTGAGGATAGTGTGACACACACCAAGGCGATGCATTCTCTTATAAAAGGGATAGAGGCGATCCTAGATAAAGCTAAACTAGACTAGCAGACCACTACTCCTAATGATACAACATTCATATGAGTGCGCAGCTTCTACCTAACATCCAAGATCATGCAAGCGCAAGCAAGCGTCTAATGCCTAGGCATCATCGGGAGATCCGTCTTACGCGAGGTCCGCCTCGCGACTCCGGCTTTTAGACTCCTATGCCATGCCCGAACGTGGAGGATTACTTTGGATGACAAGGCTGTCACTTCTTGTCACCTACCTCTACAAACCGTGGGACACGAAGCACATTCAACGGTGGGTAGATAACCCCAAGCACCGTGCCGGCGTCACTAACCACAACTCTAGATCCCTCGAGGCACCGACATGGTGGTAAATCTAGAGCACCCTTGCGGGACGATGAACCCGAAGCCTATTCATAAGAACACTAGCCTAACTAGCATAAGCTAGACGAAAGGATCAAAGCTAGCACTAAGTCATGCAAAGGTGTTCGCCGCTCAAGAATGAGCGACGAACGGCAATTAATCAAGTAAGATCAGGAGTAATCGGTGATCAAGTATGAACGAACGAAGAACATTCGATATGAGTTCATCTTCTATTAATGAAGAACGAAGAACGAACGACGAACTTATATGAACGAACGATGAACGATCAAACAAGATCATGATTACTCTATAAAGCTCATGACAAGGATATGAACGAAAGTATTCCATAGATGAATGATCAAGTCTCATAAAGAGAGGATACAAGAGCTATACCCAATTCTCCACAAGACTTTGGGAGCAATGAGGCAGCCCACTACTAAGCCTAGCACTACCTAGAAAGCCTCTAAACTTCTAGTGTGAGGAGAGAATGATCCTTGTGTTGTTGTGTGTGTTAAGGAGGGGGGTACCCCTCCTTATATAGGCTTGAAAGGTCGGCTCCTCGGAGGCGGTTTCGTAGGTCGGTGGCATTTAATGCGCGTGGAACCGACCTCCGGAGGCGGTGGGCAAACCGCCGAGAAAAGTGGGCCGGGGGGCCACCATGACGGTTCGGCCGAACCGCCTTGTTGGTTCGGCCGAACCGCCACCGGCCCCTCCCGGGCTGGGCTTTGGCGGTTGGCTCCCCCACCGGATGTTGGTCTTTGATCCAGGTGCGTGAGGCCTTATTTGTGTTGGATTTCGTGGTCGTTGGCCTTTTATCTTGGAGTTGATTCCCGCGGCGAAGTGGAAGTTTTGTAAAAGTGTTGATTTGTCGCCTCGGGGCCCGGAATTCATCATTTTCCACCTGCACACTAAAAATCTAGAGGTACACGTGGAACTAGGTTATTTCTAAGTAAAATGCATGCAAGACATGCCTAGTCCTTCTCATTTATTTGACTAATTGACGGTCGAAATTGGTCCGTAACGACCGTCAACAACGACGTCCACCATTGCGACTTGAGTTCCGAGCTATTTCTCGGAGCAATCCAGTGTCCTCTCGCCTTGACTCAAGCAACAGGGCGAGAATCTGTTCCAATGTAGCCGGTGGTGGCGGTGGAGGTGCATTGTTGCGAGCTCCTTGTCTGGGAACTCTCGGCCTCGGAGCGATTACGAGTGTTCACCATTCTGAAATAAAATTGTGGATGTACTTTAATTCCTTGCTCCTTATAGACCAACACGATCCTTTTAGGAAAATCAAAGTACATGACAAGGAAATTTTAGAATAGCAAACTGATAATGAAGTTGAAGATCTTTCAAGACATTCGAAATCAATTACGAGGATTTCCAAGGATAGGATTTGGAACAAAATCAAGATCGGAACTTGAAAATTTTAGGACATCCTTAAATCAAATTTTAGGTTCTTGATTATTTCAATTTGTTTTTCGAAAAGCAACCGGAAGGTTGAAAAGTGAGATAAGGCATATTTTAGTTCAGTTATTTTATGCCATGCCATGATGCAAGTTTTATTTTTAAACCTAACCGTTCCTCACTCAAAAGAAAATAGTACTTCCGTCTTAGCGGTAAACGAAACTTCGGTGGCGACCCGTACTCAACCGCGTAAGTTAATCTAAGTTTTCGATACACAACACACTAACGGGGTTAGCGTACCTGCGAAGATCCATTTCAGAAACAATACATCAAATTCAAGAGAAACTACGAAAATAAAAGCAGTTCTACTAGTAACGATCCATGGAAAAGGATCGTCTCGTGGTATCCCACGAGCCAAAGGGGGTCCCGTATACGTCCGCGGGAACAGACACCGATATCCGCGTGTCGGCCCACGCACGTACCTTCGTTGAAGATTCCGTAGATGCAAATATTTAAACAATCATAACCCAAGATTAGTTTTTGCCACCAACTCTAACATCCTTATACAATTGGGCATGCTAACGTATCCTCACTCGTAAATACGACGTAGTTTTCAAAATATGTCGTAGTTGTTGTATTACCATGGAATTGGCTCTAATACCAGCTACAACGAGACCGACCCACGGATCGTGATTCCCGAGGTGTCTGTTTAAGCGGACACTTGATAATACAACAACCGGCCAACTTTATATTACAACAGTGGAAAGAACTTCATAATTACATCGAGAGTATTAAGTTCGAGAGCAGCGGAAGTTAAACAAGTTCAAGTTTAGAAAAGATGCGGAAGCAAACATAACGTTGGTACGTCTCGACGATATTATACAGCAAAAGGTGATAAATCCGAGCCCATACGGATTATCACGTAGCCAAGCACATTACTCGCGGCAGACTAGGCTCCCACTGGAAAGTCCAGCCCTCCGGAATCTGCATATCCTAGGGCATAACACCAACAGGGCAATCTAATGCATCACCCGAAACAAAAACAACAACGACACAAAGCCTGAGCAACTAGAGCTCAGCAAGACCGACCCGTCAACATGGCACTCTAAGGCCGACGCCTAAACATGCAAGGCTCGGAGGGTGTAGCTGGTTTTGATAATAAATCAGCGACTAAGCCATTGATCCTTACTTTCATGATTTTAGCATTTATTAACTTGTACACAAAATAACAATAATATTAGCATCAAGAAAGATATACATACTGTAAAGCATAAGTAAAAAATCATCACAAGCAACCATAATTATCCAAAGCTTAGTTCAAGTTGTTACTACGATGTGACTCGGTTCACAAGCGGTACTCATTACTGCGAGGGACAGCGATACGCATCGATTTATCACCAGCTGGGAAAACCCGAGGTACACGACATACGCATCATTTAAGAACACGTATATCAACCGTTCACCATGACATCCTACAACTTTGTAAGGTCCAAATCCTCGAGTGGGCAGCCGTTCCACAGTACCTCGTGAACTCCGTCCACCCCAACGGATCCTACGACCAAGGATTCGGGTAACCTACGCCATTGCAAGCTATTAAGGTTACGTAGGTTTACTAGTTCCCATAAAACTAGCATGCACTCGGTACTGTTCAATACTTGCTCAAGTAGGGCCAACAACGACACGGTCCTTAACCGACGACAGACGGGGCTACAGCCTTGCAAGCCATGTCCTTTGAAGGCACATGCACTTGCCCTTTCACCTACAGGGCCCGTCCACGTCTCAACTTTTAATGGTTTATACGAACGATCTGCCACCTTGCGAGACAAGCCCTCTCCAGTGCCCTTACCTTCGCTCTTTCCCAAACAGACTCGTTCGGTCTCAAGATTAGTTTTTCAGATTCATTAACTTCCAAGTCTCGAAGCCTCCATGCTCCGAGCACAATTAAGCAATTTATACCAATAAATTATGACGTAAGCATAGCCAGTTTTCTATCGAACTACCCGTACCAGTATATCACTAACATAGGTCATATCGGGAAACAATGCAGGTGGGTTTCATACATCACCTACACTTAATGCACAAACATCCTAGACATCTAGTAGTGTTATACTGAAAGGAAAAACATTTAAAAACTGGAAGGATGCACCGGGGCTTGCCTTGTGCCACAGTGGAAATGTTAGCAACTTCTGGTGCCGGTTCTTGTGTTGATTCCTTCCGAAGATCCTCGACCAAGCACTTCGTCGTTTCCTAAATTTACGATATGTCAATAGCGATAAATATAGACGATGCAAAGGTATGATGATGCAAATGTCGATGATACAAACATAGCTAAATTACAAACATGGTTCTTGAAGACATATGCAAGAAATATGAACTTTATTTTAAATTGAACCTATTATTTTATGTGACTTTCATATGAGTTTAGAACATAAAAGTATGGTTAAAGGCAAAACAGTTGTTAAGCACTTCTAACTTTCTTCTAACCTGCCTACAATAACAGGAATATGTGGCCTTAACTAATTAACCTGCATGCATGAGAACAAAAAAATTATTTTAAGGCCATTCTATTATTTCATGTGACCTATAATTATGAAAGATGGTATACGCAAATTAGCTACCATATGCACACATACATAACCAGTACCAAAACATTGCACTAGCAGATAGAGCAGATAAAAACTAAACCAATAAAGTTGGGTTTGCAATTTTAGCATAAACAAAGAATTAATTATGAATTAACTAGTGTTTTGGATGTTCTGATAATTCTAGGAAAAACCATCAAGACTCTCTGATCACCAACATGACCAGATGGTAGAGCATGAAACAAGGAATCCAACAAAATTTGATTGACTCAATTTGGAGTTCGGAATCAAAAGATATGATTTTTGCAAGGTTATTGTATTTTCCTGGATTTTTAATTCGCGAAAGTGGAAAAATCCTGGAACTGAACCAATGGAACGCGAGCCACACGGAAGGCAACAGAGATAAGGATCTGCAGTGGCTGTGGCCACACAAGATCCGGCCTGTATGGCCTAGGCTGTGGCCGTGGCGCGCGGTGGCCGGAGACGACGGCGGCTCGACGGAGACTCCCCGGAGTTGGCCGGACGGCGACCAACCTCGACGGAAATAGGACTGCACGCTCAACTTGACACGAGGAACACAATGGTTGGGCCTACTTCGCCGGAGGATGGCCGGAAAGGTGCCGGCGGCGAGCGGCGACTTGCGCGCGGGTTCGGCGATGCCTAGAGCTCGCTGTGGTCCACGAAAATAGGGGAAACGAGTGCTGCTAGCATCTACGGAGGATAGGCAACGCCGGCTCGAGGATGAACCACCTTGGAGATGGCCGGAGCTAAGAGCGCGACGGTGAGGTGGAAGGCGTTGGTGGCCGGACATGGGGAAGAAGGCCGAAATTCCGGCAGTCCCGTGGGACAAACGCAGCGTGAGTTTGATCGATGATAAAGAAGTATGTTGCGCACAGATGGAAACCGGAATTGGGTGAAACGGCTCACCGGAGAGAGCAAATTTTGGAGATGCGACGGCGGACGGCGGTAGTGGCCGGTTGAATAGGAACGGCGTCGATCTTCGGTTCTAGGGTGAAGTAGCGCGATTGGGGGCCCTAGGGAGTTGCAGCGTGGGCTTGCGGAGCTTCTGCGGTTGGTAGCACGGCCGGGGAACAGCCGGAGCTGGTCGAGCGGCGGAGGAGCGGACGGACGGACGGTGGCAGCGTTTCGTGAGCCAAACGTGAGAGAGAAAAGAGTTGCGCACAGGAGAGAGGGAAAGGATAGCGTTGGCTCGGTCTTATCCTGCTGCGGCTGGAGGCGGCAAGCAGCTGCTTGGCTGGCTGCTGCGTGGCGCGCAGGGCAGGGACAGCTGCACGGGCGCAGGCAGGAGGTGGCGCTGAGCCGGAGGAGAAGCCAGCGTTGGGGATAAACGTGGCAAATTTGCAGAAAGGCCCTCGCTCTCTTATTTAATTCGAAACTTCATTTCTAGGCTGCAGAAAAATATGACAAAATTCCAGGGTGTACTCCAAAACATTCTGAGCAACTTTTCTTATTGACCAAAGATCCAATTCTGCTCCGAAAAAAAATTATAAAAATTCCACAAAACAGCTGACTTGGGATTTAATCTTTACTTAAATGGGCATTTATCTTTTTTGAAAAATTCCAGTAAATTCCTCTCATTATACCCAATCCAATAAAAATATAATATGCATATACTTTTCTTGAGGAAATGCATATTTTTGCCAGCCTTAACTTTTGACCTTTATTGATCCGTTTTGTTTAAACTTCGTGTTGGAAACTCATCTCTCGGTGCGAGTGATGGAGAAGCTTTTAGTGACGGGGTGTCACATTATCCTCCAAGTACCCTTTGAATGCAATTGAGGAATCCGCTTTTCTAAAGACGGTCACACCTTCATCGGTAAAGAGACAATTAAAGCCCATTCCACAAAGTTGTGATATGGACATTAAGTTGTACCCTAAACCTTTCACAAGGAACACATTACTAATTGAAAGGTCATGGGTGATTTGAATTCCACCAGGACCAATTACCTTTCCTTGTTGATCATTTCCAAAAGATATACTCCCACTTGGTAGATTATCTTTGTCAAGTGTGGAGAACATCTTCTTCTCCCCGGTCATATGATTTGAGCACCCGGTGTCGAGCACCCATATTGAACCGCCCGAGGAGTATCCCTACACACAATCAAGCACAAGATTTAGGCACCCAAACTTGCTTGGGTCCCTTAACTTTAGAAACAACACTTTTGGGCACCCACACACAAGGATTCCATCTTGCATAGTGTGGCCCAACAAATCTTGCAACTACTCTCCCATGAGCACCATGGATTAGCTCATATGTTGCATCATCATATACATAGAAGGATACGGGTGAGCTCTTCTTTTTGAGCTCTTGTGTTGTCTTGGCCTTCTTCGCATACTTAACTTGAGCAACTTGCTTTTGTTAATTCATGTTGTTGCTCTTGTTGTTGTATTTCTTCTTGGGCTGCTCCTTGAACCCAATGCCTTTGTTGCCATTGAACTTTCTTTCCTCACTAACAATTTTCTTAGCTAGCTCAATTTGAGCCGCTCTCTCAAGATTCTTGACCTTGTTAGTGAGATCCTTGATTGTCACCTTATCGGTGGCAATGTTGTCAATGTCAACATCTTTACATCTTGCACATTCTTTGCTTGACGAAGATTGTATTGACTCGACCTTGCTTTTGTAAGTCAATGTTCTGCTCTTGAGGACTTCAATCTCTCCTTCCAACAACTTGTGATTATCTTCAAGAGATTCACACTTTGTTTGGAGTGAGTGGTTGATGTCTTCAAGCTTAGCATTTGACTTGTTTACCTTTGTAAGGCATAGAGTCAACTCCTCGTTCCTCTTTCTTTCTTGCTCAAGGATAGCCTTCAACTCCTTAATCTCATCAAGCTTCTTGATAAGCATGTTTTCTTGCTTGTCCACCATCTCTTCGCTCTCTTCAACCTTCTCTTGCATTATCCCTAACATTTTCACCATATCTTGCAAGGAGGGGACTAGCTCCTCCTCATTATCATGGTTAGAAGAATTGACAAGAGGTTTAGTTTGTACCTTGTTTTCTTTGGCCATGAAGCATTTGGGGTTGTCGTCCTCATCGTCGGTGAGGTTGTTGAAGAGTGATGATTTGGCCGGTGTTAGGCCATAGGCAGGATTGGCGATCCCTCCTTCTTCATCATCATCATCATCATCATCATCATCATCGGAGACATATTGTTGGCCAATATGAGCTTGACCCTTGAATGGTTTCTTGAAGTTCTTCTTCTTGATAAACTTCTCCTTCTTCTCTTCGTTTCCATTGAGTTGAGGGCACTCCGCAATTAGCTTGTCCTATATAGCTTTGGCATTCTCGAGTCGGGATACCTTAGAGTACTCTTTAGCACTCAATGACGAGAGCATTGCCGACACAGCTTGCGCATTGCGATGTATGTTGATGTTGTCCATGACCGTGTGTCTCTCCTCATCTTCAATCACATATCCTTTCTCAACCACTTCCCACACGGACGGACCAATTGATAGTAGGTACATCTTCATCCTATGCTTGTATCAACTAAAATCTTTTCCATCAAACCAAGGTAGTCGTCCACTACCACCACTATTCACATTTGCCACATCATTTTAGTTCAAGTTGTACCTTGTGTCCAACTTCCCACCACTAGTGCCATCCTTGGCAAATGGATTCAATTCTCCTCCGGTGTCTCCTCTCTTAGTAGGATCATTGTCCACCTCAACATGCTCCCCGACATCTTTTCTTCTCAAGCGGTTAAGCTCTTCATGAGAAGACCCGCTCCGATATCAATTGAAAGTTGCCTGGGGGGGGGGGTGAATAGGCAAGCTACACTAATTTCTGAAAAACACAACACTTTAAACCTAGTTAGTCAGTCCAACACGGAACTTCTCTCAAATGACAGAACTTCCGTCTTTGACAGAACTTCCGTTATGGACTTGAGGGGAAGAACAAGATAATGAAAGCAAAGAGGGAATCTTACAAATCCCTTTGAATAGAAAGTTTCCTCCACCTCCTAGGAATGTTGTGCCTGCAGGGAATTAGTAGACAATGCCCACACAAGTAGATCGGGCTAAATATAGCACAAGCACCAGACAACAACAAGGAACAAGACACAACAAGCAAGAGAACACAAGAGAGACACGGGATTTGTTTACCGAAGTTCGGACCCCTCACAAAGAGGTTCCTACGTCTCCGTTGAGGAGCTCACAAAGAGCCGGGTCTCTCTCAACCCTAATCCTCCCCAAGTGACCACCAAGGTCAAACTTGGTTTTCTTCTTCTTCTTGCTTGATTTCTTTCCTTCCGGAGGTGAATCACAACCTTCGCAAACTTCCCAAGGCTCACCACAATCTTGGGAGCTCTAGGGTGACACCTAGCCAATCTAGGAGAACAAATCTCCAAGAGTAACAAGTGAACTAGAGGTTGCTTGCTAGGGGAAGATGTGCTCAAGGTTGGGATGATGCTTCTCAAGCTTGGATTTGAGATGGGGCTCTCAAAGTGGACTTGAATCTCAAGGAGAGTGGAAGAGAGATGAGAGCAAAAGCTTGTGGGAGATGTGAGAGTTCAAAAAGCACCAGCAAACCCTAGAGTGAGATGGGGAGGTCTATTTATAGGAGTGGGTCCAAAAAGAGCCGTTGCTAGGGTTTGGTCGGGCAAATAACGGAACTTCCGCTCAAGACGGAACTTCCGTCAAAAACCTCCTGGAAATCACGGAAGTTCCATAGGAAGACGGGACTTCTCTCTTGACAGATTTTGAAAAAGACTAAGTGTAAAATCCCAAGAAGGAACTTCCGTCTTGGGCGGAGGTTCCGTGAAAAACCTCTCGGAAATCTCGGAACTTCCGAGCTGGAGGCGGAACTTCCGTCTTGTCCGAGTGTGATTTATTTTGACTCTTTGGACTTTGATCTTTTGGCTTTTTGAGTGATTTGGTTTTTATCCAAGCTTTGATTTAGGTAACTTGAGCACATATTCCCCGCATGAAAGACTAAATCACCCCTGTTTATAGTTTGGCAAGCCACGACTCAAAGAACTATAAAAACTAATTTAAGCTTCTTTTTAAGTCCATCTTTTGACTTTTGTATGAGGGGCTATCATTCCTATAACGTGGGTTAGTTGACTTCAATATCCTGCACATTAGCTCAATGAAACATTAGATATTTTAATTATTTGTCATTTATCACCAAAACCCACTAGGGGGCCTAGTTGCATCTTCAAACTCAACTAGAGAAAAAGATCAAAAGAATAAGGTCCGATCGCGGTGGTGAATATTTCTCTAATGATTTTGACTTATATTGTGTGGAACACAGTATTATTCATGAGAGGACGCCTCCCTATTCGCCCCAATCAAACGGGGTTGCCGAAAGAAAGAATCGCACTTTGATCGACTTGGTTAACTCCATGTTAGACACTCGCGGGATTATCTAAGGCATGGTGGGGGAGGCTATATTGACATTATGTCATGTCCTAAATAGAGTTCCCATGAAGAATAAGGAGAAAACGCCATATGAAGAATGGATTGGGAGAAAACCATCGCTGTCTTACTTACGTACTTGGGGTTGTTTGGCCAAGGTTAATGTGCCAATAAATAAGAAACGTAAGTTGGGACCAAAAACTATGGATTGTGTTTGTCTTGGATATGCTCATAATAGCATTGCCTATAGATTTTTAGTAGTGAAATCAGAGGTGCCCGATATTCATGTTAATACTTTAATAGAGTCTCGT
Organism: Chloris gayana; assembly: GCA_031894775.1. Lineage (NCBI taxonomy): Eukaryota > Viridiplantae > Streptophyta > Magnoliopsida > Poales > Poaceae > Chloris > Chloris gayana. The sequence continues at coordinate 455,528 of JAUNZO010004316.1, forward strand.
GATGTTACTTTCTTTGAGAACATATTTCCTATGAAAGATTCACATAGCATGTTCAGATTATCTACCGATGTGATTGCTGAAACTACTCCCGAACCCGATGTGCTTTCCGATCATGCTTGAACAAACACTTGAACCAATTAACGAGGAGATATATAGTGAAGCTCCTAGACGGAGCAAGAGACAAAGGATTGAAAAATCTTTTGGTGATGATTTCACTGTCTATCTTGTGGATGATACTCCTAGAACCATTGATGAGGATGCATCACCTCGATGCGGATGATTGGAAAGAAGCCGAACAGAGTGAGATGCACTCCATTCTTTCTAATGGAACATGGGAGGTAGTTGATCGACCATATGGGTGCAAACCCGTGGGTTGCAAGTGGGTATTCAAGAAGAAGCTTGAGCCTGATGGTACTATTGACAAGTACAAGGCTCGGCTTGTGGCTAAGGGTTATACCCGGAAAGAAGGTGAAGATTTCTTTGACACTTACTCACCTTTTGCGAGATTGACCACCATACGTGTACTACTTGCTCTGCCGCCTCTCATGGTCTTCTCGTTCATCGGATGGACGTTAAGACAGCTTTCCTTAATGCAGAGTTGGATGAGGAGATCTATATGGATCAACCGAGATGGTTTTGTAGTAAAGGGTCAAGAAGACAAGGTGTGTAAGTTGGTGAAATCTTTATACGGCCTAAAACAAACACCTAAGCGATGGCATGAGAAATTCGACTCTACACTCATATCAGCGAGGCTTTTCAGTCAATGAGGCTGATAGATGTGTGTACTACCATCATGGTGGGGGTGAGGGAGTTATATTGTGCTTGTATGTGGATGACATACTAATCTTTGGAACAAACCTTGTCGTGATTAATGAGGTCAAGTCTTTTCTGTTCCAAAGTTTTGATATGAAGGATTTGGGTGAGGCTGATGTTATTTTAAACATTAAGCTAATCAAAGGAGAGAATGGGATTACTTTAAACCAATCTCATTATGTGGAAAAGATGCTTGAGTTGCTTCGACTACAAGGACAGCAAACCTTCTCCAACTCCTTATGATCCCGACTTGATCCTTTGGAAGAATAAGAGAATTGGTAGAGACCAATTGATATATTCTCGGATCATTGGATCACTTATGTACTTGGCTAGTGCTACTAGGCTCGACATCTCTTTTGCTGTGAGCAAATTGAGTCGGTTTACTTCTAATCCGGGAGATGATCATTGGCGTGCGCTTGAGCGAGTAATGCACTACCTAGTAGGTACTGCGGGTTATGGGATTCATTATTCCGGGTTTCCTGCTGTACTAGAGAGATATAGTGACTCCAATTGGATATCCGATGTTGATGAGTTGTATGTCACGAGTGGATATGTTTTCACTCTTGGTGTTGTCTGCTGTTTCATGGAGATCATGTAAACAGACCATCTTAACAAGGTCTACCATGGAAGCAGAGCTTACCGCGCTAGATACAGCCACGGTTGAGGCCGATTGGCCACGTGAGCTCTTGATGGACTTACCTATTGTCGAGAAACCAGGTGCCGGCAATATCGATGAACTGTGATAATCAAACGGTGATAGTCAAAGTGAACAGTTCAAAGGACAATATAAAGTCATCAAGACATATTAAGAGACGTTTAAAGTCCGTCAGGAAAATGAGAAACTCCGGAGCAATATCTCGTTTACTAAGGGGCTGTCACGTAATGTGATAGACAATGCATCAAAGGAGATGGGTATGAGACCCATTTGAGCTATTCCATAGTGGTAACCCAACCTATGTGATCGGAGATCCCGTGAAGTAGGACCTGGGAAGAACAAGCTTTTGGTCAGCTAGAGAGTATCCTTTTAACCTTCTCGAGTAATGATGCAATACTCTCAACACTGCATGACAGGTTGGCGAATGCCTTAATGTATTCTATTGGCTTTAATTAGCGAAGATGCTATCCTGCAGAGCACTCTTGAAAGAATACACCTATACGAGCCCGATCGTTGTAAGGTCGCAGCCTATGAGACTTGGGTGATCTCTATTAAGCTCATGAAAGACCACGAGTACGACCTATATGCTCCACCCGTGGAGTAGGCTACTGGAGGTCCAAGTACCAGCTGTGACTCTAAGTAAAGCTTGTTTGTACAAGACTTGCAATTCAAGGCATAGTCCATTGTTCAAGTCGTAAACGAGTGTAGCTTATTGTCCTAGGTGGAAGTTCAACTTAACAGTCTCCACTGAAACACTGGTATATTGAACAGTAGCGAGGATGAGGCAAAGTCTTGATGGGACTTTGAGATCCGATGGGGGATTGATGGAATTATTGGGCCAAAGCCCACTTATAATTTCTATAATTCCTAGAAAATCTCAAAGGCCCATATAGGGATGGTGGGAGTGCAATATTTAGTACCACATTGCTAGTGGAGGTGGAGGGAGACCAACTTATAAACTTGGATGCTCTTGCCTTCCTTGCAAGTGTGAGAAAGAGAGAAGGAAGACCACACTTGCGCGCTCGCTCGCCGGGCCGAGCGGAGCGGGGCGTGGGCGTGGGCGATGGGCACGGCCGCGCATCACCTGCGTGAATGGTCCGCCAAAATCCGGCTCCTTGCCTTGCAGGGGCGCGGCTTCCTTTTGCACTTTATTTTTGCTGCGAGTCCAATACGTTTTCTGTTTTGGAAACCGACTCGGTTTAGGTTCGTCTAACCCTAGCGGTCTCTCCTATATAAACGTACGGGCGCCACCGTAGAAATAATCTCTCGAACTCACCTACGGTTTTAGCCTCTCTTGCTGCTGCGCCGCCAAGACTACTCCATCATCGTCGGCGTACACCGGCGAACGGGAGAGCAGGTCTCCGGAACCAGCGCCTTTAGCGATCCTGCACCGGGAGAAGGCGGATAAGGTTTTTGGGAAGCGCTCTGCGCGACTGCTTGATCGCTTCCACCACGGCGCGTCTTCCCCGCCGCGTGAGCCAAGCACGTCGCCGTCTTCGCCGTGACGCTGTTGAACGTCGTTTTCAACTCCTCTACTCCGTCCGGCCGGAAACGTACGTACCTTCTACTTGCGTAATGTCTTCCATACTAGCCTTTGCGTTCTATCTCTGCATGATAGTTATGGATAGTATGGTAGATGTGTTCATCTTCTCCTGCTTATTAGATATGTCTAGATCTTGCGTAGACTTGTCTAATTTATTTAGCAATCTGTATATCATGTTAATGATTTATTTCTGGATTAAATTAAAACTGAAAGTGCTTATATTTCTGGAGCAAATGTTGTAAAAAAATCCAAGAAGAAATATTATAGTTCATGTTTCATGAATGGACATGTCCACCATGCATATCTATGGTTATTAAGGTTTAAATTTCCAATTGGACTTACAATATACGAATGCCATTTGTTTTTTAAATAGAGAAAAACAGTCATGCATAGAAGCTACACTGGACACTGTTTGATTAAACATGGTTGACATCGTTGTCTTCATGGTAAAATAGTCATAATATAACATCACCTGACACATCTTTTTTCTTTTATTTACATTTTTGTATCGTTGTACATCGCTTAAAACAAAGGAATTATTCACAATTTAATAGGGTAAAATGAAGTACATTATTTAAAATGGTGGATTCTATTTATGTGCTGGCCCGTGCAATTGCGCGAGCAAAACAATCTAGTTACATAAATATTACTCTGCATAATGCATGGTATATTCAGTCCTCTGAACCACGTGTTAGATTGGTCAGCATTGAGCTCTCCTCAGCACCGAGGAGGAAGCGCTGCACGGACGCCACCAGACTTGCAGTTCAGACAAACGATTCGCACTCACGAGCAGTATGTTGAGTTGTGATCCAAATTATGTATAATGGGAGGCCGACTTCTGACGCAGCGAAGCGGAGACCCGTCGCCGGAGGCTTGGGCCAGATATACTCATTTTAGGGTTTCCCCGAGATATACAATCATGTTCTTGTAAGCCGCCGTCAGGCGTTGTAGCCCCAACTCTTGATAGTGAAGTGTTTGCTGGCTGGCGCCCGTGGTTTTTCCCTCCCGCATTGGAAGGGTTTTCCACGTTAAATTCTTGTGTCCCTTGTGGTTTGATCTTCTGTTCTTCATCGTCGTTTCGTCATCGTTCGTAACACAGTAGAATATGCGACCATAGGGAGTGGACGCAGGTGGCACGCGGGTTCATGTCCATGTATGTTATCGCCAGGCCACGTTTCCAAACACGTCCCCTGCACCACCGCACTTGTGTGCCGAGAAGAGTCGGTGCTCACGTATCGCAGCATGAAGCAGAGCCCTATATACATCCTGGAGCTCACGTTCGGTGAGGATTTAGCATCCACGTGGCTCCCAGCCCGCCTTCTCATTGAACTGCCATTGATGCCGCAGCTGCTATCAGTGCTATCCGTGTGTTTACCATGCCGAGGATGTTCTCAGAGGGAACTGGCAGTGCTCAACACAAACAGAGAGACGAACGGATGAGCTCACGCAAACATTAAATAACTTTAGGAATATAAGCTAATTTGATCTATTAATTGGTGTGTAACTTTACAGGATTCTATGAAATAGAGAGCTATGACTAGATGATATGGCTCCAGACGAGTGTCAGCACCCTCCTGAGGTTGGTTGCGGGCCCTTGCCAGATGAGCCATGACTGCTCGGTTGGTTGCGGACGAATGGCTGGAAAGCGCGGCGACAGGACCTGGCTCCTCTCCAGCCATTGGTGGTGATGGGCTGACGGTTCGCCCCGCTAGCCATTTATGGAACTCAACACTGTGTTACGTCCGTCAACAGAGGAGGTTTCATTGCAACGCAGGAGCCAGGGCGTGGGTATTCCTGAGCATATTGCAATCGGCTAAAATTGCCATCCACCTTTCCTTCCTCATGACCATCGTTCTATTCCATTCCATGATCTTCCCTCTGGGTCAAATGTGCCTCAGCGTCAGAAATGAATCGTATGACCCATGGACTATCACAATACTAGTAAACAGGGGAGAGCGACTTCTTCGGAACAATCAACTCATGGACACATACATCTGTAAAGCTCCGTAATTCCCGGTACCTCTCATGGAAAAAATTTCCATGCGACCCGTCCCGTCCGCAGAGTGTCGCTGTGCAGCCCTGTCGTCAGATTGTGCCGCGTGGAGACTTGCTAGCAGATCGAATGGGCAGACTAAATATTGGCTCGGCTCCACAATAACACTGCATCGCGGCTTCCTAATGCAGCGTCGGCTCGGCTAAGGACATCGCAAATCCAGAAGAAGAAAGACTGCGAACAGCGCTGCTTTGGACGCAATGGACTGACCTACGAAAGCCCGAGGCATCTGTAGGTCACGCCGGGGAGTAACTCTTGCAGGCGAGCAGCCCAATCTCATCATGCATCACAACATCAGGAAGTTATCGCCGAGATCATGGAGAGTCCACCGGTAAAGGCTGCCGCTGCTTTGCAGAACCATGCAATGGCCACCAGGCACTAACCCATCATGAGGCGCAGAAATTCGATCTGGCAACATGCAGTGAATGGTTGTGGAGCATTGCAGGTCCGCAGCATATGCGAGGAAGCTTGGATTCGCGAGCCGTTGGGGAGGCCAAGGCCATAGACAGCGCTGTGCAGGGAGTCACGAGAGAGGCGACTTAGGATTGAGCCGAGACGTTTCGTTTGGAGCTGAGTCCGCGCTAATGGAATCCTGCGGGAGCCAAATCTACGCCTGCGTTTTCAACCGTTCAATATCCATGTGTCGATCATCCCGATCAGGGTCGCACAACAAAGTTTTGCGGCCGGTTCGCACGAAATTTTTTCCCCTCTCATGCCCAAACATTAGGAGTCTCATATTCCATACTTCACAAAGTAGTTATCAATATCTAGTTCGAGTACTCCTATATAGAGACCTCTTTGAGCGGCAGATGCTTCCAAGTCTTAATAAAATTTTTGATCCACATTTAAACACTCTCTACATTTCGTATGCTAACAAAGAAATGGATGAGCACGCACCTGCAGCAAGAATAGCATTTAGTAATGGCATGTCGCTAGTATAAATTGGGCCATCATATCACCACTGCCATTAAAAGGGAAATTGCCATATATCTTTACATCTGCACCTCATAACGAAGGAAAATTGTAGTTCCTACGGTTCAAAAAGAAATTGTCGCTGCTATGCAACAAAGAGCAATTTTATACTATTATAAGCTGCTGATAATTAGTGCTGCTACAAGTACCTTAATTCACAACCCATGTACAAGTGCTTCATGTCAAGCCGCCGGTGCTCAGAAAAAGCGTCACCGGCTGCACTGCCACACTGCTACACACTGAGGACGGTGCTCACTCGCAGTAGATGCCTGCGTCACACAAGGCATACCACGGGACGGAACTCTCTCCCGCGCAGGCCTCCGCATATCCCGCGGCGCGCATACATGCATGGCACGTCTGAGCACAGCTCTGCAGGCACACGTCGTCGCCAATTCGCCATCGCCACCCTCACCCACTACTAGAATCAACTAAGTTTCCCTAGGACCCATATACTAGGGAAAGAAGCAATAAGAGCGTTTCCAATGGTAGAGACGGCACTATCTCTCCACGTCATGTAAGAGTTATCAAAGAGTCATCTAAGAGTTCATATCAACTTTAAAGTAATAATTGGATCCACATGTCAATGCCTCAATAAATGTTAGAGGCTGCCTCCTGAACAAGAGCTAGCAATCTTCTCTCTCTTCTTTTTCTCTAATAAATAATTCTAAGAGTTAGCTAAGAAGCATCCATTAGGGACGCTCTAAGGAATGTGTTTCCCTACGAAGCATCTTAGGGAACGATTCCCTAGGATACAAATGTTACCCACTGCTACAGTGTTCCTTTTTTAGGTGACTGACCTCACTTGTGAGGATACAAATGTTCTTTTGTAGTCGCTACAATAGAGCTCTCCCAACCGTGGCTATAGTACTTCATTGTTCTAGTGATGCTTCCCTTCACTAACATATGCACCATAATGTTTCCCAGCTTGCATTCAGGGGTAGGAGTACCAAATGAACTACTCCCCATCATGGAATCCATCAAAATTGCAGGCCACCAGTCGCATGGGTAATAGGGGAAGCTAATCTTTAGCAACACGTCAATGATACACTACTACAAATTGCTACTGTAGCGGCGAAAGAAAAAAACACGCAACGGCGCTAGTAAAAGTGAACCGTAGTTAAAAATCGCTATGATTTTTAGCGGCGGAGCCACATTACGGCCCGCCACTACAAATATTTTTTAGCGGCGGCCCGTAAAAAGCCTACCGTCACAGCCCAGCCCACATACTCCCCCAAAGCCTAGAATTGCAGCAGAATATAAAACGATCGGTCCCTTCATGGTCATTCCTACTCCCCCACCGTTCCTAGCCGCCGCCCTCCCCCCACCCCCCTCTCTCTCTCTCTCTCTCTCTCTCTCTCTCTCTCTCTCTCTCTCTCTCTCTCTCACAGGTCGCCGTACGCCTCCCTCCCGCGCGGTGGTACCGCCGGCCCCTCCCAGGTGCGGAGGCGGCACGCGACCAGGGGCCTCCCCGCGCGGCGACGCTGCCGGCCGCTCCCGGCGCCGGCGCAGGGCGACCTCGGGCCTCCCCGCAAGACGGCGCCGCCAGCCGCTCCCCGGCGCTCCCCTCCTCCGACGCACGGTGCCTCGCACGGATCCGCAGCTTCCCCCTCCTCCGGCCCGCCGTCTCCCCATCCTCCGGCGCACGACGCGGCGGATCCGCCGCCTCCCCTCTTCCGACGAGGCGCTCATCGTTCAAGCGGCGACGGCGGCGAGGGCGCTCTGTCCCCCATCCTTCAAGCGGCGACGACTCCGTCCCCCATCCTCCAAGCGGCGAAGGCGGCGCTCGGGCGGCGGATCCGCCATCTCTCCATGTCTTACGCCGTGGGTCCGACAGGGCCCACTTTTTTTTGTTTTGCTATTTTGGCTGTAGCGGCGGGTGGTTTACAAATCTCGGATACCCGCTGCTATAGGCTTTTATTTGTAACTGCACACGCGTAGCGGCTGGTGGCCATACCTGCCGCTACAATGCGTTTCGAACCGTCGCTATAGAAGGTCTTTGTTGTAGTGATATATCTGTTCTCCACATCCAGCCTTGCCATCATGCATCCTTTTCCATGGCATGATGTGCCATCCATACAAAATGTTCCTGGGCGTCTGCCATGAAGGTTCCGAACCTTGGATTATGACAAGACCACTAAATGGAAGAAACGTCCGAGTCGAGATTGGCTCATGGGTATAAAACTCTGAATCTCCATGATTCCCAGTACTTCTCATACTTATACACCAGGACATTCCATGTACCAAAAAGGATGCATAGCACATTCCATACTTCAGAAAATAGGTATCCTGGTGTAGGTCTAATTTCAATATTCATATATAGAGACCTGTTGGAACTCTAAATGCCCTGAAACCTTTACTGGGCTCTCTACACGCACTATCTGCTTTGTATATTCCAGCCTCGAAATGGATGGGCATGCCGCATGCACCTGCAGCCGGAATAGCATCTCCTCAAGTAATTACATTCTATAATGTCAAGTACGATATATTGCGCCATCACCACTGCCGTTCAAATACATTACTATTTTTTTTGGAAGAGCCAAGTCAAATGTAACCATATCGTTACATCTGAACTATATAACGAAGGAAATTAGTTTTTCGGAATAAAAAATAAATTACCGTTGCTCTTCAAAACAACCAATGTCATAGTGTAAGCTGCTGAGTAGTTACAACCCTACATTAGGTAATAGTTAGAACCTCTTGAACAAGTGCGACGTGTCCAGTAGCCAGCAGTAAGCACGTGTCACCCGTTTCAGCTTCCAGTCTGAACCGAGAAGCTCGAAGCAGAATAGAAGATATCATTGGTCCTGAAAGAGCCACGCACCGCCAGAGGAATTGGTCCGCCATCTCCTGCCTGCGCCTGGTGGGGCTCTCGACAACACGGCCGGGACAATGCTTTCCCTTTAACCAAAGTCAAGAGAAGAATATATATGTACTCAACTCCAGTCGAAGCCTTCAAATCAGGCCCTCCAAAACGAGTTTGCAGTGCGGTCTGTAAAAAATAGAGCCTGCAAAAAACGTCCCAACTCCAGCAGCAGATATAGACCGGCCTGTATATTTCAGTGGGACCCATATGTGAGCGTCTGAAGCCTATCTGTCACGTTCAAGGTCGCCCGGCGCTCGTCCACCGCGCGAGTCCGCGTCATGCCCGCCTGCTCGCTGTGCCCCGCGTGCGGACCACCGCCGACCGACCCGCCTCGGCGCCCGCATGCCCTCGGTCCAACCGAGACGAGCTCCGCCTGCCCAACCGCCCTCGCCGCGCTCTCCCATGGCCTGCTCGACGCTAACAACACTCGGCGGCGACTGCGCGGCGCGGGTTCTGCGGTGAGGGGGGGGGGAGGCAGCGACAGGGTCAACGCGGAGGGAGGGCACGGGGCCGGCGGCGGCGCGGGGAGAGGGCACACATCCGGACTCCCGGACTCCGGAGGAGGCTGGGCGGCGTAGCGCGGCGAGGGCGTAGGGCCGGAGGAGCCGGAGGAGGCCGGGCGGCGTAGCGCGGCGAGGGCGTAGGGCCGGAGGAGCCCGGGCGGCGCGGGGAGAGGGCGCGGATCCGGACTCCGGAGGAGGTCGGGCGGCGCGACGTGGTGCAGCCAGGAGGAGGAGGCGGCGACGGCAAGGCCGGCCGGCCAGGAGGCGGTGTTCGGAAGGGGAGGGACGCCGCAGGTGAGAGAGAGAGAGAGAGAGAGGCAGAAGAGAGGGAGGAGAAAAGGAAAGAAGAGAAAAAGAGAAAGTGATGGGCCCCACGTTTTGGAGAGAGGAATAGAGGCCCTCCAGGAATAGAGGCTTGGAAGTGGGATTTGGAGGGGTATACAAAATAGAGGGCCTTTTGAAGGGTCTGCTGGACTTGAATTTTTCGTTGGAGCCTCTAAATTTTAGAGTAGAGGGCCTTTTAGAGTGCTTCACTGGAGTTGCTCTAAGCAAGGAAGTCGAGTTAACTTGAGCCATGCTGCGGCGAGGTCGGCGAGCAACGTGGCGCGAGTAGCTAGCCTGGCTCCAGCACGAGTTCTCTGGTTGGTTGTTGAACAGATTTCTGTCGTAGATTTTCATACCATGATAGCATGAGTTCGAAACAAATTTGAAAAAGTGTGCGCACACAAGAGAGATCAGGGTGATATAATGACAACCACCCTGCTTTGTTTAAGGAGAAAAAAAGAATAGGTTACTGTCAGTTTCAACAACATAGAAAACTCATAATAGATAGTGAGTTTCAGTAAGTTCGAAAATCAATGAAAGTAGCTTCAGTTATTACTTTTCCGCTTTGAGTATAATACTTTTTAATTGAGTACATGGAGGCAATGTTCTTCATGCCGACGAATTTGTATCAGTTAAGCACTAGCAGTTTCAGTTTTCTATACCAGTCTTATCAGTTAACAGTTGTATCTCCAGAAGACAACTTAGCAAAGAGTGATCACAGGAAAACTAATTTGGTTCACCATGCGGGGTCACAGTTAACAACTCTCTAGTACTATATTTAGAATTTCTGGTCCTTAAAATAACATGCATACTAGTTGAGGCCTAAATTTTCCATGCATAGTTGAGGCCTAAATTTTCCATGCATGAATGCTGAATAGCACTACTGTGATCACTCTATAAAATGCATAACAACTGCTATGGCCTGTACCGACATATCCCCTATCAACCACAAGTCAATTACATCCGCTGACTACGAATTTGGCTACAACCAAACACTGGTAAAATGTATGGGATCCCACTCTCAGGAATCAAACTTGCACATCCCCAAATCTGCCGTGGAAAAATGGAGCATGCGTGGAAAATTTCAATGACTAGTTGAAGCAACCCTAAATCTATATTCCTCTCCGCGAAACCCAATTAAACTGAGTCAACTAAAACGGCTAGTACCAAAACTGAACTGTATATCTTATAAAGTAATACCCTAAGCATGGGAAGAAGTAGCCTAAGCACGGGAAGTGCTTAATCCGCAGGATACTGCTCCATGAAAATGGTGAAGAAATAGATCTCGAAACGAATGCTTACCACGGGAGTATTATATGTTCCATACTTTCGAACTCCGCGGCGTGCATAAAGCTCCTAGGAATTGAATTGAATCAATCAATCATGTGAATTTTTGGCTTTCCCAGCAGCGCAGATGCTGCCTTGAATTGAATCCCACTACATCTGCTGAATCAGATAGATTTCTTCTCCAGACAGTTATGTATGTTGATTTGGTCCAAGATAAACCCAAGTAACCACCCCCACGAGACCGTGCTAACAAGATACCGAGCTACTAAGTAGTAACATTCCCATAAAGGTTAAAAAGCAAAATAAAATAATGGGAGCGAGTTGATCAATCCCAGTTCACCAATGTGACAAGCTTGGGCGTTAGCCCCCGAAACCGTGGTCACGTAGACTGAACCCGCAAGCAAGCCCGTCACATAAACAACGCCCGTGCGGTGGCAACCGCAGGCCGACAGCGCCGGTTAAAAGCGGAGCGGAGGCGAGCAGCGCGCGGACAGCACATGCATTTCCACTGACGCGCGGCCACCGGGGCAGTACCGCAGTAGTACATAAGCCTGCCCTCGGAGGTGTCAGGTGTGAGGTTGCTACTACCCTCCTCCTCCTCCTCACCTCCTCCCGCTCTTTCTTGCATCTTCTTCTTGGCCAGTAGCAGCGACCCTGGCCTGCACTACGTGACGGGGTCGCGTGTCGCCAGCGTGTTCGGGCGGCGAGCGGCGCCGGGTGTCCATCGGCGTGGACCTGGTCCACGACCCGGCCGTGCTGCTGCTGGACGAGCCCACCTCCGGGCTGGACTCGGGCTCCGCGCTGAACATCGTGAAGATGCTCAACGGCATGGCCGCCACGCAGGGCAGGAGTGGTGCTCACCATCCACCAGCCCAGGTTCCGCATCCTCCAGCTGCTGGACCGCGTCGTCCTCCTCGCCGACAGCGCCGTGCGCCACCATGGCTCGCTCGCGTTCCTCCAGGCCCGCCTCGCCGCCGTCGGCCACGCCATTCCGCCCCACGTCAAAATTCTCGAGTTCGCCATGCATGGAGGCCATCGACACGCTCCTCAAGCCCGCCGCGTTGGCGACACGGTGATGATGATCATCACATGTTGCGTGGCGGTGAAGACGACGACGAAGACAACGATGGGGACAAGGAAGATGATCCTGCTGATGGTGGAAGTGAAGAGGACCTTTCTGATGACGGATTAAAACTTTGCACATCAGGTTAAAGAGCAAAAAACTTATATCGTGGCACATCATCGTATGTTTGTCATCCAAACTGATTGAATGTTTTTATCATAATGAAGCAGGTACGGACTTGCCTATCATTGAGGGAGATACTTGGCGGAGGTCGATCCGGAGATTATAAATTGCATAGTAACCGTTAGTTATTTCATGATCAATGATGCTAGTAAGCATGAAGTTTTATCTAGGTTCATGTGCTGAATGTCAATCAGGAGACACTATAGCAGAAACTCACTATAGCCACGGTTGGGGGCTCTACAGCCACGGTCGGCCCCAGCCGTGGCTATGTTTCCGAGACTACAGAAAACCATTTGTAGCCTCGGAAAACAGACCAACCGTGGCTATAGTACGCAACTATAGCCACGGTTCACTATGTCAACCGTGGCTATAGTGACGTACTATAGCCACAGTTTACATAACCAACCGTGGCTATAGAAGGACACTATAGCCACGGTTCAACATGTAAACCGTGGCTATAGTGGAATACTATAGCCACGGTTCGATAAACCAACCGTGGCTATAGTGGACACCACTATAGCCACGGTTGCCAAAGTGAACCGTGGCTATTTACTTTTTTAACAATAAAAAGATAAATACGCATTAGAAATAATAAATTACAATTACATAACATTAACCATAATTACATCACCTTAACATTAAAGTATTACATCACATTAATATTTACAAATATTTACAAATATTTACAAAATCCATCAAAGGTTTAATAATGTGAACATCACAATGTTTTTTCAAACTAAGTCTACACTATACGAATCTTCAACAACATCGGGCTCGTACGGTCGTTTCGAGCCGCACCACTCGAAAAGTGCCCGATGCTCCTTCGTCACTTCACTTTGCTCGTCAAAGAACCGACCACGAGGACCGATGACCTCCCTAAGCAAGAAACGGCACATCCTAGCGACAATGTAATACATGTCATTTGTACTTAGATGCTTTCGCGCCGTCGAGAATCCATTCTTGGAGATTTCATTCACTATCTTTCTGTCCGTTATCCTTGCCTTTTCTAGACTTTTTGTTCGCTGTCAATAAATACATAAAAGTTGGTACATGATAGACAAAAAAACAGAAAGAATGTAAATTAAACAGATGCAATCTTAGCGTACCTCCTCGGTGGTCTCATGGGTGATGACATTCAAGTAGGATGCAGCGGAGCTCGAATACGCACATGCGTAGTATCCACAGTGCACACTACCTTTTACTTGCTTAATGCATCTGTTAAATAGAGTAAAGTAAAAAATATCACTCTATTTCAATAATAGCAGCATAAAAAAATTAGATGTGACGTGTGTCTTACCGGAAATTTATGACGAAAGTATATTTGTTTCCGAATTCTATAACGTGCCACCTTCGGGTTCTTTACGTAGTTCAAATAAGCACTACAGTATTGAAAAAAGGGTATTATTGCATGAAATTATCGCTATTTAATTGTACGTCTGTACTTACCAATTTATAACGCTCACGATATCTTCGTAGCGATTGGAGTCGTAGTCAAGGCTATCCAAGACTAATAGATATCCAATTTTTGGCATGATCAGGAAACAAATCCAATGACCACTGCAACAAAAGATCGTATTCGTTAGTATGTCATCTATCTTTACGACCGACGAGAGTAAGGTAGTGGTCGAACTTACTCGAAGTGGTAAGGCGCGTAAATGGCGTGACAATCCTGCCATTCCCCGAAGCACCTGTAAATATAACCTGCAACTCGACCCCTAGCTTTTGTCCTCATGGTGTCCTTCAGTTCTTGTAACTCTTGTGGTGTCTTATCCTTATATATCTTGTCTTTCTCATTTATCCGGGGTTGATCGCACTTTGATTGATCAAGCTCGGATTGAGATACCCAACCTTCCAATCGGGTCTGTCATATCTCTTCTTTTGAAATGCTGAATTTAAGCTACATTAAAAGCAAAAGGGAGTGTGTAACATGTACTGCAAAAAGTATGAGACAAGAAAAAGATGGATGGAGGCACTTACATGCACCACAAGGTTACGAAGGTCGTGTCCATCTCGCCGAGGCGAAACATAGTGTGGATATCATTGAAATATAGTCCAAGGACCGAATCACCGGTATCGTTGAACACGTCCCTCGGAAGCTTACAGGTGATCATATCCACTCCTTCTTTCGCTGCCGCTACGTACCGATCATGCAGCTTCCGCATCTCCCACGGTAGGTTTGACAACATGTTTTTAGATATGAGGGGTTTGCCAAAGATGAAATTTGGGAAGTCCTCATTCTCGTCACGACCCTCAAATATGTCATCATCGTAATGTACCAATTGACGAGGTTCCGTGATTGGCTGCACGGGTCCCTTCCTCATTCGCTCAAAGTATTTCGTGACATGTTCGAGGTTGCGGCTTTGACGGATCCACCCTCGCAGCGTAATCATCCTAGGAATTACAGGAGTAAACTCCTTCCGAAGCGGCTCGATAAACCGAGGCTCTTCATCCAAGGCTAGGGTTTCAGCTTCGGCTCGACGGAGGAGATACATTGCCCTTCCGGCTCGACAAGGGGCACTATTTGTTGCTCGAGGGTCCTCATAGCTGTGTACTCGTGGCGGTTTCTTGCTGCGGGCTGTGCGCGAGTATAGGACTCATAACCGCTTGATGTCCTTGTTCAGCTTGTTCCTTAGCGGCTGAAGCAGCACCCGACAAAGGAGACGGTTCTCCTGCTCCAGCTTCATCCCCCGTGAATTGTTGACTCTCATGAACCGATCCGTGTCCGGACAAGAGGGAGGGGAAACTCGTGGTTCCGAGAGCACAACCTCACGACGTTTCCACATGATGAACGAACCGATAGCATCATGTAGAGTTATAATCCCCGCGTCGGGTATGGGGCACTCAATCTCGTGCTCCTCACATCCTTGGTTGACCTCCTCGACGGTACCACGGACGTACCACATGACCAAGGCTGGAACCTTACTATCATCGTCGCTACCATTGACGATACTGCTTTTCTTCCTCTTCCTGTCATTCTTTCCCCTCTTATTAGTTGTGTCTACATCATACTCCTCATTCGTCTTGTAACGACTTCGTTTGCACCTTGGGCATCTCACGAGGTCCTTGAACTTCTCCCCGGTATAATATACAATGATTTGGACATGCGTGGATTTTTTGCACACCCAGCGACATTGGAGATATCAGTCTCTTAGCATAGTACGTGTTTTTTGGTAACAAGTTTGGCTTTGACGAGTGTATCCAAAAGAAGATCCAACAATTCGTTGAACCCGGCATCCGACCACCCATGGATGGCCTTCAGTTCCATGAGTTCGAGAACCGTACGTAACACAAGCATTCTCTTTAGAACATCCCTTAGACTCCTCAAACAATAAATCCTTTGATGCCTTCTCTATCGTTGCAAAGTTATCAAGCCCTCTTGTTGTCCCCGCATTGAGTAAAACTTGCGGCTCAACATGACATAACAATTCCTCAACATCAAAATTAGTACATTGTTCTTCTTCGACATGAAAATCAAAAGTCTCGTCAACTTGGACAAACTGTTCTTCTTCAACTTCAATCGGCTGCAACTCAACTTCGACCGGCTCGTCTTCTCCATGCTTTGTCCACCTCGTATAATTCTCCGGAAAACCCCTCCTCACTAAGTGAGATTTGATTACAAGTGTATCGGTCCATAATTTTTTATTCTTGCAGTCCATGCATGGACAATATATTTCTTGTCTTCCTAGACGCTTAGCATGCTCGACAGCCCTCTTGAGAAATACATTGACTTGACCTCGGAAATATGCACTTAATCTTGACTCTTCGTACATCCATGTTTTGTCCATCTAAACAAGCATTACGCGAATATTAATTATAATAAAATAATTACTAAATCAAATAATTACCAGTATGAATATTAAGTATTTATAGAAAATATAAGGAAACTAATATATTGCATAACATAATGTGCTAGAATTAATAATTATTAAATAATTACTAAATAAACTATTTACCATTACGAATATTATATATTTATAGAAAATATAAGGGAACTAATATATTGCATAAGACAATGTGCTATCATATATAAAAACCCACTATACAAATTATTATTAATTGACTCAAATCTTTTAATAATTAAACTGTGCTCTAGGGGTCTCTCTCTAGAGAGCATAAAGTAGATCTTAAATTGATTGACATGAAAAAGGCTTGTAAGACATGATTTTTTTTATGCAATACAAGCACATGATATATGAGCTTATTATACACAACTCAAACCAACAACAAACCTACAAACATGAAGGAATTTCACAAATAGAAATCAAAACCTAGGTCAAATGGTAATCCAAAATTCTCCATGATTACAACACTATAGCAACAAATAATACATGGGATGAGTTTCCCTTACCACGGAGAATAAATTTCTGTAAAAAAAACGAGATCAAAACCTTCCCCCTCGGTTTTCATTTTTTCCTCAATTTTCGAGCCGCCACACTTGGACTGAGCTCCTGTTCTGTCCGAACGCGGCTTTTATACTGTGCAAAACAATAGCCACGGTCCACTTCTTCAACCGTGGCTATAGAAGAAACTATAGCCACGGTTGGCGACGTGGACCGTGGCTATTGGTGGAGGCCACTATAGCCACGGTTCACAAAGCCAACCGTGGCTATAGTGGCTTCTATAGCCACGGTTCATTGGCAGCCAGCCCCGCCACCTACTGTAGCCACGGTTTATTTTCTTTGCCGTGGCTACTTCATTTTGGGTGGCGTGGCTATAGCGAGTTTTTGTTATAGTGAGAATGAGTTGCCAAAAACTTTCAATAGCGTTCGTAAATCGTTACGCACACAGAGCAACTTCTTTATCTTCTTTACAATCTCCCATCCTCTGTGATGTGAACAGCCTTTGTGTTAATTTCTCAGTTTAAGAATTCCATGGACCTTGAGTATTTCTACCGGATTTCTTATTCGTGCTGGTAGCTGTGAATATATGTTACCCATTGAATAGATATGTTTTCTCTCTTTGACCTGCCACCTGCAATTTGTTTAGATACAGCAAGAGATTAGTTTTCAACACTGAACAACGTTGGCGAGGAAGTAGGACAGCATACAAAGATAAAAATGCACACAACAAAGCCGTTGAACTACATAGCTACGACGTTGAGCTTCAAACCTACAGGTATTTTGCTCCTTGCTAAGGAGAACGTGAAATATTTGTTTGCCTATATAGTAGGAGCGATGATCCATCGGTCACATATAGGACATGATTTGGATCACACTCATGAGTGAGAGGTGCCAACTGCCAAAAGGTAGTAATTTCATGTTTTCGTGGGTTGAAATTAGAAATATGTGGCCGCGCCGTCCAGGCGGCCTCCGACCGTATCCACGATAGCCTCCTTTCTATGACCCGTCCGATATGTTGTGTATGATTCAGATAGTGTGCTAGCTTCCTTACTCTTTCACCTATCCTCCCTTCCTCTGTTTTCTAAGTTAATGGTGACATTTCATGGTTTCCTATTTCTACTGGAAGAAATGTAAAAGAACCGGTCTCTCATGATAAGTTGTAGGTGACGGTAACATGGACTCCACCTTTCTATGACAAGGTTTTCTTTTGCCCACACGATAAGTTATGTTTCGTCCTTGTGTCCTATGTCTTGGTGCCACAAGTTTTCTTTTTCTCGCATAAGATAATGTATTACTGAGTGGGGAAGGTGATGTCTTGTTGTTATCGGAGCATGAAAAAAATATTATACTGCATTTTTCGTGCCATTGACCTACCACTGCCACTTACAGTGTGATGGGACTATTTGTTTCTTCTAACATGTGTGCCTGATAAGTGTCACCTACATTACGTTCAACAGTTGACTTTTGGAAATTACATAATGTGTGTATGAGTTTCTTGATTACTCATGCCTCAAATGTGTATCATATATTTCAGTTAAAAAGTTTGCCCAGTAATGCAAATTGATTACCTAAGAATGTATTATAAAAACAGTATCACTGCAAGTACCAGAACCTTCCTGTTTGTCGATAGTGACTATGGATGTAGAGTTGGGTCATATCATATTATGTTTTTCTACTAGGTAGCTGCCCCAATTTCTTTTTTGTCGCAGCATAGTTACATCGGTGCTTCTCATCCCTATATAAGCATGCAGTGGCATTCACTCCATCCCAGCACCCTTCAGCGTTCAACTTATGCTTCTGTTATGCCCCTAGCATAGTGTCTGCTGCTGATAATTGTGAGTACCTTCTACCCTATATCAGATTATTGCCTGTTTATATAGGTTTGATTGAATCAATAGGATTTTTGCAAACAGAAAAAAATTATCATAACACCCGCCCTGAAGAGCTAACTGGCAGATGAACTGCCTAGCATAGCCCACAATTCACGTAAATGGTTGATTGGCTTTCCCTTTTGATCAGATCAAATTTTCTTTTGAATGTTAATCCTACCGTTTGTAACAGCCCGGCAAATTGTCTAAATTCAACAAGTGTATCAATTCAAATTCGGATAAGATTTGAATCAAATTTGGTTAAGTTTTGTTGGAAATAATTCGCAGCCTTTTCTCAGCGTCTCGGGCCAAATTCTCTCGCGCAGCCCAGTCCTTCTCCCTTCCTCTCGCGGCCCACCTAGTCCGAACCGGCCCAGCTTCTACAGCTTTCTTCCACCCTAGCCCCTCGCCCGCGTATGGCACTGACGCCGAGGACACGCGGCTCCTGCTCAGCAACAGACGGCCAACCAACAAGTGATGCCGCGTTGTACCGAAGTTGTCGGGGCACTTCAGTATCTGACACTCACACGTCCAGACATCGGATACGCCGTCAACCAAGTGTGCCCCTACATGCACGCCCCATCGATGTACATAGGAATCTTGTCAAGAAAATACTTAGGTATGTTCGTGGATCTATCGACCATGGTGTTCACATTCAAGCTCGACCTCGGGGTACTGCGTCTTCCTCGGAATTACGCTCGTATCCTGGTCCTCCAAGCGCCAAACAGTGGTGCCACGATCAAGCGCTGAAGCCGAGTACAGAGGCGTGGCAAACGCTACTGCAGCGTGTAGCTGGTTGCTTAATCTACTGCATGAACTACACGTTGAAGCCAAGAAAGCAACGGTCATCTACTGCGATAACATATCAGTGGTCTACCCCACAGCAAACCCGGTTCATCATCGCCGCACGAAGCATGTTGAACTAGGCATACACTTTGTTCGTGAGCAAGCGGCAATTGGACAGCTACGTGTTTTCCATGTGCCCACAGATCTCCAATATGCAGATATAATGACCAAGGACCTGCCTAGGGCACTCTTCGATAAGGTCAAGTCCAGTTTATACATCAGCGAGGCGAACCCACAAACTGAGGAGGGGCTACTCGCGATCACCACGAGAAATCCGAGCCTTACGGCGCACTCTCCACGTCCGATCCTCACGCGCACGCTTACTACATTCTAGGCCTTCACTATACCATAACACGGCATTAGCGTCTGACCATGAGTCGTTAAAGACCTTTAGCAACCTATGTTTTAGGTCGCTGAAAGTGGCGTCGCTAAAGCTTTTAGCGACCGACAGAGGGTCGTTACAGGTAAAGAATTAACGACTCATCGTCCATTGCTAATAATAGAATTAGCAACCAACAGTTCATTGCTAATAATAGAATTAGCAACCAACAGTTCATTGCTACTAATATAATTAGCAAGACACAGTCATAATTGCATAACCCCAATACAAATCTTTATTATTAACACTGATCCACAATGAACCATTACCAATGACACCTGTACAGACCACCAAAATTAACTTGTGTAATATTTTTGAAGCACTCAGCAAGTCATAACACATTTATACACCATAAGTAACTTCCATTAAGTCTCACATTTATATAAATGCTCAAGAGTCACAAGCTCATAATACAAGTTTTTTTTTTTTTGAGTCATCAGAATACAAGTTTCTCACAAGACAACATATAAAAGCTTCCACACATGAGGAGAGCTATGCCAAATGTTCAGAATAGTTCAAAGTTGCCTAGCTACTTTCTATTACAACTATTGATGTTTGTCTTGCACAGATCTAGCAAAACCACCATTGAACAAATTGAGGTCACAAAAGGGAGGTACAACAAGAGTCAACCAAAATGTTTGCTTCAAGTCATCAAATTTCTCATCAATGGCCAACACTCCCTGAAATAATATGACCAAGAAAACACTCATTAAGCAAAGATATGTCATATCAGTTTAAAGGAAATTTAAAAAGTAAAAAAAGGGATACATAAGTTCCATGTATATGGCAACTAAAATGTGATTATTGGTAGAATCTGTCCAGAGTTTATAAAATATAAAGACTTCACAAATCTGCCCAGAGTTAACATAAAAGATACACAAATCTGTCCAAACTTCACCCTAAAAGTAAATACCTGAAGGATGTGGTGATGTTGCCTGCTTGCTAACCTTCACCTGAAAAAATTGATCAATTAGATTTTACTGATTACCTTTGTAAAACAAAGGAAAACAAGTTTAGTCTTATTACTTTCTTGTACGGCCACACAATCGACATCATGTGAGCATCAGCCATAGTAGACATATCATCATAGGGTCGAGGTAGCATTGCATCTCTTTTCAACACACATGTGATAATAACTTCACAAAATTCTCTACCAATGATCTGACCTCCAACCATAGTGTCGGGTCTAGTTGAAACAATTGTTCCTTTAGCCACAGGCTGATCAGACCTCACCAAAGCATATAATATGACCTCTTTTCCAACCTGATGAAAACGGTATGTGAGAATAAAATCCATGTAGTGTTGAATTATATAAATTGGCAAAGAGAAAAAATGTTAAATATTATGACAAATAGCGACCCTCCGTTCGTTGCTATATATGGAATTAGCGACCGACCATCCGACGTCAAGTTTTAGCGACCCACTGTCCGCAACAATTTAAGGTCGCTAAAAACATGCTGTGGTATAGTGCTTATCGGTTGCATGTGATGCCCCTTGTACATGTATAAATACATCTCTTATGTTGAATACAAAGTGCGGTTCATCTCTTACACATGAGGACAATAAATAGGAGTTCGAGTACCTGTGTGTGGAGCAAGACTTAGGCCGCGACATCGCGGCAAATGATGTTGTAAGCCCGTAACCATACAGGATGCAGATAATGTGGCTGAGCTCGCGGAGCGCTATGATGAGGCCCAGCCACGTGGCGTGCCGGCACGACATCAGGCCCAAGTGGGGTGTCTTTGAACTGCGCTCCCGCGTGAGCTGCGTGCTAGAAGCCATGCGCCCGGCCCGGCGCGAGATGAACACATGATTATGCAGAAGCAGAGGAAGCAACTGAAGCAGAGCCATTGGATGCCGAGGAAGTAACACAATGCCGGAGGAACTGATGTGCTGGCTACGACCATCTGCCCGCGCGCACGGAGACGGCGGCTGGCAATGCGACGGCCAGCTACAGGAAACCTCCTGCCCCTTGTTAACACAAAAATCAAAAGAAGTCCTCAGCACGACAGGACAAAAAGACCTCAAACATACCAGAACAGGGGACCGCAACAGAGACGGAGCTACTGACGTGACGATGAGGATCCACTGATTTGAAGCAACTTTGTTGCAAGCTTGCAGTAAGGCACTATCCTCTATCCACCGTTCGCGCTATTCTCCATCGCTTCCAGACTGTACTGAACTCCGCCTGGTGTGGTGGAAGCCATGACAGTCACGGACGTCCATGTCCACAGGAGGTGAAGGCCCCTGTCCCGGCGGCATGCCCGCGCCCTACAGCATGGGCGAAGCCAGCATGGCAAACATTTTAGTGCAAGGGATAAGAAAAAAGTAAAGCCATACCTTTCATGTATACACTAAAAACAAACAAAACCCAAGATACCTGAGTATCGATATCATTTTCTAGCAAAGAAATTTTCATTTGCAAATCCGGACCAGATTTCCTTCATGGTTTTGCATGTTTAGGAATTGTATTGATAGTTTTGAACACCCATATTCAAAATTCTAGCTCCACCACTGCCCTACAGGGCAGGGCAGCTAGATGAGGCAAAGGCGGCGACGGGACCCGCCGAAGGCAGAGCACGTACGGCGACATGGTGTAGAGCTCGAACGAGCACACAACGACGTCGAGGCACGACGCCCGTGTCGTCGATGGTGCTGAGGGCCCCTCCTCGACCGCTGCCAGCAAGCTCGTCCCCATATTGCAATCACTTGTGCGTGTCACGGACATCGCAGTTGCTGCCTGCTCCACAATGTCGTCTGGGCAGGCGGCTGCACGCAAGAGCTAGCGAAAACACACCTCGCCGTGATAGTTATTCACCATGAACACAAACGTCAAATTAAAAGCTGATCCTTGAACGGTTCACAGCAGATTGAATGATTTTGAAAATTTTAGGGATATGCGGATGGATCGAGCTTGTTGCTCGTATCATTCTTATGCATTGTCAAAACCATGACAAGAGAGGCATGTACCTATCAGACTGTCAGAGTTTAAACAAAATGATTGCAGAATTTCTCAGATTGTAAAATTTTATTTGTTTTTAACCTGCGCCTGAGTATATATTCAGCATGTACCTAAATCTATCTTTCACTATGATTCTCGAATTATTTTTTCTATAATACTGATGGGTCTGTACCCCGTCTCCCTAGGTTGTGCTACCATTGAGCACATGTGTAGCATAACCCACCCAGCTCATCGATTTCGTTTGCCCACGCCAAAGCAGAACTGATACCGGTGTTATAGAAAAAAACAATAATCACTGAACAAGAAGGCACAAGCATTAATTTAATTTCTAAATTTTCTACTGCTGGATATTTGATTTTTAGTACCGAAATAATTTTGGCCTTGTTCGGCTCCTTAGTTTTTCAGCTGGCTTTAAGTCTCTAGAAGTATATAAAGTGATAAGTTGACTTATTTTACAAAGGAAAACCAGCCAAACAAGTTGGCTTTAATAGCAGCCGAACAAGGCCTTTATCATTGGTACAAATAAAAAACAATTTACAAATGATGTGACATTTTTTAGAATCATTATTTTTTAAATGCTACAAAAGCTACAAAAATTAAACAAATAATAAGAATTAGACATATAACTCATCTAAATACGTGTCAACGCCTTACCACATGCTCACAAACAACATACTAAAAATGTTATAAGAACATAAATTACACTAGCAAAACAATTAACATGACGATAGCATGACACTTTTGGTAGCAAGAGTAGGCCTGCAAATGTGTTGGGTCCGAACGGGGTTTTTGGGGTCGAGTTTAGTAATGGGTTGCTTTGGAAGGGGTCAAATGGGTTTACCAAACCTTGTGTGCTGGGGTGGGTTGGATTCCCAATCCAACGCGGATTGAGATGTGTTCTCTTTAAATGGGTTTCCTTGGTCAAAATCCGTGGGTCCTTGACCCTGTTCGGCTGGCCTATAAGCGAGCTTATACTGCAGCTTCTATCTCTATTTGTAGTAGTGTCAGCTTATACTGCAGCTTATACTACTGCAGATAGAGATAGAAGCTGCAGTATAAGCTGGCTTAAAGGCCAGCCAAACAGGCTCATATATCCATTCGATCCCATGGATCCTCCCCAATTCCTCTCTCGACCGCACGGCGGCTGCCAGCGAGCTCAACCTGTGACGGCGAGGGAGGTGGCTGCGTCCTGTGGCTGCAAGGGAAGGGGCACGCCGCGGCTTCTGGGGAGCTCGACCAGCGGCCGCCGTGACCAGCTTTTGCTAGGAGGCAGCAGCGTCCAGTGGCTGCAAGGGCAGAGGCGCGCCGCCCTTGGCCGGACTTCAGACGCTCGGCACCTCTACCTATCTGTGGGCCTTGCCACAGATCAACCTCACCAGTTTTCCGGCTGCGTCCTCCCTCCCATCCGGCAGGTACTTGCCCTCCTCTTCCGTGAGAACCTGCTGCAGCCGGTAGTCTAACTAGCTCGGATCTCTTTCTCATTCTACAAGTGCTGAACAATAATAATCTCGATCTGATACATCCAATCTTCTATGTGCTTGTTGTACACCGAGATAGGCTAGTTGTCCCCCATGGCATAAACCTGCTAGCTCATGTTTTGTGAGAACCTGCTAATTCACGTTTCTTTTGTGAGAAACTGCTAATTCGTTTTCCATTATCTGATGTTATTTGGATCTCAAAAGCAGATTTGTGCTTTGTGTATTGTAACAGAACTTTTAGAGCACATCAACATTCAGAGTTTTGATACTTTGTGTATTGCTAGTAGGTTTCTGTCTTTTTAAGAGTGGACTTGACTTGATTTATTTTTACTCAACAAAAATGGCTTCTCATGTGTCTAAGGGTTCTGATACTAATGATGCATCTAACGCGCAATCAGCACAAACTCCTGAAAGGAGGGCAAAAGTTTGGGAACATTTTGAGCACCAACTAGTTCAGGACACTGGAGTCATAAAGGACAATAGAGCACCAGCTAGATTGGCGAGCATGCCCGTGGGTGTGTTTGTTTCTTACAATTAGTAAAACTTAAATTATTTTCTAAATATTTGGAGCAGATACAACCATGTGTTGTGTGTTCTATTTGTTCTGGAGTTCACCTTGCATCGTTGAAATATTTTCCTGATATTAGGGCTATCCAAATTCGGTGCTTGGATAGACTAGTACTCCTTGTGTGCTTTTGTTGATCTTATACACCCGAAAGCTGGTTTCATTCATTGTTGAGTAAGCTAGAAAACAGAGGTGCTTTGCAATTCTAAACCCATGGTTTCAACACATGGAAAACCAACGGGTTGAAACCATTCTATGGGTTGGGTTGGGTATATGTCTGCTAATAGGACAGAGTCGGTTGGGTGGAGGGATAAAAAGTTTGGGTGGGGTCAGGTCTCAAGGACATGCAAACGTGCACCTCGGGGTGGGTTGGGTTCAGGGCGGGTACTGCAACATTAGCAGGCCTAAGCAGGAGTGTCTAGCTAATTTGGGGCCCTATTAGGTCACACCATAATGTTTATAATCAACATACATAATACGTCTATAAAACATTTTATCTTTTAAATTTATCTTTACACTTCTTCAAATAATAATTTATTAATATTTACAATGTTCTAGGGTTATACTTGATAAATATTTGAGGCATTGTAAGGGCATGCTGAAATCATTTTTTTTATTTCTGCTATGATTAATAGTTTTCGGGAGTGAATACCATATACCCATTTTATTTTATTTTTGTGTGCTAGTGATGGCCACAAACCAAGTCATTTTGAAATAGCAAAATGCTCCTATACTGTTTGTATAAAGGGGTGTCCAAGAAGGATGAAATGGAGGTTATGAATGAAGTTGCATTGACTAAAGAAGGCAAAAACCTTCGAGAAGAACCCTCAAAATTTGACTAGATTCATTTCACTACGATTTTTCTTGCAACTAGTTTTATTTAGGCTCAAGGTTCCTAAAACAAGTTTGAGGCCCTAGAAATAATTTTTGATACTACATTTGTCAGCAAAGGTTTGTCTTATTTCTGGAGAAAACTATCATTTCAAATAATATGTGTTGTAACAAAGCACATCGAAACATTTACTCTCGTTCCCTTCAATCGCTGACATATGCCATAATCTCAAATAATTGACAATAGAGGATGTATAATGCAACATGATACACGTGACACTTCAAAATATTTTCGATCCTTCATGAATTATACGTGAAGCAAAAATAGTGCAAGAAACAGACTCATAAAGATAATCTTCATTCTAACATCTGATAAGTTATGTGTTTTTCAAGTTGGTCAGGTGCTCTTTTCAATCTTATTTTATCCTCGTTATGGGGCGTTTCACAACACAGGAACATCCTGCTGTGCTTTTCAAAACTCTCGCTTGGACAGCCAAATCAAATGAGCTATAATTGAACTACTATCGAGAGCCTGAGGGTGAACTACTATCGAGAGTCTAAAAGCATGTACAACCCAGAGACGGAGTATGTCTCTGAATCAATTATACAGACACATGAGCAGATATGTCGAACAATCCAGAGATTACCTTATTGTCTCCGGTCAATGTAATGTTGCAAATGTAAGTAAATATCAACTACAAATAAATTTATGTATACCATTGTGTGGCTGTTTGATACAAAATATATCGATCATAAATAATAAAAACATTTTAGAATACTTTTTTAAAAATACTGATATAATAATTATATTATATAACATTACAACGTCTTTTGTCTAATTTGCCCCGCATCTTTTCTCGTTCCTTCTATCAAAACAACGCCACTTTTGCTCTGATCCCATCCTAGCTATCCCCATTTTTTATTCTTTAAGAAATGTCTTAAGCAAATTCTGAAATCACAATAGCTAGACAAGCAACATGTTGGATTCTGTTAAAAGGTACAGAGTCGTGTGGAAGGATACAACACAATTGAAACGAACAACTATTACTAGATGCATGCTACGGTATTACCACTCCAAGCTACAAAAATCAATTAAACTCCTGATTTTTCTATTCAACACATCGTGCGCTGGCTACTGCCATGGCATGAACATCACAAAACTAGCGGCGACATTTTTGCAAACATCAACCGTGCACGATCCGCACAAGCTGGCTACTGGAAAGTTTTATCCCAAACGCGCGGCCGCAGGGAATCAAGACGTTTAGTTACTAGCTTGACGCGCGGATCGATGGCGTGGAGGAGGTTCCGTGGGGAATCGATGAACTCGCAGCGTGGCCATGGCGCCGTAGATGAGCCTGAGCACCTGTTTTGATAAATGCGGGTCAACGGCACGGGTGGAGGCGGAGGAGGAGTGCACGGCGCTGCGGGAGACGGTCGCGGCGGCAAAGGCCTCCACGGTGTTGTTGCGGGCGGAGGTCAAGGAGAAGCGTCTCGTCGTGCCCAGTGCCGCCAGCGAGGCCATGGCCATGATGCTCCAACCTGCAGCGCGAGAAGGTCCAGGTCCAGATGGAGCTCTGCCAGTTCTGCTGATCAGAAGATGGCGCTCGATGCCGCCGAGGATTCGGGGTGGATGATTTGCAACCGATTTGGCGGGCTAAGAGAAACTCCAGCCCAACCTGGAAAATAGGCCCTCTATTCCAGACTTTGCAGGCCGGCCTGCATTTTTAGAGGCCCAATTTCTTGATGCCAACTCCAGCAGCAAACTGTAAACAAGCCTTCATATTTGTGGGACCTCCTTGTCAGTCTGGTAAACAAAAAATACCGTCTTCCATCGCGCCGTGCTCTTCTTCCTCGCTCGCGGCACCAGTCCCGCGCCGCCGATCCCGTGGCGCCGCTTCGCCGGCATCCGGCGGCCGCATCGCCTCGCCTCGATCTCGACCTTCCGCACGACCACGACCTGTTTCTATCCTCGCCCCGTCCGACCTACTGTTGCCCGGTCCGCCCGATCCCAGCGCTCCCCGGCCGGAAGCCATCCCGCCCGCCCGTGCTCTATCCCGTCCGCCCGACCGCATCGCCTCATCTGCCCGATCCCAACAGGCTGCAGGTGCCAAAGTTTTTCCTGGCTTTTTGATACAATTGAACTATAGCACATGGCTTAACCTTCAAATATTATTGTCATGTGAGGATCACCAACCACCCTCTTATGTCCGGATAATATGTGTTCTTGTAAGTTAGATGATCCTAATGAATTTATCAATCTTGCCTTTCTTTGGATGAAAGTATCGGTGGTTGTTTTAGCTTCCATGTATGCTGGAGAGAACATGAAAATCTGTTTGTACTTGCAACGCTCTGTACTCTAATTTCAATTAACACAGTTAACTGGTCAGTTAACCTGATTCGGTGTACCTATCTCAGCACAACAGGTAAGTTCTTGCAACAGAGGCAATACCTGCTTGGTTGTGTGTAATTAAGCTGAAAAATAAACTATCAAGTCCAGTCACCTATAAGTCAAGGGAAATGTGTAATTAAGGTGATTTCTTAGTTCAGTTGAACAACAATACTTTTTCCAAGTATTTTCATATTTCTGAATGCTAAATAGTGCAGTTGCAATTATGAGATTATCATATTTTTCCCATTTCCAGTAAATAGAATTATGAGATTCTCTTTATTAACTGAGATTATTGTTTTTGT
Source organism: Chloris gayana (assembly GCA_031894775.1). Classification (NCBI taxonomy): domain Eukaryota; kingdom Viridiplantae; phylum Streptophyta; class Magnoliopsida; order Poales; family Poaceae; genus Chloris; species Chloris gayana. Next base: position 483,747 of record JAUNZO010004316.1, read on the forward strand.
TGCGATTGCAAATGTCAAGTTCTCGACGACATAAAATGTCCGGTGGTGGAAGGAAGAGGATGATTCTGATATTGATGACCTCTTGATTATTGCCGGTCTCCGTGAGGGTTGGAGGAGGAGCAAGTCCAAGAGGAAGTATCGTGGTTCGATACCGGGTCGTCACAACTTACCGAGGGGCATTTCAGGAGGTCATGAGCGCATCTATCTCGATTACTTTGACGACAAGTGTGTCTATCCTGAGAAGCATTTTAAACGACGATTTCGGATGTCCAAGTCGCTTTTCCTGCGTATTGTTGGTGCAGTAGAAGCTCATGACGATTACTTTCGTCGAAGCCCAATGCCGTTGGAGTTCTTGGGGCCTCTCCAATTCAGAAGGTCGTTGCAGCCGTTCGGATGCTTGCTTACGGCTCTTCTGCCGACTTCTTGGATGATTATGTCAGGATGGGAGAGAGCACCATCATCGAGTGTCCGACACATTTTGTGGAGGCTGTCGTCAATGTCTTTGGTGAAGAGTATTTGAGGGCCCCCAATGTTGAGGACACGACGAGGTTGTTGGCCATCAACAGTGCAAGAGGGTTTCCTGGCATGCTTGGTTCCGTAGATTGCATGCATTGGAAGTGGGATAGGTGCCCTACAGCGTGGAGAGGTGCCTACTCAGCGCATAAGGATGGTTCTACAATGATCTTAGAGGCCGTTGCATCTCAAGATTTGTGGATATGACATGCTTTGTTTGGTCTATCTGGTTCTCTAAATGATATTAATGTCTTGCGTAGATCTCCGCTCTTTGACAGACTTGCTTCGGGACGGCACCACAGGTGGAGTACATGGTCAATGGAAACAAGTACACAATGGGATACTACCTTGTCGAGGGGATTTACCCAGCCTAGGCAACATTTGTGAAGGCATTCCAAAATCCTGAGACCAACAAGAAGCTCAACTTCAAAAGGGCTTAGGAAGCAGCAAGGAAAGATGTGGAAAGAGCATTCGGGATACTTCAGGCTCGCTTTGCAATTGTGAGTGGTCCAGGGAGATTATGGAGCAAGGAGCAATTGTGGTATATAATGCAGGCTTGTGTCTTGCTACATAACATGATCATTGAAGACGAGCGGGGGATGAAGATGATTTCAATTACGATCAAGAACGCTTTGGTATTCCGGTGTTGAAGCCGAAAGACTATGAATATCGTGATCCTGTATTGATCGAGAAATTCTTGAAGATACACGAAGAGATTGAGGATAGATCTATGCATGAGCAACTACGTGATGATCTTGTGGAGCACTTATGGTCAATTCATAGCTCTAGATGACGTATTTTCTATGTGTCTTCTCTTTCGTTGGATAATTTGTAATAAAAGAGATGATGTACTTTTATAATAAAATAGATGAATTGTTTCGCTGACTGTAAATAAGTGTGTTTTGCATCTGATGGAGACTATTCTGTTCTGTTTTGTTCCGATTCTTCAAACAAGAAAGTTATTATCCACGTCCTGATGTGGCAGAGGACCCAAAAAGGACTTCCGGGAACTCTTCAGGCTCTCAAGTTGTTAGTTTTCCTGTCCAGACGCTTGCCAAATGTGCAAAGATGATACCTGTCATGGTAACTCTTCTATACATCAGCCAGTGATCTACAATTTTTTTCTTCATCAAATATGTTAGGCTACATGTAACTGTTCAAAACATCTTAAAACTACATGAATCTGAAATAAATGGAGCATCTCATCAGCATGAGTAATTATGATATGATTCAGCCATGCATATCATGAGCCATGAATCTGAAATAAATGGAGCATCTCATCTACATATCATCAGCCATGAATCTGAAATAAATGGAGCATCTCATATACATATCATCAGCCATGAATCTGAAAACTGAGAAACTGAAAACTGAAAACTGAAAACTGAGAAAACAGGAACCATGACCAACATTTCTGAATCAGTATATGAGAAATATAACAATATGTTATATGAGAACACAGGACACTGAAAACTGAACCAGACCAACATTTCTGAATCAGCAAAGCTGACAAGCCAAGTTGGTAATTTACTCAAAATCTCAGGAAAGCTGACCAGCATGGGTTCTGTTTTTATAAATAAAAACACTAGCTGAAAATATTAATAAAGACTACTGAGATTCACTGTAAAACAGAATCTGACTAGATGTGAGATTCACCAACACTTGCACTATCGGTTACGTTAGCATTAAGCAACACGGCCTTTGATAACACCGCTCTCTTGGCCAGAACATATGTCCTTTGCTTCTCGTCCATGTTGCTGACGTCCGAGAACATAATTTCCTTTTCTTGCTCCCACATGATGCGTTTTTGCTCGATCTCTAACTTGCGCTCTTCAATTTGTAACCGACGATTGTCTTCGATCTCTTTATTTTTCTTTGCAAGTTCATCAGCCTTCTGTTCATTGATCCAAATTTCTTTCCTCAAAGCGGTTTCCTCGGCCTTCATCACCAACAGATTTTTCATGATGTCTTTGAATTCATCGTCTCCGTCACTTCTTTTCATCTTCTCCTTTGATTGCTTCCTTCCAAGAGGACGGGCTGTCTTGGTGGGCCGGTTCGATTGTGCTTCGTCGTCCGCTTGCTGGCTTCCAGCTGGGACATTGAGGTTGATGTCTCTTGACTTGGCCTGCCTTGAATAGCCAGCAGTTTGCATTGTTGCTGCAAACTTTTCTGTGCCTCTCACCTTGAGCCAGCGTTGAGTGAATTGACAAGCCTTGCCGTTAGAAGATCTGACATACCTAGTTTGGGCTAGCATCATCTGCAACAAAAATATCAGATGTGAGCATGCATGCAGATTTCACTTGGCATATACAACTGCTGTAGAGATCAAGTGTAGGCTTACATGCTCTTGGTGTGGAACACCACTTGGACGAAGTCGCTCTATTTGTTCGAAGCATGCTTGAAACTTCATGCAGTCCTTTAGTATTGCTTGGCACCGTAACTCCAGAGACTTGGTACTCCGGTCGGACTCAAAATCCTTGTTCTTGTGGATGGTCAGCTATCCTCTTCCAATAAGATTTTATCGGCTGATCTGTTCCTACCACAGAATCATTGCTGATATTGATCCAAGATTCACAAAGTTGAATGTCTTCTTCATGTGAATAGTTGCTGCCACGTTTAGGCTTTCTAGTTGGAGTGGCATCCGAGGGCACTAGGATTTGCAAATCTGAATCGTTGTCCTGTGTCAGTAGATCCATAAAAGTTTCCGAGCTAGATGGCACTGGATCCTACAAAGCATGAGAGGAATATATTAGAAACTGTTCTTAGTTCAATGAACAGTAGCACTATTCTCAAAAAACTAGTTACTAAATGCACTAAGCCTGTCAGTTAGATGTTTACTGAAAGTAACAAATAAGTAAAGGAAAAATAGATGTTTGCTGAGTATTATCATGCTCTATTCAGTCATACAGTCAATAACAGTGTAGTGGAAAAACTCAAAACAGACCATAAGATAGGCAAGAAATAATTTCAGGCAAGATACACCAAAATGAGCCCATGCATAAAAAAACAAACCCAACATCTAAAAATAGATCAGTTAGCCCAGAGGCAATATTCTATCCTTTCATGAAGATATCTAGGAGCAAACATTGTTAGAGAAAATAATTACATTGTGAGCAAGCTTCTCTGAATGAAAGCTCCATTCAGGATCAGTGTTCTTTTAGACAAGATATATGTGATATTTGTTTTCATATTATAAAGAATCATAGACTCCCAAAAAAGACATTTGTGTCAGAGGATATAGAAATATTGAGTCCGTGTTCTTTTAAGTGAGAAATAAAACTCAACGCACATAAACTCCAAGCAAAAAGATAGCCTTGTATATCCCTGTAGAAATAGCCTGATCTCAGTTGTCTAATATAAAGATACAGAGAAGAGCTCCACTGACTAAACAGTCATATACAGGAAATGAAGTGTTAATTGCTTGAGGTTTAAAACCAGTACCAAGGGCTTCATGAGAAATTACAGTAGTTCACAAATCATGAGATTTTTATTTTCTGGAACCTCACAAAAAAGAAATCACAAGTTTGCTAAGCCTTCAGAAATTATACGAACACACTGATCTTGACCCTGATCTTGTAAAAGGTTCAAAAATTCAGAAATCATGATACTAACACACTGTCTACGTTGTCCAAGGCATGCCAGTTTAACTAAATGCACAGGGATTTCCTGGCCATGATACTAATACGGGATAGCTGCAGAATAAAATCACATTGGTTTTTTTCTATGAAAAATCAGCAGGTTCTATGAAAAATACATTGACCACATAATGTATTCCACAAATTATAAGGTAGAAAAACTAAACTTGCAATAGTCTCAAGGTCAATTTCAGGGGGATATTATACAAGTTGCTGGATAAAAGAATGGGAAAATCATGGAATGGTACCTAATTCAAACCATGTTGATGGCATGTGGAAATGGTTGATATTAGTCTGGTCATGTAAACATCATGTTAAGTCCCAACAAGACAAGTTAACAATCCACTCTGAAATATAACTAGCTAGTGAAATATGACTATCTTCTACTCTGAACAGGGCACAACAGAAATATGACTATCTTCTACTCATGGACTAGCACAAATAATCATGGACTAGTAATTGATTCACGAAATCGTCAAGCGTCCAGTCAACAACCGGCGTGGAGATGAAATCGTCATCGTAGCCGAGTTCAGACGATGAAGCTGAGCTGCGGGCGGTATCCCAGGCAGCGGCGGTGCCAAATTGAGAGCTCTGGTACGGCGACTCGGTGAAGCTGGACACCTGAGAGCTGCATGGAGGCTGGCCGCTGGGAAGGAGCACGAAAGGTCCTTGGCAATGAGGCAGGCCACTGTGGCAAGATGATCCTTCTGGCAGATGACGCGGGCCGTTGATGTGTGGAGGCGGGAAGTCGGCAGCGGCAGGAGGACGAGCTGTAGGCCGGAGAGGCGCTCCGGCCGCCGGGCGCTGCTTCTTCTTGGCAGGAGGACGAGCTTTAGGCCGGGGAGGACGCGCGCCACCGGAGAAGCCACCGTCACGGGGACCCGGAGCAGGTCGATCCATGGGCGGACGACGGGCGGCGACCGGTGAGCAGGAGGGCGTCGACGGTGTGCAAGAAGCTTCGGGCGGACGACGAGCTGCGGCAAGGCCGGTCGACGGCGACACGGACTGGGCGAAGCCGGTCGGGTTGGGCGGGGCCGGTCGGGCGATGGTGACGGCGATGCTTCGTCGGACGAGGCGGAGGGGCCGGGACGATGCAGCGGGGCAGGGCACGACCGGTCGGAGCCCTCAATGGCCAAGAGCAATGGCGGGCCGGCGCCGGCGGGCTGGCGACGGCCGCCGAGCAGCCGCAGCTCGACATCCAGATTGAAGGGAGAAGAGGAAAACAAAGAAAATAAATAAAAAATAGTGGGTCTCACGTGTTGGAGAGGGGAATAGAGGGCCTCCAGGAATAGAGGCTTGGAGGTGAGATTTGGAGCGGTATGCAAAATAGAGGGCCTTTTGAAGGGTCTGCTGGAGTTTGATTTTTTGTTGGGGCCACTAAATTTTAGAGTAGAGGGGCTTTTAGAGTGCTCCACTGGAGTTGCTCTAAGAAGATTTAGCACGGGAAACTCACGTGCTCGCCTGCGTTGAGTACCCCGTGCGTGATCCGACCGCCCCATCGCTCGGGGATGTCGTGACCTACAACGCTGCCACGTCTCACCCACCTCGGAGCACGGGACGAGTGAGTCGTCTTGTGAGGCGACGAGAGACCTGTCTCTCCGTGGAGGCGGGGTGATTCACTACAACAATACATGCCTATAACGGCGGCCAAAAATGCACCGTAGCGGCGGGTATGGCCACCCGCCGCTACGCGTGCGCAGCTAAAAATGAAGGTTTGTACCGGCGGGTATCCGGCAGCACAGACCACCCGACGCTACAGTCAAAATAGGAAAACAAAAAAAGTGGACCCAAGCCGGGCCCACCTCACTGCACCGCCGGAGGCCGCCGGCCACGCGCCACCGTCGCCTATCGGAGGGAAGGGCAGTCCACCATCTAGAGGGGGGCTCCTCCGCCCGCGCGCCGCGAGGAAGGGAGGGACAACGGATTCACAACCCCACGCCATCGTCGCTGCCCGAGCCGGCGCTCGCACGCCGCTAGGAGGGGAGGGGCGGCGGATCCGCCGGCCGCGCGCCGCCGTTGCCGCTAGGAGGAGTCACCACCGGGCGGGTCGTGGCCAGATCCACCCGCGCAGAGGCCGGATTCGCCCCTAGGAGCCGCCATCGGTTGGGTTGCAACCGAATCTCCCCACCACGAGCCGCCGCCGCCGCCGGGCGGAGGTCGCGACCGTATTCGCCCTCCACGGGAGCCGCCGCCGCCGTTGGGTGGGGCAGTGCCCCGGGAGTCGCTGCCGCCATCGGGTGGGGAGGGACCGCCCGTCGCGCGCCGTGTTGGTTGGAGAGAGAGAGAGAGAGAGCTGGGCGGCGGCACAGAGAGAGCGCTGAGTTGGGGCTGCGAATGGGGATCGGCGTTCTTTTATATTTGTGTTGTAGGGTTTTGAGTGGGCTGAGCTGTAGCGGCGGGTCTTTTTGCAAGCCGTCGTTACAAAGATTTATAGCTGCGGTTAAAGTGGAACGCCGTTAAAAATCATCATGATAACTAGCGCCGCTACGTCCCGCTATAGTACTGATTTCTGATAGTGATTTCTGCAAAATTACCGGCATAGAGACGGGAAACAGACGTCCGATATACATGCCATAAAGGTCTCGCACGCGCATGAGCAGTTGACAGCAAATCTTGCAGCCACGCGGCAGGCCACCCCAGGACGTGGCCCACCTTGCCGCAGCTGTCGCCACCACCCACCAATCCTGCCCACGCCTAACGCCCTGTCATAACATACGAACTGATGACGCACGAGGCACGACGCGGAGTGCTAGTAAAAAACACAGGAGGCAGAGCACTTGACAGGAGCAAAGGTAACGGTTCGCATACCATGTCTAGGAAGTAGCGGGCGTGATGATTATATGAAGCCTCGCACCGAGGACAAGACCCGGTGTGCCTGCTCCTGAAACATCCTGTATACCAGGCTACCGCCGGTCATGGACCCAGACTACCGCCGCTGATACTCGCAACCCGGTGCACCGCCTGCTCCTGGAACAGCCTGAGCCCACCCTGTGCACGCGCAAGAAAGCAAGAACGACCTCAACATAGACTACATATGATTAGTCCTTAGAAACCAAAAATAGACGACCACAGCAGAGAAGACAGCAAAGTTACGCACGTGAGTTCCGCCGTGAGGAAATAGGCGGGGCATGTGGTGCGCGTTGTGAGCATGGGATAATTCGGGAAGCGGCCGAACGTGTCCGTGTCAATCGACAACAGCAGCGCAACCATGCCAGCGCCCCGTTCGCACCCTCAGTGCTGCTTATCGGCTTCCTCATGGTGGGCACCAGGGCAGGGCTAGATGATGATCGGGACATGCTCCTCGACGAACTTTGCCACTAGATCTAGGACAGTTAGATCGGTTTCAGAGGAGAGTGTCATCGCACAGTTACCAAGAAGAAATTCTCAAAAACCGTGCCAGTGGAGGGTCATGGTGATAAAATTTATCTCTCATTCCACGACACTTCCTCTCTTCTCTCTTATGCCATGCCAACAAATTTAATATTCATTATAGGGGGTACCAAGGTAGGACTAGATGATGATCGGAACGCATTCCTCGGCGAGCTTCGACACTGGATCTAGGACATTTACAAAGCGGTCGGCTGATGGCAGTCAACAAATAGGGGGAGGGAGGGAGTAAGGATGTCAACTAGTTCGGTCAGTGTTCGTACCATCGAGATGTCAGAGCGCAAGATACGTACGATGGTGTGCGCCTCCGCCATCAGTTACTCGTGCCCATGCTAAACCCTGACCTGTACGTAGTTCACCTCTAGCTCATATCCTTTGGCTGCCAAAGAGAAGGGTTTTGAACGGCAATGGTTGATTAACGGAGGGTCAATATATACATACAGGATAGCAGGATATTTTTGTCTTTGGAAATGCTATTCTACCGGTAGCTGCTGTAACGATCCGATTTTCACCGGATAGTGAAAACCGTGCCTTATACCTCGATGCCACTCCCGGAAGTGTGACACGTACATCCAATACAGTTAGCATCATAAAAACCATAAGAAAGAGTAACTGCAAGGCAAGATAACAGATCCTCCAAAATACATTATCATAACTCAAGTCTCAAATCTCTTGGATACAAAACACGTGGCACGCAGGCCAACGAGAGATCATAAAGGAAACTAGCGGAAGCGTCTCACATGAAGATCGGCGGTGAAGACCACAAGCCCACAAGCACTCGTGTGTAGGCGAGAACGTCACTCCTCTCCAGCGGCTCCGTCGGTAGGCTCAGCGGGATCCTCCGTATCAGCGTCTCGAAAAACAAAGTGGGAAAGCCGTGAGTACATAAAGTATTCAACAAGCCGCAACTACCTAGCAACAATGTATGCATGTTGGGATATTTCAAGAAAAGGCAAGGGCTAGCACCTAAAGCAATTATTCATCAAGTCTATGTGATTCATATTTCATTATTAGTCAAATTTTATAAGTGGCCTTGCAGGAAACAACACAATCCTGCAAGGGTCAGATTTTATGTCCAGCACACCTCCTACTGGAACCACAGCTCGAAGCCGGAAGTAAAACACCTATCGGAGGGGAGAAGTAGTAAATGTTAATCAAGCGTGTCGCTCAATGGTGTTGCCCCCTTACCCGAGGGCTAGGCTATACGTATAGATTATATATCTCTGCAGATAGTAAGCAACTGTACCCACGTGAAGAGGTACTATAACTACAGCCACCGTCGTGGCTAAAGCACAACAACACTCACAAGATCAATAAACAAAGCATCGATCGCGGGCGCCCGTCCCTCAGTGTCCGGGATCCCCAACAACAACGCAGAAAAGGATCCTGAAGGTGTGAAAGGTCTACCACGGGCCAGGTGGGGTATCCTCTACTCATGGGTCGAGACAAAGCTCTAAAAACCCACTAACACTAACTCTACACCACGGCGGACCCACCGGTCCTCCGCTAAGCGTCTCGAATCCAGCTCGCCCATACGGGTCACGTGGTAAGCTAGTATACCAAAGAGCGATCAACCTGGAACTGGTCCTCAAGCTGCAGAGGTGAGTCACCATCCCTCTCCTCAAAACAACAGTCTCAACAACAAGATGTCACCACAACAGGGGCCCCATAACCCAAGGCCCCTACAAAATCGTGCTCGTAACAGGCACTCTCCAAACAGAGACTCCCCAAAAGTCTTCCAAGCACCTAATCACCTACACTCGCCCCCGCAAAAGTCCTACAGGGTATCTAGTACAGAAACTCGACACCTAAGAAACACCTACAATTTATTTTACACAAAAAATATGTATAGTCATCATAGGGTTCAATTAAGCAACTAAGCAAATACTAAGCATGCGAGTAACAAGTAGAACACCCTATGCCAAACAAGTGGCAAGGATGGCATAGTATGGCATAGGTAAACTACAAGTGCAAGTAACCATTAATCATGCATGGATCAATTTAATGCAAATTGCCAAGTAGGAACAAGAGTGGTCAAGGATTGCGGCTTGCCCGCAAAACGCTGGTCCCAAGTCGGGTCGGGTTACTCGTACGGCTGCTCTGGTGGAAACTCCTCAAACTGCGGCTCGGCGGAAACTCCTCGTAGCTCTCCGCGGACGTAACGTACGAAACGGGTTAGGCACGCAAAACGAGGTAAGTACGAGGGCAACGAAATGGACAATGGAATTTGTGACACTAGAACATAGCTAAAAACTATACTAACACTTAGATCTTGTCGCTACGAACCCAACGCAACCGACCGCGTATTTTTCTCGACGCTCCGGGAATAAGATATGAATTTCCGACGAAAAAGGAATTATCAAAAATCCTGGAAATTAGAAAAAGAAAAACCACTGGAATATTCCCCCATATTATTCTTTTGGAATATTCCTCCGGTCCACACTATGCTGTGGACCGGGCCTGCTGCTGCCCTACTCTCTTTGGTCCACATGGACCGAGTCCACGCAAGGGATGGCAAAGCCCTCATGGACTCAGCCCTGCAGGCGGGACCCGCGGGTAACGTCACGCCGACGCGCACGACGCCAGCCCACCAGGAACAGGCGGCGCCGCTAGGCCAGGGCAGGGGGCACTCCGGAATCGCGGCGCGGTGGCGCTACGGATCGCCGGCGGCCAAACGGCGGCCACCACGACGTTCACCACCGCCTTGCGCACCTGCCGGTTCCCACCACGAGCACCCGCTCGCCATGGGGCGGCGGCGCGAGCTCGCCGGAGCTAAGCTCCACGGCGGCGCAGCAGGGGAAACTCCCCGGGCTTCACTAAGGCACGCAAGGAGGACACCAAAAGGATGCCCGTGCCCAGCAGAACATTACGCCCATGCTCGCGACACGCATACTCCACCGGAACCTCACCGGCGGCGAAGGAGCACGGCGGCGGAAGAACAAGCTCATCGCACGTGGAGAAAACACACCCTAGATACCTAGCTAACCGGCGCGCGAGCATCTACGGACCCGGGCGAAGCTCTGCGGCTCACCGAGATGGGCATGAGCTCGACGGAGGCCTCGAGCTCACCGACGCCCATGGCACGCGGCGGCCGGACCTCGACGGGGACCCGCAAATTGGGGCTAATCCTGATGGGGAAGGAGGGGGATCGGTGCGCGGACTCACCAGGGTGCTCGTGCTGCTCACGGGCGAGGCGAGAGAGGGCTTGACGGAGCAGAACGCGGCGGAGACGCGACGGCGGATAGGGAACGGGTGGCGGCGCGCGATGGGGAGCACGTGCGACGCGTTCCCGGCTACAAGGGCACGACGTGGACGGGGTGAGCGCCAAGTCGGAGAGCGAGCGAAGGGGGAGTAGGAACGGCTTATGAGCTCACCGTGGAGGCGACGACGGCGACGAGCGACGACGGAGACGACGGCGGCTCCAACCTTTCCTCGCGTCGCTCGTCCTCCACCCTGCGCGAAACACACCGCGGTGAGCACCAACGGGATGGGGGCGAGACGTCGAGCAGCCGACGAGCGACCGGAGCGCAACGGTGGAACTCACCTCGAGGCGGGACGATGGCGGTGCTAGGGTTTGGGGGCGCTCGGGCGGCGCGTGGAAGTTTAAATGGGGAAGGGAGGTTTGGGAGCCCGCTAGATGCTAGAGGAGGTGGTTGGGCGCGGGGCCAGCTGACGCACGACGGTCGGGGCGCAAAACAATGCGCGTCTAACGTGGCTGCGTTCACGGGCGCGCGCACTCGTACGGGCGCGAGGAAGAAGAGGAACAGGGCGCCGGCTGGGCTGCTGGGCTGGCTGGGCCGCGCGGGGGAAGAAGAAGAAAAAGCCGGGCTGCACGAGGGAAGAAGAGAGAGGGTGGGCCGCTGCGGTGAATTCGGCCCACGAGCAAGTTTTCAAATGAAAAATTGTTTCGTATTTATTTCCCCTTCAATTTCGAACAAACTTCGACCAAATATGGATTTTATTCGAATTTCGAACAGATACAAGTACATGGGCTGTTACAGCTGCCTTATCAATTTGTGAGTTAACATAGCCACGATACAATAAGATAGAAAGGATCACCGGTCTAACTTGGAAAAGGTATATCAGATGTTAGAATGAAGGTATTCGATCGGGAGGCTTTTTCATGCACAGTTTTTGCTTCATGTGTAATTCATGAGGGATGTTAATTACATTTTTAGAGTTTACATGCTATGTTGTTACATAATACTTCCTCTATTCACAGTCACAGTTATATGAGATTATGACATATGGCAACGATCCAATGAAACCCAAACATCTGTTTTGGTTGTGCATTGATCGAGTCCTTGTTATTTGAAATGAAAGTTCTGTCCATATATGGAAGATGTACTTCTACTGATATACTTGATAGCAACAACTATCTACAGGGACAAAAACATATTTAAGAGCATCTCCAATAGCTTACCTAAAATTGACTACCTAAAACAACTTATAGGTAGAGGAGAGAGAAGATATAGGTATCCATTTTATCTTCATCTCCAACAGAGTACCTAAGCGTGGATACCTATATATCATTTTACTTCATTCTCTCAACCCATTGCACATATAAACTCCAAATAACTCTAGAACTTCATCAAATATAGTTCAAATAACATGAACATACATACAAGTCCATTATAAGTTTTTAAAGTTCAAACTCAAATTCAACATAAAAGGGAATGAAAGCTTAATCAATCATACAACACATGCAAGAAATGATATATCATACGTGATGACGTTCGCCATGGAACTTCCACAATTCCTCCACAAGGTCATCACAAAGTTGTTCATGGGATGTTTGGTCTTGGATCTCTTGGTACACCTTAACAAACCTATCAATCTGTTCTTTATTCCTGCGAGGTGTCACCCTTTTACCCATTTTCTCGTAAACATAGTCCACATCTTGTCCACGTTCATCCTCAATGATCATGTTGTGCATGATGACACAAGTTGTCATAATCATCCACAATGTTTTCTGATCCCAAAATCTTGCTCGACCCCGTACAATAGCAAAGCGAGATTGTAGCACCCCAAATGCGCGCTCTACATCCTTCCTTAGAGCCATTTGTTGTCTTGCAAAGTGATTTTTTTTTGTTACCTTCAGGGTTTGTTATTGTCTTGACAAATGTGGCCCATCGTGGATATATCCCATCAGCTAGATAGTATCCCATTGTGAAATTTGTGTCCATTTGCTTCGAACTCCACCGGTGAAATTTGTGTCCATTTGCTTCGAACTCCACCGGTGAAATTTGTGTCCATTTGCTTCGAACTCCACCGGTGGTGATTCTCCCTTAGCTAGCCTAGCAAAGAGGGGTGATCAATGCAGCACATTAATGTCATTACAAGAACTTTGGGGCATACCAAAGTATGCAAGCCAAATCCACAACTCCTGATCTGCAACAGCTTCAAGGATGATAGTAGGATCACAGATATGTCCAGTGAATTGCCCATGCCATGCCATAGGGCAGTTCTTCCACTTCCAATGCATGCAATCAATAGATCCAAGCATCCCAGGAAATCCTCTTGCTTTGTTCATTGCCAACAATCGAGCCATGTCTTGTTCATTATAGGTGCTCTCAGGTACTCCGAGCCAAATATCTCAACCACTGCTTTCACAAAGTGTTTCAAGCTGTCGATCGTTGTACTCTCCTCAATTGCCAAACAATCATCAAGGAAATCAGCTGGTAGACCATATGTCAACATGCGCAAAGCTGCTGTGATCTTTTGGTATGGGCTATGACCAAGAATACCAGCGGCATTTCTACAAATAAAATGACAATTTTTAGTAAATTGAGTATACACATTCAAAGCTAAAATTTGTATCTTCAGAACTATATTTCATTTTCTAGAAAGTACTATCATGCTTTCAGATTAACTTGCTTTTCTGTTGCCTTTTGTAGCTTTGCATAGATGCACGGCTGCAGCAGTAATGAATCAACAAGAAGGAGCAAGCTATATTGCAGCAGACAATACCTTTCCTTTTTGGCAATACCTCGAACACCTGCCAGGCACTGAGCAGCAAGCTCGCCGGTGACCGCTGCGATGTGGTCCAGGCACAGAGCAGCAAGCACTTGAACGACCAGTTCGTCGTTGTTGAGAAAAGGCTCGATGCAGCGTGTTCCTAGACGAACTCACCAGCCAACCTTCTCTTCATGGAGTCACGGTGGCCAGACAACATGGTGTCACGAACTCCCGATATAGTGTTGCCTCACCCTACGGACGCGGTCATCCACGGCGGCGGCCCTTGGCGTCAGATTTCGAGCTCCGTCCAGGCAAGATCTGTTATGCGTGGCAGCCGGCGCGGAGGCGGAGGCGGCAGAGGCGGTGGCAGGCGGCGCGGAGTCCGACGGCAGCGGCGGGTAGCATGAGGGTGGAGGCGGCGGACGGCGCAGAGGTCGCGAGCGGCGTAGAGGCGAAGGCGGCGGACGGCGCAGAGGTCGCGCATCGAGCGCGGGCTGGGAAGAGAAGTTTCACGCTCGGCCGTTTTGGCTTCGCGCCCGTCAAAGATGAGGATAGGTAATCGACCACGGAAACTCAAATATTGGTAGGCAGAGTTGAGTTTTAGGTTTTGACTTAAAAAATTTAGGGGTAGATAATATGATAGGTAAGCTGTTGGAGACAATTTTTAGGTGTTTTGATGATTTTTAGGGATAGGTAAGCAATTTGAGTAGGCTACTGGAGATGCATTAAGAAAACTAGTTAGAAGCAAAATCCTAGTTACACATGGCACCTACTTTTTAGGGAAGCCTTCTTTATGGCTTTTCCCTTCTATAGTCATTGCAATTACAAAAAAAAAAAAAAACATGTGTAATAGTATTTTTATGTGTTCAAATGATTGGCATCTGGAAATCACCACCCCTCTAAATATATATTAAATGATGTTAGGGTGTTCGCTCTAAAAAACTATTTTTTGTACCAAAATGAAAAACCATTATTTCAACATACATTTTTAATGCCTCTAATATTTATGAAACATCAAAGTACAATGCAAATATTTATAGATTATTATTTAGAGATGTTTCAAGCTAAATTTAAAAGATATAATATTCTATATAACTATTTTGTATTAGGAAGAAGAGTTCCATCCAAAGGCATAGCGGTGTCTTCGTTGAAAAGCCAAGCTAGGTGCTCTTGCCTTTTGAGGGGTTGAACTCCCGCACTATGAAGCTCCAGCAGAATCACCTCGGCAGTGACGCCTCTAACGGTCTTCAAGTATTTAATGTTAGCGAGGAGCGCAAGAACTTCGTTGTCTTCTTTGAGCTTTTCCCCGGTTTCTGCAGTAGGGAAGTTCTTGGCTACCTTAGCACCGAAGGCGGGAAGAACTGGTTGGGGATTGTCGCAGAAGAACCATCCTTTTTTCCAATGAGCTATGCTCTTGTTCAAGGACAGGGGAAAATATTCGTCCGTGCTCCAAAGCATTGGATTCCTACACCGCCAACCGCAGCTTGGCGGTCCGATGATGGAAGTGGGCGGATTTGGAATAAGTATTGGAATAACTTGAAGTGGGAAAGAACTCCAAGGAAAGCTTCGTAGAAGTGGATGAAAAAGGCAATTTGAAGGACGGAGTTAGGGTTGAGATTCACTAACTCCCATCCGTAAAAGAAGAGAAGTCCTCTCGAAAAAGGAACAAGCAAGGAAGATCGAGACCACGGAGTAAAAAGCCTTGAAAACTAATTGTTGAGACTCGTATATTCCCCATAGAATTTGACTAGGGGAAGGGACGCTCCAATTTAGGATGGGTTGAGGAGGAAGATACCCATCTTTCACTACCTCGTTGAGGGATGTTTCGGTGACCTTGCCGCTACCAAGGTCTTGGACGCCGAAAGGAAGCCGATCGCGAGGAACGGAGGAAGAAGATGAGGCGACGGTGGTGGATTTCTTCTTACCCATCTTAAGAGATGGAAAATGAAAGCTTGAGATTGGTTAATGGGAAAAGAGAGAGCAACGGCGCAAAGTTGAATGGCGGACGCGTATGAGCTTTCGGGAGCAGTGGTTGACCTAGGTCGACCTTTCGTTTCTTTTTATAGACACTGGGATGGGCCCGGGGCTGGAAAGTTATGGGGCCATTTTGAATGGCCCGATGGATTTTTATTGTCGTAACTATGCAATTATGACCTAACGGCCGTAAGGAAATTAATGATTTGCTATCTGCATTAATTATGACTTAACGGTCATAAGAATAAGCCGTCGTGCTTTTATGAAAGTAAAAGGCGGTCTGAAATACGGAAATTTCCAGATGGAAATTAAAGCAATACTGAATTTTACAATTCAGTAGTATGAGAGAGTTAGATTTTACATAACTCAGTAATAAAGGATGCCTTAGGTCGTGGGTGTTAATCATCCGACTGATTATAGGCTTTGGAGACTCGAGTCGCTGTGAGAATATAGGGAATAAACTGGTCCGATCAACCAGAAATTTTGGCTCTTACTGAAATTTCACTAAACGGATTATGAATTCAGGATGATTTAGGCGGTCTGTTATGTGAAAATGGTTAAAATATACAGGAGATATGAAATTCGAACGGAATAACCGGTCTGAAAAATATGTTCTTGGTGAAAATTTGCTGAAAGGAATGTGATTTGATAAAGTAGTCTCTCAGAAAGACTCTTGCATTATTTGCGATTCACAAATGATACAAAAGTCGGGGCTATATCTAATTAGGTGCACCTGATCGGTGCACCGTATTCAAAGAGCGGTCTATAGAAATTTTGGAAGCGGAAAAGGATGGAAATTGAAAGGAGCGGTCTGCAGGAAGTGCATATTAAAGGAAATAATGAAGAATCAACTAGTGGACTCTTGCATTATTTGAAAGAAGTTCAAATGATCCAAGAGTCGGGGATATATCCAATTGGGTGCGCCTATTCGACGCACCGTGAGAGGAATAAGCTATGATTACCTAATTAGGTGATATGAAAGGTGAAAAACAATAATTTTTTCGGGCTTCTTTTAAAGCACTTGTGAAGAAAGAAGAACAAGTGCAGCAGATTGGAGTTCTTTTAATTTTACCATGAATAAAGACCAACATGTAGAAGACTCGGTTAGTTTTATTCAAGGTTAAATCAAAAATTACTCTGGGGCTGCTGTCGTATACTTGCCTTATGGGTATACAGATGATGAAGGAATGGATACGCAAAGACATGGTGACAAATTAAGGAAGATAAAGATGATGGCGATAGGCAACAGATCGGTGCTTGACCGGTCCGGGATAACGAAGATCCCGAATACCGGTATGGAAGCAAGGCGGACATTAAGACCGGTATACAATGACTTGAGGAGCAAGTTATTGAGAAATTCGTAGTCTGATTAGGACTCTGAATCAATAAAGAAAGTTAGAAATAGAACTCCATATATGTAATTCATGTAATCGATTAGAACTCTACATGTAACCCCAGCTCCCTCGGATATATAAGGCGGAGCGGGGACCCCCGAAAACTCTCTCGAGATCTTGCAATTAGCAAATCGCTAAAGGCAATACATAACATACAGGACGTAGGGTATTACTCTCGATCCGAGAGGCCCGAACCTGTTTAAAATCGCGTTTTCCTGTGTGTTCTGTGTGTTGCACCATCGAATTCCACGCTCGTGAGGGACCGGGTAGTACTATTGTCGAGTTTAAGACTAGACAACTATAAACTTTATGGTGTGGCCTAATGGAGCCCTAATAAGCTAGGAAGTCCATCTACTGCAAACTTTCACTCGTAGTCCTAGTAACTCTTTATTTGGTTACTGTGATTTATGTTGGTGTAGTAATTTTTGCGTGTTGTGTGTGATGGTGTGGTGAGGACGGGTCATTTTTGTGGATAGGTTATCCATTTTCAGTTATTATTTTAAATTGTTATAATTATTGTAGTAGATAAGATTAAAATACCTAGCAACTATTATGTAACCTTTAAATTTTATTATTTAATTATTCTAGAAATAAAGTGTTTTAGTAGTCAAAATTTATTGGTCTAGTAATAAAATAAATTGTTTCACTAAACTAAAATCAATGTTTGTGCTTATGCTGTCAATAGTGTCCTCCTTTTTTGTAATACAATTTTTGCTTGTGCCTGCTTGTGCTGTAGTTTTTATTTCGGTTTTCAGTGTGCAAATTAAAAGCCAAGCATTTGGGCTGTAATGATGGTGATATGTGTATGTTGCAACGGTGGAACGTTGTTATGGGGTATTGCTTTTCAGGTTATAAGTTTGAGCCCATCCAATTTATATTCGTGATTTACTTTTTGTTAACTTCTTGGTTTGAAGTATTAAACAAAGGTGAAATGGACATGCAGGCACATTTGCAACCCAGGTGTGAATTCATATCGAAAAAATATCACCTTCATCTGTGAACGAAAATTTGTAACTTGCCCGTGATGGACCAATTATTCATATGTCAAACTTTCTATCAACATCCAACATAATTGTATCTAAATCAAATGGTCTACACAAATAACTTTTTTCTATAGTCTATACATTATCAGATTTTTTCCCTCTATTTACATGCTTTGTTAACCCTACAAAAATAAATAAGAATAAAAATTCTAGTACAGATCATATCCATTGAAATTGAAATGGAGGGAAGATATTTAACACCACATCGTGTTTCAGATGTATGTCGACGTGTCACTACAAAGAGTTATGGCCAGACTATTTTCTGTGCACCTTCATTTCCATATATGATTGTCTAGACTATTCTCTCGCGAAACCTGTGGTAATTAGAATATAAAATCCTCTGAGTTGAAGCAGTATGTATCAACCACGGTGGCGGAAGCTCAAGCACATGTCACAAATACTAAAACGATACTGTTCACACGAGATACTATACTGGATTAATGCAGAGGACACAGCTTATCGGTCACAGTTCTGGTTATTTAACCAGGCTTTGTGACTGGAGTTTAATATTACACGTCCATAAATGTTTTTGTATCTTAATATTAGCATAAAGTTCGTCGCTCATTTTGTGCTAGAGCTTCAGGGGGCGGTCAAGCAAGGACGAATGCGTTGTGGATAAGCACATGAGGCATATCGGATATATAACCAGCACGCAAAGGGTTATGGGCAACTCCAATAAAGCTATTTATTTGCGCATACGATAGTATGCTTTTCCTTTTCAGGCCTGTGGACTGTTGAATATAGGGCACATGTGTCGTAAAGTAATCCACAAATCGAACAAAAGTGGGCAAGGCTTGTCGATGAATTCAACTATTGTTGGAGATAATGCAGGGATGTCATCGTTGTTACGGACGTGAGCATATAGAATATATATAAGAGGCACGCAAAGGACTGCAGGCAACAGTAAGAAGAAAAGTTGTTTATTCGGCGTGTTCAATAGGATGCTTTTCCTTTTAGGTATTTTTTTACATATAGAATATATATAAGCGCACGCAAAGGACTCGGCTAACATTAAGACAGGTATTTATTCGACGTGTTCAATAGCGCTTCTCCAGGTATGTGTAGTTACTGATGAAGATCCGCGAATGTTGGTGACCCTACGACCAAGGATTTCCATCTACTAGTGGCCATCCCGGCACCTTCTGCTGCTTACAGGGTGCGGCGGGAAGCCTGACACCTGCTGCTTATAGGGTGCGGCGGGAAGCCTGACACCTTCTGCTGCTTGGAGCAAGTATAATGGAGTCTAGTCAGCATGCTAAATGGTGTTCCATGTCATTAAAATCTTAGGTGAAGGACTGAGAAGAGAGGAGAGACTATGAAGCTGGCGTTTCATGAGTCGTTGACTGAAACTCGTGCCCCAAGACAAAAGCAAGCACCGCATGCGGCTTTTCCATTCTCCACCCAATAAGCGATGCAAGCATACGAATATTAGATGCTCTAATCGACAAACATATAGCCAGTCCCATAATATTGAATGAATGTGTTGCAGGCGATATATGACATGGCCACTTCATTTCACCGGCTGTTGGCGCAACTATAAACCTTGCTCTTACAGGGTGCGGCAGGAAGCCTGACACCTTCTGCTGCTTAGACAAGATGTTAGTATATTACATAAGACGATTAACAAATCCTTTGGTGACTCCGACATCCCCAGTGAAGATAAGCTTCAGCAACAACTGCGGCACGGTGTCATTATTGTCACCGACCAAGCGATCAGCAACAATGATTTCGATAATCAAAAGCATTGTCTAGAATCCATCTGGGCACATGATACATCAACAAATTATGTCCTAGCATATTGCGTCACCTTAATCAGGGATACACAGGTTGTATTCGCATATAATAAGAAGCCTCTGCACAGTGTGCGGGTAAGCCTTTTTGCTGACACCATTTTCCAAACACCGTGTAGTGCAGGAGCCTATAACACCGGGTACTTACAAAAATAAAAAATCTGAGCTAATTGGAGGTTCGTATAAACTATAGATTGAGGATAAATTCTTGATGTGTCAAGCTAAATGCTTTGAGGCTGCCAAACACGACAACTTACGATTTCTACGCTGATTTCTAAGCTGCGCACGTGGTAGGGTTAAGTTAGTTAATGAAAAATAATGTCACTAAAGCCTGCACCTTATACTATCCAAGTAACCAAAAATTAATCATATAGATAAAAATAAGATTGTAAGTATATACTATTCCAGGATTAGGTGTTTAGAAACCCCATCAATAAAATTGTTAGTCCATAATATTGGATTAGAATCTAAAAATCTACTTAACATGAAACCAATAATAATGAAGAAATAGGACATTAAACTTCTTTTCCATGAAATTGTGTTACGGGCTATATTGTAACAAATAGAAGAATAAACAAACAGCATATGAACAAACAATTCTCAGTAATACCATTGTATGTAGTGTACATATCTCATAGATCCAACCAATGACATATATAAGATGCAGCTTACATATATACAAAGTAGTTTGTAGAAATAGAGTATATTCAGTATTAAGTGTATAGAAAATTCTATGACAAGAAGCATATGATCTTCACATGTCATATATAAACTCGCAGTTTCAAATATAGATTCTCTTAAAAATAACTGGAAGCAAAGTAATAAAGCTGTTTATTCTCGCCTGCGACAGAATGCTTTTACCTTTTTGTTGCCATTAACTTTTCTCTGTATATAGCTTTACGACACAGCTGAATAGAGGGCAGATGTATCTTAAAGCATCCACAAATATAACCAGGCTCACGCTATCAGTAGCCATAAGACGTGCAGACACCTGGCGTGACTCATAGACAAACAAAAAAAGAAAAAAAACCCACGCACATCGATTAAGCAAGAGATGGTGGATACCGCGGGAGCTATCCAATGGTGGGACGAGTGGCAGCTGCGCATTCTCGTCTTGGGCAGCCTTGGCCTTCAGTGGTTCCTGCTGCTGACCGCCCCGATGCGCAAATTCAGCGGCATCCCGTCAGTATTGAGGAAGTGCATCTGGCTTGCGTTCAAGGGTAGCGACGCGCTGGCGATCTACGCGCTCGCCACCCTCTTCAGTCGCCATGCCGGGGCCAGCAGCTCCTGCGTTTATGGCGGCAAGCCGAGCTCCCTGGAGGTGCTTTGGGCTCCAATCCTCCTCGTCCACCTTGGCGGGCAGGATGAGATGACCGCCATCAATATTGAAGACAACGAGCAGTGGACGAGGCACACCGTGACGCTCGTGTCCCAGGTCACGATCGCCCTCTACGCCTTCTGTAAGTCGTGGCCTGGGGGCAGCGACCGGAGGATGCTGATGGCGGCGATCATGCTCTTCGTCTGCGGGATCATCAACCTCTGCGAGAAGCCCCTGGCTCTCAGGAGCGCTACCATCAACCAACCGGTGGCCGTGTCGAGGTCGAGGGTCGTAACAGGGAAAAGGAGGAAACTCCGCCTCTGGGACCGCTGCTTCACCGAGTGGAGGTGGGGGCAGAGCAGGCAAAACGACCACATCCAGATGATACTCTCCGACATGTCGAGGCTTGCGGTCAAACCGGTGGAACTATCAGTTGGCGCAGATATGGGAAGCTGGCTTCAGCAAGCGTTTGAGCTCATTTACACTAGGGCTAACTTGGCCTCCTCTCCGACATTTTTTTGCCTCAACTACTTCCTGGTTCCGGCCCTGCATATCGCCGCCATCGTCCTCTTTGGGAAGTGCCGAAAGCAGGGGTACAATGAAACCGACATCAAGATCACGTACTTTCTTATGTGCTTTACCACGGTGCTGATTGTCCTGGGTCCGCTTATCAGCAAGCTCATATATAACATCATGGCCCACACAGGTGTTGTTCCATTATGCCTTATACTTCGCGGTTGCAGCCTCCAGAATTCGGTAATCAAAAGAATAAATTGCTCAACCAGCTGTACTTCCACATTCGACTGCTGCTGCAGGCAGAGTCACAGTCTTGACGCAAGGAGCAGTATCAACGTTGCAAGTTTTGCGATTTATGAAGTGCTCAAGGCTCTCTTGAGAGTGGACAACGTCGATCCTGTCAACTACAGAAGCCTGAAAGCCGAAAAAACTGGATTCTCGGGGATCTAGTCCACTACGTGCAAAGTCACACTCCTGTGAAACGTGCTCTGTGTTACTTGCCGTTCGACGAGTCCGTCCTCGTCTGGCACATTGCTACAGACCTCTGCTTCCGTGCCATGGAGATAAAAGTGAAGAATTTGAATCGGGAATCATGCACCGAGGCGATATCAAATTACATGGCTTACCTGCTGAAGGTTCGACCGGAGATGCTCATGACTGGCAGTAGGAAGAATCTATTCCGCCAAACCATGGAGGACCTGGAGGAGTTGCTTCGGAGTGAAAAAGACTTAGTTGAATTGCAGAGTGAAAAACACCTAGCTCAATTGATCATTAGGAAAGGAATTACATATGATGAAGATCCTGACAAGGAAGCAAACAATCATGGGAACGACACAATTGCGAAAAGGAAGAAATACAGTAAAAATCTCATCAACGATGCTTGCGAGCTTGCCGAGGTGCTCTTGAGGACAGATGCTGATCATGTGCGCTGGAATCTAATGTACCGTGTGTGGATGGGCATGCTGTGCTACTCCGCTAACATGTGCCGTGGCTACCTACACGCCAAGGCCCTTGGTGATGGTGGGGAATTCCTTTCCTTCGTGTGGATGGTCATCTCACTTAAGGGGGTATGATGACCCTTACGGACAAGCTTCTCATGCCACAGCTGATTGAAGAGGATGAAGGGCCTGCTCAAATATCACTGGAGCATTCAACCCAACAATCAGAGGAGCATTTTGGCAAGGGAGAGATCATCAATTTACCCGAGACCATTATTGGTGTTGGCAACAGCAGAGTGACATAGATCCACCTTTAAGCATCGCACTATAGCACAAGGTCTTATTTGTAGCTGCTTTGTCCTCTTCCTCCTTTGCTTTGCCGACCATGTGTGCTACAATATGCTTTTTTTTTTTTTTGTTGTTGTTTCTATCAGACGTGTTGATGACCCATTAGTTTCTTGCTTATTAATTACATTTGGCAACACAAACTGCTGAATAGAATGAACCTCTCGATCTAATGGAGTGTGTGTTGCCACAGTAGTCTGCAGTTGTTTTTTTCAAATATATATATATATATATATAATATATATATATACATACACACACTACATTTTAGTTTATTGACTAGATTGTTTTGCCCTTGCAATTCCAAGGTCGAGTATGTAAACTAAAATTTCTGTTAAGTTACTATTCACTAACCAGTTCATCCAAAAGCCTAGGCTGATGGACAAAGGTATGCAATTGATTTACTGTTCGACACTCCCTCTCACGTGCAGCTCTCGTACGTGCAAACATGGACATAGGAGCAGCGCAACGGAATATGCGGACGCTAGGACTTGAACGCAAGATCTCTCGCTCTGCTACCATGTTAAGTTACTAGCAGTGTGCCCGTGCGTTGCTACGGGCCAAACAAAGTGATCATGCAACCTATTTGTTTATACACAATAATCAATACTACCACCATTTACTTAATACATATTTCATTTAGAATATCAGGACCATGTGACATAAAAAATCGTTACTACATCATTGTCTCCGGTATTTGAGCCGGACACAAGGACTAAAAAGAGGGTAAAGCCAGCAGTGATACACTTGTATAAATAATTGAGACACTAATAACATTAATTATCATACAATATCAACATAATATGATAACATATTTGTTCATACAAACAATGGGCATTAGAAGTACTTACAAATCACTATAACAATAACTCACTGTAGCCACGCAGCCCAAAACCCTATAGCCATGGCAAGCAAAATCGACCGTGGCTATAGTTGGGTGCGGGCTACTGTGCCCTTGGACAGTATAGCCAGTCAGGAAATTACAACAAATCTATTGGTTTAAGTTGCAAACCCAAAACCTCTGATGTTTACATCATTTAATAATATGTAGTCAATGCAATGTGCAGAAATCAAGAAAATAATAAAGAGCACAAAGGCATTGTTTGGCCTACAGCTCATACTACAATCAGATTTGCATATTCTTGAAAATGCAAGAGTACACATTTTCACATTTTTCCTGCAGTACTCAAAGAAACCATTTGCCCATCCACTTATCCTTCTAAGGAGTGTAAGTATATACCCTTCTCACAACTGTCACCAGACTACTTTCATCCTACTTCACACTTCATCTTACAAAAGGTGTATTAGCCCTAGTGTTCTACATATGATGCATGGCGAATCTGATTCATCGTAAAGCAATTTACATATTATTATTCAAAGTTGAGATAGCGCACTAATTTGTTTTTGTAAGCCCAATATGCAAAAAAAATAAATAAAAACATCAAGGACATCTGCAACACCACCAACAGTTGAGATTGCTGAATAACTGTCCAAGAAAATATGTGCCAATCCCATATCGACCATTTAGCAAAACATTTTTCAAATGTCGGAGCTGCTTTACTCTCCAAGCGCTAGACCATAACTGAGTTTGTAATCTTTCTTCCAGTGATCAATCTGCACAAGATTGCAGAGTAAAGTAAGGTTCCTTCGATGATATACAATGATTAGTAAAATAACACAAGCACATATATAATAGGCATATAAAAAGTTCCTAATCATCAAAATCACAACCATTAACCTAAACAAGTGAAAACAGTTGAGGGGAGAAATGAAGAAATTAACTGTCAAATAATCTATCCAGATAGCCAATCCGCAAAATATAAACTCAATTCTACTGAAAACAGGCATGATGTAGAAGACATGTTCATACCATTTCTTCCCCCAAGCTAACTCCTTCCACTTCCTCTTATTTTCTTCAGCTTCTCTTCAAATCTGCTCGCTCAAATATGCATCTGCTCTGGGTTCTCAACAAAGAAATGGATATAGATCAAATCAGCCATGTAATCAATAAATTCCCTATTCAGGTAGTAATAGATGATTTTTTTCTCCTAGAATAGATAACAAATGAACCACAAATTGAACGTTTTTTTTTCTGAACAAACGACTTTCCTATACAGCCTTCCGTATTAGGAAGGAGAAATATACATTCCAGTGGCAGAATGCAGAAGGATCCTATTGGTGCATCTATTATCACATTGCACTTGCATATTAAAAAAGCAGGTGACAAATCTTTATATAGTGCAGAATAAAAATGACAAAGGGTGTAGCCAGACCACTCATTTTAAAATTATAACATTACCTCTGCATTTTCAGTGTTGCTTGTAGTCAAGGCAAAACAATATACAGTAATACCTGATCATAATCTTCAGAAATAGCATGATTATTTATTCTTCCCACAGAAGTCTTTTTCCTCATATCAAAGCATTCAACTGCATCATCCTCGGCAACAGAAGCGATAAGGCCATGGATCTTACTACAAGTACCAAGAAAAATGAGAATTTGACAATAATACTCCATACCCGTGTTGCTTTAAAAATAACAGAGAAGTCAATGAAAATGGCTACCTTCATGTGACCACAATTATTCCTGGTGATTGGGAAGAGAGGGATACAAGGACTACCTTCCTTGCAAGATGCGCTTTTTCAAATGTGTATGTTTTTTTTTATTCCAGAAACCTGAAAGCCACAAAAAAAGAAAAAAACTATTATCATTGTGATTCTGCCCAATATATTTAATTAATTACAAACAGAGGGCATGTGTATACTTGGTGCAATCAGAGCCAAAATAGATAATTAGATACTGCCAAATTGGATAGAAAGTCTTTGATATGGCTATAGTAGGCATCAATAAATTGTTTCACCGATAGAACAAGAGATAATAAATCAGTAGAATGACAGTTTAAGGACTGAAAGTAGACCTGCTCCAAGTTTATTCTGTACAGAACTGGTGAAGAAGAAGCATATATCAATTCACAGGACCAGCAATCATAGGCCATGTCCCATCCCATTCTGTTAATGAATCAATATGGGCGTTAGAAATATATAACACTGATAATTGAACAAAGTGAGTTTTTTAAAAAAATATTGCTTTTCCCATAATTTATTATCATTGAACATCATGACCAGCCATGTAGCAAAAGTTATGTTAGATGACTAACCTTGAAATTCTCAAGCTATAATGGCTTTCATATTTCGCATGCAAATTTACAGAATGATCCGCACATAATAAAAAGGTAAATGTTTAGTAGTCGTCACCAATAATCTGAAAAAAAGAAATAATCAAGTTTATTATATAGAGATATAATAAAAAGGTAAATGTTTAGTAGTCGTCACCAAACAAACCCATGACCTCATGGTCACGAGGCACATGGGTTTCCTTCGGGACAAACTATCTATTAAGCTAAAAAATTCACAGCACAGGAGAAAAAAGATATCAGCAACTCTGATAGCACTACAAGGATATTACTAAATGGAAGCAACAAAAATAGTTACCCTCAGCTTTTGCTCTACAAACCAATGCAGCTTAAGATCAAAACTCAGAAAAAAATAACCAAACAAGCAGAAAATATATTTCATTGAAGTTAAGCCCACAGGATATGCACGAAAATCCACATAGGGGTATTGTCTTTGAGGGATACATGGTGCATATTTTGCCAGTTAAATTAGTAATGTCTAAATCTAAAAGAATTAGACAAACTGTACAAAACAGGATTTCTACTACAGTGGGAATTTGTGTTCTCAATACAATTGAAGCAAACAGAATTTGGAAAGGAGTGGATGTAAACCAAGGAAAAGTAGGCAACCTGGAAAAAGGTTCATTTTTTTTTCTGAAAGAAGTTCTACCTAAGTATAACCTAGGTGATGTGTTGGTCAACTGTACATTGGAAACCTCCCGAAATATAGTGATGCTTTAACAACTTTCCTGCACTTTTATTTGAAATTGTGCTCGGTCCAAATAAAGAATGACACAAGAACCAAAGAGGCCCAGACATAAGCTGGGTCAGGTTATTCCCCTTAGTAGAGTAGAAACTCTGGTTCGAAAACGCTCTTGCTTGGATCATCCACATAGTTTTGCTTGCACACATAGATTTCTTTTATTACCAGGAAACATGCACATGACCATATAAAAATAATGAATATTCGCTGGCAAAGGTGTCATGACATTCTTAGGCCTAGAATTTATATCGCACTACACCCTGCGGGAATATTTGTTGGCATCAGACAATATAACATCACGAATTCAATGACCAATGAGAGGCAATGTTAATCTCATAGACACCTATAAACAACGGGATCCCAAAATAAAATGTGATGCCATATCTATTAATTACCAGAGAATGGATCTCTGGAACACCTTATGCTTACTCTTCTCCACGGAAAATAATTCATAAGTGGATAATCCTGAGTTAAATCATGGAAAAAATGTACAAAATAATTCATAGCGGGGAAGTGTTTGATCACCTTGACTGAGGGTGGAAGGTTGAGGCAGCTGTGCACTTGCAAGGTGTCCGAGTAACCTGTGCCCACAAATTAATAGAAGACGCAAAAGTAAAAACACAAAAGGTTGCAAATCGAGCAGACCTAATAGTGAAGTCCTGAGCCTTGAATTTACCAGCTTGTGTGATTGGGAAAGGACGGCGGGGAGGTGAGGGATCTGGTGCTCGAGCTCCGCCATCGCCGGATCCATCCTGCACCGACCTAGATCCGGCTCCTTTACCCCGAGCAAGAGCAGCCGTCAAGGAGCGACGCTTTGATTCTCTGCTTGGGCGCTAATCGAGAGGGAAGGGAGGCACTACGACCGCGCAGAGGAGGTGTTCGCGGCAACTCAAGAGAACCCCGGGCTGGACAGGCGCGACGACGGCGAAACCCTAGGAGGAGGCGTTGGTGCAGCTGTGGGAGCGGAAGCATGCGGAGCGGAGGTGGGGCTCGCCGCTTCTCCCCTTCAGATCCATGTCATCTTCACGAGCATCGACGGGGATGGGAGCTGGGGCTGAGGAGGGGTGGCTGGTTGGGGACGAAAGCGGCGGGTGTGGAGGGGATGCGGAGGCGCGGGGACGCAAGCTCCGAATGGAGAGCGTGGTGTTAGCAAATAATGCATAAACAAGATCGAAACGAGACACAGATTTTTACGTGGAAAACCCTTGCGGGAAAAAACCACGGGCGCCAACCGGCAATCTTCACTATATGAGGAGAGTTTACAAAACGCAAGGGAATTACAATGAGTCTCTCTCTCTTCCCCTTGCAACACACAAGATGTATATATATGGGTGGCTAACTAATAGGATCCGTAACGTGGGAGGACTCCACCTCTCACACAAGGCCGAATTTGGATCATATTACAACAAACTCCACCTTGAGACAAATTCCATCTTGCAGCAAATGAAGGATCATCAATGAACTTCCTTCAATAATAAATAGCACCGTGCGCCAACAAGTCACTAGGACTTAAACTGTAACACCAACCAAGCTTGAGCATAACTCAAACTTAGCAGTGGGAACTGGCTTTGTCATCATATCCGCAGGATTAAAATGCGTATTGATCTTGCACACTTTAATATCACTAAGAGCAACAACATCTCGGATAAAATGATACCTCACATCAATATGCTTTGTCCGGTCATGTAACATCTGATCTTTTGTAAGGTAAATAGCACTCGGCTATCACAGAATATAGTAGTGCAAGAATCATCTCCACAAAGCTCAGCATATAAACCTCGAAGCCAAATAGCTTCCTTACAAGCTTCAGAAATAGTCATATATTCAGCTTCAGTAGTTGATAAAGCAACAGTAGACTCGTAAACAAGCTTTCCAACTAACAAGCACAACCACCAATGGTGAAAACATAACCTGTGAGAGATCTCCTTCTATCCAAATCACCAGCATAATCTGAATCAACATAACCAACAATTCCATCTCCAGATTTCCCAAACTGCAAACAAGCATTCGAAGTATCGCGCAAATATCTCAAAATCCATTGAATCTGCTTTCCAATGCCCTCTACCAGGATTAGACATGTATCTACCGACAATACTCAGTGCATATGACAAATCAGGACGAGAGCAAACCATAGCATACATAAGAGAACCAACTGCGCTGTTATAAGGAACTCTAGACATGTACTTAATATCTTTATCCGACTCAGGACACAAAGTCGAAGATAATCCGAAATGTGGAGCTAAAGGAGTACTCACCGGTTTAGCTTTATGCATATTGAAACGACGAAGGACCTTTTCAATATACCCTTTCGACTAAGAAATAACTTGCCGACTCGTCTCTCTCTAATAATCTCCATGCCAAGAATTTTCTTTGCCGCACCCAAATCCTTCATCTCAAATTTATTACTCAATTGTGATTTCAATTTGGCTATTTCTGACTTATCTTTTGCAGCAATCAACATATCATCGACATAGAGAAGCAAATAAATAGCTGAACCATTAACCAACTTCAAATAAACACAACTATCATAATCAGACCGCTTAAAACCATTAGAGAGCATAAAGAAGTCAAATCTCTTATACCACTGTCTAGGAGATTGTTTCAAGCCATAAAGAGATTTCTTCAACTTACGGACAAGGTGTTCTTTTCCAGGAATAGCAAAACCTTCAGGTTGATCCATATAAATATCTTCATCTAATTCTCCATGTAAGAATGCAGTTTTAACATCTAATTGCTCAAGCTCATAATCATGCATAGCAACAATACTGAGTAAAGTGCGAATAGAGCTATGTTTCACAACAGGAGAAAACACATCATTATAGTCAATACCTGGAATCTGACTATAGCCTTTAGCAACCAACCTTGCTTTATACCTTGCTGTTTCATTAGGAGAAATAGGTTCTTTTCTCTTGAAAATCCACTTGCAACGAACGGGCTTCTTCTCTTTAGGCAATGGCACTAAATCCCAAGTACCATTCTTATCAAGTGACTCCATCTCATCTTGCATAGCGATAACCCAATTGTTGCAATCCGCAGAAGTAATAGCCTCGTAATAATTAGAAGGTTCAGCAGTACCTTCAACCTCTTCTCGCGCAACTCAACGCATAAGCAGCAATATTGCATTCCTCAATTAACCTCTTGGGTCGAACATGAGGCCTCCTAGACCTGTCAGCTGCAATAGAACGTTGTGGAGACTGCACAACGAGAGAATGTGGGATAACAGATGAATCATCATCAATAGGTGCATCTCGTATCGTATCCGGTGTATGTGCTGAATCAATAACATGCTCCACATGCACACTAGAGGTCCGTGAACTCGAACAGGAGCATTAGTAGCCATAGCAGATTCATTAAAGACAACACTTCGCTAGTAATAACCTTTTTAGATTCAGGATCCCACAATTTATAACCTTTAACACCAGATCGATAACCAAGAAAAATGCACTTAATAGCTCTAGGCTCCAATTTACCATTATCAACATGAGCATAAGCAGGACAACCGAAAATTCTCAATTCGGAATAATTTGCTAGAGAACCGGACCATACCTCAATTGGTGTCTTCTTATCAATAGCAATAGAGGGAGAACGATTAATTAGAAAACAAGCAATGGAAGCAGCCTCACCTCAAAAACGCCTACTCGAGCCAGCATTAGACAACATGCAACGGGCCTTAGAGATGATAGTCCTGTTCATCCGCTCAGCCACACCATTTTGCCGAGGTGTATAAGCAACGGTGCGGTGTCTCACAATGCCTTGAGACTTACAATATGAATTAAAAGCATGAGAACAGAATTCCATCCCATTATCGGTGCGAAGAACCTTCACCTTTCTTTCAGCTTTGTTTCTCCACCATAATCCTCCACTCTTTGAATTTAGAAAATGCTTCCGATTT
Organism: Chloris gayana; assembly: GCA_031894775.1. Lineage (NCBI taxonomy): Eukaryota > Viridiplantae > Streptophyta > Magnoliopsida > Poales > Poaceae > Chloris > Chloris gayana. Next base: position 514,385 of record JAUNZO010004316.1, read on the forward strand.
ATGCTTTAAGAAATAAGGCCATACCTTCCTTGAATAATCATCAATAATTGTCAACATATAACGAGCACCTCCAAGAGAAGTCTTACGAGCAGGCCCCCATAAATCGGAATGCACATAATCAAGAATACCTTCAGTAGTATGAACCGAAGTATTGAACTTCACCCTCTTGTGTTTGCCAAACACACAATGCTCACGTAAATCCAGCTTATCGATGCTATGCCCATCAAGAAGTCCTCTCTTACTCAAAATGGTCATACCAAGCTCACTCATATGCCCAAGACGCATATGCCAAAGGTTAGTAACATCAGAATCAGATAATGACTTGGTAGAAACAGAAACATTGCCAATAACAGTAGTGCCTTGAAGAAGATATAAATTGACAGATCAATAAATCACCTTTCATGACAACAAGAGAGCCTTTAGTTACCTTCATAACTCCACCTCCAGCGGAGTACTTATACCCTTTGCGATCAAGAGTACTCAAAGAAATAAGATTTCTTGTCATAGTTGGAACATGCCTCACATCCGTCAATGTCCCGACAATACCATCGGACATCTTAATCCGAACGGATCCCATGCCTACTACCTTGCGAGGAGTGTTATCACCCATCGAAACAGAGCCTCCACTATGGACAGATTCATAAGTGGAAAACCAATCTCTATTAATGCAAATATGAAACGAGCAGGCAGAATCAAGAATCCATTCCTCATTAATTTTGGCACATCCAAGCAAAAGCAACAAGAACATCACCATCGAACCGCTATCATCAGCAGTAGCAGCAACGAAGCAGCACCATCATCAGTAGGATTAGATTTAGCCTTTTGAGCAGCTTTCCTCTTCTCCTTATTCTGCAGCTTATAACATTCAGAAATATCATGAGTATTCCCTTTACAATATCTGCAGAACTTATCTTTGCCTCTCGGATTTAGAGCGACCGCGATGACCACTCGAACTTTTATCTCTCCCATTGTTGAATTTCTTCTTCTCTCGTCCTACCACGCACGGACAAACCTTCTCCATCATCATTGGCAGTAACTTCAGGAGACACTATCAATTTCATCTTTTCTTTTGCATGCAAAGCATCATAAACCTCATTAACAAGTAAGAGTGTCATGACTGTATAATATAGTATCTCTGAAATTTGAATAAGACGGGGCAACGAACACAAAAGCATGAGAGCTAAATCCTCATCATCATATTTTACCTCCATGGACGCTAGGTCCGAAACAATCTCCTTGAAGATCGATAAATGAGAGGCCAATGAATTACCCTCTTGCAACTTGTGAGTAAACAATTTCATCTTCAAATGCATCTTGCTCGGTTAGATCCTTGGACATGCAGATCGACTCCAGCTTGAGCCATAAAGCAGCAGCGGTTTTCTGATCCAAAACCTCTTGCAAAATATTATTAGATAAATGAAGATGAATTTGTGAAAGAGCCTTACGATCACGACGCTTTTCTTCATCGGTCCAAGTCTCTTGCTTCATTAGAGAAAGAATCAAGCGCATCATCCAAATCAGTGTGCGCTAATATTGCCCTCATCTTGACTTGCCAAAGAGTGAACCGTGTATCACGGTCAAGCAGCGGAACATCATATTTGAGAGAAGCCATTGAAGAAAATCACCAATAAAATAAATCTGCAGAATCACCGATACGTTCCGTATACACGAAGCAATAATCTGCCGACTCCCTGGCACACGTCCTGTGTGAAGAAACCAATCTCCTGGTACAATAGCCTGTGTGTGCGCAGCGAAGAACGGAGCGAATCAGTCTCCCGAGTACGATCTCCCGTGTGCGCGTAGCGAAGCTCGTCAAATTGCACCTTGGAGCTGCGGGAAAAGCGCCGAGACTTTCAGCTTGCAGCTTCACGCTAATCCAGAAAAAACGGACACGGACCTATCCTCGGGTCCCGAACCGGTGGAACTGCACACGGGACTTGGGAACACCAGCTTGTCTTGTAGTCAGCAGAACTCGTCGATTTCGATGCAGAGAGGAAATCGGACTCAACACAAATCGGATGCGGCGACCACGGAGAATCCTCAAGCTGACGGCGGCGTACAAATTGAAGGCGGCGATAGCATTAGAACAGGGATTAACCCTAAACTTTTTTTTTAATAAATCTCGTGTCCGGCTCCGATACCACTTGTTAGCAAACAATGCATAAACAAGATCGAAACGAGACACAGATTTTTACGTGGAAAACCCTTGCGGGAAAAAAACCACGGGCGCCAACCGGCAATCTTCACTATATGAGGAGAGTTTACAAAACGCAAGGGAATTACAATGAGTCTCTCTCTCTTCCCCTTGCAACACACAAGATGTATATATATGGGTGGCTAACTAATAGGATCCGTAACGTGGGAGGACTCCACCTCTCACACAAGGCCGAATTTGGATCATATTACAACACGTGGTGGCGCGGATTGAGAGGGAGAGCAGGAGAGGAGCGGCGGCGGTGGAGGCAGACGGAGGAGGGCGCGGCACAGCGACGGCGGTGGAGGTAGACGGAGGAGGGTGCGGCACAGCGATGGCGGATTCACGCGGTAGAGTTTGGGGAGATGGGAGAGGAGGAGAGCCGGGTGGGTCCCACATATCCGTCCCTCGTTTTTGTACGGGGAGAGGACGACGGGTTAAGGGAAGTGCGGGACGACGGGTTAAAGGCTCCGAGCGGTGACGACGTTCTCGGGACGGTGACGACGTCTGCGTAAATATTAGATTGGTATAGACTATGCACTAACCAGTTGCAACCAACAACTTAAGCTGATGGAGAAAGGTATGCAATTCACTTATGGTTCAATATTTTCATTAATTTATTCATTATACCTAGCTAATATAAACATGTTAACATATCCATGACAGCGAATCATGCACCGAGCCAATACCAAGTCATATGACTTACCTGCTTAAGTTTTGACCGGGTATGCTGATGACTGCAGAAGGAAGCATATATTCCACAAAACCATGAAGAGCTAAAGAACTTGCTTCAACACAGTGTGTATGCATCCAATCTACAGCAGGGACGATTCTTCAGTTTTGAAAGTGAGACACTACACGAAGCATGCACTGTAGCGGCGCAGGGGTCCATGTAAGGCATGCAGCCCGGCACTACAATGCCTAAGATGCAGCCGTCATCAGAGAATGCACATTATGTTGAAGAATATGTTCGTGACTGACTTGATAATTGTGGCTAACAGTTTAGTTTCGAGATATGTTTTGATAGTTGAGATATATCACATGCAAACTAATAGATAGATTAGATCAAATCTGTGTATCTGACTTGTAATCCAAGGCATGATCATACCTAGCTAGTATATAATACAATACGAGCTTCCTCGGGTAGGCATCGCTTATGCTACTTTTTCTTCTATATGGTAATCAGAGCCTAATCTCTCCTGAGAACCGATCCAATCTACTTTCCATCCCATGGCGTCTTCATCCTCTTCCTCAACTGCCATGATCAGCGCGATCTCCCACCCTGTGACAGAGAAGCTCACGCGTGACAACTACATCCTGTGGAAGGCACAGGTTCTCCCGGCTGTGCGTGGAGCACAGATTTTGGGCTATCTTGATGGCTCGACCAAGGTGTTGTCGGAGACTATGGAGGAGAAGATGGCAGCACTGTTGAGACGCCTAACACAGCCTATGCTCCATGGCTAGCGCACGATCAAAAGGTGCTCAGCTATGTCCTCACGTCATTGTCCAAGGAGGTCCTCAGTCAGGTGGCTAACCTGACGATCGCGGCTGAGGTTTGGCAGCACATCCAAGGGATGTTTGCCTCTCAGTCACGAGCGCGGATCGTTCACCTACGCTCCAAGCTCACGAGTACCGTCAAGGGCGAGATGCATGGCCTTGCCAACGAGATGACGGCGGCAGGCAAGAGGATTGAAGATGGTGATCTTGTCTCCTACATTTTGGTTGGTCTTGATTCAGGCTACAACTCCATGGTAGAAAACGTGTGTTCGCGCACTGATTCCATCACCCTGAGCGATCTATATGCTCATCTTCTGGGAATAGAGGCTCGATTGTTGAGGTAGCGTGCCCAGAACACGCAGTAATAAGTCCAGGCGAATGCCGCTTTGGGGGTCGCGATGGTCGCGGCGGGCGCAATGGGGGTCGCGATGGTTTTGGTCGTGGCAACAATGGTGCAACAGCTGGCTCGTGATCAAATCAAAAGCCTGTTTGTCAGTTGCATGACCGCACATGTCATACGGTTCTTCGCTGCTGGAAGAGGTTCGACCGCAAGTACCAGGGCCAGCAGAAGATGGCAAACGTTGCTGAGACGGCGGCCTATGGTGTGGATACCAATTGGTATACTGACACAGGGGCCACAGATCACATAACGGGTGAGATTAAGAAGCTTACTACCAAGGAGAAGTATACATGCAATGATTGTGTCCATATGGCCAATGGTTCAGGTATGGACATAAATTGTATTGGTCATTCTACTTTATCTACTCCAAGTCGATCTATTATTCTTAAAAATATTCTTCATGTTCCAAGCATGTCGAAGAATCTAATATCTATTCATAGATTGGCTTCTCATAATCATGCTTTCATTGAATTTCATCGTTACTTTTTCTTGGTGAAGGATCTCACCACGAAGGAAATTCTTCTTCGGGGTAGGTGCAAAGATGGGCTGTATCCACTTTCAGCCTTGGAGCACTCATCGTCGTCAAAGTGTGTCTTAGCTACTAGTCGTCCTTCATTAATCCGATGGCATGATAGGTTAGGTCATCCGTCGATGGTTATCGTCAATAAAGTTGTCAATGGAAACAATTTGGTTCATTCTAAGCAATTTACCTCAGAGTCGATGTGTCCTGTCAGTTAGGGAAGAGTCATCAACTTCCTTTTCCTATTTCGACTAGTGTGTCAACAGGTCCTTTAGATCTTATATTTAGTGATGTGTGGGGTCCAGCTCCAAATTTTGTGGATCGTAATAATTACTATGTAAGCTTTATTGATGATTATAGCAAATTTACATGGGTCTATCTTTTGAAGCACAAATCAGAAGTGTTTGAGAAATTTCAACTTTTTCAGCAACTAATGGAGCGAAAATTTGAGACTAAAATTCGTCGTGTTGGCATCTCCCATCTTACATGGGTCTATCCAAACGGATTGGGGAGACCAGTATCAAAAGCTCCACTCCTTTTTCAGTCGTGTTGGCATCTCCCATCTTGTTTCTTGTCCACACACACATAAGCAAAATGGCCCTGCTGAGCGCAAACACCGACATATTGTTGAAGTAGGCTTATCTTTGCTTGCTAAAGCATCCATGCCACTTAAGTTTTGGGATGAATCTTTTGCTACTGCTGCTTATCTCATTAATAGGACGCCCTCCCGTATTATTGAATTTCAAACTCCTCTTGAGCGCTTATGTGGAGAAAAACCAGATTATTCTATGCTTCGTGTGATTGGCTGCGCATGCTGGCCTAATCTTCGACCATATAATACCCATAAACTTGATTTTCGATCCACCAGGTGTGTCTTTATTGGATACAGTACGCTTCATAAAGGGTATAAATGTCTTGATCCTTCTTCTGGTCGTGTTTATGTTTCTCGGGATGTCGTGTTTGATGAAACGGTTTTCCCATTTGCTTCTCTTCATCCTAATGCGGGTGCTAAACTTCGATCTGAGATCTTACTTCTTCATCCAACTTTGCACAATTATTCCCTTGGAGTGAATACAAGTGGCTTGACCAATGCAACTAATTTTCCTAATCTGTCTGTTGAGAATGATGTGCTGCAGCAGCAGGTCACGAATCAGGTTGTCGCACCGGAGCCTGCGCACGACTCTTCCTTGGATCAGGCGCTCCCGACCACTGGCTCTAGCGGACCCATTTTTGATCGATAGCCAGCCACTACTGCTTCTATGGACTCGTGTGCAGATGCAAGCATGGGTGCTGCGGCTATACCTAAGGAATCTTCTGTGGTGCCTGACTCTCAACTGGAGGATTGCAACCTCAACATGGGCGGTAGCAGTGCTGCTGGTGCTGATGACTTGCTGCCACCAGATCCCTCATCTTCTGTGCCGATTGCTGCAGCGTCTCATCCTCCAAATCGTTCATGCACTCGTCTACAAAATGCTATAACCAAGCCCAAACAGTTTCCTGACATGGTGCGCTATGGATACATGACAAAGGTTGGCGAACTAGAGTCTTTAAGAGAAGCACTTGACAATGAAAATTGGAAGCAAGCTATGGATGTTGAGTATGAAGCACTTGTTAGAAACTCAACATGGCAACTTGTTCTAGCTTCTGAAGCTAGCAATGTGATTGACTCGAAATGGTTATAAGATCAAGAGAAAGACCGATGGTACAGTGGATCGTTACAAGGCTAGGTTGGTTGCGAAAGGTTTTAAACATAAATATGGGATTGATTACGAGGACACGTTTAGTCCTGTTATCGAAGCAGCTACGATTCGGATGGTGTTGTCCATTAGAGTGTCTAGAGGGTGGTGTTTGCGACAATTCGATGTTCAAACTGCCTTTCTTCATGGTTTCCTTCATGAAGATGTTTACATGAAGCAACCACCCGGATATGAGAACACTATTTTTTCTGGTTATGTTTGCAAGCTGGACAAAGCTCTCTATGGTCTTAAGCAGGCGCCGAGAGCTTGGTATGCAAGGCTAGGCACAAAGTTTCAACAACTTGGTTTTTCTGCGTCAAAAGGTGACATATCTTTGTTTATGTACAACCAAAGGTGTTACTATTTATCGTTTGATCTATGTCGATAATATTATAGTTGTTGGCTCCTCAAATCGTGCTATTGATGCTCTCCTTCATGATTTACGCACTGATTTTGCTCTTAAAGATATTGGAAATTTACATTATTTTCTTGGCATGGAGGTCTTGCAGACAGCAGAGGGTATTTTGTTGAATCAAGTAAAGTATGCTAGTGAGATCATTGCTAAACCGGTATGTCTAAGTGTAAACCTGTTGCTGCTCCTTTGGCTGTTTCGAGAAACTCTCATTGCATAGTGGTACTCCTTTGAACAATGAGGAAGCTACTAGATATCGAAGTATTGTTGGGGCGCTTCAATATTTCACATTGACACGACCGTATCTTGCTTTTTGTGTGTGTAACATCCTGGCCCAGGGCTTAATAGGATTGATAGAATACTCATGTCAACAAGTTGCAACTTCTTTTCCGGAAGTGAAAGTTGCCTAGAGGGGGGGTGAATAGGCAATGTAAAACTAAAACCTGAAATTCACAAAGAACTTCGCACCAAGTCAAATTCCAGGACGGACTTCTATCAACCACAGAACTTTCTTCACCGACGGAGCTTCCTTCGTTGACATAACTTCCGTCGGACAAATAATCAATCTCGATGGATGCGGAAAATAAGAGGGAACTCACAAATCTACCGGAATAGAAATGTAGATCCAAGGTCTAGGAACCTCCTCCTTGCAAGGCTTAGCTAGCAAAGAAACGCACAAGTAGATCGGGCACAATATGTGATAAGCAAAAATAAGAACAAGAGCAAGAACAAAAACAAGCACACAAGGATTTATTTCCTGGAGTTCAACAACCAAGTTGTCTACCTCTCCGTTGAGGGATCCACGAAGGACCGAGTCTCTTTCAACTCATAACCTCACCAAGCAATCACCAAGATCAAGCTTGTGCCACCAAGCAATCACCAAGATCGAGCCGGGGCTTCACTAAGTTTGCTTCTTCCCTTTCGGAGGCGAAGCCGACCTGCACAAACTTTCCCAATGGCTCACCACAAGATTGGGATCTCTAGGGCGACGCCTAGCCGCCTAGGGGACAAATCCCCAAGAGTAACAAGTGAATCGAAGCTTGTAAGTGAGGGAATAAAGATGCTCAAGTTTGGGATGGAGTTTGAATGCTTGGATGATTTGGTTTTCCTCTCTTTTGGGTTTGGATCTAGAGAATGAGTGGAGAGGGAGAGCAAGGAGTTAGAGCACGAAACCTAGGGTTTTAAATGAAGTCTCTCACCTCTCTCACGGAGTGGAAGGGAGGTATTTATAGATGGGGTCCAAATAGAGCCGTTGCTACGTAAAGATGGGGATTGACAGAACTTCCGTTGGTGACGGAACTTCCGTCATCGCCTTTGAAATAGGTAAAACGACGGTCGGGACGGAAGTTCTGTTTGGAATGAAACTTCGTCACAAACTCTCCGGAATCGACGGAACTTCCGTCATTCAAAAAGGACTAGGCTCGGACGTCGGGACGGAAGTTACGTCGGGGACGGAAGTTCTGCCGAAACTCTCCGGAATTGACGGAACTTCCTTCATTGATGGAACTTCCGTCCAAATGTCTCTCGGTTTCGACGGAACTTCCTTCATTGACGGAACTTCCTTCATGACGGAACTTCCTTCGTGATCTGGTTCACTAGTTGAATTTGACCCCCTTTTTGGTTTCTTTTGTGGTTGGAAAGTCATCCAAGACTTTTTGGTACTTGAGCATAACGATTCCTAACCAAAACAAGATTAGTTCACCCCTCTTAATAGTGCGGCTTGCGTAGACTCAAAGAAAGGATGGGAATAGAGAACAACCACTTTGAGCTTGGATAGGGTTGATTTGTTGCCGCTTTTCTTCACTTAATTTGATATTGGGGCTGCCACTTGTTTTCTTATTTCTTGAGCGTGATCACCTAGAGTTTGACTTGGAATTTCTCATCTTTGAAGATCACCTTCCTCGTTGTATTCACAAGTCACTTGAGATCTTCAATATACTTGATACTTAGAAATATATAACTCTTGTTTCTTGGTACATCGACGTTGAGCTTCACCTTCCCTTCTCCTATGATCCAGTTCCTCGGCGCTAAGACACACTTGCCCTTCACTTTCACATGGTCCATTGGAATAGGTCATGCACAATTCTTCACCATCAAGCTAACTCAATGTGACATCCCCTCCGGGATACCCGGGAATCGATATAGAGGGACACTCGACGAAGCGAGTTACAACGAGTGCATCATTTCATACAAGCCAGAATATATACATCATGGTATAATACAACCAGGTTTTCAAAATACAAACATCGTACAGCGGAAGCATAAACATTATTGTAGTGTAACAACTTACGAGTCTTGCAGCGGAAACTTGTAATTTATACAACAAAATACTACTAAGCGTTCATCACGTGTGTACTGAGCCCGTCGTACACCACGGTCCTTCCTCTTCACGGCATCGGAATCCGTTCCCATTGGAGGGAACCACCCTCAAGACATTGCTCCTCTTCCGGAAGCTACCATACAAGTCGTGAAAGTATGACTTGTGTCCTAAAAGATAACGAACAAACCCCGAGTACTCTAATACTCAGCAAGACCGACTCGTCAACGAGGCATGCTAAGGCCAACGCCTAGTATGCAAAGGCTTTCTGGCTGTGGGGTTTACTCCTTTGCGAAAAACAGCGCTAAAAGGTGGAGCCTTACTTTCAATGTTTTAGCTCAATATTAAGTTCATTAGCATCAATGTTTGCAGTCTATAACTATTGCCATCAAGTTTTCAAGAAAAGATCGGAATAGATTAACATTTCCTTCATCTCTCATCCTCATCTTCCAGTTGATTAACTACGATGTGACGAGCTAAACAAGCGGTACTCATTACGGCGAGGGACAGCGATTCGAATCGATTTTATACCAGCGGGCAAAACCCGACTACACGACGTATACGCACCGTACTAGTCGTATATGACAACTTTTCCCGCTAGCACCTGACAGCAGACTAGCCATTTCCAAACTCCCCGGGAATATGGCGACTCCACGACTTCCCTCGTGGCCGATCGTGACATCCCCTTCGGTACCACCCAGGAATCGGAACAGAGGGACACTCGACGAAGCGAGTTACAACAGAAACATCATCTCATACAAGCCGGAATATATACATCATGGTATAATACAACCAAGTTTTCGAAATACAACATTCGTGCAGCGGAAAGATAACATTATTGAAGTTTCAACATCCTATAAGTATTCAGCGGAAGCTTGTTCTATTACAACTCAACGAGACTTAAGACAAAACTACGTGATGCACCGAGCCCTTCGAACATCACGGTCCTCTCTCTTCAAGGTGTGGGGATACGTTCCCACCGAAGGGAACCTCCCTCGGGACACTTGCTCCTCCTCGGGAAACTGCCGTATAAGTCGTGATAGCACGACTCATTCCCTGTCGGTAACGAACAAACCTTGAGTATTCTAATACTCAGCAAGACCGACCCGTCAACATGGCACGCTAAGGCCGACGCCTAGTATGCAAAGGCTTTCCGGCTGTGGGGTTTACTCCTTTGCGAAAAACAGCATTAAGGGATGGGTCCTTACTTTCGAGTATTTTAGCTCAGAGTTATGTTCATTAGCCATGGTGTTTGCAACCTAACTCTATTCACTCAAGTTTCCAAACAAGATATAATAGATCTTTATCCTTCCATCTCTCATCTTCCTCATCATTCATAAAAGTTACTACGATGTGACGAGCTAAACAAGCGGTACTCATTACTGCGAGGGACAGCGATTCGAATCGATTTTTATACCAGCTGGAAAACCCGACTACACGACCTATACGCACCACTGCGGTCGTATACGACAACTTTTCCCGCTAGCACTCGACAGCAGACTAGCCATTTCCAACTCCCCGGGAGTATGGCGAAGCCACGACTTCCCTCGTGGTCGACCCATCTCCCTCCCGTGAGACTATCCTCTCACCGACAGCCGGCAAAAGAGAGCTGGCTACACTACATCTCCGGAGCGATAGGGTTGTTGGCATCTCTTAAGGTCACGCGGAAAGAAACACGTGACCGCGGGAGAGCCAAGGGTTTAAGTCACTTGCACTATTTAACCAAATAATCCACATCCAAGTACAAGTACTAGATATGTATTATAAGGTGGGTCATGAATATCCGCAAGCGGACGGATAACCCGTTGTAGCATTTCACCCGAGAGTATTCAAGGGTATCGTATTTATATTTTCCCAAAGGAAGACATGGTTGATAAGAGTACTTATGTTCATGGTGTTACAAAAGAATGATGAAGTATTCACATTCCAATGCAGGGGTTAGGAGCAATAAGTTGAGGATAGTGTGACACACACCAAGGCGATGCATTCTCTTATAAAAGGGATAGAGGCGATCCTAGATAAAGCTAAACTAGACTAGCAGACCACTACTCCTAATGATACAACATTCATATGAGTGCGCAGCTTCTACCTAACATCCAAGATCATGCAAGCGCAAGCAAGCGTCTAATGCCTAGGCATCATCGGGAGATCCGTCTTACGCGAGGTCCGCCTCGCGACTCCGGCTTTTTAGACTCCTATGCCATGCCCGAACGTGGAGGATTACTTTGGATGACAAGGCTGTCACTTCTTGTCACCTACCTCTACAAACCGTGGGACACGAAGCACATTCAACGGTGGGTAGATAACCCCAAGCACCATGCCGGCGTCACTAACCACAACTCTAGATCCCTCGAGGCACCGACATGGTGGTAAATCTAGAGCACCCTTGCGGGACGATGAACCCGAAGCCTATTCATAAGAACACTAGCCTAACTAGCATACGCTAGACGAAAGGATCAAAGCTAGCACTAAGTCATGCAAAGGCGTTCGTCGCTCAAGAATGAGCGACGAACGGCAATTAATCAAGTAAGATCAGGAGTAATCGGTGATCAAGTATGAACGAACGAAGAACATTCGATATGAGTTCATCTTCTATTAATGAAGAACGAAGAACGAACGACGAACTCATATGAACGAACGATGAACGATCAAACAAGATCATGACTACTCTATAAAGCTCATGACAAGGATATGAACGAAAGTATTCCATATATAAAAGATCAAGTCTCATAAAGAGAGGATACAAGAGCTATACCCAATTTTCCACAAGACTTTGGGAGCAATGAGGCAGCCCACTACTAAGCCTAGCACTACCTAGAAAGCCTCTAAACTTCTAGTGTGAGGAGAGAATGATCCTTGTGTTGTTGTGTGTGTTAAGGAGGGGGGGTACCCCTCCTTATATAGGCTTGAAAGGTCGGCTCCCGGAGGCGGTTTCGTAGGTCGGTGGCATTTAATGCGCGTGGAACCGACCTCCGGAGGCGGTGGGCAAACCGCCGAGAGAAAGTGGGCCGGGGGGCCACCATGACGGTTCGGCCGAACCGCCTTGTTGGTTCGGCCGAACCGCCACCGGCCCCTCCCGGGCCGGGCTTTGGCGGTTGGCTCCCCCACCGGATGTTGGTCTTTGATCCAGGTGCGTGAGGCCTTATTTGTGTTGGATTTCGTGGTCGTTGGCCTTTTATCTTGGAGTTGATTCCCGCGGCGAAGTGGAAGTTTTGTAAAAGTGTTGATTTGTCGCCTCGGGGCCCGGAATTCATCATTTTCCACCCGCACACTAAAAATCTAGAGGTACACGTGGAACTAGGTTATTTCTAAGTAAAATGCATGCAAGACATGCCTAGTCCTTCTCATTTATTTGACTAATTGACTGGTCGAAATTGGTCCGTAACGACCGTCAACAAGCCCCCCAAGCTTACCCCTTGCTCGTCCCGAGCAAGTAGTAGAACTTTAGGTTGTTGATCAGGAGTTGCTACAATGCCTACTTCTCAAAGGTACCAAGTGTATAACAAAGATACTCATCCTTGAGTTGAATAAGTTGGCAATGGTAACTCACCCTTCCCCTTAGTCCTCATGGGGCTTTGTGCTTTTCACTTTACCTTGGGCGGTTGAGAGAGAGAACGGTGTATAGAGCATTTATTTTCTCTTCCCTTGTCTTGCTTTTTATTCTCCGGACGTTTTCAAAAAATATTTTTTTTTTTTTCAAGTAAAACCACGTTCCACAAGTGATGCTCTCGAATCGCTCTAATGGTGTTTATATTCCTCACCAAGGCATGTGTATTGCCTCATCCTACATCTAATAGGCTTTTGTGGAGCTCAAGGTAGGGTATGAAATGAGGCATACTTGCATTCATATTTTTGCGAAACCAAAAGAGTGGATCCATGGAGATAGCAAGTCATACAATCGTAGATCAAGATGTGCAAGTGTGAAGATGATGGTGGTGGTGTATTTGACTACTCCTCTTTTTGTTTCACCTCTTTTTATTTTGGATTTTGGGCATGGCTATCTTTTCTTCTTTCTTTTTCCATGCTCGAAATGAGAGCAGCATCTTTTTCTTGCTCATCTTTTGTGAGCCTTATTTTCTTTTTCTTTTGCATAGCCATGCCTTCTTTTGATATTTTAAGAGAGGTGATAAAATGTGAGGAGTGTCTTTATTTTGGGTGGATGGCATGACATGTTGCTAACTTCCGGTGTAGAAGTGTAGCATATGAGGTGGAGTGTGTACGTGATCTTGATCATGAGAGTATGAAAAGCATCTCACTAGGGTCACACAATTTTGATAAAGCTCAATGAAGTAACAAGTAGCAAATGAGTAAGGTTTTCAAGGGAAATTTGCATATGGCTTTGGTAGGAATTTATCATCACTTGGGAACTTATAGATTTTGCAATTTTTGGGAACAGAATTCCGGAGATTTTAAGCTCAACTTAGGACAAGATCATAGCAGCTCTTTTTACCATATCATCATCTCACAACAACTTAGGTGCAGCTCAAGCATGTGCAGCCCACAAGTTTCAGGTTCTAAGCAAGTTTTGCTAGCCACCAAACTCAAAACTAGGAGAGTTCTAAATTATAGACTAGGCACATGAGAGAAATAAAACAGAGCAACTATTCATCATCTCAACATAGAAAGACTAGCAACATACTTGCAGCGTATAAAAGGGAACTAAGCTACTTCTTTTTGTTCTTTTTAGTTTTATCATTTTTATTTTGTTTTTCATATGAGAGGCAAGAACAAGCAAAAACAAGAGACAATAAAGGATACAAGTTGCGATACATGATACCTTAGCGGGGGTGCTGCCCCCCAAGCTTGTTCTTGCTCATGGGTTTGGTGGAATGAACCCCATGTGACGGAAGTAAGCCAAAAGATCGGCTCGTTGTTGCTCCGTCATGTTGGTGAGGGCGGTGAGCTGGGTGTCGGTGCGCTCTTGCCATTGATGAGTTTGCAAGATGTGTTGGTTGAGCGCATACTTGGTGTCTTCCGCCGTGGTTTGGAGTCTTCCCATTTGTGAGGAGAGGTTGTTCATCTCCTGCACAAAGTTGTAGCCTTGGGCTGATCCGGAGTCGGTGGAGTGTTCCTCCCATTGTTGTTGTGGAGAAAACAGCCCCGGGCCATATCCCGGAGTTTGCCACGCCGATCCCCCGGCCATGTGAGGTGGCGGGGCTGGGTACCCACCGGGAGAAAACCCGGGGTGGCTGTACCCCGGCTCGCCATGAGTCGTGGGGTGCGGTGTGGGCATCTCGGAGGTAGATGGTTGTTCCGATCCGTGCGCCCCCTGCGAGAAGATACACTCCTGCGAGACCGCTGCGCTTCTTGGAGCTCAATGGTTAGATTTTTGAGAGTATACAAACGAAGGTCCGGGTTAGGTAACCGAAACTCGTTTGCATATCCCACAAAATAATATATGAGGGAATCGTTCGGACCATTCTTAAGAGAGTGACCTTGAATAAGATAATCTTTATTTATAAGAGAGCGAGGTGTAGCAAGGTATTCAACATTAGCATCATGTAAAGCTCCCACCCGCATGGCAATTCGTGTCACTAGAGAGGTACATTCAATTGGTCCTATCGTCCCAAGATTTTCTATCCATTGGCAAATCATGGCTTTCACGGGAGCAATCTTAATCTTATCGACCGCAGCAAAAAGAATTTTTAGCTCATCCTCGCGCACAATCCGAATATCACTCCTTGGAAAAAGAGTGATAGCAATCCACATGTGCATAAAACGCAAGGTAGGATGATGGATGTGATTAGTTCTAGGTCGCACGGAACTAGGAAGACCCGTAATCCTTTCCCAAAAAGCATGCTTTGAAAACCGAGGAAGGGCACCATCCAAGTCGGTATTGCAGCGAGTATTAAAGCCAAGAAGAGTGCTAAGTTCTTTCCAAGTCAAACGGTAGGATTCACGGAAAAACCGAAAAGAAATTCCTTCATCTACCGTTTGTAGGGTGCATAAAAACTGAAGTGTAAGCAAGCGGGAACCCGGCTCATTTACACTAGCAAAATCTGTCCACCCTAAGGCTTTAAATACTTGAGCAAATTCAGCATCCATACCTATTTTGTGCAGCAGCTCCGTGTCAAATGCTCGCGTAGGAGCAAAGAGACGGTGTTGGAGAAGCGTGTAGGTGCGCGTCTCGTGCTCGCCCACTAAGTCGAGGTCGGTGTCGGTGAGGAGACGATGCTCGATGTTGCCCTCTTGCCCTTCTTCCTCGACTTGTGGTGGTGAACTTGGCGGTGACTCGACTACGGGCGTGCGCGGGTGCTTCGACGTAAAGAGCTTGAACTTGAGCGTGAGCTCAAGGACCTCTTGATTGACCCGAACAGCCTTCTTGGCACCGGTCATGGCTGCACACAAAGAGAGCAAGAATGCAAGAACAAAAATTCCGAACGGGTCATGTGAGGGAAAAAATCAAATTAGCGACACCGTCGGTTGTTCATGTGAGCAAGAAATCGCAACTCGAGAAAACCAAACAAAAACAAATCAAACCAAAAACTAGACAAAGCACACCAAGAGCAAAAGATTTATGCAGAACTTTTAGGCAATGAGCAAGTGAGGACAATGGAAAACTTGAGAGTAATGAGAATGAAGTGAGTGAGGAGTGGAAATGATAGTGTGAGAGGGGAGAGAGCTCCGGCCAGGCCACCTCTACTTATAGCTCACGAAGTAGCCGTTTTTGAGCGTTAGGAGGGGCATATGACCGTTGGGAAAAGGACAGACCGAGCAACGGTCATGGCGGTTCGGCCGAACCAAGGAGGTGGGTTCGGCCGACCTGCTGTGGGTCCCTTTTGCTCCCCCTTTTGGCCCATAGCTCCCAACGGCCAAATGATCATTGACCATGGTTGCTACGTCCGGATATTCCTCGGAAATTTTTGCTCAAGAAATCCAAAGAAAGTTGCCTCAAATTCAGCTTTATTCGAAAAATCAAATCTCGAGAAAAAGTGTTGGAGAAAATTCCAACATGCAAAAATTGTTTTTGGATTTTGTATAAGGATACAAGGGTTGTCCAAAAGTTTCAAACAAAGTAGGAAAATTTGGACGTAAAAGGATTTTGGTTTTCAAATTTTCTATGCATGGCGAGTGAGAAAAAAAAAAAAAAAAAAAAAAAAAATCAAATATGCTGGCGGAAAATCCAAATAAATGAAATGAAAATTATCTTGTGATAAAATAGAATATGCAGGGAGATGCATGTGGTGGAAAACAAAAATCAAAAGAAATCGAAAGATAATACCGATTTATCCTGTCGACCAGGGCTTTGCCATTTTAAGTCCGGCGAGCGAGGACTTCTCCATTTCTTTTCATCCTTGTGGTGCAGGCCCTTTCCCCGGAGAAGAGGATGAAGATGGCTGCACCTTCTTCACTTGCCACACTTGTTTGGTCTTTGTTGATGTAGGTGGCTTTGTGTCTTGAAGGACTGGCTTCTTGGCCCATAATCCCGGCCTTGCTGTTGCAGGCTTCTTGGGTTGGTACCATGACGGATTCTCAATTTTGTCAAGTTGCTTCCAAAAGGCGACGAGACTATCCGTCTTTCTTGGCGTCACTTCAACTTCACGGATGTTTGAGGGATTTGGCCCATACTTGATCTTGATCATTGAGCATTGTTCTTTTCTTGGTTGGAACTCAAACTTTTCCTCCTTCCCATTGATGTGGAATCGGATTTCTCCATTCCCAACATCAATTTGGGCGTTTGCGGTGCTCGAGGAAGGGACGTCCCAAAATGAGGGGCGTGTTCTTGTCGATATCCATCTCAAGCACCACAAAGTCCACCGGTATGAAGTTGCCTCGAATTTTTACCGGCACGTCTTCGGCTATTCCCGCGGGGTAGCGGACCGAAGAGTCCGCCAATTGCAACCTCATTTGTGTAGGAGTCAAGGTTGTGTAGCTCAAACGATCAAAGACTTCTTTGGGCATCACGCCGACGCTTGCCCCAAGATCACATAAGGCCTGGTCGAAGTGGTGTGCCCCAATGGAACATGATATTGTGGGGCAGCCAGGGTCCTTCTTCTTTTCTCGGAAGCCGATTGAGTATAGCTGCGCTACACTCCTCTCGTGAGCTTGACCATTTCCTCGTTGGGTAGTGGCCTCTTGTTGTTGAGGATGTCTTTAAGGTAGCGTGCATATGTGGGCACCTGCACCATGTCCAACAATGGCACGTTGACATGAATCCTTCGGATGGTCTCGACGAATCGAGCAAATTGTTCATCCTCCTTTGGCTTCCTGTTTCGTGAGGGAATGGCAAAAAGCTTGTGTCTTGAAATTCAATTCCATTCTTCCCTTCACTTGGCTTCGGTTCTTCTTCTTTTTCTTTGGTAATAGAAGGGTTTTCCTCCTCCAGGTCGTTCCTGTTCTTCTTTGCTGCATGGTTAGGATATGGCGGATCCCGAGTGGATTTTCCTCCCCTCGTGGTAACCGCATTAACATTTTCCAAAGAAGACTCGGGTTGCCCCGGATCTTCCCGAATTAGAACCAGGAATAAGAGCAGCTAGCTGAGCAACTTGGGTTTCAATCATTTTATTAAAGCTCAGCTGATTTTTGAAAGCAGAGGAGAAACCTTCTATTTGTGCAGATTATGTTTTCTAAGACTTTATCATTGGCAGCAAGCTTTTTGTTGATAGATTCGTTAATTTTAGCTTGGCCATAAACCAAATCTTTCAAGGAAGGTTGATTATTGTTAAAGCCAGAAAAATTGTTACCTCCTTGATATGATGGTCGGTTTTGGTTGTACCCTTGTCCTCCGTTTGGACGATACCCGTTGTTGTTGTTCATGTAGAACACCTCTTCATGGGTATGGGGGCAATCCTTCCCCATATGGCCGGTGTTCCCGCACTCCTCACACGTCATGTGTGAGTCCAATGCATGAACACCACCATTTGCGTTGTGTTCGTCCAAGCGTTTTATGAGGAGGTCAACCTTGGCGGACAAGCATGTCCACCTCCTTGACAGGGTGTACGCCTCTTGCGCGTGTTTGGAGTCGATCATCGCTCCACCCTTGATTGGAGACCATCTTCTCTATGAGTTCTTTTGCTTGGGCAATAGTTTTGGAGAAGAAGGCTCCTCCAGCAGCGGCATCCATATGTCCACGGGTTGTTGGTGTCAACCCGTTGTAGAAGTGTTGAAGAATGAGCCATTCCTCCATCCCATGGTGAGGGCAGGCCGGAATGTATTCTTGAAGCCTTTCCCATGCCTCGGGCATGGATTCGTTTGTCGCTTGCTCGGAAACTTGCAATTCTTCCACGAAGGGCATTGGTTTTGCCCATCGGGAAAAACTTGGCGAGGAACGCCGTGGAACATTTGTTCCAAGTGTCAATGCTTGCACGATTGGCATAAAACCACTGTTTCGCCTTCCCAAGGAGGGATAGGGGAAACAAGCGGAGTTTGATAGCATCTTGGTTGGCTCCGGCCGTGGCCGATGTGTTGCATATTTCCAGGAACTGTTGGAGATGAGAGTTGGCGTCCTCGGAGGCCTTTCCACAAAAGGGAATGGCTTGCACCATAGTGATGAGGCTGGACTTGATGTCAAGTCCTGCAGCACCGGCCGTCGACGTTGGGCCCAATGGGCACATTGGCGACGGAGGGCGCAGAGTAGTCACGAAGGGTCCTTTCAGCCATGAGTGTTGAGGTTGATGGTGCGGAAGATGCGGGCTCGCTTGTCGTGGGTTCTTGAGGAGAGACAACGACGCGAGGTCGAGTCTTTCTCGCAAGAGCCTCGGGATTATCAACGAAGTTTTCCGGCAAGTCGAATCCACGCATGCACTATCCTCGTTTTCACCTTTGAGAGAAAACAGATCAAGGTTAGCCTGCAAGGGCAATGATTAAATCATCATCAAGTGTAATCATGAACATTCATTGTATTCTTATTAACCAATGTCTTCCCCAGCAACGGCGCCGAAATGCTTGTTGGCATCTCTTAAGGTCACGCGGAAAGAAACACGTGACCGCGGGAGAGCCAAGGGTTTAAGTCACTTGCACTATTTAACCAAATAATCCACATCCAAGTACAAGTACTAGATATGTATTATAAGGTGGGTCATGAATATCCGCAAGCGGACGGATAACCCGTTGTAGCATTTCACCCGAGAGTATTCAAGGGTATCGTATTTATATTTTCCCAAAGGAAGACATGGTTGATAAGAGTACTTATGTTCATGGTGTTACAAAAGAATGATGAAGTATTCACATTCCAATGCAGGGGTTAGGAGCAATAAGTTGAGGATAGTGTGACACACACCAAGGCGATGCATTCTCTTATAAAAGGGATAGAGGCGATCCTAGATAAAGCTAAACTAGACTAGCAGACCACTACTCCTAATGATACAACATTCATATGAGTGCGCAGCTTCTACCTAACATCCAAGATCATGCAAGCGCAAGCAAGCGTCTAATGCCTAGGCATCATCGGGAGATCCGTCTTACGCGAGGTCCGCCTCGCGACTCCGGCTTTTAGACTCCTATGCCATGCCCGAACGTGGAGGATTACTTTGGATGACAAGGCTGTCACTTCTTGTCACCTACCTCTACAAACCGTGGGACACGAAGCACATTCAACGGTGGGTAGATAACCCCAAGCACCATGCCGGCGTCACTAACCACAACTCTAGATCCCTCGAGGCACCGACATGGTGGTAAATCTAGAGCACCCTTGCGGACGATGAACCCGAAGCCTATTCATAAGAACACTAGCCTAACTAGCATACGCTAGACGAAAGGATCAAAGCTAGCACTAAGTCATGCAAGGCGTTCGCCGCTCAAGAATGAGCGACGAACGGCAATTAATCAAGTAAGATCGGGAGTAATCGGTGATCAAGTATGAACGAACGAAGAACATTCGATATGAGTTCATCTTCTATTAATGAAGAACGAAGAACGAACGACGAACTCATATGAACGAACGATGAACGATCAAACAAGATCATGACTACTCTATAAAGCTCATGACAAGGATATGAACGAAAGTATTCCATATATAAAAGATCAAGTCTCATAAAGAGAGGATACAAGAGCTATACCCAATTTTCCACAAGACTTTGGGAGCAATGAGGCAGCCCACTACTAAGCCTAGCACTACCTAGAAAGCCTCTAAACTTCTAGTGTGAGGAGAGAATGATCCTTGTGTTGTTGTGTGTGTTAAGGAGGGGGGTACCCCTCCTTATATAGGCTTGAAAGGTCGGCTCCCGGAGGCGGTTTCGTAGGTCGGTGGCATTTAATGCGCGTGGAACCGACCTCCGGAGGCGGTGGGCAAACCGCCGGAGAAAAGTGGGCCGGGGGGCCACCATGACGGTTCGGCCGAACCGCCTTGTTGGTTCGGCCGAACCGCCACCGGCCCCTCCCGGGCTGGGCTTTGGCGGTTGGCTCCCCCACCGGATGTTGGTCTTTGATCCAGGTGCGTGAGGCCTTATTTGTGTTGGATTTCGTGGTCGTTGGCCTTTTATCTTGGAGTTGATTCCCGCGGCGAAGTGGAAGTTTTGTAAAAGTGTTGATTTGTCGCCTCGGGCCTGGAATTCATCATTTTCCACCTGCACACTAAAAATCTAGAGGTACACGTGGAACTAGGTTATTTCTAAGTAAAATGCATGCAAGACATGCCTAGTCCTTCTCATTTATTTGACTAATTGACGGTCGAAATTGGTCCGTAACGACCGTCAACAAGGGTACATCAGCTTGCTGGGCCCATGACACCAGCATGTAGCACGGTACGTTCAAACTTGTTCAACTAAGCCGACAACGGTACGGTCCTTGATCGACACGAGACGGGGCTACCACCTTGCAAGACCTCATCTCCGTCTTGCCCTTTCTCCTACGGGGCCCGTCCGGTCTCAACTTCATTATCACTCTCAACATCTTTAATGTCAACAAAAACACTCTTAAAGCCTCCATGCTTTAAGTGCCCTAAACATCTACCGTTGTCACTATGAATTAAGCTTAGCCTCTATTGAGCTACCTGTACCAAGTATAGAATAAACAAACGGAAACCTACCATAATGCATCTAAGGTGTCAACCAAACCCTAGCACCTAATGCACAAGCATAACCGTACTATGTGATAAAGTAAAATTTTTAAAAACATAGGTAGGATGCACTGGGGCTTGCCTTGAGTCTGTTCGAAGTTAGTCTCTTCGGCGGCTGGGTCGATTTCGAGATCCCGGCTCTCGACTCGCCCTCGGGTGGAACCTCGATTACTTCGAACCTAGTCGACCAGACAATGCATCGCGAACCACAATCATGTTTGCATGAATGCGTATGATGAAAGTATGCAAGGATTCAATAATGAAGTTCCATAGATAATAAGTAATGATTAATGCTTAATCACTTTAGTTAATCAACTAATTATGGATAAGTATGTTCATTAAACATTAATTAACAATTAATTATGCTGATTAACAAATGCTTAATTAAGATTATTATTAATTAATTTTGCTTTCCTTAATACCTTAATTAAGGTCACTAATTACTTAAGTTTAATAATTAACACATTAATCTGATTTATTAGCCAATAAGTAAATAATTACTTTGAGTGATTAAAGGTTAATACATTGTGATCATATAAATAATAATACACTTTAAGTTAATTTTTGGAAAATAAATTTCATTATTAATTTCGTCTACAGTATCTCCTTTATTAAATACAATTATTTTTCATAATTAAACATTTTATTTACATAAAATAATAGCTTTTCTTTATTAAAGAAAGGGGATTAATTACAATTTACAGAATAAATTTAATCATAATAATTATTTGATTTCACAATTAAATAGATCTTATTTTTCCGAGTCTAACAAAGTTGGTTTGGTATTTTTCTGAATTTTATTGAATTTTCTACGAATTTTGCAAGTTTAAAATTCAAATCCGTGCCACACAAAGGGCCACAGGGTGGCCACACCTAATCCGCGCGTGGCCACACGCGATCCCACCCGCGTGTGGCCCACGGTGTGGCACCACCGCGGCGGCGGCCCCGCGGCGGCGCGACCACTCCGGTGAGCCAAAGCTCGTCGCGAACACACCTAGAGCCTCTACGCAACCACGCGAACACAACCGTGCCACCCACACGACATGAGCTCTTTTCGAAACACGCCGGCGGCGAAGACTCGGGAACGGCGGCGCTTCGGCGCATGGCGGAGCTCGTCCGGAAGCTCGGAAATTTAAGGAAAAAGCTCGGGGAGCTTCTACGGATCATGCGCAAGCTCGGCTAGTAGTCAAAATGACATGAACAAGCCCGGAAAAGTATGCTCACCGTGGAGGTGGCGGACGATGACGGCCGGAGTTGTGGAAGATCGCCGATTACTCATCCTTATGTGGAGGAGATGCGGTAGTAAGTGACTAAGAACATGAAGCAAAGGGTTGCGCATCATCCCGAACCAAAACGATGGACGACGGCTCACCGGAGTTGACGAATTTGGAGTCGCGGTGATGGACGACGGCGGCCACGGACGGAGATGAAACTTCCAATTCCGCTAGACGGAGGAAGCTCAACCAACTTGGAGGCTCGGGTGAGCTCCGGGGACTCGTTGCGGAGTTTGTGGCGAGCTTCACTTGGAGGAAGAGTGGCCCGGCGCCGGTGGAGTAGGGGTGCGGCAACGGCAGAGAAGAAAGGAGAAGAGGGGAGCTCGGCG
This sequence comes from Chloris gayana, assembly GCA_031894775.1. Taxonomy (NCBI): domain Eukaryota; kingdom Viridiplantae; phylum Streptophyta; class Magnoliopsida; order Poales; family Poaceae; genus Chloris; species Chloris gayana. The sequence goes on from JAUNZO010004316.1 coordinate 537,059, forward strand.
GGGGGTCTTATCCCGTGGGGAGGCTGTTCGGGGGCGGCTAGGCCGGCAGCTGCGTGGCTCCAAGCTGCTGCGTGGCGGGGTGGCGTGGCGCCGGCCGGGAAGGCGGCACGGCCGGCGGGCGCGCCGAGACGCGGGAGAGGGAGAAGAGGCCGACGAGTGGGGGCTCCGGTCGATTTACATAAAACCCCCGGGTTTTTGTTTAATTAAAAAGCAACCTTCCGCAGCTCCAAAAATTCCGCAAAAATTCAGGGTGTTAATTGAGAAGATTTTATGCATATTTCCTATTAAGTCCCAGTAGAAAATCCAAACCAATTTCGGATTAAAAATTCATAGCTAAATTAAATAAAGAGACTTTGTTTATTTTCTCGCAAATATTTTTACATGACAAAATGCTTTCAGTAAATTTTCATAAATTCTTATTTGTGATATTTGAACCATAGAAAATGTTAAACTTGAATTTTCTTCTCATTTTTTATTTCTTTTTAACACCTCATTTATTCTTTAGTTACTTTAATATTTTATGTGCTTATGATTAATACCACATGCTTAATGATCTCACAATTAGAATGTGATGACATGCTCATGAATGCCATGAAATGCATTTTATTGCTGTGGGTTGTTACAGCCCTCCCCTTACAGGAATCTCGTCCCGAGATTCACGATTGAACGACTAAGCGATAGTGCTAAAGAACTCGGGGTAGTTTGATCGAAGAAAGTCTTCTTGTTCCCAAGTAGCTTCAGCTTCCGAGTGATTACTCCATTGAACCTTGTAGAACTTAATGGTCCGATGTCGAGTCACTCGATCCTTGGTGTCAAGTACTTTGACCGGACGTTCGTCATACGTCAAATCCGGTTGTAGCTGTTCCACCTCAGCTGTCGGTATATCCATGGGTGGTTTTAAACACTTCTTCGGTTGAGATACATGAAATATGCTATGGATGCCTCGCCAAGTGGGGCGGCAACTCCAGTCGGTACGCCACAGCTCCACACCTTTCCAAGATTGGATAAGGTCCGATGTATCGTGGTGCTAACTTGCCCTTGATTCCAAACCTTTGAACACCTTTGGTAGGAGATACTCGAAGATAGACTTGATCTCCAACCTGAAATACTAACTCTCGTCGCCTCTTGTCGGTATAACCGATCCGTCGAGATTTAGCCCTCTTGAGGTTCCGTTGGATGAGACGTACTTGTTCTTCCGCATCTCTTACTAGATCCGGCCCGAAGATTATTCTTTCTACACTTTCAAACCAATTCATGGGAGTACGACAACTCCGTCCATATAGAGCTTGGAACGGCGACATTCCCGCACTCTCTTGATAGCTATTATTATAGGAGAACTCTGCTAAAGGTAAGCACTTTTCCCAATCCTTACCATAGGTCAAGACACATGCTCGAAGCATATCCTCAAGATATTGATTGATCCTTTCCGTCCGGCCATCGGTTTGAGGATGATATGCCAAGCTTCGTATCAATTTGGTTCCCAAGGATTCTTGTAGTTGCTCCCAGAATCTGGAGACAAATTGTGTTCCTCTGTCCGATATAATGGTCTTCGGCACTCCATGCAAACAGAGAATTCGAGCAATGTAGAGTTCCGCATACTTCTCGAGCAGTGTACCGTGTATGTACCAGGTATAAAGTGAGCAGACTTTGTCAATCGATCCACAATAACCCGGATGGAGTCATTTTTCCGTGGACTCAGTGGTAATCCCACGATGAAATCCATGCTGATATCTTCCCACTTCCATTCGGGAATACTCGGAGGTTGTAAGGGTCCTACTTGCTTCAAGTGTTCGGCTTTAACCCGTCGACGGACATTACATTCATTGACATACTTGGCTATTTCCCGCTTCATGCGTGTCCACCAAAACCTTTGCTTCAGATCTTGATACATCTTGTTGGTTCCAGGATGAATAGAATATTTGGACATATGCGCTTCATCCATTATTTTCTTGCGAAGCTCCAGGTTCTTAGGCACTACGAGCCTATTCTTAAACGAGATAACACCTTCATCATCTTTTCGGAAACACTCGACTTCACCCTTCCGGAGTCGTCTTTTGATGTGGTCCATACCAGCATCCTTCCGTTGAGTTGTTACCACTTCTTCACGAATGGTAGGAATAAGAGCCAAGTTGGTCAATGCTCCATACGGAATAATCCGAAGGATTGGCTCCTCACTTCCTTGTGGAGATGCTTGAACCATGAGTTGAGCCATGAGATTATTGCAATGAACCTTGCGGCTTAAGGCATCGGCTACCACGTTTGCCTTACCGGGGTGGTAGTGGATTTCTAGTTCATAATCCTTGATTAGTTCTAACCATCTTCGTTGTCGCATATTCGGATCCGCTTGAGTAAAGATGTACTTGAGGCTCTTGTGGTCCGTGTATAAATGTACCAAGTTACCCAGGAGATAGTGTCTCCAACCTTTCAATGCTAGTACCACTACCGTTAGTTCTAGATCATGGGTAGGATAATGTTCCTCATGACGCCTTAGTTGTCGAGAAGCATAAGCGATCACTCGACCTTCCTGCATTAGAACATATCCGAGTCCCGTTCCCGATGCATCACAATACATATCAAAAGGCTTCATCGGATCCGGTTGAGCAAGTAAGGGAGCTGTGGTCAATAATTTCTTCAATGTTTGGAAAGCTTCTTCACATTCCTTGCTCCATACGTACTTCTTATCCTTTTCTAGTAGCTTAGTCATTGGCTTGGCAATCTTTGAGAAATTTGGGATAAACCTTCTATAATAACCAGCTAATCCCAAGAAACTCCTGATCCGTGAGACGGACTTCGGTGAGTTCCAATCCAACACTTCTTGAACTTTGCCCGGGTCAACGGCCACTCCTTCGGCTGATATCACATGACCTAGGAACGGTACTTCCTTTAGCCAAAATTCACACTTGCTGAACTTAGCATAAAGCCGATGATCCCTTAGTCGTTGCAACACCACTCTTAAGTGGTTGGCATGTTCCTCTTCCGACTTAGAGTAGATCAAGATGTCGTCAATGAATACCACGACAAACTTGTCCAGCTCATGCATGAACACCGAATTCATGAGATACATGAAATGTGCTGGTGCGTTGGTCAATCCAAATGACATCACCAGATACTCATAAAGTCCATACCTTGTGGAAAATGCGGTCTTCGGTATATCTTCGGCTCTTATTTTAATCCGATGATATCCCGAGCGAAGATCTATCTTGAAGAAAACTTTAGCTCCCATCGGTTGATCAAACAAGATATCAATCCAAGGCGAGAGGATACTTGTTCTTGATGGTAACCGAATTCGGAGGTCTATAATCCACACATAGCCTCAAAGTCTTGTCTTTCTTCTTTACAAACAAGGTCGGGCATCCCCATGGCGATGAACTTGGCTGTATATATCCTTTGTCCAATAATTCCTTTAGTTGCACTTTCAATTCTGCTAGCTCATTCGGTGGCATCCGATACGGTCTTCTTGATATGGGTGCCGTTCCAGATCGCAACTCTATCTTAAACTCCACCGCTCGATCCGGCGGTAGTCCCGGCAAGTCATCCGGAAAGACATATGGATACTCACGGACTATGGGTATATCTTCCGGACTCTTACCTACAACCTTATTGACCATTGGCAGCATAGCTTGAGGAAAAGTTAAAAGCAAGCAATCTCGACCATGAACAGGAGAGTTCGGATATACGGCTCGAGATGCTATATCTAATACTGCCTTATGGAAGTTCATCCATTGCATGCCAATAATTGCATCTAACCCTTGCCCATCCAATATGATCAACGAAGTAGGATAAACCTTGCTACCCAATCTTAATGGCATATTGGCAGCTTCTTCATTAGTAAGGATTTTACCCCTAGGTGTTGAGATGATATGAGCACATAGTAGCTTGGATGGCATGATGCAATGCTTAACAATATATGACTTGTCGATGAAATTATGCGTAGCTCCCGAATCAAATAAAACCATAGCAGGATGTTCAGCGATAGAAAACATACCCGCTAAGATTTGTCCTCCTTCGGGTAGCTCCTCGGCCGTCGTAAAGTTGGCACGGCCCGTCTTTGCTGGTGTATTCTTGGCTGGTGCCCTCTGCTGGTTCTGCGGCTGCCCTTGAGGTCCGGGTGCATATGGTGCCTTCGAGGATATGGACAAGCTGCGGTAATAGTGTCCCGAACGGCCACAATTAAAGCATGGCGGTCCATTCTGCTGTGGTGCTTGACCCACCGGTCGGGGATTCTGGAAGTTCTCGTTGCTGATAGGGCGGACGATATCGATTCAGCCGCTGTTGCTGAGATTGTCGGGGTGATTGATTCTACCGGTAGAAATTAGGATAAGACGGTGTATGCTGATAACGCCGACCCGAGGGTGCAGTGTAAACCAGCCTGTACTTTGATGGTCCCCCACTTCCTTGTCCCATAGCCGGCCTCTTCTTATTCTTCTCCGTCCGATGAAGACGGATAGAGTCTTCCGAGTGCAATAGCGTCACTCACAAAGTCGGTAAAGCTGTCGGTCTTGTTCAACACCAAGCGAGACCGTAGCTTGGTACTCATTCCCTCCTTGAACAGGGTCTTCTTCTTGGTATCCGTGTCCACATGTTCGGGAGCATATCGAGCAAGGCGGTTGAATACCTTGGAGTAGGTGTGAACATTCATATCCCCTTGCTTCAGCGAGAGGAACTCCTTTCTCTCTCGATTCATTAAGCCTTCCGGAATATGATGCTCTCTCGAAGGCTTTAGTGAACTCTGCCCATGAAATCGATGTCCTGGAGGAAACATTGCTTTGTAGTTGGCTCACCAAGCTCCAAGCAAATCCTTGCAACTGCTGGGAAGCAAAGAGGGTCTTCCGATGATCCGTGTACGGAAACAACTCCAGCTTCGACTCCATGGTACGCAGCCGGTTGTCGGCTTCCAAGGGCTCACCCGCATCCGAGAAGACCGGGGCGAACCAATAAGAAGTCCGAGAAGGTCACCCTTTCCTCCGGTGCATTGCGGCCCCGGTGACGTTCTTGGGGAGCGATGTTGCGGACCAGCTTGCTCCAATAATTTCCGCTGTTCCGCGCGAGAATCCAGATCTGCAGCGATGGCCCGTGCCATGGTTGGGGGTGGTGGTGGTGTTCCCGCCCGCGTTGAGAACTCTCGGGCTCATCGCGTCTCCTTGTTCCAACCATTCTATCCAAGAAAGTTTACGTTAGACATCTTCATTTCAACATAATAATGGAAGAACAGGAATACGTAGATGAGGACTTCCAAGGAATCTTTATGCAACAAGCCATCTTTATTAAAGCAACCACCAAATCCAATAACACATATTTCTACACTCACATTACAACGGTTCCTATGATACACTCGTGCGTGGTTACATCACGCTCCTTATTTAACTAGCGCCCGGTTTACATACTAGTTTTCTCACTCACTACTAGCTAGCACTCCACTATTCTTCGCGACGCCCGGATGTCACCTCCTGGCTTATGGAACTGCCTGTCTCGGATTCCGCATCCTCTAGTCATGGAATCTCCGTGAAGTCTATGACCGAATCCACGTCCATTATCTCTTCAGGATCCTCCTCTTCTTCTTCGATTCAGCCTCCATAGGATCCTCCTCGCGCCTACTGGTTCATCTCCTGGAGGTTGTTGTCCTATTGCTTCATTCATTATGGCGTTGTGTGCTTGCAGCAGATCTTGCTCTAACCGAGTGATCAATGCATGCGCGTTTGCTAGTTGCTGATCCTTAAATTGAATCTGCTGCTCCCGGTTTAGCAACTGCGCCTCTAATTGCTAGCAACTCCTCCTTTTCCTACAGCTGTCTCTCCAGCCCGACTACACGAACATCCTCCCTTGATCCTCTTACTTCATTCACACCCGTACGTGTGCTGTCCATCTCTCGTGAAGAAGTAAGAGCATCGGATACAAGTAGAAACTAATCCTAATATTTCAGCACATTTGTTTATTCTAGCAACTGCATATATATATATGTAGTACTACCCCTTCCTTCCCATTGTTATTGTTGATACAAACTCAAACCCACTTTGCGTACACTCCCAACTGCCCAACCTCCGCTAGTACCCTATATACATCCGACCTATGTCAGCAAAATGTGGCTACCCTCCTACATTAGTAAAAACACCACACAACTAAGCCGACGGCGCGTGATCGCCGCCGTCCAACTCGACGTCCCAAGCCGGCGAAGCGGGTGGTGGCTCGTAGTCCATCCCGGAGACCTCCTCATCCGGTGGACCCTGCTGCTGCTCGCTGCTGCTGCCACCGCTGCTGCATCCGCTCGAACTCCTCAATCAGGTCGTCGTGGTCGTGGAGCAGGTGCGTGGTGTGCCTCGGCCAGCCCGTTGTACTGCATCCGTAGCTGACCCAGCTCGACCTCTCTCGTGACCAGGACCTCCACCAAGTGGTCCCGCCGTGCCGTCACCATATCTGCCCGTAGCTCGTGCGTGTCACCTGCTGCGCGGGCGGCGTCTCGCTCCTCGGTCCTCGTAGTCAGCTGCGCGTCAAAGGCGATGACCGCCTCACGGTACTCGTCACGAGCGCGGGTCACCTCCACTATCTGCTCCTCCAGCTCGGCGATCCTAGCGTGTGACCTCCGGATCTCCCGACAGTCCACTCGACAGCGGTGCTTCCAAGCACCCAACTATCGGTCCCGACTCCGTGTCCTCGGCTCCAAGCCGTGAAGCTGCTGCTCCGGCTCCGCGACACGTGCAGCTCATGCCTCCTCCTCCTCCCGGGCGCGCTTCCTACCACGAGTGACAGGCATCTGCAGGGAACATGTTTAACAAGTTAAACACTTCTTCCCACGAGAAGAAAAAAAACGAACGGGACAACCTATAAAGTACTACGAACTAGCTAAGCACATACCCAATATTTATTTAGTGCAGAATATAACATGATGCATGCTCGGGAACTAGCTATACGTACCGTAGTAAAGAAACTACGACGAATAGTTAGCACTTCCCACGAACCCAAACGTCGACCAGTTAGTAAAAATCTAACTATTCTATATCCTTATGGGCTCCGTACTCTCTCGTCGTCTATCGCATAAACGTGTTAAGTTTTGAAAATAGACTTGTAATGATGTGTCTGTTGCCTCCGAACCGCTCCGATACCAGCTGTGACATCCCCTTCGGGACCACCCGGGAATCGGAACGGAGGGACACTCGACGAAGCGAGTTACAACAGAAACATCATCTCATACAAGCCGAATATATACATCATGACATAATACAACCAAGTTTTCGAAATACAACATTCGTGCAAGCGGAAAGATAACATTATTGAAGTTTCAACATCCTACAAGTATTCAGCGGAAGCTTGTTCTATTACAACTCAACGAGACTTAAGATAAAACTACGTGATGCACTCGAGCCCTTCGAACATCACGGTCCTCTCTCTTCAAGGTGTGGGGATACGTTCCCACCGAAGGGAACCTCCCCGGGACACTCGCTCCTCCTCGGGAAACTGCCGTATAAGTCATGATAGCACGACTCATTCCCCGTCGGGTAACGAACAAACCTTGAGTATTCTAATACTCAGCAAGACCGACCCGTCAACATGGCACGCTAAGGCCGACGCCTAGTATGCAAAGGCTTTCTGGCTGTGGGGTTTACTCCTTTGCGAAAAACAGCGTTAAGGGGTGGGTCCTTACTTTCGATATTTTAGCTCGGGTTATGTTCATTAGCCATGGTGTTTGCAACCTAACTCTATTCACTCAAGTTTCCAAACAAGATATAATAGATCTTTATCCTTCCATCTCTCATCTTCCTCATCATTCATAAAAGTTACTACGATGTGACGAGCTAAAGAAGCGGTACTCATTACTGCGAGGGACAGCGATTTGAATCGATTTTTATACCAGCTGGCAAAACCCGACTACACGACGTATACGCACCACTCTAGTCGTATACGACAAATTTTCCCGCTAGCACCGACAGCAGACTAGCCATTTCCAACTCCCCGGGAGTATGGCGAAGCCACGACTTCCCTCGTGGTCGACCCATCTCCCTCCCGTGAGACTATCCTCTCACCGACAGCCGACAAAAGAGAGTCGGCTACGCTACATCTCTCGGGGCGATAGGGTACATCAGCTTGCTAGGCCCATGATACCAGCATGTAGCACGGTACGTTCAAACTTGTTCAACTAAGCCGACAACGGTACGGTCCTTGATCGACACGAGACGGGGCTACCACCTTGCAAGACCTCATCTCCGTCTTGCCCTTTCTCCTACGGGGCCCGTCCGGTCTCAACTTCATTATCACTCTCAACATCTTTAATGTCAACAAAAACACTCTTAAAGCCTCCATGCTTTAAGTGCCCTAAACATCTACCGTTGTCACTATGAATTAAGCTTAGCCTCTATTGAGCTACCTGTACCGAGTATAGAATAAACAAACGGAAACCTACCATAATGCATCTAAGGTGTCAACCAAACCCTAACACCTAATGCACAAGCATAAGCTGTACTATGTGATAAAGTAAAATTTTTAAAAACATAGGTAGGATGCACCGGGGCTTGCCTTGAGTTTGTTCGAAGTTAGTCTCTTCGGCGGTTGGGTCGATTTCGAGATCCCGGGTCCTGAATCGCCCTCGGGTGGAACCTCGATTACTTCGAACCTAGTCGACCAGCAATGCATCGCGAATCACAATCATGTTCCATAGATAATAAGTAATGATTAATGCTTAGTCACTTTAGTTAATTAACTAATTATGGATAAGTATGTTCATTAAGCATTAATTAACAATTAATTATGCTGATTAACAAATGTTTAATTATGATTATTATTAATTAATTTTGCTTTCCTTAATACCTTAATTAAGGTCACTAATTACATAAGTTTAATAATTAACACATTAATCTGATTTATTAGCCAATAAGTAAATAATTACTTTGAGTGATTAAAGGTTAATACATTGTGATCATATAAATAATAATACACTTTAAGTTAATTTTTGGAAAATAAATTTCATTATTAATTTCGTCTGCAGTATCTCCTTTATTAAATATAATTATTTTTCATAATTAAACATTTTATTTACATAAAATAATACCTTTCTTTATTAAAGAAAGGGGATTAATTACAATTTACAGAATAAATTTAATCAAAATAATTATTTGATTTCACAATTAAATAGATCTTATTTTTTTGAGTCTAACAAAGTTGGTTTGGTATTTTTCTGAATTTTATTGAATTTTCTACGAATTTTGCAAGTTTAAAATTCAAATCGTGCCACACAAAGGGCCACGGGGTGGCCACACCTAATCCGCGCGTGGCCACACGCGATCCCACCCGCGTGTGGCCCGCGGTGTGGAACCACCGCGGCGGCGGCGCCGCGGCGGCGCGGCCACCGGAGTTGGTCGCCGGTGAGCCAAAGCTCGCCGCGAACACACCTAGAGCCTCTACGCAACCACGCGAACACAACCATGCCACCCACACGACATGAGCTCTTTTCGAAACACGCCGGCGGCGAGACCTGGGCACGGCGGCGCTTCGGCGCATGGCGGAGCTCGCCCGGAAGCTCGGAAATTTAAGGAAAAAGCTCGGGGAGCTTCTACCGATCATGCGCAAGCTCGGCTAGTAGTCAAAATGACATGAACAAGCCCGAAAAAGTATGCTCACCGTGGAGGTGGCGGACGACGACGGCCGGAGTTGTGGAAGATCGCCGATTACTCGTCCCTCCGATGCGGTAGTAAGTGACTAAGAACATGAAGCAAAGGGTTGCGCATCATCCCGAACCAAAACGATGAACGACGGCTCACCGGAGTTGACGAATTTGGAGTCGCGGTGATGGACGACGGCGGCCACGGACGGAGATGAAACTTCCAATTCCGCTAGACATAGGAAGCTCAACCAACTTGGAGGCTCGGGTGAGCTCCGGGGACTCGTTGCGGAGTTTGTGGCGAGGTTCACTTGGAGGAAGAGTGGCCGGAGTGGCCCGGCGCCGGTGGAGTAGGGGTGCGGCAACGGCAGAAAAGAAAGGAGAAGAGGGGAGCTCGGCGGGGGGTCTTATCCCGTGGGGAGGCGGTTTGGGGGGCGGCTAGGCCAGCAGCTACGTGGCTCCAAGCTGCTGCATGGCGGGGTGGCGTGGCGCCGGCCGGAAGGCGGCACGGCCGGCGAGCGGCGCCGAGACGCGGGAGAGGGAGAAGAGGTCGACAGTGGGGGCTCGGTCGATTTACATAAAACCCCCGGGTTTTTGTTTAATTAAAAAGCAACCTTCCGCAGCTCCAAAAATTCCGCAAAAATTCGGGGTGTTAATTGAGAAGATTTTATGCATATTTCCTATTAAGTCCCAGTAGAAAATCCAAACCAATTTCGAATTAAAAATTCATAGGTAAATTAAATAAAGAGACTTTGTTTATTTTCTCGCAAATATTTTTACATGACAAAATGCTTTCAGTAAATTTTCATAAATTCTTATTTGTGATATTTGAACCATAGAAAATGTTAAACTTGATTTTTCTTCTCATTTTATTTCTTTTTAACACCTCATTTATTCTTTAGTTACTTTAATATTTTATGTGCTTATGATTAATACCACATGTTAATGATCTCACAATTAGAATGTGATGACATGCTCATGAATGCCATGAAATGCATTTTATTGCTGTGGGTTGTTACACCGACCCATTTCCCTCCCGTGAGACTCACCTCTCACTAACAGCCGACAAAAGAGAGTTGGCTACGCTACATCTCCGGGGCGGTAGGATACATCGACTTGCTCGGGCCCATTATACCAAGCATGTACCGTACGTTCAAACTTGTTCAACTAAGCCGACAACGGACGGTCCTTGATCGACACGGACGGGGCTACCACCTTGCAAACCATGCCCTTGCAAGGCACATGTGCTTGCCCTTTCTCCTACGGGACCCGTCCGGTCTCAACTTCATTAACACTCTTCTCAATTTAACGTGAACAACATCAAACACTTAAAGCCTCCATGCTTTAAGATCCCTAGACAACTACCGTTGCGACTATGAATTAGGCCTAGCTTCTATTGAGCTACCTGTACCAAGTATAGTGTAAACAAACGGAAACCTATCTCATGCATCTAGGGTGTCAATCATTCCCTAACACCTAATGCACAATGTTGACGGTCCTTATGGTCCAATTTTACCGTCAACATATTGCATCTTTTTGAATCAAACACCATCACCAAGAATAGACATAGGGATTATTTCTAACAAATTCCACTAGTCTTGGTGAAATGATGAATGCAGGTGCAATTCATATGAAAACAGGGGAAAACATGCACGAAACATGGACTTTGCAATCGACGGATTTTCCCTGGACTAAAGAATATCGTCCAAAAGCCCAAAACCACAAAACAGGGCCTCAACATCAAACCAAGCAAGTGGATTGGGCCAAGACACAGCCAGAGGAAGGCACCGGAGAAGAACCAAGCCCAGGGGAGCCCAGGCCGGCTCGGCCGAACCGCCCTACCGGTTCGGCCGAACCGACAGTGGGCCCCCCGGCCCACTTTTCTCTCGGCGGTTCGTCACCGACGTCCGGAGGTCGGTTCCACCTGCAATTAATACCACCGACGTCCGGAACCGCCTCCAAGTTGCCGACCTTCCAAGGCTATAAATAAAGGGCTATACCCCCCTCTCTCAACACACCACCAACATCAAGATAGAAGACAAAATTCTCATCCTTAGGCCAAGGGCCTCTTGTATCTTAGTAGAATAGGAGAGAGGGCAAGGAAAAGGAAGGAGTGTTCCTCCCTTTTATAAAGTGGAGTAGTATTTCCTTTCCTTTTACCTTGGCGTGTAAACACTCTTTTAGGTGATTTATACGTGGTGATCTACTTATCTATCGTGACATATCTTTGTTAGACGTAATTCTTGTTATACTTGTTTACGGGATCATCGCTTCGCAAGAAGTGCTCTAGCTTTCGAACTCGCTCTAGGCCGAGGCTAGAGTAGCGGTCAATAGCATAGACGTGGTGTCTAGGCCGGAGATCGCCTTTGTTTGCTGTGTGCCCCACGGTTTGTAGAGGTAGGTGGCAGGAAGTGACAGCCCTGTCATCCAAAGGAACCCTCCACGTTCGGGTACATAGTAGAGCTTTCGTAGACCGGAGTGGCTTGGCGGACCAAGCCTAAGACGGTGCCCGAAGTAAACAAGTCTAGCTTGCGTTCGTCTACCTTTAAAGGATAAATAGATAAGAGTCACCCTCTCGACCCTATTTTGCTACGTTGTCTTGGTTGTCCTTGGGTAAACTAACCTTGTTGCAGAAATACTCCGTTCCCTCGCGGATATAAATACGATACCTTGGAATACTCCCGGGTGAAGTGCTACAACGGTATTCCGTGCGCTTGCGGATTTATTCGTGACGTAAGAAATACCAACAAGCATTTCCGGCGCCGTTGCTCGGGGAGCGGTTGTTATCTTTGTAACGAATCAGGTTTGCCCTCGTAATCTATCTTACTTACCGTTCTGTTTTTATTTTTCCTTACATTCAAAATTTCACAAAAACATATCATGGAGTCACACCCAACCATCCAATCTTTCTCCACTCCACGGGGTGAACTCTTAGAGCCACCATCATCATCACAACCTATTTCTTCACCCGGCTATGAGTTCTCCCCGATTACATTTCGATGATTAGAGGTTTATCCTTTTCGGGTTTTAAACATGAAAATCCTTATGAACACTTGCGAGAGTTTGAACATTTGTGTTCATGCCGACCGATCCATGGCATGACACAAGAAACATTGAAGTGGAAGTTGTTTCCCTTCTCTCTCAATGAGAAGGCGAAGCAATGGTACACTTACACCGCTAAGAGAGTGAACGGTGATTGGAAAGAATTGCGAGACAAATTTTGTCTAGCATTCTTCCCCGTGTCTCGTATCACTTCTCTACGAGCGGAAATAATAAGCTTTCGACAAGAAGAAAAGGAAACCTTGAGCGCGGCATGGATTCGGTTCTCGTTCTCTAACGTACTCCGGACCAGAATTGTTGCTCCCCGAACCCGTTTTATTACAACACTTTTATTCGGGATTGAGCAACGATACCGCACTTTATCTTGACACGGCCGCGGGTGGATCTTTTTCTCATAAGACCATAGCGGAAGCACACGAACTTTTGGATCGAATTGTGGAAAACACACCTTTTTCCGCCGACTTACTCGTAGAGCCGGAGTCGAAGATGAGGAACTCGTTGTGCAAGAGACACAAGCACTTGGTGCCCATGATGGAGCACCTAGCACTCGAGTCCTCATCTAACACAAGAACAATGATAGAGGAAGATGAACCTCTTGAGTTCCCATTTGAGTTCAAGGAAGAAATTTTTGAAGATTTTGGAAACACCTTGAACTACTCCTATCAAAAGAAACCAGCACTCCCTGCACCAACTCCCGAACCTATTGAAAAATCTATTCTCTTAAAAACTGTTCGGAAGTTGACAAAGAATCATGAGTGATGAATGGTTGATAGAAAACGAACTTTCTTCGGAAGTTCTTCGACTTGATCATCCTAGATCAACCATTCGTGGCTCAATTCGGGGAGTAATGGTAGATATTCTCTATAATCCTCTAGTAGGTGCCAACATCATGTCCGAATCTTTTGCTTCAACTTTATTTGGAAACGAGACATGGGCACCTTCCCGACAAACTCCTTAAAGCCTCACCGGGGCAATTTTTTGAGAGTTTGGGGATCATTAGAGATGTTTGCATTAAGCATAATGAAGCAAAGGTTTCCCCGGACTTTCACGTTTTCGGAATCTTGGATTTCGATGTTTTGGTCTGGTCATCCCATAGAAAAGCTTTTCTTAGGGATATCACCTTTAGGAACCTTAGACTTCACCCTCGGCAAGAAAACTTTTTCTCTTCCTATCATTCATGCACAAAACTCTTTTGCCGAGGAGCCGCTTGTGGAAGAAGAATGCATGGAGGAGGTTATGGCAATTTTTCCTCATGAAAACCCCGAATCATCCTTGGATGAAGATGCTCTTGATTTCATTTTGGAAGAGGATGATTCGGCGGAAACTTTTGAGCTGCCCGAAACTTTTACACCTACGCCACCTCCCGTAGAACTCAAAACTCTTCCACCAGGCTTGCGCCACGTTTTTCTTCACGGAAATCCCGAAACCCCCGTCATCATAAGTGACAAGCTTTCGGAGGAGGAAACTGCAAAACTCTTAGCCGTGCTAGAAAAACATCACTCCGTTTTTGGGTACTCGCTTGGAGACCTCAAGGGAATTAGCCCTCGCTCTTTGCACCCATCGCATTCCCATAGGCCCCGATAGTACACCATCTAGGGAACCTCAAAGGAGGTTGAACAATGCGATGCGGGAGGTCGTTAAAAAGGAGGTCTTAAAACTTTTACATGCCGGCATTATCTATCCCTGTTCCACACAGCGAGTGGGTGAGTCCAAGTGCAGGTTGTACCCAAGAAGGGAGGAATGACGGTCATCCGTAATGACAAAAATGAGTTGATCCCTCAACGCACCGTCACGGGATGGAGGATGTGCATAGATTACCGGAAACTTAACAAGGCTACAAAGAAGGATCATTTTCCGCTGCCCTTCATCGATGAGATGTTGGAACGGCCGGCAAATAATTCTTTCTTTTGTTTCCTTGATGGGTATTCAGGATATCATCAAATCCCCATCCATCCCGACGATCAAAGTAAGACCACTTTCACATGCCCCTATGGAACTTACGCCTATCGACGAATGTCCTTTGGGCTTTGCAATGCACTCGCTTCTTTTCAACGTTGCATGATGTCTATCTTTTCCGACATGATCGAAGAGATTATGGAAGTATTCATGGATGATTTCTCCGTTTATGGAAAAACCTTTGATCATTGTTTAGAAAATTTAGACAAAGTCTTGCAACGTTGTCAAGAAAATGATTTAGTGCTCAATTGGGAAAAATGCCATTTCATGGTTAGAGAAGGCATAGTTCTAGGGCATTTAATTTCTGAAAGGGGGATAGAGGTGGACAAAGCTAAATTAGAAGTTATAGAAAAGCTTCCACCTCCCGTGAATATTAGGGGCATTCGCAGCTTTCTGGGACATGCGGGGTTCTATCGTCGTTTTATCAAAGATTTCTCTCAAATTGCTAGACCCCTTACAAATCTACTTGCGAAGGATGCACCCTTTGAGTTTATCGATGAATGCATGACTCGCTTTCACTACCCTTAAAAATGCACTCATCTCGCGCCAATCATCCAACCCCCCGATTGGACGCTGCCTTTTGAGATAATGTGTGATGCTAGTGATTTTGCCGTAGGGGCTGTTCTTGGCCAAACTAGAGATAAAAAGCATCATGCAATCTCCTATGCAAGCAAAACCTTGACTCGGAGCTCAATTAAATTACACTACCACCGAAAAAGAGCTCCTTGTCTGTCGTTTTTGCTTTTGATAAGTTTAGATCCTACTTGACTCGGAGCAAAAGTCATTGTTTACACCGATCATGCTGCTTTAAAGTTTTTGCTCAATAAGAAGGATGCTAAACCCCGTTTGATACGATGGGTTCTTCTACTCCAAGAATTTGATGTAGAAATCCGTGATAAAAAAGGAGTAGAAAATTCCGTGGCGCATCATTTGTCGCGTATACAATTCACTAACCTGCAGGAATTACCCATCAATGATTTCCTACGTGACGACATGCTGCTCCTAATAAGGGACTCACATCCATGGTACGCCGACATTGTGAACTTCATGGCAACGGGGTACGTACCACCCGGAAAGAGCAAGAAACGACTCATCTATGAGAGTCGCCGTCACTTATGGGAAGAACCCTTCCTTTACCGTGTCCTGCGCCGATGGATTGCTAAGGCGATGTGTGCCCATACCCGAGAGCACACGAATCATTGAGAAGTGCCATGCATCGCCATACGGGGACACTACGGCGTGTTTCAGTACACAGTGCCAAGATATGGCAAAGTGGTTTCTTTTGGCCAGCCATGTACGAAGACACAAAGGAATTTGTCGTGCGATGCCCGTAATGTCAAAGAGTTGGAGGCATCACGGCAAGAGATGCAATGCCCCTCAACTACAATTTACAAGTCGAGCTCTTCGACGTATGGGGCATTGACTTCATGGGACCGTTCACCAAGTCACATGACTGCGAATACATCTTGGTGGCGGTAGACTACGTGTCTAAGTGGGTAGAAGCAATGCCTTGCAGGGCCGCAAATGCCAAGCATGCTCGCCGGATGTTCCACGAAATTATCTTCCCGAGGTTTGGAACACCGAAGCTAGTGATAAGCGACGGAGGGTCTCACTTCATTGATAAGACCTTCCGACGCTTCCTAAGAGAACTTGGATCAAGGCATAATATCGCTACTCCATACCACCCTCAAACCAAGGGCAGGCCGAGACCTCAAACAAGCAAATCAAGCGGATCCCGCAAAAGACCGTAACAGAAATGGGGAAGGGATGGAAGGACAAGCTACCCGATGCACTATGGGCATACCGTACAGCATATAAGACACCCATAGGCATGTCCCCATACCAGCTCGTGTACGGGAAAACATGTCATTTACCCATCGAGACGGAACACCGAGCGTATTGGGCCATCCGGAAATGGAACATGGACCTTAATGGTGCCGGACGCAAAAGAAAATGGAGATAGCTGAGTTAGAAGAATGGAGAGACAAAGCTTACCACAACTCAGCTATATACAAAGAAAGGACAAAAAGGTGGCACGACAAAAAGATAAAGATAAAGGTATTCAAGGTTGGAGATAAAGTCTTGCTATTCAATTCACGGGTGAAACTCTTCGGGCATGGAAAATTAAGAAGTAAATGGGACGGACCATACACGGTTATTGACACCTCGTCACATGGAGCAATCACACTTCAAGACGACGAAGGTAAAATATTTAAGGTAAATGGTCAGCGCCTTAAAATTTATTTCGAACCCGATAGAGATAAAGAATTTGATGTCATGCACTTGATTAATTTAAATTTTCTCTCATGATAGTTCTTTCTTATCTATCACCCGTAGTAGCTCTTTCCTTAAAATAATTTTAGCAAGCAATCAACCGAAAAGGAAGGAGACCGTAGGGGCCTAGCACAGCTCGGCCGAACCCCCTTGATGGTTCGGCCGAACCAGCATCGACCCCAAACGGTCACTTTTTTCTTTCGTCTTTTGTCTCCAACGGTCACAAGATCAAATCTCCCCGCTTAGTGCCTTCCATGCTGCGGGAAAAACCAAATTAATTCTTTCCATGCTTTTATCTATAAATGAAGGTGTTTTCTTTCATCTTTCCCTTGCACCTTTCTTCCACCTTGTCCATTTCGCCCAAAAAAGCTTTTGCCCAAGCACCATGGACAGCAGCATCCCGAGCCTCGACATCTCCGTCAACACCAGCGAGCTTTGCCGCCAAGTCGGCCTCGAAAACATCCTTGACCATGTCCCCATTCCCAGCCGAGCAAGCCTTGATGATCCATGATCTACCGCTCGCTATTGAACCTCCACCCACAGCAGCAAAACCACCCCCCAAAAGCTCTCCCGCTGCTGTGGCACCTCGCCAAAATAAGGGGAAATCTACCCCCAAGAAGAAGAGCGCCGACGCCGCCAATGATGCTCTCCTTCCCGGAGAGAAGTACGTCGGCACCCTCACCACCAAGAGCGGGCAGGCGGTGCACCATCAATATAAGGGGCGCAACCTGCCTAGCCCCATCAAGAAGCCCGGCGAGAGGTTCAAGATCAAGGGAATCCGCGGTGGCGGAAAGCAGCTCTTCCCGCCACTCACCTCGGCGGAAAAGAGAGACGCCCGCGAATCCGTGGGCGACACTCCTCCTAAAAGGATAAGGAGGCGTCTCTCTCCCTCTCCCATCAAGAGGGCAGGGGGAATGTATGAAAGCGAGGAGGAGAAAACTCCTAAGAAAAGCCCCTACCAAATCCTCCTCGCTAAACACGTTGATCTCCGCGAAGCCCATGAACGCCTACGTGACAATGTCGCGGAAATCAAAGACGCTATTGAAGACTTAAAGGATGCCCGTGCAAGCCATCGCCGCAGCACCAACTCCAAGATCAAGCGTCTCTTCAAGAACGCGGGGAAGGAGGACGAATACGACATTTAAAATAAACCTTCCCGCGTTCATCATTTTCTCGCAGCGCATTTAGTTTAATTTCCTCAATCAGTTTTTTTTTTTTTTCAATCATTTTTTTTGTAATGCGCCTGCCCTTTTAACCTTTTAATCATATTAGTGCTCCCCGGCTTCCATACCGGCAGAGCAAATTTTGTTTCCAAATGTCTTTTGTCTATCTTTTGAAGGAAACAGCAAAAAGGCAAGTGTGGGGGGGACATCGCGGAAAGCAAAGACAAACACACGCGAAGCGCGCAGAAACATCACGAGGAAAACAACACAAACACAAGCTGCGAAACAGAGCGCAAGTGAGGCCTGAGCCGCTCGGCCGAACCCAAGAGGGTGGTTCGGCCGAACCTCGGTGGGTCCCACTCAGCCCCTGCTTCCTCGTGGCACTTGAGTTTGTTTCTCACACTTCCTTTTTGCCTACCTTATTTGTCAAGTTCATTCCGAGACGCGAAAAACAATTACTAAAACTTGACCAACTAAAATTTGGGAAGATTTCTTTTGAATACCTTTGAAAATCCCAAGTCTCTCCCTAATACTCTCATGATGATCTTGCACACTTTTTATTACTCGCTTCATCACCACTTGCCTCGTGAACAAATAATCAAATCCATAGGACCCATGTTTTTCTAGATTATTGGCAAGTGTGATATGGCTCGACGAAATGATCTTATGCTTAGCTTACCGAGTCCTTGGGAATTTTATTTCACAAAACAAAAATACCATGGCTTCATGCTCCTCTCTTGATACAAAAATGCCTACCAATGCCATATGACGATCATACCTTGCAAAACTTACATACATATGCTGCTTGTGTTTGCAATGAGCTTTACCAAAATTGAGTGACCCTAGAGAGAAACTTGTCATGCTCTCTTGATCAAGAGCACGTACACTCCACCAAAAAAGGGCTAAACTCCTACACCGGGAGCTAGCACCCCACCAAAATAAAGACACTCCTCGCTTGCACCTCTTTTTACCTCTCTCTCTCTCTCAATCACGCATAAACAAGACATGGCTATGTAGAAAGAAAAGCTCACACGGATGAGCAATGAAAAGCTCACACGTATGAGCAATGAAAAGAAAGCTCACAAAGATGAGCAATGAAAAAGAGAAGAGATGCTCAAGCATAGAGCAAGAAAAGAAAAGAAAGAAAATAAAAAGATAGCCATGTTTTGAAAATGCAAAATAAAGAGGGGTCAATTACAATAGGAGTTGTCACTTTTTCATATCCATACACACACGCACTTCTTGATCAAGGTTGCATGACTTGGCTTCTCCATGGATCCTTTCTTTTGGCTTAGCAATATTTGTGATACAAGTATGCCTCTCTCATTCCCTACCGAGCTCCACATACAAGCCTAAAAAGTAGGAAAAAGAGAGGCAACACAATGCCTTGGTGAGGAAAACACTTTTTGAGCGATTCAAGAGAATCAAAGAGGAGCGGGAGTCATGTTGTTTATTTTCAAAACTTTCAAAAACCCAAGGTGCTTAGTGAGCAAAAGTATAGTGACTTGAGTCATGAGCTGTTCCACTTATCAATCATCCAAGAATGCATGTTAGCCACCGTCATGTTCACAAGTAAAACGGTGTGGCTTGTAATAACATGTGTGCAGGTCTCTAAGAGGAGAGATCTCTCAACTTACGCTCCCACCTTTACTCGAGGACGAGCAAAGAGCTAAGTGTGGGGGTCTTGTTGACGGTCCTTATGGTCCAATTTTACCGTCAACATATTGCATCTTTTTGAATCAAACACCATCACCAAGAATAGACATAGGGATTATTTCTAACAAATTCCACTAGTCTTGGTGAAATGATGAATGCAGGTGCAATTCATATGAAAACAGGGGAAAACATGCACGAAACATGGACTTTGCAATCGACGGATTTTCCCCGGACTAAAGAATATCGTCCAAAAGCCCAAAACCACAAAACAGGGCCTCAACATCAAACCAAGCAAGTGGATTGGGCCAAGTACACAGCCGAGAGGAAGGCACCAGAGAAGAACCAAGCCCGGGGAGCCCAGGCCGGCTCGGCCGAACCGCCCTACCGGTTCGGCCGAACCGACAGTTGGGCCCCCCGGCCCACTTTTCTCTCGGCGGTTCGTCACCGACGTCCGGAGGTCGGTTCCACCTGCAATTAATACCACCGACGTCCGGAACCGCCTCCAAGTTGCCGACCTTCCAAGGCTATAAATAAAGGGCTATACCCCCTCTCTCAACACACCACCAACATCAAGATAGAAGACAAAATTCTCATCCTTAGGCCAAGGGCCTCTTGTATCTTAGTAGAATAGGAGAGAGGGCAAGGAAAAGGAAGGAGTGTTCCTCCCTTTTATAAAGTGGAGTAGTATTTCCTTTCCTTTTACCTTGGCGTGTAAACACTCTTTTAGGTGATTTATACGTGGTGATCTACTTATCTATCGTGACATATCTTTGTTAGACGTAATTCTTGTTATACTTGTTTACGGGATCATCGCTTCGCAAGAAGTGCTCTAGCTTTCGAACTCAGCTCTAGGCCGAGGCTAGAGTAGCGGTCAATAGCATAGACGTGGTGTCTAGGCCGGAGATCGCCTTTGTTTGCTGTGTGCCCCACGGTTTGTAGAGGTAGGTGGCAGGAAGTGACAGCCCTGTCATCCAAAGGAACCCTCCACGTTCGGGTACATAGTAGAGCTTTCGTAGACCGGAGTGGCTTGGCGGACCAAGCCTAAGACGGTGCCCGAAGTAAACAAGTCTAGCTTGCGTTCGTCTACCTTTAAAGGATAAATAGATAAGAGTCACCCTCTCGACCCTATTTTGCTACGTTGTCTTGGTTGTCCTTGGGTAAACTAACCTTGTTGCAGAAATACTCCGTTCCTCGCGGATATAAATACGATACCTTGGAATACTCCCGGTGAAGTGCTACAACGGTATTCCGTGCGCTTGCGGATTTATTCGTGACGTAAGAAATACCAACACACAAACATAACTTAACTATGTGATAAAATAAAATATTTAAAACATAGGTGGGATGCACCAGGGTTTGCCTTGATTCACGTCGGGCTTAGCTTCCTCGGTGTGCTGGTCGACTTGAAGTGTCAGTCTCCTGTCTCGACCTCGGACGGAACCTCGATCACGACAGGACCTAGGTCGACCAACAATACGTCGCGAGTCACAACCATGCATGCATGAATGTACATGATATGATGTGCGAGAGATTTTATTAAACATGTTCATTAATTAACAATTAATAATTAATCATGTTCATCAATTAGTAATTAATTATTAGTTAATGATATGCAATAACGAGATAAAGTAATTAATTGGAATCACATAAAATGATGGCGTTTATGTCTAATTTTGGGAAACAATATTCATAAATACTTTCGTCTGCAATATCTCCTTCATTTAAATAAATTCTTTTCTTAAATTAATTATTTAATTAGCATAAAATAATAGTTTCTATTAAGCAAAGAATGTAATACTTGTGAAATTAAATACTCAAAATAGATATTTTATTTCATAAACAGATAGATCTTATTTTTCCGAGTCTAACAAAATTAGTTTCACATTTTTCTGATTTTTATTTAATTTTCTACCAATTTCTAAAAATTAGAAAAGGCTCCGTGCCACACGCTCGGGCCACGGAGTTGCCACACGAGATCCGCCTGTGGCCACACACGATCCAGCGCATGTGGCTCGCGGTGTGGCGCTACCGCGGCAAGCGAGAAACGGTGGCGCTGCCACCGGCGTGTCTCCGGCGCAGCTCGGGCGAGCTCATCTTCACCGTCGTGTGCGCCATGGGACGTAGAGCGTTTTAGTGTTCACGCGGCGAGCTTTGGAGCCCCGCATGCCAACTTGAGGGGGCGGCCGGACCCGCCCCCGCACCACGCTGCCCGCATCGCACGACGAGGAGGAGGGGGCGATGCGCCGGGGAAGGAGCTGCGTCGGGGGAGGGGCGGCGCGTCGGGGAAGGAGCTGCGCGAGGGGAGGGGCGGCGGGAGGAGGGGGCGGCGCACCGGGGGAAGAGCTGCGTCGGGGAGACCGAGGACGGGGAAGGCCGTGCCGATCCGAGAGAGAGAGAGAGAGAGAGAGAGAGAGAGAGAGAGAGAGAGAGAGAGAGAGAGAGAGCGAGAGGAGGCCGCCGTGGCATAGCTCCCGATCCGGAAGCCGAGCTGTTTGTCCGACGTGTGGCTACATTGGGAGGCTAGTGACCGGCGACAGGCGGCGCGATAGGGAAGGGCACGGTGGTGGGCTCGGCGGTGGCGGTAGTGATGTCGCGGCGGAGGCGGCACGGTGGTGGGCGACAGGTGGACGAAGGCCACGCCGATGTGGAGAGAGAGAGAGAGAGAGAGAGAGAGAGAGAGAGAGAGAGAGGGTTGTGGATGGGTGGCGGCTGAGTGGGTGGGGTGGGCGGCGGGTGGAAGAAGTGGAGAGAGGTCTAAGGTTTCATTACTTCTAGATTTAGTGGGCTTTTGTTTCTTGGGCTGAAATTGTAGCGGCGGCTCATATTGCGGACCGTCTTTCAAAAACGATTTGTAACGGCGGTTGTAAACCGCCGTTAAAAATAATCTGATTTTTAAAGGCGGCCCATATGTTCACCCGCCGTTACAAATCAATTTTTTGAGACGGTTGATAACTTGATCCGTCGCTAAAAATCATCTAAACACTGCAGCGGCGGGTCTCTTTTTTCTGACGCCGTTATGCGAATCCGTACAACGCCGCTACAGACCCTTTTTCTGGTAGTGTCCGGTCGTTCATTGACTTCGCCGGCTCCGGCACGGTGGAGGTGGAGCGGTTGGTACCGACGGCTGATACGGCGGAGCTCCCGATGAGTGCGGACGTCGACGTCGACAGTCTGCTGGCGATCCCGTTCCTGAGGCTGGAGTTCGGCTGCGGCCTGCGGCCCGCCATTCTTCTTCAGGCCCGGCTATAGTCACGCGCCGGTCACAGGCGCCATCTATGTCGTCAGGTCCTTCGTCGGCAACGGCTGCGTAGACGCCTACGTGCCTCTGTTCTGTCGTCACATGGACGCCTTCAAGAAGCTCTCCTACACCCTGCCGCCGCGACCCACCTTGCCTGGGTCGGTACCCAACGCACGGCTTTAATTAGGATCATGCGTAGAGGACGATTCGTACATGAAGATTATTTTATTGTTGTACTCCGTCGTTTCTTAATACTTAAAATTTTACAGCTGAGT
Organism: Chloris gayana; assembly: GCA_031894775.1. NCBI lineage: Eukaryota > Viridiplantae > Streptophyta > Magnoliopsida > Poales > Poaceae > Chloris > Chloris gayana. The sequence continues at coordinate 560,267 of JAUNZO010004316.1, forward strand.
GCGTGGCGTATTTACGTACTACGTGTTTATAGTGTACTGCACTACTGCTGGTGTTGTTTGAACAATTGGCCGATTGTTAGCGTTTTGTTCCGTGATGCATTACGTGATGCATTGCCAGGAATGTCACAAATAAGCTAGTGGGTTGAGCACGAACCCGATCCCTCTCGCGTGCGCCAAAAAGCAGCGGGTCTCGTGCACCTCACCTGGTCCAGCGTGCAGCCGTGCGTCCTGTACTGTCTCCGTGGTCTGCAGTTTTCCGCGCAACGTTTCCGCGGCACGCGGACTGTTCTAGAGCTGAACGTGTTCACGGAACGTAGACTGTTTGCACGCACGTGGGTCTTAGTTCCGTTCGCTGTACAATTTGAACAAAAAGGTATTGTTCTGGAACAATACATAACACAAAAAAGAAAGAAAATCTTTTTGTTCTACAATTTTTTTCAGAACAGTCGTTGTTCCGGAACAAATTTATTTTGTTCTAGAACACATGTGGTATTATTGAATTGTTTTTGGGACAAAAAAATAGAATAAGTTCTAGAACAAATACAAGTAATGGAATAGTTTGTTCTAGAACAAAATGTTTTTGCTCGGGCGTGTATTGTTCTGGAACAATACGTAACACAAGAAAAAGGAATAAAACCTTTTTGTTCTAGAATTTTTTTCAGAACAGTTGTTGTTCCGGACCAAATTTATTTTGTTCTATAACAGATGTTGTATTATTGAATTGTTTTTGGAACAATAATAGAAAAAGTTCTAGAACAAATACAGGTAGTATAATAGTTTGTTCCAGAACAAAGTGTTTTTGTTCCTAAACAAGCTTCCGGAACAATATATAACACAAAGAAATTTATTTTGTTCCGGAACACAGGTTGTATTATTGAATTGTTTTTGGAACAAAAATAGAAAAAGTTCTAGAACAAACACAAGTCGTATAATAGTTTGTTCCATAATAAAATATCTTTATTCTAGAACAATTCAAAACACAAAGGAAAACAAACTAGAATGTAAAGTAGTTTGTTCCAGAACATTGTTCTAGAACAATTTGTCTTCTAGAACAAATTTATTTTGTTCCGGAAAACAAGGTTGCGGGTGTTTAATAGTTGCTCCAGTAAAAAACTATTATTTGAGAAGAAAAATATAAGGTTGCAGGTGTTTATTGTTCGAGAACAATTTGAAACACATAAAAGTTCTAAATTTAAAACATTTTTGTTTCAGAACATTATTCGAGAACCGGTTATGTTCTGGAACAAATTTAGGTTACCATGGAACAACATATTGTCTGTTGAGACTTCACACATTTAGGTATTCTGCTCTTTGACCATAGTATACAGTTTGGAGGAGACATGAGTCTTAGAACATTATGCATTATTGAGGTGCTGGAATTACATATGAGAACGAAAAATAAAGTCTTGCAACAAGAGGAAAAAAACATTAAACAAGCTTCAACAATTCCAGCTCCCTAGAGAGTGTAACCTTACTGCCTTAACTGAAATCCTCAGATGAGATGCTGAAAAGATAAAAGTGCCATTACTAACATGGATGCATAACACGATCATATACAGGAATATTGGATAAACTTACATGCTTCCTTAAAAAGTTAGTCACCAGTGGACAATTAGCCTCGTTACATGGACTAGAGATAAGTTCAAACAGGAATTTTGGTCGCAATGGAAGAATATCAGCCTGCAAAAAATAATCATATAGTTTCAATAGTGGACAGGAAACATGTAATACAGGATGGGTACTAGAAACTAACATTGGAGAACATTTGAACAGCCGTTCCATTGAATGATTTCAAAAATTGAAGCAGAAACATCCCACAGTCATATCTGTATGAAATAGAAGAAACATACCATAAAAAATAGTTATAGCTTCAGTCACATGAAACAAGTTATTGCAGGTAAATGGTTATAATTGCTGCAGTGAAAAAATGGTTGAGTATCCTACAGATTTAGTCAGATTACTTCGATGTTAACAACATACCTGAATTTAGTTTTTGGAACGTTCACGTAACATTTTTGAAAATTGGAAATGTTGAACCCAGAGCAGTCTGGGTATGCTCTGTCAAAGAAAACCTTGAAGTTTGATATTAGATTATCGACTGTAGTTTCAGTTTGTGTCGAGTTTCTCTCTGGATTCAAGATATCAAGCTCTTTGTTTTCAAAATTGACTGTAATGAGAATGCATTGCTTCTCTAGATAGCAAGCTATATGAAGCTGAATGAAAAAATGAAAATTATTTTACAGAAAGTTGTGAAATGATAAACAGGAATTTTGCTTCTCTAAATGCTGCTTGAGTCAAGTACATACATACCAATCCTGTCTTCTTGCAACCAATTTGAATAAAAAATCCTTTCTTATATATGCCATGGTCTAACGAAGGGGTCATAAGAATGGACTACAATAATAAAGCATGGTGTATTTAAATTATGCAGTGAGAATCGATTACTGGTAACGTTGTAAATTGTAGATGGGACAAATTACTAACCAAAGAGTAATGGTCAAGGAACTGAAGGTAAATATGGCCACCATTATCAGCCAACATCCCTTGATTCCAGGCAAACATCTTACAGAAAGAATCCATCACATGAAAGTGCATGTACCCTCCATTCATCATTGACACGGACAATTGAACTGATCTACCCAGGTATATCCATTATGAAAAATCCCAGTACTGAATAGTAGCATTTATCAGCACTGTTTTTTTAGGGAAATACATTAGGCAAAGCCCCTAGTGTGGTATATATTATACCTTGTTGATAATATCACCATCTTGACCGTCAAGATTGACAGGCACACAACCAGAAGGAATACCGAAAACATCTTTGGTATGGGGTGAGTGAACTTGATGATTCTATCCCTGTGCCTAAACTCAGATGATTCAACAATAAAAAACTGCATAATCCATTCGATCAGTGGTACAGGCACTTTGAAAACTCTTAATACTCAGGAGCTGCTGAAACGCATGTTTCTGAAGAAAACCTTTCTGCACATCACTCATAAGATTCACTGCTCGAAACATACGCTTCGCTGAAAACCGATGCTTCATATGAACAGGATGGTCACCAGCTAATTCCATGGCCTAAGATATATATATAAAAAAATATAAACAACACCTCATATTGAAAAATACACAAAGAAACAATTATGAACTATAATTACATCACACAATAAAGAATACAATCTACACTTGGACCTGATATATTTTCAAACAGCCATATACATATAGAGAAACTAGTGATGAAATTGCAGAAGAATAATGAAATAATTGATCCAAATTTGAAACTACCGTAACAGCCTTCATCAACCAACAATGGAATGGACCATTTAACGCTAATTAACCAAACACGAAGTCATCAAAGTACGAATTATTCATCATGTTGAATGGATCACAGAGTAATTCTGAGTAACAATGCATCAAAATTGTGGTCGCAATTTGATTTTAATAAGCAAAAATTAAAGTAATTAAACAACATAAACGTATCTATATTACAGGTAACATAACATAAACCCATAGAAATGAATTAGACAACAGAAATCATTCATCGCAACCGAAGATAATATTAGAAACCCTAGGTCGATGGAAAAATGAAGAAACAAAGGCATAGAGGCGAATGGAAATAACGGGAAATAGGGATACAAGAAGATCAAACCGCAAGAAGAGATATATCCGACGTGAAATCGCGCCGGATAGAAGGGATCAAACAGGAGAAGTTCTAGATCGTAGAATCGCCTAAATTTCTAAGTCATCCAGAATAGACTGATGATTCGTATGAGAAACTTTTTATACACAATTATATTCGGACGGTCTACAAAATTACCATTTTTGTAGTCATACATTAAAGGATTTCATTTTTCTATATCTACATGCTTCATTAGCCGATAAAAGTAAGCAATAGTACAAATCCTAGTACAAATCATGTCCACTGAAATTGAAACGGACGAACAATATTTAACACCATATCATGGTTCAGATATATGTAGACGTGTCACAAGAAGGGTTATTCCTGAACTATTTCTTTGCAGCTTCATCTCCAAAGGATTACCTAGACTTCTATTCTCTCGTGAAACCTATAAGCCTCTATTATTTACTACTTTACATAAAAAAGATCAACAGCACTAATATATGTGGGGCTAATTATTTATGATTGGTGGCCATATTTTGATAGAGTGCGGCCCGGCTGGTCGTACCCACGAGCCCCTATCGCCAGCCCAGGTCACATTGGACATACCGAACCATAGGCCCAACTGGAGCCCCAACCAAGGTCCTGGGCTACCTCAACCCAAAAGATTAGTCCGATAGGTGAGGATCCCTCCACCTTATTAGTTGGCATTCCCATCATCAATAACCGATGTGGGACTAAACCCAATAATCTTCCCCATCACACATCGGGTGGCCCCATCTCCCCTTCACATACGGGTGGACAACCGTCCGACAGCCCGATAACCATGTGGCTCGATAGATCTAATCGGACAACCCGATATCTCGTGTGAGGTCCACAGATGTTCCGGGTTTCGACCATGTCTCCGATACCACTTGTTAGAGTGCGGCCCGACTCGTCATACCCACGAGCCCCCGCCGCTAGCCCATGTCACATTGGGCCTATCGAACCAAAGGTCCAACCGGAGCTCCAACTAAGGTCCTGGGCCACCTCAACCCAAAAGACTAGCCCGATAGGTGAGAATCCCTCCACCTTATTAGTTGACTCCCCCATCAGCAATATTCGATGTGGGACTAAACCCAACAATCCACCATCACACATCGGGTGGCCCCATCTCCCCTTCACATACGGGTGGACACCCCTCCAACAGACGGATAACCATGTGGCACAGGAGATCTAATCCGACGACCCGATATCCGTGTGAGGTGCCCGAGATGTTTCAGGTTTCCGACCATGGCTCGATATCACTTGTTAGAAAACCAGCCGCGGAAGCAATTCCCCAGGATCATCAAGCCAAGAACACAAGAACACGAAAAGAGAGAGGCGCCGAAACACGATGTTTTTGTACGAGGTTCAACGATGTACCTACATCCTCGGGGCATGACTACGGGCGCTCTTGATCCCCATATTAACCGTAGCAATACAAACATCCAGGAGTATATCGATACACGACCCGGCCGCCTCTAGGGCACGCCTCTCCCGGACGCCGTCACCCCTTGTTTACTACATCTGTTGTCTCTTGCGGTTACAACGATGGTGGCCCCGCGTATATATGAGCTCGGGAATATAAGTCCGACACAAACTCTATCCCTATCCACCTAATACGACTCAAGTCCAATTTGTAACCGACTCGTGCACACATATTCGACATAAGTCCAACAAATATTGGGTTTAGTCCCACATCAAATATTAATGATGGGGGAGCCAACTAATAAGGTGGAGGGATTCTCACCTATCAGTGCTAGTCTTTTGGGTTGAGGTGACCCATGACCTTAGTTGGAGCTCTAGTTGGGCCTTTGGTTCGATAGGCCCAATGTGATATGTGCTAGTGGCGGGGCTCGTGGGTATGTCGAGTTGGGCCGCACTCTAACAAGTGGTATCGGAGCCGGTTACATGGTAAAAGATCACGAGAGACACGATGGGGTGCTCCACACCGTGCCGAGCTTGCACAAGGCGTCCGGGTGGAGGACATGGCGCAAGGTGGAGCATGGCGGCGATCGACGACTCGATCGATGGAGTTGGACACTTCGAGCGCGGTGGCTCGAACCGTTCGAAGAGCCGCATCGGTGGGGATCCGTACAAATGTGGAGATTGGGTTGATGGTGGGTGGTGGCTGCTATTCGATAGGGGCCGATCAGACGTGATGGCCAAGTTCGACGGTGCGGTCTGGAAGACGCCGCGGACCACGGCGGCGGCTTTGACTCGAGACTAGCCGACGGGTGGTCAGCTTAGATTGGAGTGGTGGACTTGTGTTGTTTATTGGAGGCGGTTCTGTTTCTGGTTGCATGTGCTTGATCGGACTCGGATGGGATTGGACGTGTTGCATAAAAAACCTGAGTGCTAGCACATGGGGTGCAAGCTAGGCTGCAAGGTGACGTGCAATCGGAGGAGTTCGTGAAACCAATATGCATGTGTGTTGGACTCGTGGTGCAGGTGGACTTGTGTGCAAACCGGGCTTGGGAGTTGGCAGGTGTTCATGCATGCAACAAGGGAGTACATGCATGCTTTGCACTATTGATGTTTCACGTAAGGGAGACGATGATTGGGCCCGCATGTGTTTGTTTGTGAAACAAAGCGGTATGCACGCAGGCTAGAATTCTCACTATACCATAGCATGTTTTTAGCGACCTTAAATTGTTACGGATGGTGGGTCGCTAAAACTTGATGTCGGATGGTAGGTCGCTAATTCCATATATAGCAACAAATGGGGGTCGCTAATTGTCACAATATTTAGCATTTCATCGTTGGTCGCTAAAAATCCTGAAGATGTCAAACCGTTGGTCGCTAAAAGAAGCGGAGGCGGGAACTCACAGCAAAACCAAAGAAAGGCGCCAACCCTAGACCAAATATTTCCTATTCCCAAAAAAAAAGAGACCAAATCGCATGTGCCAAATATTCTCAGCAGCCTCAGCGCCTCTCCCGAACCGCATCTGCCCCCGTCGCCTTCACGCAGCACTCGTGCCGCCGCCGCCTTGCCTGCCCGCCCACCAGCTGCCCTGCCCGCCGGCTGCCCTGCCCGCCGGTCCGCCGCCCGCCCTGCCCACCGGCTGCCCTGCCCGCCGGTCCGCGGCCAGCCCGTCCACCGCTGCCCGCTCGCTGTCGGCCGCCTGCCGGCTTGTTCGCTCCGCCCTGCCCGCCAGCTGGCGCCCTGCAAGCCACCCTGCCAGCCAGCCGCCCTGCCCGCCCTGCCAGCCCTGCCCTGCCGCCCTGCCCTGCCAGCCAGCGGCGCCGTGCACGCCGCCCAGCCCGCCCTGCCAGCCCACCGCCTTGTCCGCCCTGCCCGCTACTCGATCCCCCTTAGATCTAACAAGAAGAGCTCGTGGTGATTTAGAGGAAAGTGAAGATTAATCCCACTGCAAATTATGGCCATCGCACTGTGAGTTATCTTTCATTGTTTGTGATTTTTTTCTCTTAATACATATAGTCAATTAAACGAATTGATGTGTTATGTGTTCAAAAATTCAATAGACAACTTGCATCTTCATAATTTTCTTTGTCTAGATTATGAATGACATAAATACTAATCTGTTAAATGTAATCTACCATATGCAAGAATGGGTATGGTCGTGAGCCCGAGACACTGGACCTGTTTGTGAGTGAGGTTGCAAGTGTACCGAATTGCAAGGTGGGACTGAACGTCGTGGAAGTTCAAGGAGAAGGTATTATTCTTTTCATTTGTATGGTGTGCAACTATTTATCTTGTCAATTAATTTCATGTGGTGGCCACTTTTCTATTAATACATTCCCTTGTCGGTGTTTGGTAAAGACCATCCTTTATTTATGTGTTGACATGGTAATTACTTCAACATGCAAATATGTTTCTGGATGGTTATTGTATGTTTCTTACAATCGATTTTGAATGTTGCATGATATCCCATATTAAGGTCAATGGATAAATCGTGGATCGACATTGAGGCTAGGTACAACAAATTTCATTTTGGAACAACTAGAAGTATTGTTTGCATCTATCATGAAATTTTACAAAGAAATTGCATGTAGGGACACAAAGGCCTTTAAACAAGGGATAATGGTTTTATAGCTTTTGCATTTAGAAATTCAGCGGTAGGAAACAAGATATTATGTCCTTGCAGAGTGTGCGTGAACTCATTTTGGAGAGATGCTAGTGAAGTGCGTGAACACTTGATATGTGATGGATTTCTCAAAGGGTACAGAATTTGGACCTTACATGGAGAAAGTAGTTGCTCTAGTGTGAACAATGAAAATGTTGATCCGGAAGTTATGGAACATACTACCGAGAATGATGATATATCTGAATTTCTTAGGGACCTAGCTTGTGGTTTAGAGGATAGAGGGGATATGGAGGATGATGGAGAGGATATGGAGGGTGATGGATCTTTTATGCCGTTAATAACGATGTAGAAGCCATTCATAAGTTAGAAGCGGACAACAGTCAGGAGTTGTACCCAGGTTGCAAGAACTATTCAAAGTTGAGATTTCTTGTTAGATTACTACACATCAAGCTTCTTGGAGGATGGACTGATAGGAGTTTTGATTTGTTAGTGGATTTACTTTCTCGATGCACTCCCTAAGGGTTCAAGCATGGGTACACTAGCATTCATGCATGTGAAAATGACTCGCATTCTCTATTGGAAGGATCATGAAAATCTTAATTCCTATCCAACATGTAAAGCATCACGTTGGAAATCAGAAAAAAAGAGCCTAGATGGGAAACGTGACTACAAGGTTCCTAAGAAGGTTCTTCGTTACTTTCCTATTATGAAAAGTTTGCAAAGACTGTTTATATCTTCTAAAACTGCCACTCTCACAAGGTGGCATGATGAAGAACGCGTTGATGATGATTTCCTTAGGCATCCCTGTGACATCCCCTCCGGGACACCCAGGAATAGGTACAGAGGGACACTCGACGAAGCGAGTTATGTGACATCCCCTCCGGGACACCCAGGAATCGGAACAGAGGGACACTCGACGAAGCAAGTTACAACGAGTGTACCATCTCATACAAGCCAGAATATATACATCATGGTATAATACAACCAGGTTTTTGAAATACAAACATTGGTGCAGCGGAAATATGAATCTTATTGAAGTTTAACAACCTACGAGTATTGCAGCGGAAACTTGTACTTTATACAACAAAACACTATTAGACGATCAACGTGATGCACCGAGCCCTTCGTACATCACGGTTCTCCCTCTTCACGACGCGGGATCCGTTCCCATTGGAGGGAACCACCCTCGAGGCACTCGCTCCCCTTCAGGGAACTACCGTCCAAGTCATGGGAGTACGACTCGGATCCCGAAAAACATAACGAACAAACCCCGAGTATTCTAATACTCAGCAAGACCGACCCGCCAACATGGCACGCTAAGGCCGACGCCTAGTATGCAAAGGCTTTCTGGCTGTGGGGTTTACTCCTTTGCGAAAACAGCTTTAAAGGTTGGATCCGTACTTTCAAAGTTTTAGCTCAGCATTAAGTTCATTAACCTCTAGGTTTGCAGTCTACAGACTATTGCAATCATGTTTGCAAGAAAAGATCAGAATAGATCAACATTCCTTTCATCTTTCATCCTCATCTTCCAGTTAATTAACTACGATGTGACACGGTGAACAAGCGGTACTCATTACTGCGAGGGACAGCGATTCGAATCGATTTCACCAGCTGGGAAAACCCGTTTACACGGCGTATACGCATCCCGTTGGTCGCATACGATAACCTTTCACGCTAATTCCTGGCGAGTGGCCGGGTTAGTCTCCCATCCGCCCGAGAACCCGGGGACCCCACGCGATACCCGTCCTCGACGTTATCCATGAGCGACCACCCATTCCTCTCCCGTTGAGACATGAGGCCTCACCTCATTCTCCAGCCAATTAGGGGATGGGCTACGTCCAACCGCTGTGGCAATTAGGTTACATCGGCTTCCCGGCCCCATAAACACCGGTATGTAAATCGGTACGTGTTGGTATTTCTTACGTCACGAATAAATCCGCAAGCGCACGGAATACCGTTGTAGCACTTTGTTGGTATTTCTTACGTCACGAATAAATCCGCAAGCGCACGGAATACCGTTGTAGCACTTCACCGGGAGTATTCCAAGGTATCGTATTTATATCCGCGAGGAACGGAGTATTTCTGCAACAAGGTTAGTTTACCCAAGGACAACCAAGACAACGTAGCAAAATAGGGTCGAGAGGGTGACTCTTATCTATTTATCCTTTAAAGGTAGACGAACGCAAGCTAGACTTGTTTACTTCGGGCACCGTCTTAGGCTTGGTCCGCCAAGCCACTCCGGTCTACGAAAGCTCTACTATGTACCCGAACGTGGAGGGTTCCTTTGGATGACAGGGCTGTCACTTCCTGCCACCTACCTCTACAAACCGTGGGGCACACAGCAAACAAAGGCGATCTCCGGCCTAGACACCACGTCTATGCTATTGACCGCTACTCTAGCCTCGGCCTAGAGCCGAGTTCGAAAGCTAGAGCACTTCTTGCGAAGCGATGATCCCGTAAACAAGTATAACAAGAATTACGTCTAACAAAGATATGTCACGATAGATAAGTAGATCACCACGTATAAATCACCTAAAAGAGTGTTTACACGCCAAGGTAAAAGGAAAGGAAATACTACTCCACTTTATAAAAGGGAGGAACACTCCTTCCTTTTCCTTGCCCTCTCTCCTATTCTACTAAGATACAAGAGGCCCTTGGCCTAAGGATGAGAATTTTGTCTTCTATCTTGATGTTGGTGGTGTGTTGAGAGAGGGGGGTATAGCCCTTTATTTATAGCCTTGGAAGGTCGGCAACTTGGAGGCGGTTCCGGACGTCGGTGGTATTAATTGCAGGTGGAACCGACCTCCGGACGTCGGTGACGAACCGCCGAGAGAAAAGTGGGCCGGGGGGCCCACTGTCGGTTCGGCCGAACCGGTAGGGCGGTTCGGCCGAACCGGCTCAGGCTCCCCGGGCTTGGTTATTCTCCGGTGCCTTCCTCGCGGCTGTGTACTGGCCCAATCCACTTGCTTGGTTTGATGTTGAGGCCCTGTTTTGTGGTTTTGGGCTTTTGGACGATATTCTTTAGTCCGGGAAAATCCGTCGATTGCAAAGTCCATGTTTCGTGCATGTTTTCCCCTGTTTTCATATGAATTGCACCTGCATTCATCATTTCACCAAGACTAGTGGAATTTGTTAGAAATAATCCCTATGTCTATTCTTGGTGATGGTGTTTGATTCAAAAAGATGCAATATGTTGACGGTAAAATTGGACCATAAGGACCGTCAACAAGACCCCCACACTTAGCTCTTTGCTCGTCCTCGAGTAAAGGTGGGAGCGTAAGTTGAGAGATCTCTCCTCTTAGAGACCTGCACACATGTTATTACAAGCCACACCGTTTTACTTGTGAACATGACGGTGGCTAACATGCATTCTTGGATGATTGATAAGTGGAACAGCTCATGACTCAAGTCACTATACTTTTGCTCACTAAGCACCTTGGGTTTTTGAAAGTTTTGAAAATAAACAACATGACTCCCGCTCCTCTTTGATTCTCTTGAATCGCTCAAAAAGTGTTTTCCTCACCAAGGCATTGTGTTGCCTCTCTTTTTCCTACTTTTTAGGCTTGTATGTGGAGCTCGGTAGGGAATGAGAGAGGCATACTTGTATCACAAATATTGCTAAGCCAAAAGAAAGGATCCATGGAGAAGCCAAGTCATGCAACCTTGATCAAGAAGTGCGTGTGTGTATGGATATGAAAAAGTGACAACTCCTATTGTAATTGACCCCTCTTTATTTTGCATTTTCAAAACATGGCTATCTTTTTATTTTCTTTCTTTTCTTTTCTTGCTCTATGCTTGAGCATCTCTTCTCTTTTTCATTGCTCATCTTTGTGAGCTTTCTTTTCATTGCTCATCCGTGTGAGCTTTTCATTGCTCATCCGTGTGAGCTTTTCTTTCTACATAGCCATGTCTTGTTTATGCGTGATTGAGAGAGAGAGAGAGGTAAAAAGAGGTGCAAGCGAGGAGTGTCTTTATTTTGGTGGGGTGCTAGCTCCCGGTGTAGGAGTTTAGCCCTTTTTTGGTGGAGTGTACGTGCTCTTGATCAAGAGAGCATGACAAGTTTCTCTCTAGGGTCACTCAATTTTGGTAAAGCTCATTGCAAACACAAGCAGCATATGTATGTAAGTTTTGCAAGGTATGATCGTCATATGGCATTGGTAGGCATTTTTGTATCAAGAGAGGAGCATGAAGCCATGGTATTTTTGTTTTGTGAAATAAAATTCCCAAGGACTCGGTAAGCTAAGCATAAGATCATTTCGTCGAGCCATATCACACTTGCCAATAATCTAGAAAAACATGGGTCCTATGGATTTGATTATTTGTTCACGAGGCAAGTGGTGATGAAGCGAGTAATAAAAAGTGTGCAAGATCATCATGAGAGTATTAGGGAGAGACTTGGGATTTTCATAAGGTATTCAAAAGAAATCTTCCCAAATTTTAGTTGGTCAAGTTTTAGTAATTGTTTTTCGCGTCTCGGAATGAACTTGACAAATAAGGTAGGCAAAAAGGAAGTGTGAGAAACAAACTCAAGTGCCACGAGGAAGCGGGGCTGAGTGGGACCCACCGGGGTTCGGCCGAACCACCCTCTTGGGTTCGGCCGAACGGCTCAGGCCCCACTTGCGCTCTGTTTCGCAGCTTGTGTTTGTGTTGTTTTCCTCGTGATGTTTCTGCGCGCTTCGCGTGTGTTTGTCTTTGCTTTCCGCGATGTCCCCCCCCACACTTGCCTTTTTGCCTGTTTCCTTCAAAAGATAGACAAAAGACATTTGGAAACAAAATTTGCTCTGCCGGTATGGAAGCCCGGGGAGCACTAATATGATTAAAAGGTTAAAAGGGCAGGCGCATTACAAAAAAAAATGATTGAAAAAAAAAAACTGATTGAGGAAATTAAACTAAATGCGCTCGCGAGAAAATGATGAACGCGGGAAGGTTTATTTTAAATGTCGTATTCGTCTTCCTTCCCCGCGTTCTTGAAGAGACGCTTGATCTTGGAGTTGGTGCTGCGGCGATGGCTTGCACGGGCATCCTTTAAGTCTTCAATAGCGTCTTTGATTTCCGCGACATTGTCACGTAGGCGTTCATGGGCTTCGCGGAGATCAACGTGTTTAGCGAGGAGGATTTGGTAGGGGCTTTTCTTAGGAGTTTTCTCCTCCTCGCTTTCATACATTCCCCCTGCCCTCTTGATGGGAGAGGGAGAGAGACGCCTCCTTATCCTTTTAGGAGGAGTGTCGCCCACGGATTCGCGGGCGTCTCTCTTTTCCGCCGAGGTGAGTGGCGGGAAGAGCTGCTTTCCGCCACCGCGGATTCCCTTGATCTTGAACCTCTCGCCGGGCTTCTTGATGGGGCTAGGCAGGTTGCGCCCCTTATATTGATGGTGCACCGCCTGCCCGCTCTTGGTGGTGAGGGTGGCGACGTACTTCTCTCCGGGAAGGAGAGCATCATTGGCGGCGTCGGCGCTCTTCTTCTTGGGGGTAGATTTCCCCTTATTTTGGCGAGGTGCCACAGCAGCGGGAGAGCTTTTGGGGGGTGGTTTTGCTGCTGTGGGTGGAGGTTCAATAGCGAGCGGTAGATCATGGATCATCAAGGCTTGCTCGCTGGGAATGGGGACATGGTCAAGGATGTTTTCGAGGCCGACTTGGCGGCAAAGCTCGCTGGTGTTGACGGAGATGTCGAGGCTCGGGATGCTGCTGTCCATGGTGCTGGGCAAAAGCTTTTTTTTTTTGGGCGAAATGGACAAGGTGGAAGAAAGGTGCAAGGGAAAGATGAAAGAAAACACCTTCATTTATAGATAAAAGCATGGAAAGAATTAATTTGGTTTTTCCCGCAGCATGGAAGGCACTAAGCAGGGAGATTTGATCTTGTGACCGTTGGAGACAAAAGACGAAAGAAAAAAGTGACCGTTTGGGGTCGATGCTGGTTCGGCCGAACCATCAAGGGGGTTCGGCCGAACTGTGCTAGGCCCCTCCGGTCTCCTTCCTTTTCTCGGTTGATTGCTTGCTAAAATTATTTTAAGGAAAGAGCTACTACGGGTGATAGATAAGAAAGAACTATCATGAGAGAAAATTTAAATTAATCAAGTGCATGACATCAAATTCTTTATCTCTATCGGGTTCGAAATAAATTTTAAGGCGCTGACCATTTACCTTAAATATTTTACCTTCGTCGTCTTGAAGTGTGATTGCTCCATGTGACGAGGTGTCAATAACCGTGTATGGTCCGTCCCATTTACTTCTTAATTTTCCATGCCCGAAGAGTTTCACCCGTGAATTGAATAGCAAGACTTTATCTCCAACCTTGAATACCTTTATCTTTATCTTTTTGTCGTGCCACCTTTTTGTCCTTTCTTTGTATATAGCTGAGTTGTGGTAAGCTTTGTCTCTCCATTCTTCTAACTCAGCTATCTCCATTTTTCTTTTGCGTCCGGCACCATTAAGGTCCATGTTCCATTTCCGGATGGCCCAATACGCTCGGTGTTCCGTCTCGATGGGTAAATGACATGTTTTCCCGTACACGAGCTGGTATGGGGACATGCCTATGGGTGTCTTATATGCTGTACGGTATGCCCATAGTGCATCGGGTAGCTTGTCCTTCCATCCCTTCCCCATTTCTGTTACGGTCTTTTGCAGGATCCGCTTGATTTGCTTGTTTGAGGTCTCGGCCTGCCCACTGGTTTGAGGGTGGTATGGAGTAGCGATATTATGCCTTGATCCAAGTTCTCTTAGGAAGCGTCGGAAGGTCTTATCAATGAAGTGAGACCCTCCGTCGCTTATCACTAGCTTCGGTGTTCCAAACCTCGGGAAGATAATTTCGTGGAACATCCGGCGAGCATGCTTGGCATTTGCGGCCCTGCAAGGCATTGCTTCTACCCACTTAGACACGTAGTCTACCGCCACCAAGATGTATTCGCAGTCATGTGACTTGGTGAACGGTCCCATGAAGTCAATGCCCCATACGTCGAAGAGCTCGACTTGTAAATTGTAGTTGAGGGGCATTGCATCTCTTGCCGTGATGCCTCCAACTCTTTGACATTCCGGGCATCGCCCGACAAATTCCTTTGTGTCTTCGTACATGGCTGGCCAAAAGAAACCACTTTGCCATATCTTGGCACTGTGTACGAAACACGCCGTAGTGTCCCCGTATGGCGATGCATGGCACTTCTCAATGATTCGTGTGCTCTCGGGTATGGGCACACATCGCCTTAGCAATCCATCGGCGCAGACACGGTAAAGGAAGGGTTCTTCCCATAAGTGACGGCGACTCTCATAGATGAGTCGTTTCTTGCTCTTTCCAGGTGGTACGTACCCCGTTGCCATGAAGTTCACAATGTCGGCGTACCATGGATGTGAGTCCTTTGATCGTCGGGATGGATGGGGATTTGATGATATCCTGAATACCCATCAAGGAAACAAAAGAAAGAATTATTTGCCAGCCGTTCCAACATCTCATCGATGAAGGGCAGCGGAAAATGATCCTTCTTTGTAGCCTTGTTAAGTTTCCGGTAATCTATGCACATCCTCCATCCCGTGACGGTGCGTTGAGGGATCAACTCATTTTTGTCATTCCGGATGACCGTCATTCCTCCCTTCTTGGGTACAACCTGCACTGGACTCACCCACTCGCTGTGTGGAACAGGATAGATAATGCCAGCATGTAAAAGTTTTAAGACCTCCTTTTTAACGACCTCCCGCATCGCATTGTTCAACCTCCTTTGAGGTTCCCTAGATGGTGTACTATCGGGGCCTATGGGAATGCGATGGGTGCAAAGAGCAGGGCTAATTCCCTTGAGGTCTCCAAGCGAGTACCCAAAAACGGAGTGATGTTTTTCTAGCACGGCTAAGAGTTTTGCAGTTTCCTCCTCCGAAAGCTTGTCACTTATGATGACGGGGGTTTCGGGATTTCCGTGAAGAAAAACGTGGCGCAAGCCTGGTGGAAGAGTTTTGAGTTCTACGGGAGGTGGCGTAGGTGTAAAAGTTTCGGGCAGCTCAAAAGTTTCCGCCGAATCATCCTCTTCCAAAATGAAATCAAGAGCATCTTCATCCAAGGATGATTCGGGGTTTTCATGAGGAAAAATTGCCATAACCTCCTCCATGCATTCTTCTTCCACAAGCGGCTCCTCGGCAAAAGAGTTTTGTGCATGAATGATAGGAAGAGAAAAAGTTTTCTTGCCGAGGGTGAAGTCTAAGGTTCCTAAAGGTGATATCCCTAAGAAAAGCTTTTCTATGGGATGACCAGACCAAAACATCGAAATCCAAGATTCCGAAAACGTGAAAGTCCAGGGAAACCTTTGCTTCATTATGCTTAATGCAAACATCTCTAATGATCCCCAAACTCTCAAAAAATTGCCCCGGTGAGGCTTTAAGGAGTTTGTCGGAAGGTGCCCATGTCTCGTTTCCAAATAAAGTTGAAGCAAAAGATTCGGACATGATGTTGGCACCTACTAGAGGATTATAGAGAATATCTACCATTACTCCCCGAATTGAGCCACGAATGGTTGATCTAGGATGATCAAGTCGAAGAACTTCCGAAGAAAGTTCGTTTTCTATCAACCATTCATCACTCATGATTGCTTGTCAACTTCCGAACAGTTTTTAAGAGAATAGATTTTTCAATAGGTTCGGGAGTTGGTGCAGGGAGTGCTGGTTTCTTTTGATAGGAGTAGTTCAAGGTGTTTCCAAAATCTTCAAAAATTTCTTCCTTGAACTCAAATGGGAACTCAAGAGGTTCATCTTCCTCTATCATTGTTCTTGTGTTAGATGAGGACTCGAGTGCTAGGTGCTCCATCATGGGCACCAAGTGCTTGTGTCTCTTGCACAACGAGTTCCTCATCTTCGACTCCGGCTCTACGAGTAAGTCGGCGGAAAAAGGTGTGTTTTCCACAATTCGATCCAAAAGTTCGTGTGCTTCCGCTATGGTCTTATGAGAAAAAGATCCACCCGCGGCCGTGTCAAGATAAAGTGCGGTATCGTTGCTCAATCCCGAATAAAAGTGTTGTAATAAAACGGGTTCGGGGAGCAACAATTCTGGTCCGGAGTCCGTTAGAGAACAGAACCGAATCCATGCCGCGCTCAAGGTTTCCTTTTCTTCTTGTCGAAAGCTTATTATTTCCGCTCGTAGAGAAGTGATACGAGACACGGGGAAGAATGCTAGACAAAATTTGTCTCGCAATTCTTTCCAATCACCGTTCACTCTCTTAGCGGTGTAAGTGTACCATTGCTTCGCCTTCTCATTGAGAGAGAAGGGAAACAACTTCCACTTCAATGTTTCTTGTGTCATGCCATGGATCGGTCGGCATGAACACAAATGTTCAAACTCTCGCAAGTGTTCATAAGGATTTTCATGTTTAAAACCCGAAAAGGATAAACCTCTAATCATCGAAATGTAATCGGGGAGAACTCATAGCCAGGTGAAGAAATAGGTTGTGATGATGATGGTGGCTCTAAGAGTTCACCCCGTGGAGTGGAGAAAGATTGGATGGTTGGGTGTGACTCCATGATATGTTTTTGTGAAATTTTGAATGTAAGGAAAAATAAAAACAGAACGGTAAGTAAGATAGATTACGAGGGCAAACCTGATTCGTTACAAAGATAACAACCGCTCCCCGGCAACGGCGCCGGAAATGCTTGTTGGTATTTCTTACGTCACGAATAAATCCGCAAGCGCACGGAATACCGTTGTAGCACTTCACCGGGAGTATTCCAAGGTATCGTATTTATATCCGCGAGGGAACGGAGTATTTCTGCAACAAGGTTAGTTTACCCAAGGACAACCAAGACAACGTAGCAAAATAGGGTCGAGAGGGTGACTCTTATCTATTTATCCTTTAAAGGTAGACGAACGCAAGCTAGACTTGTTTACTTCGGGCACCGTCTTAGGCTTGGTCCGCCAAGCCACTCCGATCTCGAAAGCTCTACTATGTACCCGAACGTGGAGGGTTCCTTTGGATGACGGGGCTGTCACTTCCTGCCACCTACCTCTACAAACCGTGGGGCACACAGCAAACAAAGGCGATCTCCGGCCTAGACACCACGTCTATGCTATTGACCGCTACTCTAGCCTCGGCCTAGAGCCGAGTTCGAAAGCTAGAGCACTTCTTGCGAAGCGATGATCCCGTAAACAAGTATAACAAGAATTACGTCTAACAAAGATATGTCACGATAGATAAGTAGATCACCACGTATAAATCACCTAAAAGAGTGTTTACACGCCAAGGTAAAAGGAAAGGAAATACTACTCCACTTTATAAAAGGGAGGAACACTCCTTCCTTTTCCTTGCCCTCTCTCCTATTCTACTAAGATACAAGAGGCCCTTGGCCTAAGGATGAGAATTTTGTCTTCTATCTTGATGTTGGTGGTGTGTTGAGAGAGGGGGTATAGCCCTTTATTTATAGCCTTGGAAGGTCGGCAACTTGGAGGCGGTTCCGGACGTCGGTGGTATTAATTGCAGGTGGAACCGACCTCCGGACGTCGGTGACGAACCGCCGGAGAAAAGTGGGCCGGGGGGCCCACTGTCGGTCGGCCGAACCGGTAGGGCGGTTCGGCCGAGCCGGCTCGGGCTCCCCGGGCTTGGTTCTTCTCCGGTGCCTTCCTCTCGGCTGTGTACTGGCCCAATCCACTTGCTTGGTTTGATGTTGAGGCCCTGTTTTGTGGTTTTGGGCTTTTGGACGATATTCTTTAGTCCGGGGAAAATCCGTCGATTGCAAAGTCCATGTTTCGTGCATGTTTTCCCCTGTTTTCATATGAATTGCACCTGCATTCATCATTTCACCAAGACTAGTGGAATTTGTTAGAAATAATCCCTATGTCTATTCTTGGTGATGGTGTTTGATTCAAAAAGATGCAATATGTTGACGGTAAAATTGGACCATAAGGACCGTCAACAAGACCCCCACACTTAGCTCTTTGCTCGTCCTCGAGTAAAGGTGGGAGCGTAAGTTGAGAGATCTCTCCTCTTAGAGACCTGCACACATGTTATTACAAGCCACACCGTTTTACTTGTGAACATGACGGTGGCTAACATGCATTCTTGGATGATTGATAAGTGGAACAGCTCATGACTCAAGTCACTATACTTTTGCTCACTAAGCACCTTGGGTTTTTGAAAGTTTTGAAAATAAACAACATGACTCCCGCTCCTCTTTGATTCTCTTGAATCGCTCAAAAAGTGTTTTCCTCACCAAGGCATTGTGTTGCCTCTCTTTTTCCTACTTTTTAGGCTTGTATGTGGAGCTCGGTAGGGAATGAGAGAGGCATACTTGTATCACAAATATTGCTAAGCCAAAAGAAAGGATCCATGGAGAAGCCAAGTCATGCAACCTTGATCAAGAAGTGCGTGTGTGTATGGATATGAAAAAGTGACAACTCCTATTGTAATTGACCCCTCTTTATTTTGCATTTTCAAAACATGGCTATCTTTTTATTTTCTTTCTTTTCTTTTCTTGCTCTATGCTTGAGCATCTCTTCTCTTTTTCATTGCTCATCTTTGTGAGCTTTCTTTTCATTGCTCATCCGTGTGAGCTTTTCATTGCTCATACTGTGTGAGCTTTTCTTTCTACATAGCCATGTCTTGTTTATGCGTGATTGAGAGAGAGAGAGAGGTAAAAAGAGGTGCAAGCGAGGAGTGTCTTTATTTTGGTGGGGTGCTAGCTCCCGGTGTAGGAGTTTAGCCCTTTTTTGGTGGAGTGTACGTGCTCTTGATCAAGAGAGCATGACAAGTTTCTCTCTAGGGTCACTCAATTTTGGTAAAGCTCATTGCAAACACAAGCAGCATATGTATGTAAGTTTTGCAAGGTATGATCGTCATATGGCATTGGTAGGCATTTTTGTATCAAGAGAGGAGCATGAAGCCATGGTATTTTTGTTTTGTGAAATAAAATTCCCAAGGACTCGGTAAGCTAAGCATAAGATCATTTCGTCGAGCCATATCACACTTGCCAATAATCTAGAAAAACATGGGTCCTATGGATTTGATTATTTGTTCACGGGCAAGTGGTGATGAAGCGAGTAATAAAAAGTGTGCAAGATCATCATGAGAGTATTAGGGAGAGACTTGGGATTTTCAAAGGTATTCAAAAGAAATCTTCCCAAATTTTAGTTGGTCAAGTTTTAGTAATTGTTTTTCGCGTCTCGGAATGAACTTGACAAATAAGGTAGGCAAAAAGGAAGTGTGAGAAACAAACTCAAGTGCCACGAGGAAGCGGGGCTGAGTGGGACCCACCGGGGTTCGGCCGAACCACCCTCTTGGGTTCGGCCGAGCGGCTCGGGCCTCACTTGCGCTCTGTTTCGCAGCTTGTGTTTGTGTTGTTTTCCTCGTGATGTTTCTGCGCGCTTCGCGTGTGTTTGTCTTTGCTTTCCGCGATGTCCCCCCCACACTTGCCTTTTTGCCTGTTTCCTTCAAAAGATAGACAAAAGACATTTGGAAACAAAATTTGCTCTGCCGGTATGGAAGCCGGGGAGCACTAATATGATTAAAAGGTTAAAAGGGCAGGCGCATTACAAAAAAAAATGATTGAAAAAAAAAAACTGATTGAGGAAATTAAACTAAATGCGCTCGCGAGAAAATGATGAACGCGGGAAGGTTTATTTTAAATGTCGTATTCGTCTTCCTTCCCCGCGTTCTTGAAGAGACGCTTGATCTTGGAGTTGGTGCTTGCGGCGATGGCTTGCACGGGCATCCTTTAAGTCTTCAATAGCGTCTTTGATTTCCGCGACATTGTCACGTAGGCGTTCATGGGCTTCGCGGAGATCAACGTGTTTAGCGAGGAGGATTTGGTAGGGGCTTTTCTTAGGAGTTTTCTCCTCCTCGCTTTCATACATTCCCCCTGCCCTCTTGATGGGAGAGGGAGAGAGACGCCTCCTTATCCTTTTAGGAGGAGTGTCGCCCACGGATTCGCGGGCGTCTCTCTTTTCCGCCGAGGTGAGTGGCGGGAAGAGCTGCTTTCCGCCACCGCGGATTCCCTTGATCTTGAACCTCTCGCCGGGCTTCTTGATGGGGCTAGGCAGGTTGCGCCCCTTATATTGATGGTGCACCGCCTGCCCGCTCTTGGTGGTGAGGGTGCCGACGTACTTCTCTCCGGGAAGGAGAGCATCATTGGCGGCGTCGGCGCTCTTCTTCTTGGGGGTAGATTTCCCCTTATTTTGGCGAGGTGCCACAGCAGCGGGAGAGCTTTTGGGGGGTGGTTTTGCTGCTGTGGGTGGAGGTTCAATAGCGAGCGGTAGATCATGGATCATCAAGGCTTGCTCGCTGGGAATGGGGACATGGTCAAGGATGTTTTCGAGGCCGACTTGGCGGCAAAGCTCGCTGGTGTTGACGGAGATGTCGAGGCTCGGGATGCTGCTGTCCATGGTGCTTGGGCAAAAGCTTTTTTTTGGGCGAAATGGACAAGGTGGAAGAAAGGTGCAAGGGAAAGATGAAAGAAAACACCTTCATTTATAGATAAAAGCATGGAAAGAATTAATTTGGTTTTTCCCGCAGCATGGAAGGCACTAAGCGGGGAGATTTGATCTTGTGACCGTTGGAGACAAAAGACGAAAGAAAAAAGTGACCGTTTGGGGTCGATGCTGGTTCGGCCGAACCATCAAGGGGGTTCGGCCGAACTGTGCTAGGCCCCTCCGGTCTCCTTCCTTTTCCGGTTGATTGCTTGCTAAAATTATTTTAAGGAAAGAGCTACTACGGGTGATAGATAAGAAAGAACTATCATGAGAGAAAATTTAAATTAATCAAGTGCATGACATCAAATTCTTTATCTCTATCGGGTTCGAAATAAATTTTAAGGCGCTGACCATTTACCTTAAATATTTTACCTTCGTCGTCTTGAAGTGTGATTGCTCCATGTGACGAGGTGTCAATAACCGTGTATGGTCCGTCCCATTTACTTCTTAATTTTCCATGCCCGAAGAGTTTCACCCGTGAATTGAATAGCAAGACTTTATCTCCAACCTTGAATACCTTTATCTTTATCTTTTTGTCGTGCCACCTTTTTGTCCTTTCTTTGTATATAGCTGAGTTGTGGTAAGCTTTGTCTCTCCATTCTTCTAACTCAGCTATCTCCATTTTTCTTTTGCGTCCGGCACCATTAAGGTCCATGTTCCATTTCCGGATGGCCCAATACGCTCGGTGTTCCGTCTCGATGGGTAAATGACATGTTTTCCCGTACACGAGCTGGTATGGGGACATGCCTATGGGTGTCTTATATGCTGTACGGTATGCCCATAGTGCATCGGGTAGCTTGTCCTTCCATCCCTTCCCCATTTCTGTTACGGTCTTTTGCGGGATCCGCTTGATTTGCTTGTTTGAGGTCTCGGCCTGCCCATTGGTTTGAGGGTGGTATGGAGTAGCGATATTATGCCTTGATCCAAGTTCTCTTAGGAAGCGTCGGAAGGTCTTATCAATGAAGTGAGACCCTCCGTCGCTTATCACTAGCTTCGGTGTTCCAAACCTCGGGAAGATAATTTCGTGGAACATCCGGCGAGCATGCTTGGCATTTGCGGCCCTGCAAGGCATTGCTTCTACCCACTTAGACACGTAGTCTACCGCCACCAAGATGTATTCGCAGTCATGTGACTTGGTGAACGGTCCCATGAAGTCAATGCCCCATACGTCGAAGAGCTCGACTTGTAAATTGTAGTTGAGGGGCATTGCATCTCTTGCCGTGATGCCTCCAACTCTTTGACATTCCGGGCATCGCACGACAAATTCCTTTGTGTCTTCGTACATGGCTGGCCAAAAGAAACCACTTTGCCATATCTTGGCACTGTGTACGAAACACGCCGTAGTGTCCCCCGTATGGCGATGCATGGCACTTCTCAATGATTCGTGTGCTCTCGGGTATGGGCACACATCGCCTTAGCAATCCATCGGCGCAGACACGGTAAAGGAAGGGTTCTTCCCATAAGTGACGGCGACTCTCATAGATGAGTCGTTTCTTGCTCTTTCCAGGTGGTACGTACCCCGTTGCCATGAAGTTCACAATGTCGGCGTACCATGGATGTGAGTCCTTTGATCGTCGGGATGGATGGGGATTTGATGATATCCTGAATACCCATCAAGGAAACAAAAGAAAGAATTATTTGCCAGCCGTTCCAACATCTCATCGATGAAGGGCAGCGGAAAATGATCCTTCTTTGTAGCCTTGTTAAGTTTCCGGTAATCTATGCACATCCTCCATCCCGTGACGGTGCGTTGAGGGATCAACTCATTTTTGTCATTACTGGATGACCGTCATTCCTCCCTTCTTGGGTACAACCTGCACTGGACTCACCCACTCGCTGTGTGGAACAGGATAGATAATGCCAGCATGTAAAAGTTTTAAGACCTCCTTTTTAACGACCTCCCGCATCGCATTGTTCAACCTCCTTTGAGGTTCCCTAGATGGTGTACTATCGGGGCCTATGGGAATGCGATGGGTGCAAAGAGCAGGGCTAATTCCCTTGAGGTCTCCAAGCGAGTACCCAAAAACGGAGTGATGTTTTTCTAGCACGGCTAAGAGTTTTGCAGTTTCCTCCTCCGAAAGCTTGTCACTTATGATGACAGGGGTTTCGGGATTTCCGTGAAGAAAAACGTGGCGCAAGCCTGGTGGAAGAGTTTTGAGTTCTACGGGAGGTGGCGTAGGTGTAAAAGTTTCGGGCAGCTCAAAAGTTTCCGCCGAATCATCCTCTTCCAAAATGAAATCAAGAGCATCTTCATCCAAGGATGATTCGGGGTTTTCATGAGGAAAAATTGCCATAACCTCCTCCATGCATTCTTCTTCCACAAGCGGCTCCTCGGCAAAAGAGTTTTGTGCATGAATGATAGGAAGAGAAAAAGTTTTCTTGCCGAGGGTGAAGTCTAAGGTTCCTAAAGGTGATATCCCTAAGAAAAGCTTTTCTATGGGATGACCAGACCAAAACATCGAAATCCAAGATTCCGAAAACGTGAAAGTCCAGGGAAACCTTTGCTTCATTATGCTTAATGCAAACATCTCTAATGATCCCCAAACTCTCAAAAAATTGCCCCGGTGAGGCTTTAAGGAGTTTGTCGGAAGGTGCCCATGTCTCGTTTCCAAATAAAGTTGAAGCAAAAGATTCGGACATGATGTTGGCACCTACTAGAGGATTATAGAGAATATCTACCATTACTCCCCGAATTGAGCCACGAATGGTTGATCTAGGATGATCAAGTCGAAGAACTTCCGAAGAAAGTTCGTTTTCTATCAACCATTCATCACTCATGATTGCTTGTCAACTTCCGAACAGTTTTTAAGAGAATAGATTTTTCAATAGGTTCGGGAGTTGGTGCAGGGAGTGCTTGGTTTCTTTTGATAGGAGTAGTTCAAGGTGTTTCCAAAATCTTCAAAAATTTCTTCCTTGAACTCAAATGGGAACTCAAGAGGTTCATCTTCCTCTATCATTGTTCTTGTGTTAGATGAGGACTCGAGTGCTAGGTGCTCCATCATGGGCACCAAGTGTCTGTGTCTCTTGCACAACGAGTTCCTCATCTTCGACTCCGGCTCTACGAGTAAGTCGGCGGAAAAAGGTGTGTTTTCCACAATTCGATCCAAAAGTTCGTGTGCTTCCGCTATGGTCTTATGAGAAAAAGATCCACCCGCGGCCGTGTCAAGATAAAGTGCGGTATCGTTGCTCAATCCCGAATAAAAGTGTTGTAATAAAACGGGTTCGGGGAGCAACAATTCTGGTCCGGAGTCCGTTAGAGAACAGAACCGAATCCATGCCGCGCTCAAGGTTTCCTTTTCTTCTTGTCGAAAGCTTATTATTTCCGCTCGTAGAGAAGTGATACGAGACACGGGGAAGAATGCTAGACAAAATTTGTCTCGCAATTCTTTCCAATCACCGTTCACTCTCTTAGCGGTGTAAGTGTACCATTGCTTCGCCTTCTCATTGAGAGAGAAGGGAAACAACTTCCACTTCAATGTTTCTTGTGTCATGCCATGGATCAGTCGGCATGAACACAAATGTTCAAACTCTCGCAAGTGTTCATAAGGATTTTCATGTTTAAAACCCGAAAAGGATAAACCTCTAATCATCGAAATGTAATCGGGGGAGAACTCATAGCCAGGTGAAGAAATAGGTTGTGATGATGATGGTGGCTCTAAGAGTTCACCCCGTGGAGTGGAGAAAGATTGGATGGTTGGGTGTGACTCCATGATATGTTTTTGTGAAATTTTGAATGTAAGGAAAAATAAAAACAGAACGGTAAGTAAGATAGATTACGAGGGCAAACCTGATTCGTTACAAAGATAACAACCGCTCCCCGGCAACGGCGCCGGAAATGCTTGTTGGTATTTCTTACGTCACGAATAAATCCGCAAGCGCACGGAATACCGTTGTAGCACTTCACCCGGGAGTATTCCAAGGTATCGTATTTATATCCGCGAGGGAACGGAGTATTTCTGCAACAAGGTTAGTTTACCCAAGGACAACCAAGACAACGTAGCAAAATAGGGTCGAGAGGGTGACTCTTATCTATTTATCCTTTAAAGGTAGACGAACGCAAGCTAGACTTGTTTACTTCGGGCACCGTCTTAGGCTTGGTCCGCAAGCCACTCCGGTCTACGAAAGCTCTA
Organism: Chloris gayana; assembly: GCA_031894775.1. Classification (NCBI taxonomy): domain Eukaryota; kingdom Viridiplantae; phylum Streptophyta; class Magnoliopsida; order Poales; family Poaceae; genus Chloris; species Chloris gayana. The sequence goes on from JAUNZO010004316.1 coordinate 585,511, forward strand.
CTATGTACCCGAACGTGGAGGGTTCCTTTGGATGACGAGGGCTGTCACTTCCTGCCACCTACCTCTACAAACCGTGGGGCACACAGCAAACAAAGGCGATCTCCGGCCTAGACACCACGTCTATGCTATTGACCGCTACTCTAGCCTCGGCCTAGAGCCGAGTTCGAAAGCTAGAGCACTTCTTGCGAAGCGATGATCCCGTAAACAAGTATAACAAGAATTACGTCTAACAAAGATATGTCACGATAGATAAGTAGATCACCACGTATAAATCACCTAAAAGAGTGTTTACACGCCAAGGTAAAAGGAAAGGAAATACTACTCCACTTTATAAAAGGGAGGAACACTCCTTCCTTTTCCTTGCCCTCTCTCCTATTCTACTAAGATACAAGAGGCCCTTGGCCTAAGGATGAGAATTTTGTCTTCTATCTTGATGTTGGTGGTGTGTTGAGAGAGGGGGTATAGCCCTTTATTTATAGCCTTGGAAGGTCGGCAACTTGGAGGCGGTTCCGGACGTCGGTGGTATTAATTGCAGGTGGAACCGACCTCCGGACGTCGGTGACGAACCGCCGAGAGAAAAGTGGGCCGGGGGGCCCACTGTCGGCTCGGCCGAACCGGTAGGGCGGTTCGGCCGAACCGGCCCGGGCTCCCCGGGCTTGGTTATTCTCCGGTGCCTTCCTCCGGCTGTGTACTGGCCCAATCCACTTGCTTGGTTTGATGTTGAGGCCCTGTTTTGTGGTTTTGGGCTTTTGGACGATATTCTTTAGTCCGGGGAAAATCCGTCGATTGCAAAGTCCATGTTTCGTGCATGTTTTCCCCTGTTTTCATATGAATTGCACCTGCATTCATCATTTCACCAAGACTAGTGGAATTTGTTAGAAATAATCCCTATGTCTATTCTTGGTGATGGTGTTTGATTCAAAAAGATGCAATATGTTGACGGTAAAATTGGACCATAAGGACCGTCAACACACTTCACCCGGGAGTATTCCAAGGTATCGTATTTATATCCGCGAGGAACGGAGTATTTCTGCAACAAGGTTAGTTTACCCAAGGACAACCAAGACAACGTAGCAAAATAGGGTCGAGAGGGTGACTCTTATCTATTTATCCTTTAAAGGTAGACGAACGCAAGCTAGACTTGTTTACTTCGGGCACCGTCTTAGGCTTGAGTACTGCCAAGCCACTCCGGTCTACGAAAGCTCTACTATGTACCCGAACGTGGAGGGTTCCTTTGGATGACGGGGCTGTCACTTCACTGCCACCTACCTCTACAAACCGTGGGGCACACGGCAAACAAAGGCGATCTCCGGCCTAGACACCACGTCTATGCTATTGACCACTACTCTAGCCTCGGCCTAGAGCGAGTTCAGAAAGCTAGAGTACTTCTTGCGAAGCGATGATCCCGTAAACAAGTATAACAAGAATTACGTCTAACACAAAGATATGTCACGATAGATAAGTAGATCACCACGTATAAATCACCAAAAAGAGTGTTTACACGCCAAGGTAAAAGAAAAGGAAATACTACTCCACTTTACAAAAGGGAGGAACACTCCTTCCTCTTCCTTGCCCTCTCTCCTATTCTACTAAAATACAAGAGGCCCTTGGCCTAAGGATGAGAGTTTTGTCTTGTATCTTGATGTTGGTGGTGTCTTGAGAGAGGGGGTGTAGCCCTTTATTTATAGCCTTGGAAGGTCGGCAACTTGGAGGCGGTTCCAGGACGTCGGTGGCATTAATTGCAGGTGGAACCGACCTCCGGACGTCGGTGACAAACCGCCGAGAGAAAGATGGGCCGGGGAGGCCCACTGTCGGTTCGGCCGAACCCACTAGGGTGGTTCGGCCGAAGCTGCCTGGACTCCCTGGGCTTGATTCTTCTCCGGTGCCTTCCCCTGGCTGTGTCTTGGCCCAATCCACTTGCTTGGTTTGATGTTGAGGCTCTGTTTTGTGGTTTTGGGCTTTTGGACTATATTCTTTAGTCAGGGAAAATCCGTCGATTGCAAAGTCCATGTTTCGTGCATGTTTTCCCCTGTTTTCATATGAATTGCACTTGCATTCATAATTTCACCAAGACTAGTGGAATTTGTTAGAAATAATCCCTATGTCTATTCTTGGTGATGGTGTTTGATTCAAAAAGATGCAACATGTTGACGGTAAAATTGGACCATAAGGACCGTCAACAAGACCCCCACACTTAGCTCTTTGCTCGTCCTCGAGTAAAGGTGGGAGCGTAAGTTGAGAGATCTCTCCCCTTAGAGACCTGCACACATGTTATTACAAGCCACACCGTTTTACTTGTGAACATGACGGTGGCTAACATGCATTCTTGGATGATTGATAAGTGGAACAGCTCATGACTCAAGTCACTATACTTTTGCTCACTAAGCACCTTGGGTTTTTGAAAGTTTTGAAAATAAACAACATGACTCCCGCTCCTCTTCGATTCTCTTGAATCGCTCAAAAAGTGTTTTCCTCACCAAGGCATTGTGTTGCCTCTCTTTTTCCTACTTCTTAGGCTTGTATGTGGAGCTCGGTAGGGAATGAGAGAGGCATACTTGTATCACAAATATTGCTAAGCCAAAAGAAAGGATCCATGGAGAAGCCAAGTCATGTAACCTTGATCAAGAAGTGCGTGTGTGTATGGATATGAAAAAGTGACAACTCCTATTGCAATTGACCTCTCTTTATTTTGCATTTTCGAGACATGGCTATCTTTTTATTTTCTTTCTTTTCTTTTCTTGCTCTATGCTTGAGCATCTCTTTTCTTCTCTCTTTTTCATTGCTCATCTTTGTGAGCTTTCTTTTCATTGCTCATCTGTGTGAGCTTTTCTTTTTTTTTTTTTTTTTTACATAGCCATGTCTCGTTTATGCGTGATTGAGAGAGAGAGAGGTAAAAAGAGGTGCAAACGAGGAGTGTCTTTATTTTGGTGGGGTGCTAGCTCCCGGTGTAGGAGTTTAGCCCTTTTTTTTTTTTTTTTTTTTTTTTTTTTGGTGGAGTGTACGTGATCTTGATCAAGAGAGCATGACAAGTTTCTCTCTAGGGTCACTCGATTTTGGTAAAGCTCATTGCAATCACAAGCAGCATATGTATGTAAGTTTTGCAAGGTATGATCATCATATGGCATTGGTAGGCATTTTTGTATCAAGAGAGGAGCATGAAGCCATGGTATTTTTGTTTTGTGAAATAAAATTCCCAAGGACTCGGTAAGCTAAGCATAAGATCATTTCGTCGAGCCATATCACACTTGCCAATAATCTAGAGAAACATGGGTCCTATGGATTTGATTATTTGTTCACGAGGCAAGTGGTGATGAAGCGAGTAATAAAAAGTGTGCAAGATCATCATGAGAGCATTAGGGAGAGACTTGGGAAAAGGTATTCAAAAGAAATCTTCCCAAGTTTTAGTTGGTCAAGTTTTAGTAATTGTTTTTCGCGTCTCGGAATGAACTTGACAAATAAAGTAGGCGAAAAGGAAGTGTGGGAAACAAACTCAAGTGCCACGAGGAAGCGGGGGCTGAGTGGGACCCACCGGGGTTCGGCCGAACCACCCTTGTGGGTTCGGCCGAAGCTGGCTGGGCCCACTGGTGCTCTGTTTCGCGAGGTTGTGTTTGTGTTGTTTTCCTCGTGATGTTTCTGCGCGCTACGCGTGTGTTTGTCTTTGCTTTCCGCGATGTCCCCCCACACTTGCCTTTTTGCCTGTTTTCTTCAAAATAGACAAAGATATTTCGAAACAAAACTTGCTCTACCGGTAAGGGAAGGCCAGGGAGCACTAATATGATTAAAAATTTAAAAGAGCGGGCGCATTACAATCTTGAGGAATTGAAAAAATGATAAAAATGTGCTACGCGGGAAATGATGAACGCGGGAAGGTTCATTTTAAACGTCGTATTCGTCCTCCTTCCCCGCGTCCTTGAAGAGACGCTTGATCTTGGAGTTGGTGCTGCGGCGATGGCTCGCTCGGGCATCCTTCAAGTCTTCAATAGCGTCTTTGATCTCCGCGACATTATCACGTAGGCGTTCATGGGCTTCGCGGAGATCAACGTGTTTAGCGAGGAGGATTTGGTAGGGGCTTTTTTTTTTAGGAGTTTTCTCCTCCTCGCTTTCATACATTCCCCCTGCCCTCTTGATGGGAGAGGGAGAGAGACGCCTCCTTATCCTCTTAGGAGGAGTGTCGCCCACGGATTCGCGGGCGTCTCTCTTTTCCGCCGAGGTAAGCGGCGGGATGAGCTGCTTTCCGCCACCGCGGATTCCCTTGATCTTGAACCTCTCGCCGGGCTTCTTGATGGGGCTAGGCAGGTTGCGCCCCTCATATTGATGGTGCACCACCTGCCCGCTCTTGGTAGCGAGGGTGCCGACGTACTTCTCTCCGGGAAGGAGAGCGTTGTCGGCGGCGTCGGCGCTCTTCTTCTTGGGGGTAGATTTCCCCTTCTTTTGGCGAGGTGCCACGGCGGCGGGAGAGCTCTTGGAGGGTGTTCTTGCTGCTGTGGGTGGAGGTTCAATAGCGAGCGGTAGATCATGGATCATCAAGGCTTGCTCGGCTGGGAATGGAGACATGATCAAGGATGTCTTCGAGGCCGACTTGGCGGCAAAGCTCGCTGGTGGTGACGGAGACGTCGAGGCTTGGGATGCTGCTGTCCATGGTGCTGGGCAAAAGCTTTTTTTTTGTGCGAAATGGACAAGGTGGAAGAAAGGTGCAAGGGAAAAATGAAAGAAAACACCTTCATTTATAGATAAAAGCATGGAAAGAATTAATTTGATTTTTCCCGCAGCATGGAAGGCACTAAGCGGGGAGATTTGATCTTGTGACCGTTGGAGACAAAAGATGAAAGAAAAAAGTGACCGTTTGGGAGTGCATGCTTGGTTCGGCCGAACCAGCAAGGGGGTTCGGCCGAGCTGTAGTGGGCCCCTACGGGTCCCCTTCTTTTTACGGTTGATTGCTTGCTAAAATTATTTCGGGGAAAGAGCTACTACGGGATATAGATAAGAAAGAGCTATCATGAGAGAAAATTTAAATTAATCAAGTGCATGACATCAAATTCTTTATCTTTATCGGGCTCGAAATAAATTTTAAGGCGCTGACCATTTACCTTAAATATTTTACCTTCGTCGTCTTGAAGTGTGATTGCTCCATGTGACGAGGTGTCAATAACCGTGTATGGTCCGTCCCATTTACTTCTTAATTTTCCATGCCCGAAGAGTTTCACCCGTGAATTGAATAGCAAGACCTTATCTCCAACCTTAAATACCTTTATCTTTATCTTTTTGTCGTGCCACCTTTTTGTCCTTTCTTTGTATATAGCTGAGTTGTGGTAAGCTTTGTCTCTCCATTCTTCTAACTCAGCTATCTCCATTTTCTTTTGCGTCCGGCACCATTAAAGTCCATGTTCCATTTCCGGATGGCCCAATACGCTCGGTGTTCCATCTCGACGGGTAAATGACATGTTTTCCCGTACACGAGCTGGTATGGGGACATGCCTATGGGTGTCTTGTATGCTGTACGGTATGCCCATAGTGCATCGGGTAGCTTGTCCTTCCATCCCTTCCCCATTTACGTTACGGTCTTTTGCGGGATCCGCTTGATTTGCTTGTTTGAGGTCTCGGCCTGCCTGCTTGGTTTGAGGGTGGTATGGAGTAGCGATATTATGCCTTGATCCAAGTTCTCTTAGGAAGCTTCGGAAGGTCTTATCAATGAAGTGAGACCCTCCGTCGCTTATCACTAGCTTCGGTGTTCCAAACCTTGGGAAGATAATTTCGTGGAACATCCGGCGAGCATGCTTGGCATTTGCGGCCCTGCAAGGCATTGCTTCCACCCACTTAGACACGTAGTCTACCGCCACCAAGATGTATTCGCAGTCATGTGACTTGGTGAACGGTCCCATGAAGTCAATGCCCCATACGTCGAAGAGCTCGACTTGTAAATTGTAGTTGAGGGGCATTGCATCTCTTGCCGTGATGCCTCCAACTTTTTGACATTACGGGCATCGCTCGACAAATTCCTTTGTGTCTTCGTACATGGCTGGCCAAAAGAAGCCACTTTGCCATATCTTGGCACTGTGTACGGAACACGCCGTAGTGTCCCCCGTATGGCGATGCATGGCACTTCTCAATGATTCGTGTGCTCTCGGGTATGGGCACACATCGCCTTAGCAATCCATCGGCGCGAGACACGGTAAAGGAAGGGCTCTTCCCATAAGTGACGGCGACTCTCATAGATGAGTCGTTTCTTGCTCTTTCCAGGTGGTACGTACCCCGTTGCCATGAAGTTCACAATGTCGGCGTACCATGGATGTGAGTCCCTCACTAGGAGCAGCATGTCATCGCGTAGGAAATCATTGATGGGTAATTCCTGCAGGTTAGTGAATTGTATACGCGACAAATGATCTGCCACGGAATTTTCTACTCCTTTCTTATCACGGATTTCTACATCAAACTCTTGGAGTAGAAGAACCCATCGTATCAAACGAGGTTTAGCATCCTTCTTATTGAGCAAAAACTTTAAAGCAGCATGATCGGTGTAAACAATGACTTTTGCTCCAGTCAAGTAGGATCTAAACTTATCAAAAGCAAAAACAACGAGCAAGGAGCTCTTTTTCGGTGGTAGTGTAATTTAAGCGAGCTCCAGTCAAGGTTTTGCTTGCATAGGAGATTGCATGATGCTTTTTATCTCTAGTTTGGCCAAGAACAGCCCCCACAGACAAAATCACTAGCATCACACATTATCTCAAAAGGCAGCGTCCAATCGGGGGGTTGGATAATTGGCGCTGAGATGAGTGCATTCTTAAGGGTAGTGAAAGCGAGTCATGCATTCATCGATAAACTCAAAGGGTGCATCCTTCGCAAGCAGATTTGTAAGGGGTCTAGCAATTTGAGAGAAATCTTTGATAAACCGACGATAGAACCCCGCATGTCCCGAAAGCTGCGAATGCCCCTAACATTCACGGGAGGTGGAAGCTTTTCTATAACTTCTAATTTAGCTTTGTCCACCTCTATCCCCCTTTCGAGAAATCAAATGCCCCAGAACTATGCCTTCTCTAACCACGAAATGGCATTTCTCCCAATTGAGCACTAAATCATTTCCTTGACAACGTTGCAAAACTTTGTCTAAATTTTCTAAACAATGATCGAAGGTTTTTCCATAAACGGAGAAATCATCCATGAATACTTCCATAATCTCTTCGATCATGTCGGAAAAGATAGACATCATGCAACGTTGAAAAGAAGCGGGTGCATTGCAAAGCCCAAAAGACATTCGTCGATAGGCGTAAGTTCCATAGGGGCATGTGAAAGTGGTTTTACTTTGATCGTCGGGATGGATGGGGATTTGATGATATCCTGAATACCCATCAAGGAAACAAAAGAAAGAATTATTTGCCGGCCGTTCCAACATCTCATCGATGAAGGGCAGCGGAAAATGATCCTTCTTTGTAGCCTTGTTAAGTTTTCGGTAATCTATGCACATCCTCCATCCCGTGACGGTGCGTTGAGGGATCAACTCATTTTTGTCCTTATGGACGACCGTCATTCCTCCTTTCTTGGGTACAACCTGCACTTGGACTCACCCACTCGCTGTGTGGAACAGGGATAGATAATGCCGGCATGTAAAAGTTTTAAGACCTCCTTTTTAACGACCTCCCGCATCGCATTGTTCAACCTCCTTTGAGGTTCCCTAGATGGTGTACTATCGGGGTCTATGGGAATGCGATGGGTGCAGAGAGCAGGGCTGATTCCCTTGAGGTCTCCAAGCGAGTACCCAAAAACGGAGTGATGTTTTTCTAGCACGGCTAAGAGTTTTGCAGTTTCCTCCTCCGAAAGCTTGTCACTTATGATGACAGGGGTTTCGGGATTTCCATGAAGAAAAACGTAGCGCAAGCCTGGTGGAAGAGTTTTGAGCTCTACGGGAGGTGGCGTAGGTGTAAAAGTTTCGGGCAGCTCAAAAGTTTCCGCCGAATCATCCTCTTCTAAAATGAAATCAAGAGCATCTTCATCCAAGGATGATTCGGGGTTTTCATGAGGAAAAATTGCCATAACCTCCTCCATGCATTCTTCTTCCACAAGCGGCTCCTCGGCAAAAGAGTTTTGTGCATGAATGATAGGAAGAGAAAAAGTTTTCTTGCCGAGGGTGAAGTCTAAGGTTCCTGAAGGTGATATCCCTAAGAAAAGCTTTTCTATGGGATGACCAGACCAAAACATCGAAATCCGGGATTCGAAAACGTGAAAGTCCAAGGAAACCTCTGCTTCATTACGCTTAATGCAAACATCTCTAATGATCCCCAAACTCTCAAAAAATTGCCCCGGTGGGGCTTTAAGGAGTTTGTCGGAAGGTGCCCATGTCTCGTTTCCAAATAAAGTTGAAGCAAAAGATTCGGACATGATGTTGGCACCTACTAGAGGATTATAGAGAACATCTACCATTACTCCCCGAATTGAGCCACGAATGGTTGATCTAGGATGATCAAGTCGAAGAACTTCCGAAGAAAGTTCGTTTTCCATCAACCATTCATCGCTCATAATTGCTGTCAACTTCCGAACAGTTTTTAAGAGAAGAGATTTTTCAATAGGTTCGGGGTTGGTGCGAGGAGTGCTTGGTTTCTTTTGATAGGAGTAGTTCAAGGTGTTTCCAAAATCTTCAAAAATTTCTTCCTTGAACTCAAATGGGAAATCAAGAGGTTCATCTTCCTCTATCATTGTTCTTGTGTTAGATGAGGACTCGAGTGCTAGGTGCTCCATCATGGGCACCAAGTGTTGTGTCTCTTGCACAACGAGTTCCTCATCTTCGACTCCGGCTCTACGAGTAAGTCAGCGGAAAAAGGTGTGTTTTCCACAATTCGATCCAAAAGTTCGTGTGCTTCCGCTATGGTCTTATGAGAAAAAGATCCACCCGCGGCCGTGTCAAGATAAAGTGCGGTATCGTTGCTCAATCCCGAATAAAAGTGTTGTAATAAAACGGGTTCGGGGAGCAATAATTCTGGTCCGAGTCCGTTAGAGAACAGAACCGAATCCATGACGCACTTAAGGTTTCCTTTTCTTCTTGTCGAAAGCCTATTATTTCCGCTCGTAGAGAAGTGATACGAGATACGGGGAAGAATGCTAGACAAAATTTGTCTCGCAATTCTTTCCAATCACCGTTCACTCTCTTAGCGGTGTAAGTGTACCATTGCTTCGCCTTCTCATTGAGAGAGAAGGGAAACAACTTCCACTTCAATGTTTCTTGTGTCATGCCATGGATCAATCGGCATGAACACAAATGTTCAAACTCTCGCAAGTGTTCATAAGGATTTTCATGTTTAAAACCCGAAAAGGATAAACCTCTAATCATCGAAATGTAATCGGGGGAGAACTCATAGCCAGGTGAAGAAATAGGTTGTGATGATGATGGTGGCTCTAAGAGTTCACCCCGTGGAGTGGAGAAAGATTGGATGGTTGGGTGTGACTCCATGATATGTTTTTGTGAAATTTTGAATGTAAGGAAAAAAATAAAAACAGAACGGTAAGTAAGATAGATTACGAGGGCAAACCTGATTCGTTACAAAGATAACAACCGTTCCCCGACAACGGCGCCGGAAACGCTTGTTGGTATTTCTTACGTCACGAATAAATCCGCAAGCGCACGGAATACCGTTGTAGCACTTCACCGGGAGTATTCCAAGGTATCGTATTTATATCCGCGAGGGAACGGAGTATTTCTGCAACAAGGTTAGTTTACCCAAGGACAACCAAGACAACGTAGCAAAATAGGGTCGAGAGGGTGACTCTTATCTATTTATCCTTTAAAGGTAGACGAACGCAAGCTAGACTTGTTTACTTCGGGCACCGTCTTAAGCTTGGTCTGCCAAGCCACTCCGGTCTCGAAAGCTCTACTATGTACCCGAACGTGGAGGGTTCCTTTGGATGACAGGGCTGTCACTTCCTGCCACCTACCTCTACAAACCGTGGGGCACACAGCAAACAAAGGCGATCTCCGGCCTAGACACCACGTCTATGCTATTGACCACTACTCTAGCCTCGGCCTAGAACCGAGTTCGAAAGCTAGAGTACTTCTTGCGAAGCGATGATCCCGTAAACAAGTATAACAAGAATTACGTCTAACACAAAGATATGTCACGATAGATAAGTAGATCACCACGTATAAATCACCAAAAAGAGTGTTTACACGCCAAGGTAAAAGAAAAGGAAATACTACTCCACTTTACAAAAGGGAGGAACACTCCTTCCTCTTCCTTGCCCTCTCTCCTATTCTACTAAAATACAAGAGGCCCTTGGCCTAAGGATGAGAGTTTTGTCTTGTATCTTGATGTTGGTGGTGTCTTGAGAGAGGGGGTGTAGCCCTTTATTTATAGCCTTGGAAGGTCGGCAACTTGGAGGCGGTTCCGGACGTCGGTGGCATTAATTGCAGGTGGAACCGACCTCCGGACGTCGGTGACAAACCGCCGAGAGAAAGATGGGCCGGGGAGGCCCACTGTCGGTTCGGCCGAACCCACTAGGGTGGTTCGGCCGAACCGGCCTGGACTCCCCGGGCTTGATTCTTCTCTCGGTGCCTTCCCCTGGCTGTGTACTGGCCCAATCCACTTGCTTGGTTTGATGTTGAGGCTCTGTTTTGTGGTTTTGGGCTTTTGGACTATATTCTTTAGTCCAGGGAAAATCCGTCGATTGCAAAGTCCATGTTTCGTGCATGTTTTCCCTCGTTTTCATATGAATTGCACCTGCATTCATAATTTCACCAAGACTAGTGGAATTTGTTAGAAATAATCCCTATGTCTATTCTTGGTGATGGTGTTTGATTCAAAAAGATGCAACATGTTGACGGTAAAATTGGACCATAAGGACCGTCAACGAGTACGTTCAAATACTTGCTCAGCGAGGCCAACAACGGTACGGTCCTTGACCGACACAGACGGGGCTACCACCTTGCAAGACCTCGTCTTTGCCCTTTCTCCTACAGGGCCCGTCCGGTCTCCATTTCATTTCCATCTTCATCTTTAACTTCAACTTGAACGACATCAATCAACTTAAAGCCTCCCTGCTTTAAGATCGGACCGTACCAGCTCGCGAGTGTGCTCAGCACCACTCGACTTCTACCGTAGCCCTAAGAATTAAGCGTAGCAACTATCGAAATACAAAACCAACAAGGGATAAGCAGGTAACATAGGAATTTCTACTCATGCATCTAGGGTGTCAAGCAATTCCCGTAACCTAATGCACAATCACGACACAATTATCTGCGATAAAAGAAAAGACTTTAAAAACATAGGTGGAATGCACCGGGGCTTGCCTTGATTCGAGTCGGGGTTAGCTTCCTTGATGTGCTGGTCGACTTCGAAGCTTCCGTCTCCTTTCCCGACCTCGGACGGACCTCGATCACGCCGGGACCTAGGTCGACCAACAATACGTCGCGAATCACAACCATGTATGCATGGATGAAGATGATATGATCATGCAAAGGTTTTGTTAATTTTGTTCATCAACTAATAATTATTGATTAATTAGGTTCAGTAATTAATAATTACCAATTAATGATTTATTATGTTTAGCAATTAATAATTAATCTTGGTTATTAATTAACAAGTACTCATGTTCATTAATTAACAATTAATCATGTTCGTTAATTATCTGCTTAATCATGGTGTCGGTGTTATGAAACCGGCCGACAAGTAAATTTGTGTTTGGAGGGGATCGACGCTACTACTCGGATGGGCCTTGGATGATTTAGGAGAGTGTGGTTTATACTTGGTTCGGGCAATCGAAGCCCTACGTCCGGTTCGAGGATTGTTCGTGTTTCGTCTTGTGAAAAGAGCTACAAAGGATGCGAGGGAGGAGGGTTGCTCCAAGCCTCCGTGTGCAATGTGCTCTAGGATGTGTGTACGATGAGTTCGATTAACTCGATCCGTGGTGTGTCAATTCCCTCCCTTGCGCGTGTGCGTGGGGTCCCTTTTATAGTCCAAGGGACCGGGCCACTTACGGGTGGGGTCGGAGTTACTACATGTCGTCCCCAAGCGGGGCCGGAGCCACCGTGCGTCACCCTGCTCGCATGCGGGCCGCTCGAGCGCTCCGGTCGCGCGGCGCACGGTCGGTCTTGATCGGTAGCGCCGGTGTCAATGCCACGCTCGTCACCGTGGCAGCCGTCCTGTCGCATGCCGGTCTCCATCCGTCACTCCCGTTCATCACGGCCCCGGCGGAGATGGCGTTGACGCCTCCGTCTTGTCGTCGTGCCGGGGTGTCGGGCGACGCGTTAAGATGAGACAAGAGGAGCTGCGCAGATCTCACCCGATCCCTGTGGATTGGTGAGTTCCCGAGCGGAGTTATGGCGATCCCTGTTCACCTCGTTTAGTGTGAGGCTTCATGAGGAAGCCATTTGCCCCCGAGTCGGGCGAGGCGGGGACCGCCGAGCCCGCCCGAGTCCCGGACGGGAGAGGCGGGGACCGCCGGGCCCGCCCGAGTCCCGGACGGACGAGGCGGAAGTGGTGCACCTGCCCGACCCGGAGTCGGGCGAGGCGGAGGCCGCGGGCCCGGCTTTCGTAGCCCTCACGGGCCTAGGCGGACACTCGTTGGTCAGCCACAAGACAGATTACAGGCTATTGTCTCGTCAATCGCCCGGCCTCCGTCCCGGTCCACAGAGCCATCATGGGCTTGGTAATGATCACGCTGCTCTGCAGCTAAGCTAGAGCTAGCGTGCGGCGCTGCGGAACGGGACGAGGAGGGCACTGCGCCGGTCACATCACGTCCTGTTGGTGAGACGAGTTCCCGAGGCGCCGTAATTGCGCCTACCGGCCCGCCGTAATTCCTCCCCCATCCGGTGGGTGAGGTCGCTTCTCCGCGAAGCAAAGGCAAACGCGGCAGGGATTGCGGTCCCCACCCGACGCCGAGTCGGGCGAGGCGGAGATCGTGGGCCCGCCCGCCCCGGGGTCGGGCGAGGCGGAGATTTATGGAACCACCCGCCCGGGGTCGGGCGAGGCGGAAGTCGTGGAACCGCCCGCCCGGGGTCGGGCGAGGCGGAAGTCGTGGACCTCGCCCGACTCGGGGTCGGGCGAGGCGGAGGTTTCGGGCCCCACTTCGTATCCTTTATGCGTACAAGACAGAGCTGTTTGCCGGCTATGACGGTGATTAAGTACCTCGATTAGGGTACCCTAATCTAGGTACCCGACACATGGTCATTAATTAATAATTAAACATTAATCATGTTCATTACTTAATAATTAATCAGGTTCATTCATTAATAATTAATATTGTTTTTAAACGAGAATTATAAATACTTAACGACATGTGAGCACACTTAAGCTCTTAATTTGGGATCACATGAAATGTTGATGTTTACGTTTAATTTTGGAAAACTAACTTAACAAAAACTTTCGTCTGCAGTATCTCTAATTTTTAAAGAAATTTATTTTTCAAAATCAAACTATAATTAGCATAAAATAATAGGTCACATTAACTAAAGAAGGGTACTTAATTAAACTATGAAATTATAATTTCTCAAAATAGGTATTTGAATACATAAATAAATAGAGAATAATTTTAGGAGTCTAATGAACTTTGTTTGACATTTTTTTGATTTTTCCCGAATTTTCTACGAATATTTGAAGTTTGAAACAATTCTGGAATTGAATAAATTCGGAAAAAGAAATAAGGAGCCACTCGGCCGAAAGGCCAGGCCCATCCGGCTGCCAGCCCAACGACCCAGCTTGGCCGGAAGCCGCGCGCGGCCCAACTTCAGGAGCACCACGGCCATGGCCGGGGTGGCCGGAGCGCGGCGGCGCTTGGCCGGAGTTGACCAGCCGGCGGCCATCCGTGACGGGAATACCCCCGTAGGGCCAGCTCAACATGAGGATCACATGGGTGGGGTCACCGGCACCGGAAGATGACCGAAGCGGTACCGGCGGCGAGAGGCGGACGGAGGAGATGTTCGGCGACGACGTGTGTTCACCGTGGTTGACCAAAAGACGAACGGCTTCTTGCTAGGGCTCCGAGAGGATCATGGAGAAGGCCGGCATCGAGTTTTTTGTAGGCCAAGAGTGGCCGGAACATGGCGCGCACCGTGAGGCGAGAGGCGTCGACGCACGGAGTTGAAGAAAAATTTGTTAAATTCCGGTCGGACCATGGAAGATAAGAGGGGATAAGCTGCCGGAGGATAGAAGAGGAGGTTGCACAACCTTGGGAAGCGGAAAAAGAGACATCACTCACCGTGGAGGAGGAATTTGGGGCGCGGTGGCCGCTACCCGGTAGGGCGGCCTCGGGGAGACGAGCTTCGATCTTCGATCCCGAGGTGGAAGAGCTCGATTGGACAACATGGGAAGGTTCCGGGGGTTCTTGCGGATCGGTAGATGGGACCGGTTCGCCGGGGACTCGTGGGAGGTGGCCGGGCGGTGGGAAACCAGGAGGCCGTGGGGCGGTGGTGTCCGGGTGGGGGAAAAACCGGAGAAGAAAAGAAGGTAAGCTCGGCTCGGGCTTTATCCCAACGTCCGGGATTGAGGCGGCAAGGAGCGACCAGCTGCGTGGCGTGGAGGGAGGGGGCACGCGGCCGTGCCGGCCAGTCGCGGCATGGAGAAGGCGGTGCGGACAGAGCGGTTCGGAGAGATAGAGGAGGAAGAGAATGACGAGTGGGAACTGTAGCTACTTTACAAAAACACCCCCGGGTTTTGTTTTAATTAGAATTCATGCTTCCGGTACTCGAAAAATTTTACGAAAATTCAGGGCGGTATTTGAAAGTGTTTTAAACATTTTTCCTTTTAGGTCCAGGTTAAAATTCCAAACTGTTTTCGAAATAAAAATCAAAGCTAAATTAATTAAAGAAGTTTTGTTTATTTCTTGTAATTATTTTTGCAAGGCAAAATAATTCCAGGGAATTTTCATAAATCTTTATTCGATATGTTTAAGCATTAGAAAAATATTAAATATAACTTTTCTTCTTATTTTATTTCTTTTTAAGCATTTCTTTTATTCTTTAGCTACTTTGATATTTTATGTGCACCATCTTAACACAAAAAAATCAATAAATAATTTACAATGCTCATGATGACATGATGAGAATGACATGAAATGCAGGTTTATTCTTTAGAGTTGTTACAAGTTACAACAGAAACATCAACTCATACAAGCCGAATATATACATCATGGTATAATACAACCGAGGTTTTCGAAATACAAACATTCTTGCAGCGGAATATAACATTATTGAAGTTTAACATCCTACGAGTATTCAGCGGAAGCTTGTTCTATTGTACAACTCAAAAGACTTCAACGAAACAACGTGATGCACTCGAGCCCTTCGTACATCACGGTCCTCTCTCTCTTCACGGCGTGGGGATACGTTCCCACCGAAGGGAACTTCCTCCGGACATTGCTCCTCTTCGGGAAAACTGCCATACAAGTTGTGGTAGTACGACTCGTTCCCCGAAAGGTAACGAACAAACCCCGAGTATTCTAATACTCAGCAAGACTGACCCGTCAACATGGCACGTTAAGGCCGACGCCTAGTATGCAAAGGCTTTCCGTCTGTGGGGTTTATTCCTTTGCGAAAAATAGCATTAAAGGGAGCGTCCTTACTTTCAGTATTTTAGCTCAGGTTAAATTCATTAGCCTTGGTGTTTGCAACCTATCACTATTTCAATCAAGTTCTCAATCCAGATAAAATAGATCTTTATCCTTCCATCTCTCATCTTCATCTTCCATAAAATTTACTACGATGTGACGAGCTAAACAAGCGGTACTCATTATCGCGAGGGACGATGATTCGAATCGATTTATACCAGCTGGCAAAACCCGACTACACGACGTATACGCATCACACCGATCGTATACGATAACCTTCCCGCTAGCACCGACAGCAGACTAGCCATTTCCAACTCCCTCGGGAGTATGGCGAAGCCACGACTTCCCTCGTGGTCGACCCATCTCCCTCCCGTGAGACTATCCTCTCACTAAGAGCCGGCAAAGGAGAGCCGGCTACGCTACATCTCTCGGGGCGATAGGGTACATCAGCTTGCTGGGCCCATGATACCAGCATGTAGTGCGGTACGTTCAAACTTGTTCAACCGAGCCGACAACGGTACGGTCCTTGACCAACACGGACGGGCTACCACCTTGCAAGACCTCATCTCCGTCTTGCCCTTTCTCCTACGGGGCCCGTCCGGTCTCAACTTCATTAACACTCTCAACAGCTTTAGTGTCAACACAACACCCTTAAAGCCTCCATGCTTTAAGTGCCTAACCATCTACCGTTGCCACTATGAATTAAGCTTAGCCTCTATTGAGCTACCTGTACCAAGTATAGGATAAACAAACGGAAACCTACCATAATGCATCTAGGGTGTCAACCATTCCCTAACACCTAATGCACAAGCATAACTGTACTATGTGATAAAGTAAAATATTTAAAAACATAGGTAGGATGCACCGGGGCTTGCCTTTAGTCCGTTCGAAGTTAGTTTCCTCGGCGGCTGGGTCGACGTCGAGATTCCCGGCTCCGATTCTCCTCGGGTGGAACCTCGATCACTTCGAACACTGGTCGACCAAGAATGCGTTGCGAATCACAATCATGTATGCATGAATGCTCATGATGAAAATATGCAAGGAGTCATTAATTACGACAATAAATAATAATTAATGATTAATGCTTAATCACCTTAGTTAATTAACAAATTAGGGATAAGTATGTTCATTAAGCTTTAATTAACAATTAATTATGCTGACTAATAAATGTTTAAGCAAGATCATTATTAATTAGTTCTGTTTCCTTAATTACTTAGGTTTAATAGTTAATAAATTATTCTGGTTTATTAAGCAATAAATAAATAATTACTTTAAGTGATTAAAGGTTAATAGATTATGATCATATAAAATAATACAGTTTAAGTTTAAATTTGGAAAAAAATAAATTTCATCATTAATTTCGTCTACAGTATCTCCTTTATTAAATAAAATTATTTTTCATAATTAAACATTTTATTTACATAAAAATAATAGCCTTTCTCTAATCAAAGAAAGTGATTAATTACTAGTTATAAAATAAATTTACTCAAAATAAATATTTTATTTCACAAATAATTAGATCTCATTTTTCCGAGTCTAACAAAGTTGGTTTGGCATTTTTCCGATTTTTAACGAATTTTCTACGAATTTTAGAAATTTAAATTCAATTCTGTGCCACACGAGAGGGCCACGGGGTTGGCCACACGAGATCCGCCGTGGCCACACGTGATCCCACCCGCGTGTGGCCCGCGGTGTGGCACCACCGCGGCGGCGGGCCGGCGGCGGCGCAGCCACCGGAGTCGGCCGGCGATGCCCCAAAGCTCGTCTGTGAGACCACTTACGAGCTCTACTCGACGCGGCAAATCTTTTGGTGGAGGTGCGCGCACATGAGCTCGACCCTAGCTACACCGGCGGCGAGGTCCAGCCATGGCGAACCCTCCGGCGGTGGCGCGAGCTCACCACGAGAGGACAAAAATTGGGGAAAACAAGTGGGAAGCTTCTATCAAGCATGCGCAAGCTCGTCGTGGAATCAAAAAGACATGAGCAAGTCCCGAGAGGTGTGCTCGCCGTGAGTGGCGGAGATGGCGGTGGCCGGACGAGGAGGAGATGAGGAATTTCACGGCGACCTGCAGAGCAAAGAGGGTCCTGAGCTGCCCGGAACTTGAGAAACAAGTTGCGCTCCTCCGGGAAGAAAGAGGAAGAACAATAGCTCACCACCGATGACGAATTTGGTGACGCGGTGACGGACGGACGGTGAACTCCCGAGAAGCAAGAACGACCTCTCCTCGACGGAGGGAGCTGCTCAAGTCGATTGACCGGTTGGGTAAGCTTCGCACGGTCCTAGCGGAGCTCCCGGCGTCGATGGTTTGGACGGAAGGTGCCCGGGGCGGCCTCGGCGGCTGTGCTCTAGAGGGGCAGGGTGGCGGTGAGGTGTGGAGGAAAATGAGAGGAAGGAGAAGGGAAGGCAGGGCCGGGAGGGGCTTTATCCCGCCTCGGAGGCGGTGCGGCAAGCGGCTAGGCAGCACCGCAAGCAGCTGCGTGGCGGGAGGCGTGGCAGCCCCAGCCGGAGGCGGTTCGGCTGCGGGCGGCGCCGAGAGCGCGGGAGAGGTGAGAGAGGAAGAAGAGGCTGGCCGTCGGGCCGTCCCGGAAATTTTGCAAAAACACCCCGGGCTTCCA
Source organism: Chloris gayana (assembly GCA_031894775.1). Taxonomy (NCBI): domain Eukaryota; kingdom Viridiplantae; phylum Streptophyta; class Magnoliopsida; order Poales; family Poaceae; genus Chloris; species Chloris gayana. The sequence goes on from JAUNZO010004316.1 coordinate 603,649, forward strand.
CGTAATTAAAAAGTGGCTTTCCGGTGCCCCAAAAATTCTATGAAAATTCAGGGGTGTAATTGAGAATATTTTAGGCATATTTCCTATTAAGTCCAGGGTAAAACTCCAAAATCGTTTTTGGGTTAAAAATTCATAGTTAAATTAATAAAAGAAGCTTTGTTTATTTATTGTAATATTTTCATAATCAAAATCTTTTCAGGACATTTTCAGAAATCTTTATTTGTGATAATTAAGCTATAGAAAATATTAAACATGAATTTTCTTCTCATTTTATTTCTTTTTAACATTTCCTCTCTTCGTTATCTAGTTTGTTGTTTTATGTGATTACTATTAACGCGAACTTTGATATTTTCGAAAATGCAACAATGTGATGACATGCTCATGATGATATGAAATGCATTATTTTCTCGAGAGTTGTTACAATCCCGCAGATTCTCCTCTTTGGAAAGAATTTGATAAAGACCATCCTCCATTTGTCTGTCGATGCTCGTAATATCCGCCTTGCATTTGCTACCGATGGATTCAGTCCCTATAGGAGTATGAATGTTAGTTACTGATATTTGGCCAGGTATTTTGATTCCACTCAATTTCCCACCTGAAATGTGCATGAAGGATTCAAATTTCATATTGTATGTTTTGATTCCTGGTCGATCTTCTGTTGGTAGTGACATGGATGTATATCCAACCACTTGTTTATGACCTACTTGATATGTTTGAGAATGGTGTGCGGACATATGATCCTTCAAAAGGTGAATTCTTTCAACTACATGTAGCAATAATTTGGACCATCACTGATTTTTCTGGTCTAGGTAGTGTGTCCGGGTTTGTTACATCGGGTGAAGCAGCATGCCCCGATTGTCACTCTTTAATTTGTTCACTTCGACTTGGTAATGGTACAGAAACTTGTTATATGGGTCATCGTAGGTTCTTGCAAGGAGATCACCCATACAGGTTTGATGTTGATTTATTTGGTGGTGAAACGAAGTCGGACCAACACCCTCTCCTCTTTCAGGAGAGGAAATTTTGGAATGCAGTGCAAATCTTGAAACTTCTTATGGCAAGGATCCATCCGGTAAACTAGGAAAGAGTCGGACACGCAAGGAAGGAGAGCCATTAGTCTTTTTGAAAAGGAGACCTATTTGGTTCATGCTTCCATACTGGAAGAAGCCGATGTTGCGGTATAATTTTGATCCTATGCACATAGGAAAAAATGTGTCCGACAATTTCATTAATACATTGTTAGGCATAGCAGGAAAATCTAAGGATAATCTGAATGCTCAATTGGACCTTCAAGCTTTAGGTATTAGAAGTGACCTTCACCCGATTGAACTAGAGGACAACAAATTTTATTTACCTCCTGCACCATACACTACGAGTCCTGGTGAGAAGAAGTTATTTTGTCAAGTTTTAAAAAGTGTGAAATTTCCTGAGGGATATGCAGCTGATATACGACGTAATGTTGTTGTTAGTGAGAAAAAGGTATTTGGTCTGAACAGCCATGGTAACCACATTTTTCTACAAGACATGTTGCCCTTTTGTATGAGAAGAATTCTCCCTGAAGAAGTTAGTGCTGCTTTGATTCATGTAAGCAATTTTTTCAAGAAGTTGTGCGCCCTCGTTATTCGAAAAAGTGATATGGAAAGGCTAGAGATTGAAATAGCTAAAACTCCGAGTCTTCTTGAAACTATTTTCCCTCCATCATTTTTTACTATTAATGTACACTTGATGGTTCATCTACCTGCACAAGCAAGAATTGCTGGTCCAGTCCATTTTCGTAGCATGTGGCTGGTTGAAAGGTAATCTTTTATGCATATTGCATCTTAAGAAATAAACACCTATATTCTTTTAATAAAATTGATGAGTGCTTACTGTATGTATAGGTATCTTAAAAAATGTAAGGCCTATGTTCGTACGAAATGTCACCCGGAGGGTTCTATTATGGAGGGTGCTATGTTCGATGAGGCTCTCACACTTTGTGCTCAATATTTAGAAGATGACATCCACTTTGCCGAAAGAGTTAGAAACCAAAATATCTTACAAACAGAAAGTTGTAACACAACTCCTTTCTTTTCCAACATTGGTCGAGGAATGGCAGGAAAGTGCATTGCCAATCTTGATCACAAGACATGGCTTCAAGCACATAGATATGTCCTTTTTAACTATCCCGACATAGGACCATACTTGAAGTAAGCTATCCAACTCATTTGGTATTTTCTGAATACTTCTCTTGTTCATGTTATTTCCGGCCTTTGCAGCAAACATGCCCTTTATCTCTCCTCCATTGGTGTTACAAATCAACGTGAGATCAGCCGCATGCATCATGAAACCTTTCATGAGTGGTTTAGGTTGCATGTAAGTAGCCAAACACTTTGTAATGTAGAATGTAATATGCACATAAGTAGTACTTTAACACTAGTACTGATAATTACAGGTTGAGGGAATGTGTGAGGAAGCCACAGAAGAGATTAAAATTTTAGCTAAGGGGCTGATGATGATTGCACATAAGTATAACAACTACAAGTTAAATGGTCTCAGTTTCCACACACAATCCTATGATGAGAATAGGTCTGTGCAATGTAGTGGGGTGGCTCCGGCTGCAGAGACAACCTGTTTTGAAAGAGGCAATGATCACAATCACATAGTAGGAAACAAATTCTATTATGGTATCATAAAAGAAATTCTTGAACTGAACTATCACCACAAAGGAAATGTTGTGCTATACAAATGTGACTGGGTTGACAACCGTGTACAGAATAAATGGGTGAAAATAGATCAATTTGGAATCACAAGTGTTAATTTCAATCATCTATTCAATACCGGTGAGAAGCTAGCAGATGAACCTTTCATATTAGCTTCTCAAGCAACTCAAGTTTTCTATGTCCGTGATCCTATTGATACTGAATGGGTTACTGTTGGTCAACCAAAACCTCGAGATTTGTATGGAGCTGATAATACTGAGAATCAAATGCAAGTTGATGATCTGAACTCTGATGTGCATGTAAATGTGGTTGCTGGACGTGTTCCTTGTGCTAGAACAGACATAGATGGTATAATTGTTAGTGGAATAAAAAAAGGAAAAAGTAAGTTGTTGGATATATGTCATTTTATTTGCTTGCTGTTCCTTGTTGTAGTCCTCACTTTTATGGTGTCATTTAAATTCAGCTACCTAACGTTCTTGCATTATTTTCAGGAAAATAAATGCCAAGCGGAGACGCAAACATAAATGAATATGACCAGCGGCGGCTTCAAAATGTTGCTAGAAACAAAAAGAGGTTGGCAGATCTTTCCATTTCTAAATTAGTTGCTGATATGGCACCACATGGACACAAGAAAACTGCTAAGGTAATGTGCAATCTGAGCAACATTCTATAGTTCTGTTTGACATTCTATATGTTCTTGCTTGAGCTGAACCTGTATTTTTGACTTGAATGTCACTTGCTTGTAGAAAAAGCTCAAAACAAGACCTACACCAACCGAACCTCCAAACTTGCGCCCAAGGAAACCAAGGAACTATGCTCAGCTTGACAAGGATCAACTAGTGCGTGATAACATTGAAGTTGCTGAAAATTTTCTTAGTAACAATGAAGGTACAAAATGTTTGTGATTAATGCTACTTCTATTCCTTGAGATATTGTTTCCCCTGAATTTAAATGGTACATCTGTTCCTCCAGATATTCAAAATGACAATCTAACAAATGAAGCAGTGCAGCAAAAGAAAGGAAGGGGAATAACTAAGAAGGATGAAATATTTGCAAGAAAACCTGATATGCCTAAAATCAAAATAATACTCAACGATCGAGGTCAACCTGTTGGTAAGAATTCTAGGGAGTTTTCTAGTGTTATTGGATGCCATGTTAGAAAAAAATTGTCACTTGCATCTCTAGATTGGAGACTTGTTGATGGTGAAAAAAAGCTAGAGCTATGGAATGATATGAAGGTAACTTTTTGCTTGCTGTTTTCTTGTAACTATCACCTTGAAAAAAAGCTAGACTTGTTCAGTTTAGTATCACCTTGTAAAATGTGTGATATATGTACTAATAGCCTGATTTTCTGTACATAGTTAATTTATGATATTGATGATGAAGCTTATAATTGGTTTATGCGTAGTGCTGGGAGGAAATGGAAGCAATTCAAGGCAAAAATAAAGAAGAAGTATTTCAATAGTGATATGAATATAGAGGAGCTCCAGAAATCTCCTACTTCTATTATTAACGATGATGAGTGGAAATTTCTAGTAAACTATTGGTTGTCTGAAGAATTTCAAGTAAGAAACATCGAACTTGGCATAACTTTTCATAATTGAGCTATAGACCTATATATTGACAACTTCCTTTGTGTGTTAGGTTCGCTCGGAAATGGCAAAAGAAAACCGAGCAAAGTTGGAGTTGCACCATACCTCAGGCAGCAGAAGCTATGCTTGTTTGGAGTATGATCTGGTAATGTCAATCAAAATTACCTTAATAGTTAAACGCATAATTCAGTCTTATATTTACCGCTGACAAGAAATTATTGTAGGCTAGGGAACTTGGACGACCCCCACGGAGAGATGAAAACTTCATCAAAACACATACAAAGAAAAATGGACTTCCTTCACAGCAGGCACAACCAATAATAGTAAGAATTATTTCTCTTAGTAAATAGGTGTAATACATATATATGCTGGTAGAAAAAATATTTTATGTGACATCAACACTTGCGTTCTAAATTGTAGAATCAATTGAAAGATATTGTTGAAACTCGTCCATAGTTGAAAGAGCGAACTGTTCAGGAAGGAGATGCATTTGCTGCAGTTTGTGGATATAAAGAGCCAAAAGGATATGTTCGTGTTATGGGTCTAGGTCCAACTCCTCAAGATATTGGCACCCCGGGACTGAAGTGTTATAACTCAACAAGACTACAAATGGAGATTCTTGCCCGTAAGAAGGTCACGGAGGAGAAAGCTGCTCTAGAACGACGTTTAGATGATCTTCAAGCCCGAATGGATCGGATGGAGGAAAGGGCACATCACGACAGGGAAAGTGTTGAGCCCATGTCACAACATGATTCTACCTCACGTCAGCATGTACGGTTATGTTTCCTATACACAAATGAATGTTTATTTGGAATATTGTCTTCCAAAATATTGTAGTGTTTGACATAGAACATAAACATGCAGGAAATCGGTGGTGTTGCACTAGATCATGATGATGTGGATTGTAGTTCAACGGATGAGGATGAAGACGATGATGTGGATGAGAATGAGGATTACGGTAGCCAAGGACAATATGTAGTCAAATCAAGACCTCGCTCGAACATGATGCTTTGGTATTGTTCCCACCATTCCAACATATTTTCTCTTTGCCAATTTATATAATTCAACACTAAATGGATTTTATTCTCACATACCGTTTTCATCAGGTTGGAAAAGAGGTCATATTATATGCTTTGGTGAGGTCCGATCAGCCTGTGGCTAAAGGAACAATTGTTTCAACTAGACCCGACACCATGGTTGGAGGTCAGATCATTGGTAGAGAATTTTGTGAAGTTATTGTCACATGTGTGTTGAAAAGAGATGCAATGCTACCTCGACCCTATGATGATATGTCTACTATGGTTGATGCTCACATGATGTCGATTGCGTGGCCGTACAAGAAAGTAATAAGACTAAACTTGTTTTCCTTTGTTTTACAATGGTAATCAGTAAAATCTAATTGATCAATTTTTTCAGGTGAAGGTTAGCAAGCAGGCAACATCACCACATCCTTCAGGTATTTACTTTTGGGGTGAACTTTGGACAGATTTATGTATCTTTTATGTCAACTCTGGGCAGATTTGTGAAGTCTTTATATGTTATAAACTCTGGACAGATTCTACCAATAATCATATTTTAGTTGCCATATACATGGAACTTATGTATCCCTTATTTTACTTTTTAAATTTCCTTTAAACTGATATAACATATCTTTGCTTAATGAGTGTTTTCTTGGTTATATTATTTCAGGGAGTATTGGCCATTGATGAGAAATTTGATGACTTGAAGCTAACATTTTGGTTGACTCTAGTTGTACCTCCCTTTTGTGAACTCATTTTGTCCAATGATGGTGTTGCTAGTTCTATGCAGGACACACATCAATAGTTGTAATAGGAAGTAGCTAGCAACTTTGAATTATTCTGAACATTTGGCATAGCTCTCATGTGTGGAAGCTTTTATATGTTGTCTTGTGAGAAACTTGTATTCTGATGACTAAAAAAATTGTATTATGAGCTTGTGACTCTTGAGAAATTTATATAAATGTGAGACTTAATGGAAGTTACTTATGGTGTTAAATGTGTTATGACTTGCTGAGTGCTTCAAAAATATTACACAAGTTAATTTTGGTGGTTTGTACAGGTGTCATTGGTAATGGTTCATTGTGGATCAGTGTTAATAATAAAGATTTGTATTGGGGTTATGCAATTATTTGAAGTACTGACTGTGTGTTGCTAATTAAATTAGTAGCAATGAACTGTTGGTTGCTAATTCTATTATTAGCAATGGACGATGAGTCGCTAATTCTTTACCTGTAACGACCCTCTGTCGGTCGCTAAAAGGTGTCGGTCGCTAAAAGCTTTAGCGACGCCACTTTCAGCGACCTAAAACATAGGTCGCTAAAGGTCTTTAGCGACCGACCGTGAGCAGCTAAAGGAGCTTTTAGCGACCCATCGTCGACGCTACTGCCGTGCTGTGGTATAGTGTCCGTTTATTTCTTACGTGATTAATTGCCCACGACTCGGTTTTGCATTAAGGCAAGGGCCAGCTGGTGGAGTCTAGGGAAGTCGCATGCAACATGGAAACGAAGGGACTGGTGGAGTCCAGGGAAGTTGCATGCAACATGGAAACGAAGGGACGGAAGCTGAGTCCGTTTTGGTTAGGACTCGTGTCTCGTCGCCGTATAAAAACAAGAGAAGCCTACAGAGAGCAACATCACATCAGAGGAAGCAATCGGTGCTGTTCGTGAACCAGAACTTGTGTGGTTGACGGCGAATGGTGGGCTGCGATCGAGTGGGTCGACTTCGTCGTGTGCAAGCGGCGTAGCAGTCGACGGGGCTCGAGAGCGGCTAGTTGAGTACGCGGCGACGTGCTCGGGTGTGCAGGAGGCACACGGCTTTGACGTGTATTGTGCACGTGCGGCATACGGTGTGCACGTGCGGAGGTTCTTTCAACCGTCCGTGGCAACGAGCGGATGGCGTCGATGTCGTCCAAATTCGAGGTGACGAAGTCCGACAGGACTGGCAATTACGGACTTTGGCAAACAAGAGTCAAGGACTTGCTAGCGCAGCAAGGGATCCTAAAGGCTCGGAGTGAGACAAAGCCGGCCAAGGTGGATGATGAGAAGTGGGAGGAGATACAGACGCAAGCGGTAGCAACCATCAGGTTGTGTCTCTCCGACCAGATCATGTACCATGTCATGGATGAGTCGTCACCGAAAGTAATTTGGGAAAAGTTGGATAATCAGTTCATGTCCAAAACTCGACTCAAAAGTGGTATCTGAAGCAAAAGTTATATGAGGTAAAGATGCAGGAGGGAGCAGATCTTGCTGAGCACATCAATGTTTTCAATCAAGTTGTGGCTGACCTTGTGAAGGTGGACGTGAAGCTTGATGATGAAGACAAGGCTATTATTCTTCCGTGTTCCTTGTCGAGTTCTTATGAGCATTTGGTCACAACATTGACGTATGGCAAAACTGAAGTAAAGGTGGCAGATATCACGACGGCGTTACTTTCTCGTGATCAAAGGATCAAGATCAATAATGCTGGTGATATTAGTTTCACTGGTGATGCTTTGGTAGTCAAGAGTGATCTAGTGAGGGAGACCGACAAGAAGAAGAAGGGGTCGCAGTGCTACAAGTGCAAGGAATGGGGACATGTGAGGAGGGATTGTTCGAAACCGAAGAGAAAGGACGTGGCAAATGTTGTGGTTGCTAGGAAGGATGACTCGAGACAGCAATGGTGATGTTCTTGTGCTATCAAGTGAGAAGTCTTGTGATGGAGAAGCGTGGTTGTTAGATTCTGCAAGTTCGTTTCATGCAACACCTAAGAAGGAGTGGTTCTCTTCATATGTTGAGGGTGACTCTGATTTTGCTCACTTAGGAGGTGACACGGTTCATCGTGTTATGGGAGTTGGCAAGATCAAGTTGACAATGTATGATGGACAAGAGGTACTACTTGAGGGTGTGCGGCATGTGCCACAACTTAGAAGAAATCTTATCTCGCTTGGTGTTCTGCACGGAGAAGGATGGCTATATCGGGCAGTGCCGGATATGAGCACCTTGAGAGTGATGCGGGATGGCAAGACGTAGGCGAGTTGTCGGTGACACATCACTATAGACTGAAAGGTGGAGTCATGAAGGATGAAGCTACAAATGTTGCAACGTTCAGTCCTGGCGGCGAGGTGGCCTCGTCGGGCTGTTCGAGGTGAGCAGCAGAAGAGGCGACTCAAGTCTGAGTACACGGAGGTTCGAGCATGGGAAAGCTTCAGGATGGCGTGCATATTCGTCAAGGTGAAGTTTGTTGGATTTGTGTCGAATATGTGTGCACGAGTCGGTTACAAATTGGACTTGATTCGTATTAGATGGATAGGGATAGAGTTTGTGTCGGATTTGTACTCCTAGGTTCATATGTTCGTGGGGGCACCGCCGTTATAGTTGTGACCATAAGAGACGACAGATGTAGTAAACAAGGGGTGACGGCGTCCGGGAGAGGCGTGCCCTAGAGGTGGTCAGGTCGTGTGTCGGTATACTCCTGGATGTTTGTATTGCTACAATTAATATGGGGAGGAGCGCCCGTAGTCATGGTCCGAGGATGTAGGCACATCGCTGAATCTCGTACAAAAACATCGTGTTTCGGCGTCTCTCTTTTCGTGATCTTGTGTTCTTGGCTTGATGATTCTGCGAAATTGCTTCCGCGGCTGGTTTCCTAACATATTTGTAACCTGGCCTTATGTTATATATGATTCAATAACTCTATGTTTGTGCTTCTAGAAGAATGTGGACTAGCCACAAATAAGGTAAAATTGAATGTTTCAGAGACCACGTCATGGTAGCGTGAGCATTTAGTATATGTAAAACTGGCACGCAAAGGGCAAGGAGGTCCTTCCGTTGTTGCACTATTTTCCTTTTCAGTTCACGTGTAAATCTATCCATTGCTGAATGTATATAAAGGAGGTGTGTGGATTATTTGTCCCAACTAATTATTAATATAGACCCAAAGTTGTAGCCGCCCATTGCAACCCCGTGAAATCTAAGGGCTGAGGGCAAATTCCTTATTTGCCATCAAGAATTATACCATTCCCTTATTCGCCATCGAAAATTTACTCTTCCCTTATCTGCCACTGAATCTAATTTTACTTCCCTTATATGCCATGATGGTTATTTACTAATAACAAAGTGGCTGTTAATTCATACCCAAAAAGGCAGAACTGCCCCTAGATGAGTAAAGTAAAACTTGACCATATCCCTTTTATGCTATCATTAGACTTAAGTGCACATATACGTGAGTATACACACACTAGTTTTTTAGTTATCGCATGGGGCCTTGATACGATTTCATAAAGCTCCTGCTGCTCCCCTCTCTCCGAGCAGCCACGAGCTGCAGCTGCTTTGCCCAAGACACCGCGTGCCAGGGCGCATCCCAGGCTGTGGCCCCTCGAGGCCATCACGTTGTGCAGTGCCTGCTGCTCCAGGCCGTCCCGCGTCGGGCCGCGTTCGAGGCCGTGGCGCCCGACCTGCTGCTCCAGGCCGTCCCGCGTCGGGCCGCGTTCGAGGCCGTGACGCCCGACCTGCTGCTCCAGGCCGCCGCGTGCCGGGGCGCATTCGACGCCGACGTGCTCGACCTATACTGCTCCAGGATGTCACGCACCGCGACGCATCTGTGGTCGTTGCGCCTCTCAAGCTGCTCCATCAAGCCGACATCCGCACCATCGATTGTATTGCAGAGAGGTGTGTGGAAGGAGATTGAACTAGGGTTCTGAACTGGGGATCGATTAAGGTCGGGCCAGGTCCAGGCGCCTCTTCGGTTGACTCAATATATGTGGGTTTTCAGATTTCAGTCGGTCCTAGCTGTCAGTGTAACAAGGGCAAAAGGGTTAACAAAGTCCACATAATTGACATTTTGAACCATAAAACTGCTACTATCTCTTAACAAATGGCCATCATGGCACATAAGGAAAGTAAAATTAGATTCAGTGACAGATAAGGGAAGAGTAAATTTTCGATGGCGAATAAGGGAACCATATAATTCTTGATGGCAAATAAGGAATTTGCCCGTTCTAGGCGCCCATTGCAACCCGGTGAAATCTAAGGCTTGTTTTGTTCTTAGTATGGAGAATGTTCCGTAGCCCAGACAGGTTCCGTAAGGCTGCAACCAATGAGGTCTTTAATACCTTACAAAGGCTGCAAGGATCTTTGGCTTACCACTATGGCCACATAACGTCTGGACGTTAAGAGGGCCAGATGTCGAAATGATTGACTCGAGAAAATGCTCGATCTTTATGTGGACACGCCAAGTCTATCATAGGTGAAACAGGATCATCTGAATTGAAGCTAAGGCCACTCTCAATGCATGGTTTCATTTCACGCTTTCTAAGAGTATCACATAAGCGATAGAGTTTTTGTTTCATAGATGAAATGGTCTCTCTCAATGCACCATTTTATTTTTGCGGTTTCATACGCATACCATAACAATAAATTATTGTATTGGGATTGGTCGAAATAAGTGGAGATGAAACTTTTGTACTCTCAATGCAAGTTTCAACTGAGTTATGAAACAGTGTCATGTGAGTTTCATCTTAATAAAACTCATTTCATCTCTTTCATATTAATTACCTTACCATGTCAGCAATTTAGCTGATGTGTCGCCTTATTTAATGCAAATGAAACCCTACCTGAGAAGACGCTACAACATTTTGTACTAGTAATGATTACTACAGTGTATGGTTAAAGCAAATGAAAACAATGAAAACGAGAATCCCTGATTAATTGCCATGACGGGCTATTTAACTCCGAGCCTCGTCCATCCAATAAAAAACAAGAAGCCTCGGGATAATAACTGACGAAGCTATATCCAACATTCGCAGTGCCATACGAGTAACTGGTTTTGCACGGTGTTGGTGACGTGTGACTGTATAACACTGTAGTGTCGCACAGATTGAGAAAACTGTTTCGCATAGTTCTCGACGCTGCTGACGAATTACAGCACTCATCCTGTACTCGACTAAAGAAGAATTTTACCTGTACATGTCCATCATATATTTTTTTTTGTTTTTTTGGTTTAATGTTGTCAAAAAGTTCTTTATGACCTGTTTGTTGGATGTAGAGACAAAGCAGGGACCGAGGGACGACATCGCTGTCAAGCATGGGAGCATAGTGTGTTCGTTTTTTGGGTCTATAATTTATAGCTATCACATTAAAAAGAATCTTATTATTTAGAAGTACTAAATAAAGTTTAATTATAAAATAAATTACAGACCTCTAGTCTAATTCACGAGACGAATCAAATAAGGTTAATTAAGTTGTGATTAGACGACGGTTACTGTAGCATCACTTTAGCAAACATAGATTAATTAAGCTCATTAGATTCATCTCGAAAATTAGCACCAATCTGTCACAAGGGTTTTGTTATTAAATTGATCAAAATATTCATAAATCATCAGATTCTCTTTGATATGACAGATGCTAAATTTCAGAGGACAGGAAACGAACGAGGCCTAATATATGACCAACAGGCAAAGGGCAGCATGACAAAAGAGCAATAAATTAAAGCTGTTTCGCAGAACATACTATATGACCAACACGCAAAGGGAGGTTTAAAAAAAACACGCAAAGGGCAGCACGACAAAAGAGCAATAAAGTAAAGCCTGTTTTGCCTCGTTCGATGGGACAATCGACGAGAGAATGCTTTTGCTTTTGTGTCCCATAACTTTTCTTTTACAGAGACCCGTGGACCTATCGACGCAAAGCTCAAGGGAGGGCAAATGTTGGCAGTGTGTGTTAATTAAGCTTACTCCTGAATTCTCATCATGGCTACTCCTATAAAACTTGTGCACCGGCCGTGAGCTAGAGACACGCATAGACACACAAAAAAACACACCTACCACATCGAGTCAATCCGTGGAGTTGACAAGAAACTGAGATCGAGATGGATAATGTGGAGAGCGCAATCCTGTGGTGGGACGAGTGGCAGCTGCGCATCCTTGTCATTGGCAGCCTCGTCCTGCAGTGGTTCCTGCTGCTGTCGGCCCCCATGCGCAAGTACAGCATCCATATAGTGCTGAGGAAGTGCATCTGGCTGGCGTATATCAGCAGCGATGCCCTGGCGATCTACGCGCTGGCCACCCTCTTCAACAGGCACGCCAAGGCCAACAGCTCGTGTGTGTACGTGGGGAAGGCGAGCTCCCTGGAGGTCCTCTGGGCCCCAATCCTCCTCGTCCACCTCGGCGGGCGGGACGAGATCACCGCCTTCAATATTGAAGACAATGAGATGTGGACGAGGCACACCGTGACCCTTGTTTCACAGGTCACGGTGGCCCTCTACGCCTTCTACAAGTCGTGGCCTGGGGGCAACGACCGGAGGATGCTGATGGCGGCGATCATGCTCTTCGTCTGCGGGATCATCAACTTCTGCGAGAAGCCCCTGGCTCTCAGAAGCGCTACCATCAACCAGCTGGTAGCCATGTCGACGGTCACAGGGAAAGGGAGGAAGCTCAGCCTCTGGCAGCGCTGCTTCACCCAGTGGAAGTGGGGGCAGCGAAAGGAGATGGACGACCACGTCCAGATGACAGGGGAAAGGAGGAAGCTCACCATCTGGGAGCGCTGCTTCACCCAGTGGAGGTCGGGGCAGAGCAAGGAAAACGATCTGTCGGAAATGGACCACGTCCAGATGATACTCTCTGACATGTCGAGGCTTGCGGCTGCCAGTCGCGGTGTCAATGTCAAACGGGTGCAACTACCGCCAGGCGCAGATATGACAAGCTGGCTTCGGCAAGCGTTTGAGCTCATATACACTAGGGCTAACGTGGTCTCCTCTCCGGCATTTTGTGCCTGCAACTACTTCCTGGTTCCAGCCCTCCATGTTGCCGCCATCGTCCTCTTCGCCATAAGCCGCAAGCACGGGTACAATGAGACTGACATCAAGATGACATACATTCTTATGTGCTTCACTGCTGTGCTGGATGTCCTGGGGCCGCTCATCAGTATGCTCATATATAGAATCATGGCCCGCACACGTCGTCCTCCATTATGCCTTATACTTCACGGGTGCAGCCTCAAGAATTTGGTAGTGAAAAGAATAAATTGCCCGCTCAGCTGTGCTGCAACATTCGACTGCTCTTGCTGGCAGAGTCACAGTCTTGATGCATCCAGCAGTTTCGGAGTTGCAAGTTTTGTGATTTTTGAACTCCTCAAGGCTCTCTACAAAGTGGACAAGGACAACCTCGATCCTGTCAGATACCGAAGCCTCAGAGTAGAAAACAACTGGGTTCTCGGGAATCTAGTCCACTACGTGCGAACTCACACTCCTGTGAAGCGTGCTCTGTGTGACTTGCCGTTTGATGAGTCCATCCTCGTCTGGCACATTGCCACAGACCTCTGCTTCCGCACCAAGGAGATAAATGTGAAGAATTCGGATCGCGAATCATGCACCCAGGCAATATCAAATTACTTGACATACCTGCTTAAGTTTCGACCGGAAATGCTCATGACTGGCAGTAGGAAGGATCTATTCCGCCAAACCATGGACGACCTCGAGGAGTTGCTTAGGAGTGAAAAGGACCTAGCTGAATTCGAGAGTGAAAAAACCTAGCTGAATTCATCATTCAGAAAGGAAATACATATCATGAAGATCCTAACGAACAAGTAAACAATCATGGGGGCGACACAATTGAGACAGGGAACAAAATCAATAAAAAGCTCATCAACGATGCTTGCGAGCTTGCCGAGGTGCTCTTGAGGAGCGATGCTGATCCAGTGCGCTTGGATCTAATGTACCGCGTGTGGACGGGCATGCTGTGCTACTCCGCTAGCATGTGCCGGGGCTACCTGCACGCCAAGGCCCTTGGTGAAGGTGGGGAATTTCTCTCCTTCGTATGGATGGTCTTCTCACTTAAGGGGGCATGAGGACCCTTGCAGACAAGCTTCAGATGCCACAGATGATTGAAGAGGATCAAGGACCTGCTCCAATATCAGTGTTGCATTTTAGGGACGAGGCAGAGGGACAGATCATCAATTTGCCCGAGACCGTTACTGGCGTGGGTAAAAGCAGAGTGACATAGATCCACCTTGAAGCATCGCACTATCGCACAAGGTCTTTTTTGTAGCAACTTTGTCCCCTGCTTCCTTTGCTTTGCCGACAAGGTGTGCTACCATATGCTTTTATTTGGTTGTAGTGTGTGCCGTGTTAATTTCACTTATAAATAAGCTGAGCCTGTGGCCCTGATAGAGTTTTTGTTGACAAAGTAGTCCCTCATCAATCTGTGCTGCTTCTCAAAAATATCGATTTGTACAACTTTTTAATTTATTCATGTATCATGTAAAAGCTCATAGCTTTTATGCCATACAATCTATCTATTATCTTTTCATTTGAAGGTTAAAAGGAGCCACCACGTTTGCTCTCAAGGTCACAAAATTACAATAGTAATCGAGAAAAAAGGCGAAAGTATTAGCTGTTAGCTAGGTTTTATGAAGATTGAATGGTTTAGATGAAATCGAACACTCCATGTTTGACTTCAACTAACTATCATTTAAAATAATATATATCTATACCCAATACTATAATTCTGGTGATGTCGTCTACACCATGACGTAAAACCCATCAGTCAGTTGTCTCCGAGTCTTTCTTAATGGCCTCGCTGAGGTTGTCTACAAACCCGTCGGTCTCAAAACACCCATCGGTCCTCGGTCTCTGTATCCAAGTCGCATCCGAGCCTCCGAGCGATGCTCGCTCTCCGTCCTTCTCTTACAGATCGCCGCATTGGTTCCATGGTTGTGGGGGCAAATGGCGGTGGGTGGGCGCCCTTGGCCGCTCTGTGCGTGCTTGCCGAGAGCGGCAGAGGGTGCTTTTTTTGATGAAACAGGAGGGGAAAAACTCCCCTGCTGATTTTTTTATTGATTAAAAAGGAGAAAAATCAGTACAGAGGAGGTCTAAGAATAAAAGAAGAGTACAACAAAAGAAAACAAAAAAGCTATGGCAATGTTTCTAGTCATTCTTTCAACTCATTTTTTATACTTTCTTTTGCTCTATGTATAACAAGAGCAAACTCCCGTTTGAAGTTTTTTTTGCAGTCTTCAACCCTTGGGTCTTTGCCATTAAAAATCCATGCATTTCTTGTTGTCCAAATACACCAGGACATTAGGATGATCACATCCATGTAGAAATGTACCCTCAATTGTCTTCTTATTCTCCGAATAGCTTGTTCTGCTGGTATGGTTGATGAAATACGAATGCCAATTGAAAGCCAGCAAGCTCTAGCAAAATTGCAGCTTAAAAATAGGTGATGAACTGTTTCTTCCCTCTGAAGTATGCACATTTCACAATGATAATCATCCAAGTGCATATTTCTTCTTCTCGACACACCTCTGATATTAACTCTTTCTTTCAACAGTAGCCAGAAAAATACCTTTTGTTTCATTTGACAGTTTGAAGCCCACAACAAGTGTATGACCGGATTCACTTGTCTATGACCAATCATGATTTTATATGCCTTTAAAGATGAGTAAGTAGCTGTCCCCCATATGTACATCCACCGATCATGTTCATCTGTTACTTGAAGTTCCTGCACCAATTGTTGTAAGTGCTGTAACAGCTGGTATGCTTCAACTGATAGAGGTAGTTGGAAAAGTTCAGTCAATTGTTGTAATGAGATCACTCGGTTTAGACTGATATGCTTCTTTGTTGTGAAAGAGTATAATTCTGGAAAGTTATCTTTTAGAACTCCCCCTGACCTGATGTCCTCCCAAAAGGCCACTGTCTTTCCATTTCTCACTATTGGCTTACTTATTCCTTTGTATTGAATTTGGAGTTTCAAAATATCTCTCCACCAGAAGGACCCCCTCTTTCTTTTCCCTGGTAGAATTGATCCTTGATAATAGTTGTTCCACAGAAGATGCACCCAGGGCAAATCTGCATGATTATAGAATTTGTGTAAGTTTTTCATTAGTAGAGCATCATGCATGGATTGAGTGAAACCAGGCCCTTCACTCGTTCCATACATTTTTCATTCCAGCTTTCTGAAATGTCTGGTTTAATGCCCATACATCTAAAATACTGTTCGGCAGTTGAGTATTCAATCCATGCCAGACTGAAACTAGGTCAACATTGACACACAGCAATCAAACTACCATGCGATGAGATCAAAGGAACAACACTTTTCGGCATGAGCACAAATATAATTTCGATGACAGATTGATCAATTATAAGTCATAATACATGCATCACACATTCACACCAAAAGACAATAATCACTGGGAAGATTTGAGAACACATAATCTCAGTGCAAATACTACTAAAATTTGTAGCAGCCTCAGTGAACACATCGTCCATCATACTTCCACAAATCCAAAAAGCGACGAACAAAACACAACACCACAAAACACAACACCACTGTCTTTTACACCTGCCTGTTCTTCTTGACACCAGACTTGGCAACCTGGAGGCCGTGGTACACTACACTCAACTTTTGGAGAGCAGAATTGTTAAGATCATGCATGTAGATGTTGTCGCTGAACTGTCAAATCAAGAACACAATTATGACTACGAAACAGATAATACTCCAAGACACTAAGACAACATTTTTCCATTCAAAAGGACTATAAGCAGTAAAGGGCGAAATCATGTTACAGAGTAAACCACTAGGCCACATAAGTAACTAGTACCAATAGATTGACAGGTATGTGAAATAGATCAGAAGCCAAGCGTAACAAATGCATCTCATTGAGGACCCAAATATTATTGAAAATTTCTTCTTACATGTTTGATAATAGGACAACCAAGAGAGTATCTGAAGTGTGGGCTATTAAGCAACTACTCATGGAAGTCATATCACTTCCAGTTCAATACTAGCAGCACCACGAGGAAAAAACTCATCACAATAAACAAGGATATCAGTTGATACCCCTAAAAACACAATTAACCTGAGACTAGTTGATACATAGAAGTTAACTGAAACTAGTTAAAACTGTTGTTATATTCCCTGTAATGGGAAGACATTAGATAACATTGGAGAAAAATATAGTACATATGATTCTGAACAGAAAATTGGGCTACAGAGCAAGCCAAATATGCAAAATCAGAATAACCAAATGTAGACATTTCATACCTAAGGGGCCATTTCAGCTCGCAGCCACATCAGTGAAGACTCCTCATCAACTGCATAAGAAGACAAGAACAGTTCCCTGTTCTCTGCACTCTTGAACACTGAGTAAGCCTTGACTTTCTCCACACAAGTAACCTCCATAGTGTTCAAGACTTCAACACATCTCTTGATTGAGTAATCTGTACCACCTTGAACAGGTTGATTCTCCTTTGCTAGTAATACAGCTTCTTGCTCTTTCTCCTTTGCTAGTAGTTCAGCTTCTTGCTCTACTTGTTTTGTCCTCATCTCCAAGTATCTTTCCATCATCCCTTCAACATTACTGCCCTTCTTAGGTTTCTTTGACTCCTTCTCAATTTTCTTGTCCTGTCTAGTTGCTGCAGAAACCCTTCTTTTTTGTTGTCCAGTTTGTGGAGCAGTTGGAAGCACTTCAACATCAACCCTTGGTTCAAATACTTCAACATCTGACCTTGTTCCAATCACTTGTACATCATCTTCTTCCATAGTATGGTCATTTTCCTCATCAATGTGTACCCCTTCAGCCACACTGTCATCAAGAATTTGAATATCGCTTTCAGCATCAAGAAGGAGTTGCTGTAGTGGTTCTTCATCTTCTGGAAATCCAAGTGAGGTGAAGTTATACTTTCCATCAGCAAGATGACCTACACAAGTGCAAGAACAATATTGCATATGAAATAATAAGCAACAGCTACAAATCAATACTGAAAGTAATACATAGATGATTTTTCAAACTTACCATCATAAAGTTCTCCAAGTGCATCAAATAAAGGAAATCGAGCCTTGACATTTTGGAACTTTTTAATTTTGGGAAAGGACTACAAATTCAAATGCAATAGAGGAACTGATTAGATTTACAGTTGCAAATAGAGGAATTCATTAGATTCAAATGTATAGAAACGAAAACTTACAACTATCAAGTTGTCCCATAAGTGTGGTTCCGCTTCTATCATGCATCTCTCATGGTTCCAGGAGCACCCACTTTGCTTTTGTGCTTCTTTCAACATCTTGTAGTCCCTCTTCAACTCCCTTTCCTTCTCTTGAATCTTGTGTCGGTTGTACCTTGCATATGGATTTTTGACATGAAACTCTGCCACAATGCTATTCCATATTTCTGTTCTGAAAGACCCCGTGTCCCCTCTACTGTCCTTGTGATTGTGAAGGATATCAACTAGGGACTTCTCCAAGACAGGATTCCAGTACACTCTTGTCTTAGCTACAAAGATAATGATCAAATCATAGGTATAAAAACAGTAGAAGTGCGTAATAAGAAATGACAAAGAAACAGAAAACACACCTTTTGGTGAGACCTTACTTGCACCTCCACATTTTGGGGAGCTTTTCTTCTTCAAAGAGTTTGCCATCACCATGAGCCGATTCAGCTTTGGAGATTGACCTTTACCAACCATTCTAAGGTTTGGAGATTGACCTTTACCAATCATTCTAAGCTTTGGAGATTGACCTTTACCAACCATTGCTGTCATATAATTCATCAATGTAAAAAATAATTCAATTATGACAAATGGTACAACAACATTCAATTATGACAAATTGTACAGCATCATTCAGTTATGACAAATGGTACAACATCATTCAATTATTACAACACATGAACTAAAAGTTAAGTTATTACAAGACATAAGCTAGTATCCTTCTTGCTGTAGTCGATCCCACATTTGTTGAGCGATACTATCTCTCAAAGCATTGCCTTCTGCATTGCCTGGATCATTGATTTGTTCACCATCTGGTAAGGCGACTACATTTGCTGGATCAATGTTATCTGGCTGGTCATCTAACCATTCCTCATCTCCATCAAGGTATCGGATTGCATTATGCAATATGGCAGCAGCAACAGGAATCTTCATTTGGTTCTTCAATGTATGATATGTAGCGACTTTTAGAATAGGGAAGCGTTTCTTAATAACCCCTAGAGTCCTTTCCACATGATTCCTTAGTTGTGCATGTCTAAGGTTGAACAACTCCCTTGGGTTTTGAGGTCTCCTATGCCCAGCTCCAAACTCTTTCAAGTGATATCGTACTCCTCTATATGGTGCAAGGAATGATTGATTGTTTGCGTATCCACCATCAACAAGGTAAAACTTCCCTGGAGGTACCACAAAACCCTTGTTTATGGCAGATCTAAGAACTCTAGAGTCGGTAGCCGATCCTTCCCACCCAGTGGAAATGAAAGTCACCATCAGGTTAAAGTCACAAGCAACCATGACATTAGTGCTAAGTGTACCCTTCCTGTTTCTGAATGGGGAGGCTTTTTCAGAGGCAATGGATATGGGAACATGAGTTCCATCGATGGCACCAAGACAATTCTGGAAGAAAGGAAAGAACTTTGGATCTGTTTCGATTGCTGGATGTACAAGATTAGGGTCCGGAGGCTTTAGGAATTGACGAGAGAGAACAGGGATAACTTTATTAAAGAAATGCTTCAGGTGATGGTGTAAGGTATCACCACTATGCCCAAAGGTAACTTGCATGTCTTCGTAGGAGGCATTGTGGCCAAGCATGTACAAGAAGAACCCTAACTTTTCCTCCACCTTGATCCTTGTGTCCCGGACCAACCTAGTTCTCCTCAAGTAATTAGCCAGGGCTCTGAAGATTCGAGGCTCCATCCGAAATCTATTTTTGCAGTTCTTAACATGTCCTTGGAGGAGGCGGCGAACCTCAGCCTCTCCATGACCAAAAGTATGACGTTTTTGTTTTTCCCCACCTCTTCTTGATTCCATAAGATACAAGGCAGGAAAAACAAACAACATCATATCATCATCCTCTTCCTCCCTCCTCTTTCTAACTTGTTCACGTAGCGAACGATTCATCACAAAGCTACAAATAATATATATCAGTTTCAGACAACTTACAGTTTCAGGTAGTACAAGTTAAAGGTTCGGATTACAAGGTTAAAGGTTCAAGTTGTACAAGCATGTAAATTACATGTTACAGGGTTCAGGTACAGATTGGCAAGCAGCACATAATATGAATTAAGGAGTTCAAGCTAGCAGATTGGCAGGCAGCACATGATAAGTAACTTCAAACAGTATAGGAATTCTACTTTCAACCAAATGTGCAAAATCAGATAAGTACTCCAAACAGTTCAGGGAGTTCAGAAGCATGTACATGTTTGCATAAAGGTTTAGATGCAAGGAGCATACCTTTGGGAGTTATCACCGGATCCCACGACGGCGGCAGTTCGTCCTCTCCGATCCGAGCGACCACGGGGATAATCTAGAATAATGGTAAGATTAATTGAATTATCTACCTTTCGGATTTTGTAAATTTGATCAAGATGTTTAAGTGACTAATCCTTTTGTGAAGGACAACAGGATATTGGCTGCCATCCACTAATTTTGCAAACAGGACTAGGGATGCTAGTTGCTGTGAAACAGAGCTCACTTCAAAAGGCAAAGACAAAGAAATTAAAAAAGTGGTAAAATCACTCATGCAGGCCTTTGTTTATTCCTTTAATATGCAAGGTACTTGAGCAATCATTTTTCTTCTTTTTTTGTGAGATTCAGGAAATGGAGATGCCAGTGTTTGTGCTGTATCATTTCAAACTGAAACACCAAAGTCTGTTTTGATGAGTAGCAGTGTGATTATGAATGACAGAACTGTCACCCCAGAAGGAAATACTGCAGGACAAGGTTTATTTCCTAATGTTCACTGTACAACCTTGTTTCACAATGTTAAACTGATGAGCAAGTAGCTGACAAGTTAAACTACAAGTTAAACTGACAAGCCCACTGAAACTTGCATGGTGCCAGTAGCTGTGTGAGCCACCTTTTACTAGTTTCACTGAAGTACAGTCGTTATTGAACCCAAGTTGCATTGCTGAACAAACCATCAAAATTTAGATGACACGGCAGATTAAAAAACTGATGAGCAAGACAAGATCGTTGGTTTAAATATCTAAACAATAGCTACTGGGTGATCTAAGTGAATGGTCAATAAGCATTGTCCATTTCAAATAAATTCTCAAAATATTCCCAGATGGGGGCTGCTTTACCTATTAGGAAAGTGTGAACAAGTTGCACAAATTCGTTTCCCATGAATGCTTAGATTAAGTCAATGATTGTATGCTTTGCTCTAAACAGGACGACTGATCTGAGCACACACACATTCATATATTAGCAATGCAATACTAGTAGCATTTTTTATTATTATGTTAACACTCCTTTTATTACATCAGGTTCAGGTTGGACAAAACTGATGCCATACATTGTTCATTTATGAGACAAAGGATACACGGTACAACAAAGATGAGACACTTATACCACCATTTAGCAACCAATTCATTTTTGTTTAAATAAGCTCATGAATAGTTCTACTTTTATTAGACGACTAATCAAACAACACAATGTTTAAGTGACAAAAAAGGGATAAACATTACAAATGTCAGGTGCACTAAAATGTAGTTAGTATCAATGAACTGAGATTTATCCATCATTCATTCAACTATAATTAGATAAAAGCGAGTGTTACTGAAGCGAAACAGTATCCTCAGTTCTGAATCGATAGCTAGGATATATGGAAAATTCATGTATGGAAGCAGGTTCTTGGGGACGACTTTTCCATGACAGGGCTTGCCCTGGAATTTCATTACCATTCAGCAACGAAATCACAAGATGTCTGACGGTGTTTGTCACCACACAACGGGAAATAAAAACAGAGTAGCACACATCACATGTTTACAGACCCAGATTTGTTTAGTTGGAGCAAATACTACTACCAAATCAGTGTCAAAGTCCTGATCATGGTCAATGGCCTTCGAAAATATAGGTGAGCTCTATTTTGTAACACTTTTACACTATTTAAAATCAGTGTCAAAGTCCTGATAGATAGGGGCACATTATGCACGCATTCAGGCTATCAGATGGAGCAAATACTACTACCAAATCGGCCTCTTTTTTTTTTTTTGCCACCAAAACCATGACGCATACTGCTACTAGCAACTTGGAAGAGAGAATCCGCTAGTATTTGCAGATGGATAGAGATAGAGAGAGACAAAAGCTGACACGTACAGAGCAAGCAATTCAGGGACCGAGAGGGAGACGGAGGGAACGCCAAAAGATGAGCAATCAAGCAAGAAACACATGGGTACCGTAGATCTTCCTCCAGTAGTGGTAGAAGGCGAGCACCCGCGGCAGCGCGTTGCGAGGTGGGCGGCGCCATGGCCTTGGACGGCGCCTCCGCCACCAGCGCCACCATCTCCCGCACCGACCCACCAGGAACCCGTACCATCGTGACTTATCAAGACCTCTAGCCGGCCATCGCACGCACGCGAGAGAGAGATGACGGAGAAGGGAAGGATGAGGCGGCTTACTGGGGAGAAAGCAAACGCCGGAGGAGGTGGGGAGGACTCCGGTGTCCGAGCGCCGCCCAGCTTGTGCCGACCACGCGCGACCGCTCGAGCCGTCGATTCAGTTCGCCCGCCGCCCGCTTCCGCCGCCACGCGGTCGCCTCGAGCCGCCGTGGCGCGGTCACCTCGCGGTAGGGTTGAGCGTCGAGTCGCCTTGGCTGCGTTCCATGAGGGTAAGGGTATGGAACGAAGCTGGGCCACTGGGACATGGAACGGGCCAAGGTAGGCTGGGTTTGCAGCCATTCCAGGCCCAACCGAACGGGCTTTTTAGCTAGGCATGGACTGGCTCCACATGTGACGTTCCATATGGTTTGGGCTTCATTCCATGGCGTTCCAGCCCAAAACGAACAAGCC